>JAMPIV010007414.1:0-612595 GCA_024509875.1 Oreohelix idahoensis | reverse complement strand
GAGGCAGAGATGGAAGCTCGCAGGGAAAGAGAGAAGGAGAGACAACGTGAGGAGAGAAACAGGGAAAGACAGCATGAACTGGCGCTTAAGGCTTTAGAGAGTCGGGACGCCTCTACTTCTAATAACGGAGAGCCGTCTTCGCCCCAGTCAATGGATCTCTCCAGCACTCAGACTGCCCAATTATAGGCGATGTCTTTTGCTTTAGAATCTTTTCCTAGCCCTAATGAAAAAATTGACAGCTACCTAGAAAAATTCGAAAGGCTCGCGAATCTGTATGGGTTAGAGAGTTCCCACTGGGCAGGAAACATTTTCACAGTTCTCTTCACGTCTCACGGGCTATTTGACAAAATGCATCGAATTATCGGACCTACCTCTTACATATGAGGGACTCCTTGAACTTGTTCTTGTGGAGCAGATAAAGTCAACTTTGTCAAACGAAACCCGTAGATTTTTGGCGGAACAGGGCGCAGTCAGACTTGAGGACATCCTCAATAAGGCCGAACGCTATACCAACGCAATGGCCGAACTTCCCAGCATTAAACGTAAACCCACAGATGAGCCATCTCGAAAACAAAATCTAGAGCAGTCATCCTATTCTTCTAATTCCTCTCAGAATTATAACCAACGAGAAAATAATACCCAGAGACCTCCCCAGGAAAAATCGAAATTCTACAAAACCCGATAACCCCCCCCCCCCCCCAACAATTCTGATCAACCCACCAGGCCTACGTGGCAGCGCGGCCACCAAGGTCAAGGAAAAGGAAAGACCCCTACACCAGGAACGTCTGATCAGGGCAAACAAACCGGTCCAAACCGCGTTGGATGTTTGCATACAGCCTCGAAAGGTAGAGTCAATGTCAGTGATTCTCAACCTGAGGGGGACCGACCCTCAGCTCGAGGAACTGTAATTTTGAATGGTACCTCAACCACTTGTCTCTTTGACACTGGATTAAGTTTTAGTTGTATTGTTGCTAGACACGTAGTCAAACCAGGTCAGGAGACAGAGGAAACCGTCAAACTTAGTAGAGTTTTTAAGAGTGATGCGCCCAGGACGCTGCATATCGCACTGGTAGAAATACACTCTGACTTTGTCAGAGGTGTTATTAAAGCGGCCATAATGGATGATCCGATCTACCCAGTTATCCTGGGATGTAGATATGTGTTTATTGGGAGACCAAAGGAGCCGATTGTGGCAGCGGTAACCACAAGAGGGCAAGCCAAGAAGGAGAAGGAGCCTGCGCCAAATTTGTTGCCGAATGAACTGAAGGAGGCGCAACAAAAGGACCCTACTCTGGAGCCCTGCTTTTGAAAACTGCCCATGGCTAAGGACCCCAGACACAACGGAGACATCTTTTCTAAAGATGGCGTATTGTATCGTAGAACGGGCAACCCGGACACGGGGAATAACCAGCTCCTAGTACCGACGCAGTACAGAAGCCAGATCTTAGAAATGGGGCACTCTCTTCCCTTTAGCGGACATATGGGACAAAACGCCACTATTCAGCGAATAAAAAACCACTATTGGTGGCCAGGAATGAACTCTGACATTATCAGGTACGTGAAATCCTGCGCCCAGTGCCAACGGGTAGCACCCAAGCACTTGACACCCCCAGTACCCATGGGGCAAATGCCAATAGTGGGTACTCCATTTGAACGGGTTGCTGTCGACATCATTGGACCCCTGGAAAGGACCAAAAGAAAGCACAGGTTCATCCTGACTTTAGTCGACACTTGCACAATGTGGGCCGAAGCTGTACCGCTAACATGCATAGATTCCAAGCATGTCGCAGAAGCCCTCGTGCAAATCTTTACATGGTTGGGATTCCCTCAACAAGTTTTGACGGACAATGGATCCCAATTCCGTAGCCTGTTAATGGAGGAGATCTTTAAGATCTTGAGGGCCAAACATATCCACACAAGTCCCTACCATCCGGCCGGAAATGGGCTCGTGGAACGTTTTAATGGCAGCCTCACCACCATGTTACGTAAGCTGGGTCAGGAGAAACCGGAAGACTGGGACCTATATATATCGGCTGCCTTATTCGCCTACCGAGAGGTTCCCCAAGCGTCTACGGGATTCCCGCCTGCTACACTTTTATTTGGCAGACCTATAAAGGGGCCACTAGAAGCCTTACTTCGGTCCCTGACAGACCAAAAGGCTGACGAGACAGTCGTCTCTGCAAGCAAATATGTATCTGAGCTCAAGGAAAGGTTAAAGCTAGGATGGGATCTAGCCAACACCAACCTTAAGAAAGCCCGCGCTAAACATACTAAAAGATACAACAAAGCTGCAAAAGAGAGAGAACTACAACCAGGGGAGAAAGTTTTGTTGCTACTTCCAACAGGAAGCAATAAACTTCGCATCGGATGGCAAGGGCCGTTTACCGTCCTTAAAAAGATCTCACGTACCAATTACAAGATCTCCATCAAAGGAAAGGAGAAGGTCTTCCACATAAATCTGCTTAAGAAATATTTGGAAAGACCGGTGCCATCCTCCGAGCCTCTCCTGGCTGTCGCCATAGCAACGGAAGACGAGGATGATGATGATGGTTGCATTGAGTGTCCATTGCAACCCACAGAATCCTTTAAAGATGTCAAGTTCGGCGATAATCTCTCAGTAGAACAACAAACAGAAACCAGGGCGCTACTGAAGCAGTACAGTGCAGTCTTAACGGATGTACCTGGTCGAACAAATCTCATCGAATTTGACATGAAATTAACAAACGAGACCCCTGTTCGAACCAGAGTATACCCCATTCCGTACGCCAAAGCTGATGCACTTCGCGGAGAAATAGACAAGCTGCGTCAGGCAGGAATTATCATCTCCTTACAGTTCGAGTGTAGTGCTGTTACAGAAGCCCAATAAGGAAGTTCGGCTGTGTATTGATTACCGGTTGCTAAACGCCGTAACGGAATTCCAGCCTGAACCGCTCCAAACTGTTTCTGAGTTGTTCACCAAGCTCAGCAAGGCAACGATTTTCTCCAAGATTGACCTCAGTAAAGGTTATTATCAAATACCAGTCAAGGAGGAAGTTAAACCTTTGCTAGCTTTCAGTACTAGTGAAGGACATTACACATTTAATGTGATGCCGTTCGGATTGCATAACGCACCAGGAGTGTTTACCAGGATGATGAGAAAGCGTTTAGAACCCTTGCAAAGTCCCCACATCCATAATTTCATGGACGACATCTTAATTGCATCGGAATCCTACGAAGAACATATTGCTACCGTCGCTATGCTCCTTAGGAGACTACAGGAAACTGGTCTCACAGCCAGACCTAGCAAATGTCTCATCGCATTTGAAAAGCTGGACTTCCTGGGGCACACTATTTCTCACGGCTGTAGTTGGCCTATTAAGAAGAACGTGGAGAAAATAGTGGCAGCAAAAAGACCCCGAACAAAGAAAGACATCAGGTCATTCTTATCACTATGTGCCTACTATCAGAAATACATCCAGAACTTCAACGGACTGACAGCACCTCTGACTGACCTCACCAAGAAAGGTTGTCCTGATAAGGTCATGTGGGATCAAAAGTGCGAACAGGCATACAGCACTTTGAAAGGACAGTTGTCGGCATACCCCATCCTAAGGTTACCTGACCTTAAGAAACCTTTCGTACTGAGAGTTGACGCATCAGGTCACGGCATCGGGTCAACATTGCTGCAAGCCGAGGACAGTGACCCGAACATGCTATTCCCAGTAGCTTACGGCAGTCGGAAACTGAACAAAGCGGAACGCAACTACAGTGTCGTTGAAAGAGAGTGTCTCGCTCTGATTCATGGCATCAGACGCCATCATGAGTTTCTGTATGGTACTTCTTTCACGGTGCAAACAGACCATGCTCCATTAGCTTTCCTGGGTGCCAATAAGGAATTCAACGCAAGGATAATGCGTTGGGCCTTGTTATTGAGTGTTTATTCCTTCAAAGTGGAATATATTCCAGGAAAACAGAATGTCGGAGCTGACTTCTTGAGTAGAAACTGGACCACGGAGGAAGAGGAGAAAATCGACGATGCCAATCATCCAAAAGCTACCGATCAGGGCAGCTTCATTGTCATAAATGAAACAGAAAACGAGTTTCCATGTCTCAAAAGTGGGGACGACTGTGACGTACGTCTAAGTATGACAAATGAATTTCCCTGACTCGATGGATTATAACAGAATATTGGCCTCTCATAGCTTTAGAACCCCTGATCATCTATTGTAACTTTAACCTGCATGCAGCATTTCCACGAGAATTTTACACGCTGGATCATTAATATGTAGCCTGCTATCTTCTGTGAACTTTTGAGATCGCATGGCCTTTGATGGGAGGTTAATTCACGCCCACGACCATCTCTGAGAACGATTTATAGCAATCTTTTCCTTAACGCCGGCCCAAAAGAGGACGTGGCCAGAGACACTCCTGTTTCTAGAGCAATTAACAGCAGTTCATTTTCTTACCTGGCTGTCGCCCCGCCTGGTGGGAGTTGCCAAAGCTTCTCAGAACAGCGGTACCATCAAAGAAGGCTGATCTTCAGAATTCAACGTGGAGCGGTATACGATCTAAAGAATCAGGGAACTCTCAGCTAACGTAGTTAGCTTCTCGAGAAATTTTCGCACCCTTATGCGAGCAGCCTGAGACGAAGAAGATCGGTAGACAGGGGAAAACGGAGGAAACACAGCGGTTAACACAACGGCGTTGTACCTCGGATTTGCTATACTTCAAGAAAGGCGTGAAAATTCATCACGTCCCATTTAAGTTACATTCGAGAAGTATAAATAAAGAACTCCGAAAACTGCATATTATCGTTCGTTCTGACAGAATCCTAGTTGCACTAGCATATAGCCTAGTCGGATTCCTACTAGATTTCATCTACCTTCGTTGACTATTGGAGTGTATTCTTTCTGCGCAGATGGTAATTTATACATTAGCTTCGAATGATCAGTGGTCTAGTTATTTCACTGGATTGTGGTGTAAATTTAACCTTATTAAATAAACCCATTTTCAACGTCCTAGTGCAAACTAAATGTTACATCTAAAAGTATTTCCTAATACAATTAAAGCGTAAATTAATTTTGCAGACGTTAAAGAGAATTATAACTAGTAAATACAGTTTAGTTCTGTATAGATAGATGTGCTTTTGATTATTTTTAACTCACGGGGAGTTTTCCTGATTTGTTAAATTGACGACGCTAATAAAGTAAATAGGCTAACTGTAATTTATCGCGTGTCAGATTATAATATGATTTGTAATGCATTTCTTGTTTTGATTATCTTTCATTCAGAACGATCATTCAACCTGCATCCCAGAAATTATAAATTATATACAGAGTTCTGCCAACTCAATTCGATAACTCCAGTAACATATGAACTTTTTTAAAGCTAAACTTGTGGCGACCTGTAATGGGCCCCGCTCCTCTGAATTTAACTGAGAATAAAGCCACCCAAGAACCACTTTTAAAATACTAGTTCATATAGGCTAGTCCTTAAAGTAAACTGGAAGCAGAACTGTTGCTGTCATTTTCGACGGAGTCATCTGTCAAGTTATTTGCTTATGTTTGTATCATAAGTATAATTGTGTCTTTACCTGCGATGTCAGGTTGATTAGGGGTTGTCTTCCCTTGTTTATTCATTCATTGTGTTTGACCTGTAGGGTCAGAGGTTGTCAGTTCGGGCGTAGGCCTATGGGAAGGTTTTTTAAGCGGGAGTGAGATATACTTCCGGGAAGCCGGGAGGTCCTGTTTTTCTGAAGGGACCAAGAGTCCATTGTTTTTCGGGGAGAATCTTCGAAGTAACTGCTATGGCAGTTTTCCCCAGTGAATCTCTGTGCGTCGGGATGACGACAGAATTCCTTGTGTAGTTCTGAGGATTCATTTACCAGGTAATACCGACCTTTATGCATTATTACGCTTTTCGGTGGCAGAACATGTAAAGGATTACCTAGGGTGAACAGCAGCTCACTGATCCGCCATTTCAGAACTTATATATATTTGTGCTCGAGGTAGCCATCCAAGACTGTTAGTCTTATATTGTCCATAAATCCAGTGACGAAGATATATTGTGGGAGCCGCAGATTGGCGGAACTTCATATCTACAATAAGTATTACTGCAGGGTTGATGATAACCTATTTAACAGAAGTACACGGCCAACGTCAGGACGAGGCCTGTGCTTCCGGCTATTATACTACAGCCTGATATGTGCAATTGGCGGGAGTGCCAAGTTGCACCTGTGTGTCAAGGTAACTAAGGCATCTGACGCGTTTAGTCAGAGACGTCAAGGGCGACGCTACGAACTGTCATTATTGAAGAACTTTGCTATTGACCATGCACGTCTATTCTGATGTTTACCTTTTTGAATGCCAAATGTATACCTATCGATGTCAGGTCAGCATGACCTTGTTACACTGACTGTTCCTGTTGATATTATGTGTGTTCCCGTCAATAAATGTCTTGAAACATGCCTGCAGTGTCAAAGCATCCTTGATTACTGCATGTGAGAGTATGGGTTGCAGGATCTACATCTATACGAGCCTAAACACATTCGCGTCTTCATTCGCACCCACACTCAACTCATCATACGCTCGCACTACACATCTAACAACATGTATACTGTCTTGGGCCAGTGATCACATCAACAAGAGAAAAAAAGACAGTTACATTTCTGGTGGACCAGTTACGTGGGCTCTTATGATACATTTCTTGTCGCCAATGTGGCCTAGAAACTTACATTTCTGATGGACCAGACCTGTGGGTTTAAAAAGAACAGAGCGAGCATTTGACATTATTGTTGACATTTATGGATCCAGAAATTTACATTCCTGGTTGGCTGTTACATGTATGATGTCTCCAGTTTTGTCGAGAAAGTTACAAGAAGGACAAGTACACATTACACTTCTGATCTGTGGGTCTAAGCTACACACGGGACAGCCGTAACACACAACGCTAATTCTACACTTGCAAGTTTTGGCTACAACAGGACAGATATAGGTCATCAACGGTTGACACAAATAAACAGTACGAGCATTTATATTATAATGCTACATAAAGCATAACAAGACAAGTACTGAAGTGAACTACTAGGCATTTGCTACGTGGACCATAACTGCATAGAAGGCGGGTTCCTATTGTAAACAGTACTGCGGGTTGTGACACGTTTCATTCAACAACAGACTTTTCTAGGTCAGAGCATTCAAGCTACATTGTTGGAGGTCAAGTGTCTGTAAACAGTACGTGAAATTGTAAACATTCAATGTGCAAGCCCTAATTTGAGAAGGTCATAGTAACTTTGGTTCGTGAATACCACTTTATGTTACAGTGGATTTGACGTTCAGTGCGCGTTTGACATTTCGTTTCTGTGTTCGCAAGGAGCAAGAAATTTATTTTAGTTTCAGCTGTGACTGAACTTGTTCTGCAACACATTGAAATTGATTGCTATATGTTTATGTCACTTCTACTGTTTTTGGTGTATTTTTCTGCGGGTTTTTCGGTTGGTGGGTCTTACGGTAAATGTGCCACTTGATCGAGGCTTACTGTAAGCGGTCTGTAGGTGCAAATTTTCTTAATTTGGAAATTTGCTAGTGACAATTGGTCGCTATTGATGTTAGCTGTGATGTAATTGTACTTAACGTTGTTTTTGTAATATTTTGTCTGTTTTTCAGTTTTGATTGTCGATTTGTTTTGTTTGTATTCTGTAGGTCTCTCCTTTCTTGTGTATTTCTCTACACATTTTTGGTTAAAACAGTGTTGCCATTTGTATTGTTTTGTATTTTTGTCTTTGTATTTTTTTTTTGGTTGTACTACATTACTGTCATGCACAGTCTACATACACATACTTGGTCATGTTTTGATATTATTGATAAGGTAGACTCTTCATATAGAGTTTGTTAAATAATATTATATAAGATATTTATACAAGTTCTTTATAAAAAAGACTTGTGCCCATAGTGAGTGGGATATAAGGGAATTTTTTTTTCCACAGGTACTCAAGTGATTTTTTGGGTACATTATAAACAAGAGGAACATACAAAGTCTTTGTCTAAGACTAAGACAGTAAAATAAAGTGAAGTGAGTATACAAGTCTATCATTTCAGACTTGTCTCCCATTGAAGTGGGATAAGGTAATTTATTTAATTTTTTTTCAGGTTTCTGATCTCATTAGACAGAATGTCTACATTGGATTTCTTCATCCAGCAAGGGTTGACCCTTGGTAAGTCTGGTAAAGAATTGGAAGAATATTCATCTGCTCAATTCGCCATTGCATTAAAGTCAGAAGAAAAGAAACAAAAAGAGGAAATTAAATTGAAAGCAGAAGCTGAACTAAAGAAGCTAGAAGCTGAGAATAGAAGATTAGAACTTGAAGAAAGAAGGTATCAAAGAGAGGCTGAGGAGAGAAAAGCTCAAGCTGCTGCTGAGGAGAGGAAAGCTCAAGCTGCAGCTGATGAAAGAAAATTCCAGATGGAAATGGAAGACAAAAAAATTCAAGCTCAAGCTGCTGCAGAGGAAAAAAAAACTTCAAGCTGCTGCAGAGGAAAAAAAACTTCAAGCTGCTGCTGAGGCTGAAATTAGAAAAATGGAACATGAGGAAAGAAAACAGAAGATGGAACTTGATGAAAAACTCGCAATTTTGGAGTTAGAGAAATTGAAATTGGCGAGTACGGGTGCTCAGCAAACAACTTCGAGTACGACAAAGGAGTTTGTTAGTAGGATTAAATTGCCTCATTTCAATCCTTTAAAGGATGACGTAGCAGATTATCTAGATAGATTCCAATTTTTGTGCGATACGCATAACATAAAAAAGGAAAAATATGTTGAACAACTGATGCCATTTTTTACAGGTGACACAGTGACTACTCTTATGACAATAGACGAACATGAGAGGACTAATTATGATGTTGTCAGGGCAGCATTGCTAAAAAAATACCAATTAAAACAAGAAGACTATCGTCTTCGTTTTAGGACAATGTTGCCAGAAAATGGAGTAGATTTCTCTGATTTTGTTACAAAGATACGTCGTACATTTACACGATGGGTTGAGTTGTCTCAGATTGAGAAAACATATGAAGGTCTAATGGACTTATTATTGCGAGATAAGGTTTTGTCATCTGTTAATGATTCTTTTCTTGCATTCCTTCATGAGCGTAAGCCTAAAAACTTAAAAGAAATGGAGGAATACTGTTGTCAGTATGCCACAGCACATCCCCATGCTACAGTTAGCAATTCTAAAGTGAAAGAAGGGTTGCCAGCTGCTTCGGCAACACCATATGGCCCTAATTTCAGAAAAAAAATTTCAGGGTGCTCAACAAAATTGGAATAGGGGAAGTAATCAAAATTACACTCAGAAGCGGAGTAATCCAACACATGATGGTTCTTCGTCTATGCAGTGGAGACAAGATGGTAGTTCTCGTAATTTTAGTGGTAATAATTTGAGACACTTTCGTAAAGGCTATCCAAATAATAACTATTCAAATTTTCGAGGTAATCATTCTCGACGTCAAGATTATGACGATGGTGAATTTAGAAACCGGGATTCAAACCGGAATGATGATTACAATAGGCAATATGATAACAATTACAGGGGAAATGATAGTCGAAATAATTACAGGGGAAATGATAATCGAGGTAGACCTAGGTTTAACAAAAAAAGACCTTACCAACAGGCAAACTCTGCACAACAAGAGTTTGATGGAGCCTGTAATACAGTAAATGATAGTGGTAACTCTAGGGCTATCACTGGTTGTGCTTTCGATTTTGGGAGAGCAACTGAATGCCCCCAATGCTTAACATTGTTTGACTCATCAACTGTATCTACGCTAAGTTGTGGTCACCCTCTTCCTGCTCTACCTGCTACAGTTGCGCATGATGGGAGAGGATCTCTCATCTTACATAAAGGTCTAATAAATGATAGGCTAGTCTCAGTACTTTTCGATTCGGGATGTACTACCGTCGGGGTTAAGGAGTCTCTAATAGATCCTTGCTGTGCCACTGGAAAAACAATCAAATGTGTTACATTTGGTGGTACTATGGAAAGCTATCCTACTGCTATTATTAGGATTGACACTCCTTTCTTCACAGGAGATGTCCATGCATGTCTTCTTCCTAATCCTATTGCGGATCTTATAATCGGTCGTATTCATGGGGTTAAGGAATGCACCCCGCAACAAATTTCTAGTTGGGAAGAAAAAAACATTCAAACGGTCAATGCAGTGGTGACAAGAGCTCAAGCTCTTAATCCCCCAACTTCATCTGATAATAGTAATGAAGTTGATAGCCAAGACGAGCACTTGGTGATTTCCCATGACTCGTTTGTTAAACGTCAAGAAGAGGATCCTTCTTTGAAGAAATACTTCCTTCTTGCAAAGAAAGGGGATCCCAATCAAAATACGAATCACAAATCGTATATCACTATGAAGAATGGTATATTGGTACGAATGGTACAACACTCGGACAAGTCTATGCACTCGCAAATTCTTGTGCCTAAGTGTATGAGAGCCTTAATTCTTCGGCATGCACACGATTCTCAGTGTGCGGGACACATGGGTTTTTCCAGAACTAAAACTAGAGTCCTTGCGTCATTCTTTTGGCCATTCGTGAATAAAGACATCCGAATTTATTGCCGATCTTGCAAAATTTGTCAAGAGGTCAAGTCTAGGGGTCCGAGACATGCTGCTCCTATTCAGGCTGCAGATATTCCGATTCGGCCGTTTCAGAAAATGGCTATAGACATCATTGGTCCGTTCAAAATTAAGTCAGCCAGAGGACACCAATTTATCCTCACTTGCGTGGACATGTGCACGCGTTGGCCAGAGGCTATTCCTCTGAAGAGCATATCAACTGTCGATATCGCTGATGCTCTTTGGCTCGTATTTTCTCGTCTGGGATTCCCCGGAGAAATACTGTCGGATCACGGCACTCAGTTAATTTCGGACGTTATGTCTCAGGTAATGGCTACGCTAGACATTAAAAGGTCTCTCAGTAGTATTTATCATCCAATGTCCAATGGATTGGTAGAACGTCTTAACAGGACACTAAAGAACTTACTTGGCAAGATAACGGAGGATCATCCTGAAGATTGGGACAGGGTTTTACCTGCAGTCCTCTTTGCCTATAGAGAGGTTCCCAACGAGCATACAGGGTTTTCTCCTTTCGAACTTGTCTTTGGCGCGCAACCGCGCGGGCCAATGTCCTTGTTACACGATTTGATAACTTCCGATAATATTGACGATGATACACAATCGTCATATGAATATGTTATAGCTCTTAGAGAAAAGATTATCGAATCGTGCAGGTTAGCAACTTCATCTTCCGAATTTGCGAAAGAAAAAGCTAGGCGATTTGCTAATAAGAAAAGACGCCTACGTCAACTTTGTCCTGGAGACAAAGCATATGTCTTACTGCCCTCAAGAGAGAATAGACTTCTCATTTCTTGGAAGGGTCCATACACTATAGTCTCGAAAATTTCTGATGTCGACTATATTGTCGATGTGGATGGAAGGCATAAAACCTTCCATATAAATATGCTAACAGAGTTTATTGAACGTCCAGACTATTTACAGCCTATTTTCCAGGCGACGGACGACTCTCCAGTTCAACATGGTCACATCTCATCCCTGTCTGTTATACAGGATGAGGAAACTATTTTTTCTGACGTGAACTTACCTCTTCCTACGATTCCACTTACTTCAACGGAATCGTGGAGAGACGTTACAGTCTCTTCCAACTTGTCTTTTGAGGAACAACGTCAAGTATCCTCTACGTTACAATCATATCAGGATGTCCTTACCGACATTCCTGGACACACAGATGTCATAGAACATGACATCATACTTACTGATCGTAATCCGATCAGAGTAAGACCATACCCAATACCTATTCATTTTCAAGCACAAGTCGAGAAAGAATTGGATGAAATGATTCAACTACAAATAATTGAACCATCCACTTCAGCTTATTCTTCGTCGATAGTTATTGTTCGAAAGAAAGACAATAACATACGTCTTTGCGTTGATTATCGCAAATTAAATCAAGTTACGAAGTTCGATGCTGAACCTATGCCGTTATTAGATGATCTACTTATTAGACTTTCTAAAGCTAAATTCTTTACTAAACTAGACTTGTCGAAAGGTTATTGGCAAGTCCCACTGAAGGAACAAGCCAAACCTCTCACTGCTTTTTCGACACCTAGGGGTCTGTTTCAATGGAATTTTATGCCTTTCGGGCTTATGAACGCCCCAGCGACTTTCGTACGCATGATGCGACGAATTCTATCAGATCGTGCAGATGTCATTGCATATTTAGACGACATCTGTCTTTTCAGCGATACTTGGGAAGAACACTATGTGGGTCTGAAGGAATTGCTATCTACTCTACGTGAGCATAGTTTGACTGCTAAACCCTCTAAAGCTTTTGTTGGGTTTAGTGAAATTTCCTTCCTAGGTCATCGAGTTGGTCATGGTCTGTTGAAGACAGAGGACCAAAACATTTCAAAGATATTAAATATCTCGGTTCCGAAGACAAAAAAGCAAGTGCGTAGTCTCTTGGGATTGATACAATTCTATGGAAGATTCATTGAGAATCTGTCCTCCATTATGGCACCACTTTCAACGTTATTGAAAAAAGGTTCTCCTAATATGGTGCGTTGGTCCCAAGAATGCCAAACTTCATTGGATCAGGTTAAGAATTTGTTCTCATCTCATCCTATCTTAAGACTACCGACGATTGATAAGACTTTTGTCCTTCGTAGTGATGCCTCTTCCACTGGCATTGGAGCGGCACTAATGCAGGAATATTCAGGAACTCTGCATCCTGTAATGTATATTTCTAGGAAGCTGAATGCGGCAGAAAGGAATTACTCGGTTTTGGACCGTGAATTGTTGGCTATGGTTTGGTCCATTCTTAAGCTACAAAGGTTCCTTCTGGGCGCGCATTTCTTTATGGAAACCGACCAAAAAGCTCTTACGGCTATGCAAAGTAAGGATTTGAAGAGCTCGAGATCTACTCGTTATGCTATTGCTCTTCAGCCTTTCCATTTCACGGTGCGAGCTATCCGTGGTTCGGATAATGTGATGGCGGACATATTGTCTAGATGCCCACATGATTCCAGTTAAATCTTGTGTCCTAGTTTTTCCTGATATATTTTCAGACTTAGGTCTGTCCTTAATATCATAATATGTTGTAATACAAATGTATTTGGATGATGTTTAGATAATTTAACAAATTTCATTTTGTCCATCCATCAGTGATATGTTGCTAAAATAGCATTGACATTTGTATATTGCTATGATTATATTATTTAGTAATGTTTGATATATGATTGGTATTGCCAGCAACTTAGGTTTCTTGAATGGTATCCCTTAGTTTGTTTGGCTTAAAGGAAATATTTTCTCCTATGTTGGGAGATGATTTGTACCCTCTTCTATTGTACCTGATATTAGGTTCATTGTTTGCATGAGCACAGAAGTGATACTGGTGCTATCTTGCTCATGAACATATTAAAAAAAAAAAAAAAATTGCATTTTTTTTTTTTACAGGGGGGTGGTAGTAATGTTGCTGTCATTTTCGACGGAGTCATCTGTCAAGTTATTTGCTTATGTTTGTATCATAAGTATAATTGTGTCTTTACCTGCGATGTCAGGTTGATTAGGGGTTGTCTTCCCTTGTTTATTCATTCATTGTGTTTGACCTGTAGGGTCAGAGGTTGTCAGTTCGGGCGTAGGCCTATGGGAAGGTTTTTTAAGCGGGAGTGAGATATACTTCCGGGAAGCCGGGAGGTCCTGTTTTTTTCTGAAGGGACCAAGAGTCCATTGTTTTTCGGGGAGAATCTTCGAAGTAACTGCTATGGCAGTTTTCCCCAGTGAATCTCTGTGCGTCGGGATGACGACAGAATTCCTTGTGTAGTTCTGAGGATTCATTTACCAGGTAATACCGACCTTTATGCATTATTACGCTTTTCGGTGGCAGAACATGTAAAGGATTACCTAGGGTGAACAGCAGCTCACTGATCCGCCATTTCAGAACTTATATATATTTGTGCTCGAGGTAGCCATCCAAGACTGTTAGTCTTATATTGTCCAGAAATCCAGTGACGAAGATATATTGTGGGAGCCGCAGATTGGCGGAACTTCATATCTACAATAAGTATTACTGCAGGGTTGATGATAACCTATTTAACAGAAGTACACGGCCGACGTCAGGACGAGGCCTGTGCTTCCGGCTATTATACTACAGCCTGATATGTGCAATTGGCGGGAGTGCCAAGTTGCACCTGTGTGTCAAGGTAACTAAGGCATCTGACGCGTTTAGTCAGAGACGCCAAGGGCGACGCTACGAACTGTCATTATTGAAGAACTTTGCTATTGACCATGCACGTCTATTCTGATGTTTACCTTTTTGAATGCCAAATGTATACCTATCGATGTCAGGTCAGCATGACCTTGTTACACTGACTGTTCCTGTTGATATTATGTGTGTTCCCGTCAATAAATGTCTTGAAACATGCCTGCAGTGTCAAAGCATCCTTGATTACTGCATGTGAGAGTATGGGTTGCAGGATCTACATCTATACGAGCCTAAACACATTCGCGTCTTCATTCGCACCCACACTCAACTCATCATACGCTCGCACTACACATCTAACAACATGTATACTGTCTTGGGCCAGTGATCACATCAACAAGAGAACCAAAGACAGTTATCTGGGGCCTGACACGGAAGAAATAAGAAGACCAGTACATTATTCCACGGTATTAGCTGCTGTGGTAAATGATTCCTATAGAGTGCCAGAATTCACCATTTTGGTAAGTCTGCGTGTGTGTCTGTGGGATGGCCAGCCCTAGTGTGTTTTTTTTTTAATGAAAGGAGATTTAATCTTTTCTTTACCCTTTTAATTAGTTCGACCTAGTATTAAGGTGCATTATATTCATTGTACGGGACTTCTCCTAGCGGGATTGTGTAACTGTGTTCATTCCCCCCTCCCGTAAAATTTGTTGATTAAAGGGAGACATTTGAGACCCTAGCTTTTCCTCTACACCCCCCCCCCCCTTTACTGTAACCCCTTGCCCCAGAGTAATAAATTTACCGGTTGGTTAAATTGCCTATCTCTGATCACCCCCCCCCCTTTTTTTTCTTGTCTTTGGACCGGGTCTTGTCTGTTAGTAAATAAAAACGGGAAAAGGTGGATGGGATATTTCTCCTCAAACCCCCCTCTTCCCTTATCATATTGGTATTCTGTAACCTTTGATTTTTGACTGTAAATGTATAATTATTTGTGACTGATTTATGATAATAAAGGTATTGAACTTTATTTGTATTGGTTGTCGGCTGGCCCAAAACTCCAACATTTCCCATCTGTGTAGGCTGTATTCATGTACGTTGTGCGACAGAATCACCAAATCGGTGAGTGCGCCTGAGCGACTGGAACTGACAAACAATTGTTTGTTCAGAAGAGAGATAGGAATAGTCTGTGAGAAACAGATATTGTCGTAATAAGAGACTGTCCTTGCTCTTCCCAGCGCTTGTGAATCTACTACATCATTCTCCTAAATCCTTATTCTCACAGAGCCTTCAATATCACTCTACACTCTAAAGGGACCAATATCCATCAGAACCCTCTCAGATAAAAATTACGACAATGTTAATTAAGTCAATCTTATCACATTTATTCAATGAAATACACAAGTGAACGATGACTGGCACACTTTCGATCTGCCGTTCTGTCCAAGCTTTTGAGAAATATTGTTTACACAGCACTAGCCTGCTCTCATCGCTCCTTGGCAAAATTTTGTTATAAAATGGCGTCCTCACCTAATACTTTTTCCCCAATATCAACTACTCTGGCCAATGATTATCCTTATTTCACTTGTAAACAAAGTCTTTCAAAAATACAATTCAACTTTCTACTACGTTACTCGGGTAATATATGTTTAGTACGAGGTCGGCTAATAATATTTCGCCTCACTTCAAATTCCACCCAATCCCCTTCATCGTACCATTTTAGCCTATCTTTCACCTAATTTTTTCCCAAAAAAATATGCTATCCAATCTAAGCAGATATGACTTGACCTGACAGTATCTCCGATTCTCTATGTATTATCCCCAATATTTGATTATCTAATGGACTATTTAGATAATTGATAACATATTCTTAGTCAGCAAAGCCACAGGTACACTAATATATGATTTTTATGGGGCTACGTGGCTTGGTTCAATATTCTATCGTTTTTCTACGTTAGTTATTTATTTTTAAACTACCTCCTGTTCAATTCTTTTCTCATGTACTTACGAGAGTCTCTCGTAATACACGAGAATTACGTCATTCGCAACAAGAGCTAAGCGTGTTTTCCTGATCGTAGTGTCCACTTTTTTCTAACTTTTTTCATCGTAATTTGAAAAACCGCCTAAGGCAATACTAGCAAGTAGTTTTATTTTTAGAATAATGTGAGACGTGATTTGCATTGGGTTTTCTCCGTTTCCCCTCCCCTCTACAATGTATTTAGGCAAATACTTAGTTGACCTAGGGAAGTGGAACGTTTGTCTCAATGACGAATTTGAAAAATAGGGTACCCTTTTTGTTCAGCCATTGCGTTAACAAATAATACCCTGAAGGCGTAGGCGACAACTTACGATTCTCGCCGAAAATTGTTAGTACTTTCTTATCTTTGACTTTATGCACTATACTGTTATATCCTAATTTAGATATTGTATTTAGAAGATTACCACAGAGACGTCACCACATTGGGCCAGCTTTTTTCTGACGTGGGTTGAGCCGTTCCTTTCCTGGCTCTCTATTCCTTTTGAAAATTATACTTCTTTTCATCGCTGCATTTTTCTTTCCTAATCCAAGAGCTGAGTCAGGTACTCAATTACAGCTGGTTAGACTGGAGCGTGACGTTATCCCAGGTTTTGATCCCAGATCCTGGTAACTGTGCCGGGAAAGGAAATCACTTGTGTTATGAGATGGTCACCATAGCGATATAGACTACTCCTTTGCGGTTATCTCCTTCTTCATATGTGACCTTTTTTAACCACCCCTTTTTCCACCCCTTTTTTCAACTTCTCATTATTTCGGAAAAATTAACAAAGAAAAAAGTATCTATTTCCATCCAGTTTTGAATTGTTTGAAAAATTGTGGCTTCATCTGGAACTTGATAAACCGTGTTAAGTATTTACAAAGGCAAAAATATTTTGATACGTTTTCATCAGAGATGACCCATCCTACAAGTCATCATCACCCTGCAACTCTCTAAAGGAGAACGTGTCTTCAACAATCTAATGTCAAGTCTTCCTGTCACGTGCCATCAGGTCAAGGTCTTTCTATATCTTCTGTATCCACTTCATGTCTGTCTCCAGTTGTCTGCTCCAAGTATTCTTTGGTCTTACTCTACTTCTTCTACCCTAGGGATTCCGGAGGAATGACTGCCAGGTAATGCTATCAACAAGCTTCTTCAATGTGTGCCCTATCCATCTCCATCGTCTTCTTAGCATCTCTTGTTCCAAAGGCCATTGTCTGGTTCTTGTCATCAGTTCCACACTAGTGATCTCGTCATCAGTTCGACGTTAGTGATCTTGTCCTCAGTTCCACACTAGTGATCTTGTGATCAGTTCCACACTAGTGATCTTGTCATCAGTCCCACACTAGTGATCTTGACATCTGTTCCACACTAGTGATCTTGTCATCAGTCCCACACTAGTGATCTTGTCATCAGTCCCACACTAGTGATCGTGTCATCAGCTCCACACTAGTGATCTTGACATCAGTTCCACACTAGTGATCTTGTCATCAGTTCCACACTAGTGATCTTGTCATCAGTCCCACGCTAGTGATCTTGTCATCAGTCCCACGCTAGTGATCTTGTCATCAGTCCCACACTAGTGATCTTGTCATCAGTCCCACACTAGTGATCTTGACATCAGTTCCACACTAGTGATCTTGTCATCAGTCCCACACTAGTGATCTTGTCATCAGTCCCACACTAGTGATCTTGTCATCAGTCCCACACTAGTGATCGTGTCATCAGCTCCACACTAGTGATCTTGACATCAGTTCCACACTAGTGATCTTGTCATCAGTTCCACACTAGTGATCTTGTCATCAGTCCCACGCTAGTGATCTTGTCATCAGTCCCACGCTAGTGATCTTGTCATCAGTCCCACACTAGTGATCTTGTCATCAGTCCCACACTAGTGATCTTGTCATCAGTTCCACACTAGTGATCTTGTCATCAGTTCCACATTAGTGATCTTGTAATATCACTTCAGTCCTTCTATTCTACGCCTGCAGCCATTGATGAAAGTCTGTAGGTTTGTATTTGTTGTTTTTTTTTTGTTCTCCGTGTTTGAAAGCCATTGTGTCTCTCGAAGTCTATTAAACATATTACATTTAGTACTACAATATTACATTTAGTACTAAAATATTACATTTAGTACTACAATATTACATTTAGTACTACAATATTACTTTTAGTACTACAATATTACATTTTATACTACAATATTACATTTAGTACTACAATATTACATTCAGTACTACAATATTACATTTAGTTCTACAATATTACATTTAGTACTACAATATTACATTTAGTACTACGATATTACATTTAGTTCTACAATATTACATTTAGTTCTACATTATTACATTTAGTACTACAATATTACATTTAGTACTCTGTTTTATCTGAAATTCAAGCAAAAAGATTTCTTGTCGTTTTGTGCTAATCTGCGGATATGGTTTAAACACGTAATGGTAGCCCATATCTGATACTGCCGTAGGGTAATGGAGTGCTAGAGACTTCACCATATTTGGTCTTAAGATTTAGATGTGGGGATGCCCGCCTATTTGGACACCGCTTTTGCCTTCCCTCACACAAGGGAAGAGTTAAGCACCCATTTACAGTTGGATAGACAGGAGCGTGACGTCTAATTTAAGTACATTTTCCCCCTACCCGTTATCATGATTATTGGCATGGCCATATATGGTAATGTAACTGTTACCCAGACCGGAAACAATTAAGTCATATCTCCTGTCCTAATACTTCAATTTTGTTGTAATTAAGACAAACTTGGGAGTGGCATTTTTCTGCAAGTCATGCAGGCTAAATTAAACATTAGTTATATTTTAAATGATCATCTTACACTAATCTGACAACATTCGTCGGCAGCATCTTGTCACCTGAGCAAGAGCGACTACGTAATACCAATGTCTAGATCAAACAATTTAGCTGTTGATAACAAATCTCCTAGCCGAACGTCTGAGTTTATCTAAGCAAACACTCCAGTACTGCTTACACGCGGCAGTTGTTCGCTATTGTAGTTGCCACACTGAGCAGACTTTTCATGATTAGATAGGTAAAAATGTCACGGCCGGTGAAGCCTAAAAAAGGTGGATAAACGTTTATCTTGATGAACGGAGAATCTGAGCGATACCGACGTAAAGGAGTGTAGCATAAGGATATAGAGAAGAAATGGATAAATGTTTAGGATGTTTCGTGATAGCGTCATGCCCCTCCCCGCCACGGGACCTTCTCCTGCCCATTATTTGTTGAATTTTTTGTGCTTTCACGTTTTTTGCAGGATGTTGCATAGAATAGAAGGATTGGTGGTATGACTAAATCACTAATGTTGAAATAATGACAAAAACCAGCCAAGCGTCATTGGAACATGAAATGAGAAGAAGACGCTGGAGATGGATAGGACACACATTGAGAAAACCTGTTGATAGCATTACAAGACAGTCCCTGTTCTAGAATGCACAGGGTAAAAATGGTAGAGCAAGACCAAAGAATATATGGAAAAGAGAATTGGAGACACACATGAAGATGATGACCAAGACACGGTAAGACCTTGAACTAATGGCACGGGGCAGTGATAGAGAAGAAAAATGAAAACAAAAAAATGGGACACTTTCAAATCGTTTAAAATTTGGCAGGTCAGGCTTTTTTGACCTGGTCGTGCACTAGATAAATTCAGTTAGTTAATTTTTCCCGGCTCTGAATTAGAGTGAGAGCTGAAACACAAAAAATAAATTAACAACAGGTGTTTAAACATTGTCCGTTAAATTATTTGTCTATGAGCGTTGTAAAAAAACACAGGTAAGAAATAGAATCCTTCAAAATAAAAGAAAGACAAAATAAACAATCTGTTATTTGGACATAATTCTACTCGAAATACTGTAATGTATTTATACAAATTAAAATTAAAAGTTATTTCCCTTTGACAATTCTTTATACCCCGGGTTCCCAACCTGTGGGTCGCGACCTTCAAGGGGGTCACAAAGTGTTTTCTGGGGGGTCGCCGCGGTTATATTTAGTTGCAATTATTTGTATAGGAAATTTCACCACAAAGGTTTTCAACTTATTTATTTCAATATGGCTACACTGCAATATTCTACTAGTGGTTGTAACACTGATTTATTTATAAATGAAAGGAAGCGACTTAAGGTCCACCGCGGCGGATACTTAAAAAAATATTAAAAGCCCGCCGTGTTCATAAATATTAAACATTTTATATTATTTTAATTATTTGCTATGGTGGGCCTTTAATATTTTTTCAAATTTCCGCAGCGGCGGACCTTGATTCACTCCCTAAAAATAAAATATACAAATGCAGTGTTATCATTAGAATAAAATTATATGTTACAAATAGTAAACTGAAAAAAAATATTCACTTTGATGCAAAATTCAAAATCAAAATTCATTTTTAATCGGTGTCTCGATGTTTGAATAACAGGCTGTCGAATAGGACCGTCGAATAAAGGTGAGTTGCTCTCTTAAAGCAGTTGAAGATCAACCCGTATGTTTTGCTGACGCCGCCATGTTTGCAATGATGTAATTCAATAATGTCCGCGATGGGCCATCTGATGCAAACTGGCGCGAACTTAGTTCGCCAATAGTCAACCATCTTTAGTTGGCGCCATCATGGAAACCAGCCACTCGCTGTAGAGCGCGGGTTAGCTACTGCTTGCACTTTCTAAAATCTAAAGAGCGTCAGTAGGCCGTCATCAGTCCGTGCTGTCGGTCGGATTTCTGCATCGCTATTATCGTTTCCCGACGGAAAATAATTTATTTGGTTAATTATTCATTTATATTTTTATTGTTATATTATTAGTATTTAAAGGTGTATTATTTTATTAAAATATTGAGCCAAGTGACTAACGCTAAACATTATTAAACATTTATTATTTTTAAATATTACTGTCCTGTCTCCAGGACTTTTCCATATAGTAGTTTAGAACTATACTTTTATTCACGCATTCTACCGTGTTAGTTTCCCTTATGGTTTCTCTTCCCCGGGTCCTCTTGAGGTTGTCAGCGTCGTGTCTTTCTTCTCGCTGTGCTGCCTTGGCGCTTTTGTACGGCTTCATTCTTGGGGTTGTGTTGGGGTTCCCCTTTTACATTTTTTTACTGATAAATGGGGATGTTCCTTGACGTTCTCGATTTGATAAAAATTGGTTATATGTTCTTTGTCGTTCTCGGCTTGATGTGGATTATGCTGGAAGATGCTGGCATGACAGTTACAATTGATAAAATTCGTGAAACGCGAATAAATAATAAAAATACAAAAAGAAATTTTTTTTTCGCGACAAAGAGTTAATTTTTATTCATATTTTCAGAAATCCGTGCTCATGAAGAAAAAACGTAAATATTCAGAAGACTGCCTAAAATTTGGCTTTACCGCCTTGATCAGCAATGGCATAGAGAAGCCACAATGCGTTTTGTGCAATGTTGTTCTCAGTGCTGAATCTATGAAAACTTCAAAATTCAAACGTCACTTAGAGAAGAAGCATTCAGAACATACTAAAAAGAATTTGGAGTTCTTTCGACGCCATGAAACTGGTCTCAGACGTCACAGCCTTGATAATACAGAAAGTTTTCCGCAAAAGAGCACAGCAGCGGTGCAAGCATCATATGAAGTCGCATTGGAAATTGCCAAACAAAAAAACCTTACACGATTGGAGAAACGCTCATCAAACCCTGCATGTTGAAGATGGTGAAGTTAATTCTTGGGACAACCAGCGAGATAAAGATGCGACAAATATTTATGTCCAGTAACACTATTCAGAGGTGTATTTCAGATATGTCCGTAGACGTGAAAGAGCAGGTTTTGAATGAAATCAAAGTTTCTCCATTGTTTTCTTTTCAAGTTGATGGAGGACTACAGTGGAAAAACGTCTGTGGGGTTTGTACAGATGGAGCACCAGCTATGCTAGGGTCAAAGTCGGGCTTTCAGACAAACGTGAAAGAACTTGCTCCCCAAGCAAAGGGCATTCACTGCATGATTCAACGATAAGCTCTTGCCAGTAAGACTCTTCCATCTCCTCTGCAAGAGGTACTTGATTCTCTGATCAAAATTTTGAATTACATCAAATCTGGAGCCCTCAACACTCGTCTGTTTAAAGAACTCTGTAAAGACATGAATTCTTATCACGAGGTTCTTCCTTTCTGCACTGCTGTACGCTAGTTGTCGAAAGGAAATGTTGTCAATCGTGTTTTTGAGTTGAAAGATGAAATCAAGTTGTTCTGGAAGTGCAAGGGAAACATGACCTTGTGGCTTACTTTAATTATGAAGCTTGGAAGAAACTCCAGGGAAAGGAAACACATACTATGCAATTTCAAGACAATCTTCAGGCATTTGTATCCAAGCTGCAAAACTGGCGTCAGAAAGTAAATCTTGGAAACATTGCCAAGTTTGAAAAATTCTGCAGTGTGGTAGAGGAATCTGAAGGTGAAATGGATGAGAATCTGAAGGAGGAGATTACTGGGCACCTTGAATCCCTTGAAAAGGAATTTCAGCGGTACTTCCCTGAGCTTACAGAAGAAAAAGCTGCACTGGTATGAAACCCATTCTTTGCTTCCCTGAATGTAGCCAGCATTCCCGATGAAGAACAGGATGAATTCTTGGATCTGCGGAACGATTCTGCGGCCCGTAACTTGTTTTATGAAAATTGGATGGGTTTGAAAAAAAATCGAAAAAAGGTGATTCGTTTTTCTTTGTCTTTTGTCCTCGTAAGACGAATCACCTTTTTTCGATTTTTTTTCAAACCCATCCATCGTATTCCACGTCTTACCGCAGTTCCCCTCCACTTCCTCGATTTTATGAAAATTGCTGACTCAGTTCTGGTGTGCTATGTATCAGTCATATCCAAATGCCACCATGCTTGCCTTTCGAGTTTTACTTCCATTTCTTCTTCTTCTTCCATCCTTAGCCATCAACCGGCAAAGCAGTATGTGGCCAGTACGCCTAGTGGCGTCTTAGGGCAACAACAAATTGATCAATCTATCGCTGTTTCCACCACGCCTAGTGGCGTCTTTGTGGAACAAAAACAGACCAAACAATCTATCATTGTTTCCGTAATCAGATTGGTTGGCAAGCAGGTGATCAGCCCACTGTGCGAAGTTTTTACGGGATGGGGTAAACAGCCCCATGCCCATACCCTCCTTAGTCGCTTTTTACGACATGCGTGGTAGGGTGCAGTGTTACTATTCTTTGCTCCCCTTTCGGGCCCCTGTAACACACGGGTGTTACTTCCATTTGCCTCTACATATCTCTGCGAGAGTAGATTTTCAACGCTTCTTTATACCAAAACAAAGGCAAGAATCAGACTGAAAGTTGAGGATGACTTGAGGTTGGCGAATTTTGCCGCAAATTTTGAAGCTGGTTGCCCAGATGCAAGTACAACCATCGCATTAAATATTAGGTTAATTAAATTGTAGGTTAGAATTATATTCTGAATAATCTATTTTTAATGTGTTTTCTTTACTCTATTAAAAATGCCTTTTTATGCAAATGTGGCGGCGGGTCGCAGGTTACTTGGCTATTATATAAGGGGGTCGCGATTCGAAAAAGGTTGGGAAATTGTGTGTTTAAACAAGTTATATTAAATGTTATCTCAACTATACAAAAGGTAGTGCAGACGTATTAAATAAAACCGCACTAAGCAGCACTGCTTTTTAAATGAACACACGTATACTATAAATAACACAAAAGCCTGCACAATTTCGAGGTGGGAACTTGAAGAAGCGTTCTAAGATTCTAATTGATATAGTAGATAGTGTTAAAAAAAAAAATTTATAATTTACTCAGGGAGACCCTGTGATGTGGGAAATGTAAATATATCCACGGGAAATCCGACTACCTCGTTTCCTCATTAGTATTTATGTTTTGCAACGCTAAAGCCACGCATTTCGCTGTCTGTCTGACGCATATTTTGAAGCCACGCCTATTTTTTCCTGTTTACATGCGCTGACAAGTTGTTTACCTACGTTCGTACAGGCTAGATAACAGTCAGCGAGAGCATTATTCGATTATCGGAATTATCACGCGAGCTGATTGCCAACCATCGTTGGTTGACAGACAGAAGCGCGCGTAGAAATAATCGGGTTCTTTGAAGGGAGGCGACGGGCAGAAATTTTGCCACGTAACTGTTTGATGTTCAACAAATCAGGGGACTTAAGCAAATCAAGGGCGATACTATTATTCCCGTACCTTGGAAGTATTTGATCTACGGCAGCGGACAAAATCTAAGAAAGCAGTTCGCTTGGCCAATGTCTCTGTTGTTGGTCGGCATCGGTGAGCAGAAATCCTTTATCTTAGAAACGAAGTTCCCTGATTCTTTCCCGACTAGGCCGAAGGTGTGAAATGTAACACCCTGGAGAGATATTGCACTAAATCCGTATATATTCTGCCTTCACTCCGTAGTCAGTATCAGTCTCTCTCCGAAATTTTGGATAAATCTAAGCACGCCAGACTAGGAACCATTTTGTTCGCTAAATGTGTTAAATTGTCCCGTGGGGATTTAAATTTTTGATTGTGGTAATAATTTAAGTTGTGCTTAAGTATTAAATGTGTTAAGAGTTTTACCATTTTATCACTGCTATTCCCTAGCGTTAAGACTAGCGAAATAGAACAACGCGTAGATATTTTCTTACCAGTGGTTCAGTAATGTAAAATCCATCAACCGTTTCTTTTAGCTGACTTAAGTATAATGTTAAGAGTGACGGATAAAGTGACAGAGTAGTATGCGCATTATATTTCTTTGTGTGTAAATTTTTTTGTAATGAATAGTGTTTTATCATGTGTTAAAAACCGATAGACGTCAACAATCAACTAACTAGTAATGACAGGCGATATTTGTTAAGGCATAGTCATAATTAAATTAAAACTGACATCGTGCGCTGAGTGTTTTACTGAGTCGGAAAGGGGGGGGGGCGGCTGCCTGCCTAAAACCCAAATCCGTACTTGCGAAGCGAAGTGCAATAGTATAAGAATAAAATACCACGTGCCTTTTAATTTAATTAGAGGACGGAGAGGATAAGAGATCACACTTTGTGCGGGATAGCATAAGATTGTCATTTTGGTTAAATGTTTGTTTTCTTCCCAATATAGGCTTGGTCAAAACCAGCGGCCATCGTGTTTTCTTTAATTGTGGCCTTTTACTCAGTTACTGAAGGCGTATGAACTGTAACTTGAGCTAAACTAGACTTACAAATATCCAGATTTGTGTATTAAATTTATCAGCCCACTGCGGCAAGAAACATAACATTTCCCCCGACTACTGACAGTCGTTTTTTCCCAAGTGAATTTTTATCCAAGAGAAACGCTGTTTCATAATCGGCACTCATCCCATAGAGAGTCGAGAGGATTTATCATCATCATTTTAATATGTAGCAGTCGTAGCACCTAGAGGCTAGACAATACAGGAACTATTTTCCTCCTTTTGTTTTATATCTGTGAACGTTCCGAAAACGTCTTGCTTCAATAACTATATGCGGTGATACAGGACTCATCCAGGAAAAATAAACTCACCAACTTTGGCGACTACCTCTGACTTATTATTAACTACCAAGGCTAGTCTGGGGTCATATTTGGGCGACCCACCTGACACTATAGGTTCATAATATTGTTATTGTTCTTTCCAAGGAATACCTACGCCAAGTATTCGGTAAGCAAGTGTGTTTGTGGCCACAGAATGACTGAGTGAAAAAAACGAGAGAGAGAGAGAAAAATATTTTCCTTTTGTTACAATCAGTGCACTCACTTTTTTTTTTGTTCGCTAACTGATTATTTTGCTGGATAGCTAAGTAGAAACTTTGTTCTTTACTTTGTTCTATTCTATACCCTAGTGTTAATCTTTGACCTTTTGGGTTATTAACTTCTTGCGGGGAATCTGTTCTCAACATAGGGGAGGGCACTTATGGGGTTATTTTCATATATCTGTAAAACTTGATTTATATTGATTTCTATATGTTTGATGTTGTGAGAAGTTTAAGTGATAATAAACTAAACAAAACTTAATTTATCGTGTCGGTCAGCGCTCTAAAACCAGAATGCTCCGAGTAGATGAAGTTCGTAAATCTTGGATGGCAGTTCATCCAGGAGAAGGAAAACTCTGATTTCCAACTACCTACTGCCTTGCAGGTAGGCTAGAGGCAGTCACGGGCTAAGGAAGACGACCCGACAGCACTGCCTGTTGAAATTGGATGCACCTGAATACAGGTTTAACAAAACAGTGAAACGTACTTCGCTTTATGACGACGCCATGAAGATGTTTGATGAAGCTAACGCTTCACAAACCTTGATGTCTGAACGCTGAGGGGAAAATGCTTACATGCACATGCGCAGAATACTCAAAAGGGATAATATATGTGATCCTAAGACAATTAAGATTGTCTTCTCCACAATTATGCAGTGTTACTAATAAACGCTGCTGTCTTGCGATCTAGTTATATTAACATCCCAGCTTTTAGATGTAACATTCATTATAACAATTAACGAAGTACATTTGTTTCAACTAAATTCTGCAACATACTGTAATTGTGAAACACAAATTTAATGTAAAACATTTATGATCACATCAGCCTAATGACGTTGTCCTTGTCAGCAGTAAAGGCAAACTGGACAAACGTAGACAAAATTGACATGTCAGCTCCAGTATGTTCAAGAGGTTATAAATTTGTATAAACTGTAATTTTTCAATGTATAACAATTACATAATATGCAGGAGAAGAATGGTGTGAATCTTTTCCTACATTAACATTTTGATTGCTTTTCCCGTTTCGTTTTTTAGATGTTTAAAAAATTATCCCTAGTGTTCTATTTGTAAATCGCGATTAACCGGTCGCCGATTCCTGATATATTATCATACGTTGTTTTTTTTTTTTTTTTTTTTTTTGGCGTTGTTATCTGCCTTCGAAAAATAAAATCTTTCACAACCCCAGATATGTCCCTTGAAGTACAGACGCCGCTGTCAAACGTTTCTGGTGTCACGACAAGAAAGTAGCAGAAGACAAAGAAACAATGGACCGGAAGTTAGAAGACGTCACGCTTTCAGAAGATAATGAACTAAGGAAGTCCATCACAGCTTGTCTGGTGTAGCTGCTAATTACTTTCCTGCACGAGTGTCGGTATTTCGTGACGCTCCTAGCTCTCATAACCATTTTGTCATCATGAACTTCCTTTTACTCTTTACGGATCCAGAGACCACCACTGGAAGTTGTCCTCTTTCAAATAACCTGCACGAAAGAACTCACTGCTTTTGCAAATGTGGCATCATCATCTTGTATTTCCTTTGCGGTCCTTACGGAGCATAGAACCACCGATGTAGCTGATCCCCTTGTAGGAAGCCTACACCATGCATTTATATGCTCGTGCAGCTGTGGTTTATGTGACAATGTGTTTTACGTCATGAGGATGCCAGCAAAACCTCGCATAAGGGTGCCTTCTACGACATGCCTGAGTGTGTAGTATTTCTATTCTTTCTGCGTCTGTTCGGTGACCCCCGGGACGTGTGGTAGTGACGTTTGAAGCAAATTGTTTTACGTGATGAGGTTGCCAGACACAAGCATGTAAAGATTTTTACCATGATGCCCTAGATCTTTGCTCTTGTTTCTCTCTGCTTCTTATACCCTCGACTTAAAAAAAAAAAAATTTCACAAGGTTTTCCGGACTCTTCTTTCTTTCATTACCTATATGCTCCCTGTGGATTAGAGGCATTCAGCTTATACACACCAAAACTTCATACTCTGTGCTTTCCGTTCGAATTATTTCCTTGTATTCTTTATCCTCATCTTTATTATCGTGATGCCTACGTCTGATTTCCTTCCCCTTGTCTGTGTTGGTCTCCCGTTATTTCTCTTGCGTTGAGGATTCCAGAAAACAAACTACCTTGTGTTACTATTAACTGGTATATTTGTTTTTACATTTCAGTGTGTGCCCTTCCTAATCTAGCATCGTCTTCCTCGTGTCTTGTTTTGGAGGTAGTGACAGTAATATCAACATTAAAAATATGAACGGCAAAAGCCGCCATTTCATTGAGAAATGTACTGAAATCAATAGGAAGCACGTCTGAGGTAAAATTTAGAAAAGTGACGTCAGTCTTTTTGTATGGATCGGAAACATGGATTAGATTGTTTGAATGATAACATTCCCAGTGCTCAGCTATTTTCACAGCTGAATATTCTTTCTCTTCAAATTTTACATGGCAGAACACCTTCATACTTGCAAACGTTCTTTCGCTATACATACTGCTCATATTTTATACGTGGCGACCTGGGGAGCCGCGCTGGTGTAATGGTTAACACATTGCGCTGGCGATCAGGTGTTCAAGGTTCATCCCGGGCGTGCGCATTTGAAGAGGTGTCATCGACCGGGATTTTGACTGAATAACCTGAGCGGCTCCTGAGATAAACAATCTGTGGATGGGAAGGAGTGAAGCTCCTGACCGGGTTGGAAGGAAAGTCCACAGGCTCCCCAGCCTCGCAATGACATGTCAGTGAGCCGAAGGGCTGAAAGCCCAAGTGCCGCTGGTTAAGGACAAAAAAATACGTGGCGACCTACTTCTGGACCTTGCAAAACCTCGAACTGACCTCCTCCGAAGTTGCTTTGTGATGCAGGTGCTTTAACATGAAATACTTTACCCAAGTCTGTTTAAACTGATAATTACATCACATTCAAAAGACATCAACATTCACATGTCATTAAATCTTTGTAGCAAAATATGCGAGAATAAACGCTCAATTCAGTACGATTTAGGCATAAAACGATAATAAATACATTAGCCCGCATGTGTCTGACGGTTGGCATCTTCGAAGCCAGCACCGCTGCTTTTTGCACAGTGCTAAGCCTAGAGAACGATTTCACGGAAAAAGTCTGACACGCTTTAGTTTCGTTTTCGAGAAACACTACTAATAGTTAACCTTTGCCCAATCTGCTGATTACACTTTGTAGTCTATCCTTACAATTAACTATTGGCAGAAGAGTGCCGCAATATAGCTATCTGAAGTAACATTTTCTGTCAACTTTGTAGCAAAATTAGTAGGAATCCTTACATTTTTTGGTAATATTACACGATACAATGCTAACTAGTAACGCAAATTCTTAAACTCGCCCCGTCTACCCCGCTTCGATGACACAGTCTGCAACGCATATATTCACACTGCGAAAAAGCCAGCCAAGGCATAACCACGCAGACAGTTTTATTTCCTCCTCGTGGTAGCATTTCTGATGTAACTAAAACAAGTTAGTTATTTGAAAAAATACATGCTCGCAAGATGAAGGAGGGGAAAGATGGCGGACTTGTGTAAAATTTTATTTGACGATGGACGATGACATAAATTGGAAATTGTAAACCATTATGAAGTTCCCCATAAGAATTATATGGTAGTATGATGTGGAGTTGGCTGAGTAAGAATGTACTTTAAAATATATGATAGTCCCAGTATTGGAGAAGTTATTGAAGAAATACTAATATCTAAGAACACACGACCAGACACACTGGCGTTCCTGCTCATGTTTTTTCGGTAACGTTAGGGGGACGCGAGCTGGAAAAAGAGGCAGGGAGGTACATTCAAATTAGCTTGAGGTGAACAGAGTATGAATGGGAAAGGGAAACGGTAGGAGAAATGTAATCCTAAACGTAATATCTTTTGTATTTGGCATGACTAGAGCAGACTAGCCAATCGACCACCAGTTATTCAAAATTATTTTGGTTTTTCATTCAAACTGCTTTTGAATTCAAGTAGTAGAACGTTACGATTGGCTAGTGCTGGTAGATATTAGTAAAGGCTTTGATTATTCATTGCCAGTTGAACTAAAATGTGTATACAGATACGCTGAAAAACAGCTGTGTTAATTTTAAACTTAAATCAAGAATAAATTCACAGTCTGTGCAGTTCGGAGGAAGCTGAGGCCATTTCTTCACAAAATCAGCGTCATTTGTTTATATATTTCTTGATTGTGGTAAGAATATTTTATGAAATTTAATGTGTTTGGTCCAACTACAAAGTTAGATACTGCTATTGGGGAAAAAGTGAAGGACATATCGGAAGCAGACATTGTTGAGTCCACACATTAAACGGTATCTGACTGATGTATGTTGTTATAATTATGTTGACATATTATTGTATTAAAATAGTTTTGCAAGCCTCTGTGTTCAATGAACACTGTTTAACATGCCTGAAGCAAATATAAGTGTAAAGAAAAGAAGAGAAGATCATATCAGAGGAAATGTGGTTACTCCACATTATTGTATGGAGGAAAAGTATGTGAACGTACAGTGGCGTTACAGCCCTCATATACAGTGACTCTCCCGGTAGATAACTAAAGTGAACTCTGTAATATTTCATCCAGGAAGGACATTTATAAATTAGATAACTAAAGTGAACTAATTTAATATTCCATACAGGAAGAACATTTATAATACATAATAACTTTTAGTTATTGGGCAGATTGTCCCAACAGTTTTAATTGTTCCTTTTCTGTAAACTATCTTGTCCTTATTTTCAAAGACCTGTCCACAAATATTCGTTCAAAGAAAAACTTAACTGCTAGTTATTAACTTCTTTAATAGAAACTTAAAGTGTTTGATTGTTGTGTACCATCATTCATTTCTCCCCTAGACACTAGGTACACCATATACCATACACTAGAGCCAGAAGATTGACCGTGTGAGACCTAGGGAGGTAGCGTTAGGTTCTCTGTACATAATTCATCATCATCATCTATAGAGTCAGAGACCTACATTTGCTTGACCTCACACGGTTATAGCAGACACCTTTTCATTCTTTTTTAGGATACCATCATAACCTCCCCAGCAAAATCAACTTTGCTACAATCTTGTACACACATTTAACGACAATTCTGCTTCTGTTATTCATGTTTACATGAGCATTTACTTGTCAATGTAGTATTTTCAATTTTAATTTGAACTTTAAATATGAAGCAGCATTATTGCTTCCTCTCTCTCTCTCTCTCTCTCTCTCTCTCTCTCTCTCTCTCTCTCTCTCTCTCTCTCTCTCTCTCTCTCTCTCTCTCTCTCTCTCTCTCTCTCTCTCTGCGTAAAAATATTGAGAATTGTATTGCAGGGCAGAAATGTAAAAAGGTAATTATGCCTACCACTTTATCCTGATGATATAAAGATTTCGTTCGTTCGTTAGACCCTACAGAATTTGCAGAATAGAATAATTCTCATAACAAGATCCAAGATTACCAGTGTGGAACTGATAAGAAGCAACTAATTACCCGAGGACCAAAAAAAAGTGATCTAACCACTTGGCGTCTAATTAGAAACACATTAAGGGAACTAGCTAATAGCACTAATTGGTAATCAGTGTTCATGGATTTCTATGGTACTAGAAGTAAATGAAGACCAAATAAATCAATGAGAACGAACGAACGAACGAACGAACTTTATTTTCAAAGGGTTAAGAATTGGGCACGCAGGCCCGTCTGACATTCTGCCCTTCCTCTCTCTCTCTCATCATGTATACTAATATCCTTTCATCCTCACATTTACTTTAAGCATTATTAAGGCATTTATCATTATAAAAGTAATATTACATTTACAATAATCACCATAATTAAAGTATGCTTTTAAAATAAAGAAAACAAAAATAAAAATAAAGAATTAAAAAATAATAATAATAATAATAAAGAAAAAAAAGAAAAAAGAAAAAAAGAAAAGAAAACAAACAAACAACAAGACTGATAAAAATCGAATTCCTCATACAGTAAATTAGTGATTTGAGACATATTCAGAGATGTGTTATAAGAACTCGTGAAATATTCAAACGGTCTGCTACTGAATGACTCAGGGACTCATTGCTTTTTTCCAGTGCACGCGAAAAAGTTTACGAGAGCTTTGAGTCTCATAGCAGATACTGCTGCAATGAATGCAATGATAGGTTCATCAAGATGAGGTGGGGTAAACAGTTACTTTCCTCGCTGTCTTTGCGTCCCAAACTCAAGACCAGAATCAGACTAGGTAGATAGTTAGATAGACATATACGAAAGCAATTAATTTGCCAAGGGTTGAAAATCGTGCATAGTCTCCTCTTGCATTCTTCCTTCCTCTTGCTCATCTTTTGTTTCTGTTACTCAAGAAGAAGATATCAGAAGAAAGAAAATAGATGAGGTAAAGAAGACGCGGAGAGGCATAGAGGCATATCTTAAAAGATCCTTATATGACCACTAGCTAAGCAGAAGTATACAGATGTGAAAGTGAACCTCTGTCTATGAGGCTAATTACACCCTCATTGATTCTTGAAATCATCTACTCACTTTCATGGATTCTCCCTGTGGTGAAACTTGTTGAGAACCCAGCATTGCACACTAATCTTGAAGAGGTCACTTGAGCCCCAGACGTAACTCTTTGGCTTTGACCTGATTGACTGCATGCAGGAGGATCTCACTATGTACCCAGTGATAGGCAGGGGGAGCTGAGACGTGGCTATGTGCAGGACGTGACAATTCCTTGAGAGGGCCCAGAAGCAGAGTACAGTAATTTCGCTCTGCAAGTTAGAGAGTCCCCTTGGATCACGAGGAATGCATATGATGCCACGCGCTTCTTCTCCATAACTTGGGACTAGATGTGATGATCCTTAAATGCAAGCCGCGCTGGAAAAACGGGAGCTCATGACTTAAACTCAACACTTTTCGGAATGGCAGAAAACTTGGTATTGTCTGCAAAGAGCGAGAAGTTCAGCAGCCCTAGTTAAACAACAAGACCAACAACTCTCCTACGTCTGTACCAGCTATGGGGCATATATAGTAGCCCACGTGTGCTGGAACAAGATGGCTTATCGATTTATCTACATTTGGTTTTACGAGTCTTGTCATGTCCTTTGTTTTTTTCTTAAATGGTTCTAAACTTCTTACCACTTGGAGTATCTCATTATGTCCGTCTTTTCGTTTTGGCAACTTATAATGTGGAGAGTTTGACAAATAATTATGCGTGCTTGCATAAGGCTTTTTGGTTGCGCACGTCTTTCTGTGCGTTGTTACGTGCGCAAATAGTGAGTGTGAATGGGGTATTTGTTTCGTTCTCGAAAATTAAATCACAAATGATAGGATCACAGTTTTTATTTCTACCCAGTTAACGGTAATTTTTCACCTTATTTTCTTCAATTTATCTAGTTTACAATGTCGCTAGACCTAAAGATCTTTTATATTTGGACATGCGCCCTAATATAACCAACTAGGTTGAACGGGACGCACCTCGCCAAAACGAGGAAAAATTTTATTTTAAAAAAATTCCGCCGTTATTTTCCAGCGCTTATTCTCAAACACGATATGTTTAATTTTCTCATGTATTTCCCGGGGATGGGGAATGAGGGTGACTGGAGACAACTAACGAATAGGTGTACTTATATCTCAAGCATATCATAAGAGGCGACTTGTGTGTTTTGTATATGACGCTTGCAGCCAGGAGGTTTCTTCAAGTTAGGGCGAGGTCTTATTTTAGTATCTCCACCTCCCTGACAGAGTGACAGAGAGCGAGATAGAGAGACAGAATGACAGAGAGGGAGTGGCAGAGAGCAGGACAGAGATACAAAGTGACAGAGAGACACAGAGAGAGACACGAGAGAGACAGAGAGACAAGAGATCTACAGAGAGACTGAGTGAGAGAGACATGGACAGAGAGAGACAGAGAGAGACATGGAGACAGAGAGACAAGAGAGAGACAAAGTCACAGAGAGAGACATGGACAGAGAGACAGAGTCACAGAGAGGCAGAGAGAGATATGGAAATAGAGAGTCAAGAGAGACAGAGGGACAGAGGGAGACATGGAAACAGAGACAAGAGAGACAGAACGAACGAACGAACGAACGAACTTTATTTTCAAAGGGTTGAGAATTGGGCACGCAGGCCCGTCTAACATTCTGCCCTTCCTTTCGCTCACCTTTCATACTGAATTCTTTTATTCTCATATGCATGTTACATATCAATTTCAAGAAATTCAGTAAAGTAAAATAATAATATAGCACACTCATATTAACATTAATTACTTATAAGCATGACATAACATATGTTGAAAAGTACAAACATCGTCATTAGAACCTACAGTTGATGTTATAAGAAAAGATAATCCGATTAGGGGGACATGTAATCAGAATTCAGAAAGTATTCAAAAAGTCTATGATTGTATGAATAGGGACTGAGGTTGTTTCTTAGGTAATGGGGAAGACAATTCCAAAGATGAGCAGCAGAGTACGCTAAGCTTTTCTTGAATAAGTCAAGCCTAGGCTTGGGCATTTGAAATCTGTTAAAGCGTAGACTGCGTCTTTCATTGTAATTGAACATTGGCCACAGATATGCTGGAGCATTGTGTGACAGGATTTTGTGAACAAATTTAGCTTTGTTAAACAGAAGGCGCTTTCTTAAGGGCAGTATTCGGAGGTTTTTATAGAAATCTACACACTGAGTTAGGCAGTTGTCAGAGACTAGACGCACTGCACGCTTTTGTAGTGAACGGAGTCTCTTTGTGTTGGACATTGAGCAACCATCCCAGATTGTGGAGCAATAGTCAAGGTTTGCTTGTATGTGAAATATATAGAACAATTTTCGTGCATCTTCATCTAGGAAATGTTTGATTTTAGCTAACTGGTAAACTTTCTGTGCCGTTTGCTTGGTCAGTGCATGTACATGTGAGTTCCAGTTTAGATGCTACAGATATAGACAGAGGGACAGATAGAGACAAGAGAGAGAGACAGAGAGACAGAGAGAAACAAGATCTAGACAGAGAGAAAGCTGCTATAGGAGTAGCAGATGGAAATTTGAGACATAAATAAAATATATTACTTTATTTTTCATTTTTCGTATCGTTCCTTATAGAGCATGAGGAAACAACTGTATCAAGTCCACTTGCACATAACCTGCACCAAAACATTCAAGTGTTTTTGTAGCAGTGGTTCTTGATGCACTCTTGAGTTACATAATGAGATTTCAATCAGATGCGGCAGTTATAATGTAATCCATCTCAACAGTATGACATTGGCCATCATAAAACATCAAAACAGTACGGCTTGTGTGTCATTCTGTCGCTGTGTCTCGCTCTCTGTCTGTCTCTCTGTCACTTTGTCTCTCTACCTCGCTCTCTGTCACTCTCTCTCTCTCTGTCTCGCTCTCTGTCACTCTCTCTGTCATTCTGTCACTCTGTCTCGCTCTATGTCACTCTCTCTGTCATTCTGTCACTCTGTCTCGCTCGCTGTCACTCCGTCTCCTTGGCTCGCTCTCTGTCACTCTCTCTGTCATTCTGTCACTCTGTCTCGCTCTCTGTCACTCTTTCTCTCTGTCACTCTCTCTCTGCCACTCTGTCTCTCTACCTCGCTCTCTTCACCCTCTCTGTGTCACCCTGTCTCGCTCTCTGTCGCTCTGTGTCTTTGTCACTCTCTCTATGTCACTCCACCATCTCTCTGTCTTGCTCTCTGTCGCTCTGTGTCTCTGTCACGCTCTCTGTCACTCTGTCTCCCTTTTTCTCTGTCTCCCTGTCTCTCTGTCACTTCACTCTGTCTCGCTCTCTGTGTCTCGCTGTCTCTCTATCTCTCTCTCTCTCTCTCATTCTATATATATATATATATATATATATATATATATATATATATATATATATATATATATATATATATATATATATATATATATATACATGTAAATATGTATGTATATATATATATATATATATATATATATATATATATCACATTGTGTGTGATTTCAATTTGTGTTCTACTGTGATCACTATTTGTGGTCTTGGTTTCACCACAGCTTTGAATACCTCAAGTGTTGTTGTCAGTGTTCTCCCACAACATCCAAATTCTACAACCTAAGCATATTCAGCAAGAACTTGATGCATGCAGTAAGCGAAAATTTGAAATAAAGAAAGAAGGAATATGTCTAATTCATACTGTAAATCCCCACCCGCTTCTTCTATAGCAGCCTTCTCTCACTCTACGTCTCTCTCTTTCTTTCACTCTTTCTCACTTTCTGTTTCTCCTCTATCTCTTCTTTTTTCTTTTTTTTAATTTTCCTCGTTTAGGGACGACGCGCCCCGTTCAACCTAATTGGTTATATTAGAGCGCATGTCCAATTATAACAGACCTTTTAGGTTTGGAGATTTTGAACAAAGCTATCTCTATCTCTCTTTTCCCTCTCTCTATTGTTTTATATGTCTCTTCAGTTTGTTTTCTTCTGTGTTCACTTTTTGTCGTCTTGGCTTAGCCAAAAGCATTGAAGCCCTCAAGTGTTTTAGCAGACAATCTCCGAATGCATCCATATTTCTCTGGTGTCCCTCACTTCTCTCGTTCTATAATGTTCTCATTAATCGCACAAATGCACTAATGGCAAGACTGTGTCATAGACATTTTTACGAGCTGTTTGTCCCTATCCGGGAAGTAAGCTCTTGAAATGCCAGAAGAGATTAGGCATGATTGTTGCTTTGTCTCTGCGTCAAACTGCGAGGAACGAGCCATTTCTCAGAACCATCATTCATTGCTGCTGCGTTTTGTTTTGTTCTTTTTTGTTTACCCACGTGGATTTGTGTACTTTTTAATGGACTAACTCAGCTGTAGGGGGCAACCCAATAACTGTGGAGATCTACTTGATAAACATTAAGCTCTATAATTATTTTTTTTTAATTCTTTTACTTTTTTTTTCTTTTCTTCTTTAATTACAATGCCAGGTGGTGTAGGCGATCATGTATCTCCACAACTTCCTGTCTCCAGTAGTATTTATCAATTCTGTTTTCGACTTCTTTCCATAATAATATGTCAAATTGTTCTGTATCTTCTCTCTTTGTCGCCATGTTTCCTTCAATCTTTCCTGTTGTCACGATATACTTCAGCCTCCTTCAATCTTTCCTGTTGTCACGATATACTTCAGCCTCCTTCAATCTTTCCTGTTGTCACGATATACTTCAGCCTCCTTCAATCTTTCCTGTTGTCACGATATACTTCAGCCTCCTTCAATCTTTCCTGTTGTCACGATATACTTCAGCCTCCTTCAATCTTTCCTGTTGTCACGATATACTTCAGCGTCCTTCAATCTTTCCTGTTGTCACGATATACTTCAGCCTCCTTCAATCTTTCCTGTTGTCACGATATACTTCAGCCTCCTTCTTCTCATGACATGCCCAAAGAAAACGCATTGCTTCTTTTTAAACCTGAGGAATAAGCTTCTTTTGCGCACTGAACTCTTTTCAATCTAATGATCTACCTTGATGAACTCTTGTCTGTTGTCAGGTTTCAGAATGTTTTTAGAATTAGGAATAAGTGTAACTTTTATCTCGGCCAGACGATCTGCTACCTGTGATTCCATGGACAGAACACAACCGTGGTAAATTCAAACTAAATTATATATTACCGAATCTTAACGTCACTTCAAAACAGGGTTGTGGAGTCGGCCAAAAAATTTCCCAACTCCAGAAATTTTAAAAGTCCAACTTCGATTCCGACTACATTTTTGTTAACTAGTGGTATGGCATAAAAATATGCACTTATATGGCGTTATATGTATAAGTATGGTATGTGTGTGAATTAATGAATACGGGGCTTTCATACACTACAGTTTAAACTATTCATTCGTTCATACAGTAATACAAAATAACAAATCATCCACACATTCACTCAAATGACTGCTTTGCCAAATACCATGAGGCAAAATAGTTTCATTTTAACAATGACGAGAAAATTGACAGTGTATATAGTTTATTTTCATTTCTTGTGCGCTTTTTCTAAATGTGCCAACAAATGTCCAACTATGATCAGAAGCAACATAAATTGTCCTACATAATGTAAAAATGAAAAAAAAAATGGAAAACTAAGAAAAAAAAAGCGGTTTTATGAGTTCCACACTTTAAAATGTTATTTAACATTTTGTTAAGCGACCCCTTCCTGCATGGATGAAACGTGGATCTGCCTTGACTTGAGTCTCGTCAAATTCGGAGTCGGAGTGGGGACATTTTCTATTATGTGATTATGTGATCTTTTCTTGTTTTTAATATGGAATCGTGTGATTATGTCTTGTTTCTAGTATGGCATTAGGAATTATTATAATTAATGATGTATTGTTTCGAGCATCGCCAGCGCTTCAGAAACTTTGCTGTATCGGCTGGTTTCGGACAGTGTTCTTGTAAAATTCACCGACCAGAAATAAAAACTTATAAAATGTCAGAAAGACAAAATAACACAGGTTATTTTTAAATGAAATCAAAGTTTAAGACAACATTGTACATTCTAATATTAGTTCTGCTTGAAATTATGAATTTAAATACCTTACATGTTATCTCCACTCAGTAGCATACACAACTTGGTGCGGACGTGTTCAATAAAACAGCATTCATTGAAATAGCTGAATAGCAGTGCTTTTGAAACAAACGATCAAATACACCAAAGTTTCCCAAACATCTTTGAGTCCCCATCTCTCAATGGATCTTTGCAAGTTGGTACTGCTTTATTTGAACATATTCAAGTTGACGTCTGAGAGTGTACGAAGAAGGTGAATGATACGTAATGCAAAAATACATAAATAAATAAAATAAGGAAGTAACTATAGAAGCACAATAAATTAACATTACATTTTAGTAATCCCGCAATGACCGTCGCCGAATATTCCGCAGTGAATATTCACTTGGAGTTATTTACTTTTAGCAGTGTTTCGCGCATTAGCTGAATGTTCCGTACCGGAGCGTTTTAACTTTATTGAACACGCCGATCGAGCTCATAATTCCGAGCCGACTGCATCAGAATAGGTGTCCATCGCCGGTCGAGGTCGTTTGTGCATCAAATGGTAATGATACCCCAGACGAACAGACATGTGACAACAACAACATTACAATTCATGACATATTACTTGACCCGATGCGCGGAAACACTGCTAATCCGCGAGACACTGCTAAAGGGAAATAACTCTAAAATACCTATATTCTGTGCGGAGCATAGGACTCGTTACCTGATCATGAAAATCAAATACAGTAGACATTCAAAAATCCGGCAACCTCCGGACCTGAGGAGTGCCGGATTTTTTAAAATGCCGGATTTTTTATGGTTATATTTTCTGTATATATTTAACAGAAAATGACTACCTGTACACTTTATCTGCGATCGACAATGCACGATGTTTACGTTTTACACCACTTTTATTTGCTGAATCCATAATGGGGCTAAACAGCAGCAAATAAATGATAAAATGAGAAGGAATGAACAGGAATGCCTGTTAACACGTGCAAGCAAGACCCAACAGCTGCATCAAATTATAAACTGCTCCAGAAAACAGTGGCGCGCCAACGCGGTAAATTTTAAAATGCGCTCCGAAATCCATGCCGGAAATCTGAAGGAACCGGATTTTTGAATGTCAACTGTACTACAGAACCCACCACTACCAGAGCAAGTAGCTTTGACGCATGCTTCCTTATATTTTAAAAAAAAAGGGGGGGGGGGGGGGTACTGATTGTTTCGTTGGGAGGAGTTAAAAAAAGAAAATAGCGTGAATGAGTTTTTACTTTTCTCTTTTTTCTGAAGATATAAGACATTTTTTTCCCCCAGTCAAGTTTTAACCCACCCATCCCACAATCGTGTTCGTTTTCCTGGACATATTCATTTGTGAAGATCGCAATTTTCATTCCGCTACCACAGAGGTTATTTTGTGTGTGAGTGTGTGTGTGCGCGCGCGTTTGTATATGTGTGTGTGTGTGTTTCTTTTTTATATACTGCAATCACAGATGGCGTAGAGAAAATTACTCGTGAGTTGTGAGTTAATACCCGTAAATTTCAGGGGGGCTTTTAAAGTCAAGCCCGGGAAAATTAGTTCAGAGATACAGACGTCATTATTGCAGTGTTTAACTTGTATTATTCCCAATGCGAGGTTTGCTATTTTTGCTTTCTCAATTCTTGCTGTCTTGTGTAAGTAGATTCTATCTATCTATCTATCTATCTATCTATCTATCTATCTATCTATCTATCTATCTATCTATCTATCTACGGGAGCCGCGATGGTGTAATGGTTACCACATTGCGCTGGCGATCAGGTGTACAAGGTTCAAGCCCGGGCGTGGGCATTTGGAGAGTTGTCACCGACCGGGATTTTGACTGAATAAACTGAACGGCTCCTGAGAGAAACCTTCTGTGGATGGGAAGGAGCAAAGCTCGTGACCGGGTTGGAAGGAAAGCCCACAGGCTCCCCAGCCTCGCAATGACATGTCATTGGGCCAAAGGGCTGAAAGCACAAGTGCCACTGGTTAAGAAAAAAAAAAATCAGTCGTCTGTTCGTTCGTCCGTCCGTCCGTCCGTCCGTCCGCCCGCCCGCCCTTCCCTCCGCAAGCCCTTCCGCAAGCCCGTCCATCCGTCCCTCCGTCCGTCCCTCCATCCGTCCCTCCGTCCATCCATCCGTCCCCCCATTCTTACCGCGGCCATCCCATCATCCCTAATATATTATTTTTCACTATTTTCGACTCCAGAAGTTCCGTCTAAAGCCTGACAACGAAGCATTATACAGCAATCCCCCGCTTAGCGCTTTTAGTTCGTTCTTGAAAACTCGAGCTCGAACCAAAAAAGCGCTAAACGAAAATTGACTTCCCATCAGAATCAATAGAAATCAAACTAATTCTCTACCGAGACCCAAAAAGCTGTATCAAAATTGAGTAAAAAGTGATTTTAAAAACCAGCTAACAATATTTATTAACTGCATATAATTATCAGACATATTGAACACAAACGAAATATTATGTAGCCTATGTACAGTACTTTAACAAAAATATTATAGGACTTTAATTACTGCTTCTTCCGTCGCTTATGGCTACAGTTGTCACGACAGCGCTGTCTTCATCATATGATGAATGGTTAACAGAAGGCGCTGTAGGTGTTGAAAACGTTTTTCTGACTCCAGATGTAGAAGGTATGGCTGTTTGGACAGAAGATATTTAGGAGACTTTAAAAAAAAAAAAAAAAAAAAACACACAAAAATGAATCGAGATTGCTTTGCTTCTTTATTTTTTTCTTCAAGAAACACCTTGAAGCAATGAAGATTTTGTTCTGTGTTACAGATTACGATAGAACTGCTTTTCATTTTGGGACATTCTTCATTAACGCAGATATGACAATACCTCTTGGCCATCCCACCACCCTGAATGAACTTGATGAGCATGTGATAGTTATATTCATACCTCCCACAGAGTTTAACGCTCAGCGTAAGATCGAATTTTCATAAAATACAAACAAACGTTATATCGAAAAGTGCTAATCGAACAGCGAAAGACTGGTGTACTTTCGTGTTTCATAATTTATTGTGTTGATGTGACGTAGCGATACCCACGGGTTCGAGTTATTCACTATTTTACCCTTGCAACAAAATTTGGGGTAGAGGTTTTGGGCTTTCTTGCAACCGCAGAGAGCTTCATGGACTCAGCGGCATGGTACACCAGGCTCACCTTGGCGTTTGTGTAATGTCCAGAGGTTTGATGGCTCTCTACCCTGCAAAGGGGGTTATATCTCCAAGACAGCAGACAATAACTGGCAGGAGCAGCCAGACAACGGACAGTTGTGGGCTTTGTTGCAACCCCAGAGAACCTCCCACCAATTGGCGTGTGTGCAATGCCACTAGGAGGACGGTTCTCTAGCCTGCAAAGGGGGTCATGGTGCGGCGGTGGTGCAGCCCTTACCAGCCTGCCGAAAGACGTCATCTAGACAGACACGCAGCTCTGCCCCATCTGAACTGGGAAGTTCCGGCAGCCAGGACGACACACAGTCTTATGGGGGGCAGCGTTCGCCTGCAACGTCATAATTTATTAGAGTACACAACTGTGTTATAATTGTAGTATAATTTGTACATGGTATTATTTCCCTGTAATCAACCCGTAACATTATGTTAATAACGTAACAAAACCAACTTACACGTTTTGGCGTTCAAGAATGTTAATTTTTAACGTATCGTTGCCGTTCATGGTATATAGCGATTTTCGACTTACAACCATATCGATTTATGACGGGGCCGTTTTGACGGAACTCCGTCGTAAATCAAGTACGATCTGTACTTAAAAAATAAGTCATCTGCTCCCTCAGTAAGATGCGACTATTATGAGATTGTGAATTTGCCTGGCAACCTTGTCACGTAAAACAAATTTCTACAATAACCACCGCGAGAACTGCACGAGTGCTGTAACGTAAATAAATTCATATAGGTAAGTAGATGACGCTCGTAAGACAGAGAGACAGGTGGACACCAGGCAGTAGAAAAGAAATAAAAATGATAGGCTCTCTGGGGCATCGAACCGGGCCCCATCACGCAAGCTGTCAGCAAAGATTGCTTTTGTTTGGTTTTAAGTACCATCTTCGTTGTACACGGACAACTCCATCAGTGCTCCTATCTCCTCGCTTAGATCACACGAGGAGGATCTCAGTGCAGTGCACGAACTCCGTAGCACCAGCGATGATGCCAATGTGTGTAATTACACATTGTATAAATATTCTTGCGGTGGGTAGGTTTCCTAATTTTTAATTTTACCTTATGGCCTACTCTTTACGATTTCCAACTGCCGAGGGATTTTTTACGTGCGGAACTTGCACACGGGACCTTCTATTTTTTTCGCCCTTACCCGAGAAGGCTATAGATCCGATCTCACTACTCAGGAGACCAGGGGGAATTGGGCAGGAGCATGACATCATTAGGAGCCACTGGTTCTGAAACAAACAAAAAATTCCAGAAAAGTATATTTCCTGTGCTCGGAGCGAACCCGGTACCTTTAGGATTAGAGGCGGACGCCGTACCTCATAGCCATTCTTTTTAAAGAGAAAAGGCGTAATAGAGGCTCAGTTTTCCGTGGGAAGTGGAAAATAAAATTAATGAATGAATGAAACTTTAAGATTCTTCTCGTTAACATTCTTCACTATCTAGTTTCTGTCGTGTGCGATCCACAATCAAGATGCTCTGTCGCAAACAGAAGCCAGTCTCACAGAATCCATTAATGTCCTGAACGTTCAACCTTTCTTTAAGAAGGCGAGACAGCGGATTACAGCCTTATAGTTTCCGTGTTAAGCCTCTTTCCATCGATTACCACACGAAAGTATTACCACACGTTCTGAGAGAGGGGTCCTCAGGTCCGCCTTTGCCGTTGCGGGACCCAATTTAGACCAGTTTTTTGGGGACCCTGAACTTTTCTTTCTGTTTTTTTTTTTTTTTTTTTTGGGGGGGTCTGTCTGAGATCAGGTATCAGGACTAGGCTATTTACTATTACGCTGAATGAGACGACCTTTGCGCCCTGTGGAACTAAAGGTGATGCTGATGACGATATTATTTAACATTGTAATGGCGTGTGTTACATGATGATGACGATATTATTTAACAATGTAATGGCGTGTGTTACATGATGATGACGATATTATTTAACATTGTAATGGCGTGTGTTACATGATGATGACGACATTATTTAACATTGTAATGGCGTGTGTTACATGACGATGACGATATTATGTAACATTGTAATGGCGTGTGTTACCGGGGCCAGAAAGAAGAGCAAAGAATAGTAACAATGTACCGTACCGTGCATGTCGTAAAAACGCGACTAAAGAGGGTTGGGCATCGGGCTGGTTACACCCGATCTCGTAAAAAACCTTTTACCAAAACACTTCAACAAACATGGACAAATCAAATACAAAATACATAAAACAAAGCCGCCCAAGACAGAAGAAGGTCCTCTGGAAAGGAAGCGCATGAAGCAATCCAAAGAAAGCCGAAAGGAGTATGGACTGCCGACTAACCTTTTTTCGTCTAGGAAAATCATCAGGATTGGCACCTGGAATCGTCGCACTCTATATGAACAACGGAAAACTGCACATGTAGCAGCAGAAATGGTATTTTACAGAATTGATATCCTGGGTCTCTGCGAGACACGATGGAAGGGCATAGAGAGGAGGAGATCGATCACAGGATAAATGGTGTTGTCCTCAGGACATGAGGAGGAAAGAGCCCACCACAGTGAAGGGGTGGCTCTAATGCTGTCTAGGGAAGCACAGAAGGCACTTATAGAATGGAAAGCAATGGGACCCCGAATTATAACAGCAAGGTTTAAATCAGCCAAAAAGAAAGTAAATATAAACATCATTCAGTGTTATGCACCAACAAACGATAAAGAAGAATCTGAGAAAGAAGACTTTTACACCAGACTACAAAATGTCTTGGACAAAAAGAAAAGAAAGGACATCACACTTTTGATGGGGGAACCTAAACGCGAAAATAGGAACAGACAACACCGGCTTTGAAAAAAATCATTGGAAAGCATGGATTATGTAAGATGAACGAGAATGGTGTCACGGGTTGCCTCCTCTTAGCTCTGCAGAAGTGGTCCACCAGTGGCCAACACTCAAAGAGTATCTAATATGGGTGTTCGAAGGTGTTAGAAAGGGGGGGGGGGGTAATAGAGAACCCCAAAAATATGTAAAGAGTAAATAAATCACACCCATAAATGGGTATTTTGCCGGCACTAGTAAGAAATAAAGAAATAGAAAACTAGGCAACAGAAAAACAACAGAAGTGATAGGCTTACTGGGGCCTCGAACCCAGGATTATTCAAACGGCCCCACTGCTTCGCTACTCGAGTGAATCGCGACTAATCACACTGCTAGCTAAGAACTAGAAAAATGCTGGTACGTTGCAATGTCGTACTAATGAGGGAGGCAGTTCACCCCGGGTGACAGCCATGAAGGGGAGTACCGTCGGACACTATTACGGTAGTATTTACTGTTAAAAATGTACTTGCGTGTTTGTTTATAATGGGTTGGGGGAGGGGGTGCCAAAGAAAAGATCCGCTGCTGGTGCTGTATACTTTAGGAACGCCTTTGCTTTGTGGACAGTGGTTATTAGGGCGACAGATCCCTTAATATCTTAAGAGTACCTGCAGCATGTCTACCCAGCTGTACATGGGTACCTGACTCCTTGGGTTAGCGAAGGAGAAGGCAGTAAGGGAAGGAACTGATCACCCCCCACTTCTCGATGCTGGACCTAGTGTGGTGAAGTCTCTGACACTTCACTCCCCCTACGTCAATATCGGCTGTGGGACTACCTGTTACCTGCAACATAGCCGTATTATTTATTTCACTTTCTGAGGGAACAAGCATGTCCTACTAGGCTCGTCAACCGCGTGGCACATGGTTGAACAGTTTGTAGATAGTAATTACTCATAATACATTAAAATATATAATATTGCCACGTGTGGTTCTCGTTGTTCTCTCAGTGGACACAGGGAGTAGGACTGTGCTCCCGTCAGGGATGTCATAACAGGAGACTAATTTGAGGTTCAGGATGAGACTAGCAACTTGATCATGTAAAGCCTATTGCTACGCGAATCATTGCTACAAAAGCACGTGAAATGATATGACAAGATCACGAATGCGGAACTGATGACAAGAACCAGACAAGTGCCAGTTGAACAAGAGATGAAAAAAAGAGACGTTTTCGCTGGCGATGTATAGAACACACACTGAGGAAAACTGTTGATAGAGAGTCAGTCTTTTTTTCTGGAATCTCCTTTGCAAGTGAAGTAAAGGAAGAATGAAACAGATGGATTGGACGAGTATTGGAGACAGAAGTAAAAGGAATAACGTAGACACTGAATGACCTTGAGCCGACGACACAAGATATGAGGACTTAGCTGAAGTTTTTTGAAGGTCTATACTCTTCAGAGAGCTGAAGGATGGTAAATAAATGATGACTTATGCTACGCATGTAGGTTAAAGGTTATAGAATAAATCTTATACACAAAGGAAAGGGTAACCTGTAAATACACTACTGCAGTGTTTCTCAAAATGTGCGCGATAGGGGTTCAAGTGGTACGCGGCAGTATTTTTATTTTATTTCATCATACTATTTTTTTTTTTTAGGTGCAATAAACAATTCATTACAGTTTAATATAGAAGAATAGCGTGATGTAGACATATGGGTAGTTCTTTGTTTACGCGACATATGCGTTCATGAGACCCTCGCGTAAACAGAAATAGCGGCACATACCGATGTGCTTGATTTAATACTATGCTTAATTACTTCCTTGTTGTTTTTAATGGTGTGTAAAGTGAGTTCACTTAAATATAATGCTTTCCATATTATGGCAGTTGACTGACCACTTTCATAGTGCTTTATCGCGTCCAGTATTTTATTCAGTGTTATCTGGCACGTTCTCAAGCACTGTTAGTTGCTCCATAACGTGCTTCATGCTTAGGGGCCATATTGATTTCACTAATTAAATTTACGTGACAATTAAAAATAAACAATATAGCCTCTGTCAGTTCTATCTATATGAAACACACGTATACGGAAACTAGTGCCCTTAGTTCGAGATCTGTACAGCAAGAAAAGATTGGACTAACAAAAAGAATAAGAGAATTAATATGGTTAATTACATATTTGTTTAGTTATATCTGTAGCATATATTATATATGCGCCAGTATAGATAAAATAGTATTATTAAAAGTACCCCCATAATATCTTCACATGTGGGGGTACGACTAAAGTCTTAAAAGGGGTACTCAGTAACTATAAATTTGAGAAACACAGACCAAGAATTTGTTCATTTTACGCACGGGTGTAAAATCAAGTCGCAAGTCGGAGTCGTGGAGTCAGTCGTTTTTTAGTGGAGTAAGTCGGTGAAAGAAATGTCCGGACTCCGACTCCGAATTGTATGCCATATGACTATAAAAAAATCTGTAGTCGGAAGTTGGAGTCGGTCTTCTAAAATTTCAGGAGTTGGACCCAAAAAGTTGTTTGGCCGACTCTACAACCCAGATTTTACGTAGTGTCCTCTGACCTATTCCGTACTTTCAAATCGAGTTTTTTTATTTTTATTTTTTTCCATCGCGACCGCGCCACGAACTAAACTGCGACATATAAACAAACATGCCCATTGAAGTCAGGACAAAAGCGTGTTTAAAAAAGACACCTCCTTTCTGCCTAAACTATTTTTTTTTTTTTTTTTTTTTTGTAAAGCCCAAGATAAAGCTTTTAACATATCAATGAATACCGGAAATACACACTTAACCCCTGATACGCATCGGCCGCGATTTCTTCCAAAGATGAATACCAGCATTTGTTGTTTCTCATTATGTTCGGTTCCCGTGGAGCATGGGACAACAAATACTACTGCTGTCCCCACCATCTGCCGAAAGCCTGGCCACCAAAGCAAGCATGCGCTCTTGCAATAATTGTTTTTAAAGCAGTTTGTTGTGGATGATGATGATGATGCTGCAATCCTCAGCCACATCCTCTGGTTAAGGTCAAGGTAGTCACATGGCAGATACTGCCGTTGAGGAGTGAAGTGTTAGAGATGTCAATATGCTAGGTCTTGCATCGACAGGTGGAGGTGATCAGTTTACTTCCTCGCTGCCTTTTCTTTCCCTAACTCAAGAACAAAGTCAGGTATTTATTTACAGCTGGGGAGACTGGAGCGTGTCGATACCGTGAATCGAACCCGACATCTTTGCCGCGAGAGATCAGTTCTCTAATCACTCTGCCAATCGGGCGCTCATAACCTTTTTTTAATTTCTTTTCTGCTTGTTTTTTCGACATCTCGTGTCACAAAAGATGACATTTTCATAGTCCTTGTTTAACCGCTTTAATACGAAGCGCCCCCATTTATAATCCATAATGCAAGGATCTCGATGTCGACACGCTGCTCTACAGTGGTGTACCCACATCTGAAAGAGCTAAAGGAGGCGTGGGTTGTATTGTGGACAAAAACCAAATGGTTAGTATCAACGGATGGAACTTTGTCTCGGACCGCATTATGGTCATAAAACTAAAAGGAGACAAAACCATAGTCAACCTGGTCATAGTGTATGGGCCAAATGAGGATGAGAGAGCAGAGGTCAAGGAGGAATTCTTCGAGCTGCTTCAAAGAACACTGGATGACTGCCTAGATAAAATTATCATGCTCGGAGATTTCAATGCCAGAGTTGGAAATGACCATGCTAGATGAGGTGGAGTTATCGGAAGATATGGAGAAGATACTCTCAATGACAATGGAAAGCGACTCCTTAGATTCTGCAGTGAGCAGAATCTGATCATTGCAAACACAAAGTTCCCCCATAAGCGCATACATGCATACACTAGATGTGAACCAACAAAAAATGAGAAGTCAGTGATCGACTATGCCATTGTTAGGAGGAGCTCATTCAAATATGTCCGGGATGCTAGAGTCTGGAGGGAGCCAGAAATTGGAAGTGATCATTACCTGCTTACAATCAAAAGAACAACTGAAAGAGTTGCTCAGACTAGGAACTGCCCAACATCACGCAAGAAACCAAGTAAACAAACGGGAGAAATGAGCATTAAGAACTACAAGCTGAGAGAGCCAGAAATTAAGACCAGATATCAGGAGCTTATTGCCACAGCGGTGAGAAACACAGAAAAACAGCCTGATGACTTGGAAACCCTCTGGCGTAAATTCAAGGACATCATAAAGACAGCTGCTGCAGAAGCATGTGGTGAAGTCCGACTTGGGAACAAGAGACAGAGGACACCTTGGAGAACAGAGGAAGTCAAAGAGAAAATAAGAGAGAAGAAAATGGCATGGAAACAATACTTAGGAGCTAAAAACACAGCAGGATAAATAGAGAAATAAAGAGAATATGTGATACTCAGAACAGAAGCAAAGAACAAAGTGCTAGCAGCAAAACAGAAGTCCTGGGAATAATTTGGAGTAAAGCTAGAAAAAGATGTACAAGAAAACCAGAAATTGTTCTATAAGACCCTAAAGAACACGAGGAAGGAAAAACAATGCCCTCTCAAATTTATAAAGGACAAGCAAGGCAAATTGCTTACTGCCCCGAAGGAAGTAATGGAAAGATGGAAAGAATATTTCTCAGAACTCCTTGATGGTGAGCAAGGTCAAGCATCAGAAATGATAACCACTAGCACAGAAGAGGAAACCAATGATGATGAAGATGACATAAAGATGGAAGAACTGAAGGCAGCACTGGAGAAAATCAAGATGGGCAAAGCAGCAGGGCATGATGGTATAACACCAGAAATGGTTAAGTACATGGGAGCATCAGGCGACCTATTACTCTTAAGGGTCTTACAGGCAGCGTGGTGCAACAAGACCATACCAAAAGATTGGGAGATCGCCATCATAACACCAATTTTCAAAAAGGGTGACAATCGACAATGTGGAAACCATAGAGGCATATCCCTTCTCAGTGTCCCTGGTAAAATCTACTCTAGAATCCTAGAGTAGAGACTCCGACGCCTAGCTGAGCCACAATTGGATGAGGTCCAGTGCGGATTCCGAGCAAACCGAAGTACTCAAGACCTAATCTTCACACTCAGACAGCTGAGTGAAAAGGCCCTTGAGTATAAGAGTGAGATCCATCGTTGTTTCATAGATCTGGAAAAGGCGTTTGACAGGGTCCCCTGGAGCAAACTTTGGGACTGTTTGGCAAGGAAAAACATTCCAGCACCTCTGATTCATGTTATACAGAGCTTCTACAAGTCTTGCAGAAATTATGTGAGGACAGCAAACCATAAGTCAGAAGAGTTCAGGACCACCACTGGTGTAAGACAAAGTGATATCCTGTCACCTTATCTTTTCATACTCCTCATGGACTATGTTATCAAGGCATGTAAGGAGAGAACAAGAAAGTATTCAGTGGGGTACTGGAAGATGAGACAGATATGTATTTCAGAGCTGGCATTTGCTGATGATGTTGCCCTGACTGCTAAATCAGAGGCATATCTCCAATCCAACCTGCAAGTCTGGAAGGAAGAGCTGGAGAAGAGAGGGATGGTCATAAGCAGCTCTAAAACAAAATCCATGGTGATATCACGAGAAGAAAAAAGACATCAGATTAAGCTGGGAGAACAGGTCCTGGAGCAGGTCGACCACTTTAAATATACTACTGGACAAAGGTTAAGGGCCGCCATTCAGTTTAGACAAGGTTTATATAATTTGATTGGCAAACTGTAAAGACAAGTGAAAATGTCTTTAAAACTGAGCTCAGAGAAATGTGTATACATTTCTGTGTGCACTAGGTTAATTTTTTTAAGTGGTCGAAATGATCACTGCATTAGCCATGCCACCAAGGAGAAGTCTCAGCACTGTAGACCGTGGTCGAGCCATGGCATGGATTCAGGATGGTCAATCTGTTCGTCATGTTGCAAGACGTTTAGCAGTGTCCCACTCTACCATTCAGAGACTTCTTGAGAGATTTCAAGCTACCGGACACTTGGAAAATCGACCCTGCTCAGGAAGAATTATATAAACCTTGTCTAAACTGAATGGCGGCCCTTAACTTTTGTCCAGTAGTATATCTCGGTGCTATTATAGACCGAAAGGGATGCATCAAAGAAGAGTTGGCCACTCAAAAATCAGCAGCTGGGAGACTTTTTCCGGCCATAAATCGAGGATTCCTCAGCAAGAGAGAGGTTGGTAAGAACACGAAGATGGCTGTATACCGGTCCATCTATGTCCCAGTCTTGACATATGGATGCGAGTCATGGGCAATGACTACAACCCACAAAAACCAGATCCAAACCTCAGAAATGAGGTATCTGAGGAAGGTGGTTGAAGTAACAAGAAGAGACATGGTCCGCAACCAGACGATACGTCAAAGCCTAAAATCCCACCCCCTGCAGACCCAAGTAGAACAGTCCCAACTGAGATGGTTTGGCCATGTCTGCAGAGTGGGAGAAGATCGGCTACCACGACAAGCATGGGAAACAAAGAGCCAGGGATCCAGACCACCAGGACGACCCAGAGTCCGCTGGGAGGACAACATTAGACAATCTTTGAAGGACCGAGGACTAGAATGGAACCAGTTCAGGAGGAAGACAGCCGATAGGATAGTCTGGCGCTCTCTCTTCCAAACCTCTACACCTCACGGTAGAAGGGGAATGACTAAGTAAGTAAGTAATACAAGGTTTTTTAACATTGTGTGTGTGTGTGTTCCATGGACCCCTTTGATTGTCTGAAGAAAGCTAATGACCCCTTTAATTGCCTGATGAAGTTTTTGCACTCCTTTCATTGTCCGATGAAGACTATTTCTTGAATTAAAAGGTACATAAGAGCATAGATAAAGATGTTATATTAAAATTTTTAATTTATGTAAACGGGCACCTTAGAATCCATTGATAGACCCCGAAGTGTTTGTACCCCGATTTATTATTTTAATGGAGTATTGGATGTCATCTACCAGCCACAAGCTTCCGAATTCCTGGATCCAAAGATGATATTTTCAATTCGCGGGTTTACCTCACAATTGCATTTGTTTCTGTATTCTTTTTTTTTTTTTCAAATAAACGAGACCTGAAAATGTAGAGACTGTTTTTGTTGTTGCTGTTCGTGCGATGCTATATGATTTTATTTTTTAATATTTTACTTTTTTTCAGAACATTGCGGCTCCATGCGGTTCTGCAGGCCCAAAGTGGGGAACAACTGCTGTTTAAAATTTAATTTCGAATTTGAACATTTCATGATCCTTAAAGGGTTACGGTTTGGGTCTGACATTGCCTAACCTTGATAGCGCAATTATAGTTTAAATATTGAATTTATTACTTTTTTTTTAAACCGCTGTTTGACGTGTAAACAGGTAACTGAACTGAGACCTTGAAATTATGCTAATCCTGTTTTTAAGTTGGGCTTGTAAAGCGGAAGCATCAGTTTGGCAAAGTAGTTGCATGGCATTTCTCTCACGGCACACTTACCGGGTTCCGGGATGAAAACTTAATAGCGTCACGCTCCAGTCTCATCATGATCAGGTGGCATCTTCACATCGGAGGTCGGCTGCAATGGATCTCCACCGTCTTCTGCCCATAGTCGTGATGGTGCACGCTGATAGACTCTTTCCTGTCCATCCCTTGATGTTATCTTCCCACTTATAGCTCTGTCTTCCTCTTGCACGTTTACCTTCAACTTTGCCTTCCATTATGGTCTTCAGTAAGGTGTTATGTCCTTTTACAGGGCTACAATATTTTAGCTGTCTAAATTTGATCTCGTCCATTAATTCTCTCTTCACTCATAGGTTTTCTGTGACCTCTTTATTTGTTTTCTTCTATTTCCACGAGACGTGCCCCATTTTTCTATATATTCACCTCAGGGGTATCAATCCTTTCTTCTATTTGCCTGTTTATTGTCCATGTTTCTATTTGCCTGTTTATTGTCCATGTTTCTACACCGTACAGTAATGAAGAATAAATATAGCATTTGATGATTCTCAGTTTGAATTTGTGAGTTAATTGTTTAGATGTTAATATCTGTCTCATTGTCACGGGTTGCTTCCCCTTGGCTCTGCAGTAGTGGTCCAGCAGTGGCCAAAACCTAGAGTATATAATGTGAGTCTTCAAAGGTGTCTAACTTCGCACAAGATTACTCTTGGCAGAGTAGATAGAAGGATAATGATGCTTCTATCTCGAGGGAGAAAGCACAAGATACTGTGAGGCTGTACTGTAATTCTGTCCTTTCAACAGGCCCGTTTCTGTTCTTCTATTTGAGTTTTCACCAGTCTTCTTCTCTTTGTGACTCTATGTGTTTGCCATGTTTCTTCTCCTTGAATTATATCGGGTTTGGTCTTTTTCTGTAGGTATAAAAATTCCGTTTTTAATAGTAACTACAGAGGAGTTATAATAGTTTTCACCAGTTCGTTTTTCACCAGTTCTTTTTTTCGCTAGAAAATCGCGATCTGGGAATCCTAGTTTCTTTGTTAAAGAATCGCGGTCGTCACGTAACGTGATGCAATTTTTGGACACGCGGTCTGCGCGTTGTTTTCAAATTTATTGGTGGAGGCGAATTTGTTAAATTTTGTAAGGGTTTCATTGGCTGTAAGAGATACGCCAGTGTGACGTAAGGAATAAGTTTGCGCGGTTTGGCTTAAGATATACACGCGTGCCGATTAAGTATAATTGTATTTCTTCCGAAGAAGTGCAGCCGCGAGGAGCTACGTCATAAGCTCTTGCTCTTCAGTGAGATATGTGACTTATTGGCGAGAGTTTTCGCGGTCTGTAGGAGGGGCAAACCAGCCTCCGTCCTTTACAACAGCAAGTTGTCATCTCGGGAGCATATCGCTCGAGAGATCGGGAAAAGGGCCAGAAATACCATATGTTCCCCAGGTAGCGAAGACTATCTTCAGCAGTAACAGGATTTGTCTTATAATCCTGAGCTCTTAAGCTAATTATACCACTCCGACAACAGCACGTGGCTGGGAGATTGGTCAAACGTTATACAGCCATAATAAAGCTGTATCTCCCTAAACCTTGAGAGGGTTAACGGGGAAGTAAGAAGTCGGTCAGCAGCCGTGAAGCTTCTACAAGTGAATCAAGTACCTCAAGCTTGAAAATCAAGTCATCATTTCAGGAGTCAGAACAAAGGAGACAGGGTGATCATTCCTGGTTCTGACAAGTCAATGAGAGAAGGCGTAAACGGAGACGCTACCTCAGCCGATGTCAAGAGTGTCACAGAGGCACTGAAGCAAAGAGATAGAGAGAGAGGAAATAGACAGGACCAGTAGGGTCTTTTATTATCCATTAGATGGATCGACTCTGAGCAATAGTTGTAATCTCAGTCAACTAGAGTAGCCACCAGTGGTGTTAAATTAGCGGCGCGTGTCTCGCCTAAATAGCCTGGAAACTGTGCGTGTGTAGAATAATAGTTTAGGCAGTGTCAGCAATCAGGACAGTAAGAAATAGATTGTAGGAGGGAGTGGAGGCTAAAGTTGATGCCCCCACCCATTAATTGTGGTTAACTCAGTAATCATTCTACTTTTCCCCAGCAGGGTAAAAGAAGGAGTGAAAGGGGTTGTTTTCTATTATCTGCCAATTTAATTGTTTTCCTTGTTTTCAGGTCTGTACAACATTGCATATTATTGATTTTGGTTTTATGTGATGTGATTCTTTTGTTGATTATATTTTGTTTTGTTTGGTAATAAAACTATATAAATGTTCACTGGATCAGGTTCGCTAATTTATAGCTAACTATACTGTACCTTTATGTGATTCTTTTGTTGATTATATTTTGTTTTGTTTGGTAATAAAAAATGTTCTGGTAGTCAGCTACTAAGGAGGATATTTTATTGTCTGTGCTGTTGGGTGGTCTCATCACACCTGTCTATATTGACTACACAGTGTCCAGAAAATGGTGGGAATTTTTATGGGGTATCTGCAACTAAATGGGGTTGGTGAATATCCAGCAGACCAGAGGCTCACTCATCTGGTATTTGTAGCTCTGGTGCTGAAATCAGGTGGTCCCACCTCTCCGTGCTGGCGGGCAATAATGGTGGTCTCTGTCACAAGGACTGCACAGATACACTTGTGTAAATCACCACCCGAATAGATACTTCTTCGTGGACGACAGAAACTCGCAGCTCTGCAATCAAAGTATGGGCCATGTGTCAAAATCTATTCTCTACCCACGTCTGGACACCACACTGACACAACAACCACATTATACAGACAGGTCAGATCTCTCTGACCAAACAGCACAGTTACCATGGTGGGTTACATCCGATAGATCCTCCCAGACTATAGATTCTGAAAAATAATTATTAGTTTTCTACCCTAAAAGAGGATAGGTAATATGTTTCCTTATTCTCAACTCTTGATCGGTCTTGCATAATCCTTGCTGGTGTTTAGGTACATTGTTAGTCCCTAGACCCTGACTTGGGCGGGGGGTCTAGAGCAAAATCCCTACTTGTTTGTAAGGCTAGATTATGATATGGCAGTATCAAATCACTCGAACATGAAACAATATTCAAAATATATAAAGAAATAATTTCAATCTTACCAGATTATGAATAATTAACACAGAAGTGCTAGCAAAACTCAGCTGAGCTGCTGGCTATAGGATGGCGTCCCTAAATTTAACTCACTGTCTTTCATATGGGAAAACACCACACTTTAAAATCTGTGTCTAACACTGAACAATTATTGAAGAATGACCCCAAATGCGCTCTGAGCGCTAATGATATGATTGTCTGTGGCCAATCACTGCCGAGGTTTATTTTTAATTTCAAATTTCCTCACTAAAGTCATTTCAGTCAAGCTTCAATCACGTTTGGATGGTTATCTGTTAGTCTGTCCGTCTCTACTTGTGTTTCTACAAAATTGTGCTCGATTTTTGACCCAACCGTTCTCTCCCCTTCAAATTTTTGTTGTAAAAAGTTATATTTAGACACAGCTACCACCAATGTCCCTTCACTTCTATGCCAAGTAAATTTGAACACCTGCGTCCCCAAGGTCGTGTTTTTGTGTGCAAATAACGATATGTTAGATTCAATGCAGTCTGTGGCTGATGTAAACTACACTGTCTTTTGTCATTATTTTCAATATTATCTATCCGTCTGTAAAATTAAAACCATATTCGTTCACTGCTCAGAATAGGCCATCTGGCCAGCTAATTTTTATATTCCTAACATTAATATTAAGAAAAATTTACTTTTTAATTTTTGTAATTTTTTTCAGACATCTGCGTTCTTCCGCTCAAATTCAAATCAAGCGCTTGGTATCGCAAAACGTCCAATTCCGTACCTCGTGTCAATTTGGGGAACTTGAATTTTTTTTTTACTTTCATCCATTTCCCCCCCCCCCCCAATTGCGTCTCTTTAGCCTTTCCAGTCATATTTTTTTCCTTTTTGATCCTCCGTTCCCCTCCGGTCTAACAAGTCAAATTTATGGAGGGTGATGACCCGCGGTCTAGGCGATCATGTACATCAGCAGCCTACGCATTATGTTTTTATCCTTAAATGTTATCCTTGGGAGGAATTTTACCGTTGTATCTCTGTCAATTTCACTACACTCATACTAGGGTCTTGTCTTTACACTAGACACACTCTAAACTTAAAACCACTTCGAGACAGATACGAATTCGTATTTTAGAAGTCAAGAACAATGCTGAATGAGTCTGAGCAAGTTAACTTTGTATCTGACCCGCCTTTTGTGAAGATGGGTTGTATGATTTAATTTAGCTCGTACAAGCCCCCAGCTGATTTAATTCAGCGAAATTTTAATTTTGTATCTCTGTTTTAAGTGTATTTAAGATGACTGAGACATACGGGTGCGCACATTTAAAATGATTAAATCAACGTTAAACTTGTATATACACAAATAACAAATTTAACAAATAATTTTGTTTAACAGTTTATAAAATGAATAATTCATTTTAAAAAGGTAATCATCACAGCGTGATGTTATGAATTTGGAGGGAAAGGTCTGACATTTCACTTGGCAGTTTTTATGTTTGTACGTAGCTGCCAATAAGTTTGATTGTTTCTGCTCCAGCTGATGTTTGGTTCTTTGCAGATAGATGACTGGTTCAATCGTCACTGGTGTCGCAAACTCGATGCATTTTTTCGTTTTGAGAAAAACCAAATACCCCCCAAAAGTCGGATGTCACCTGGGGTACGCCCCTAAAGTATTTATGTCTATAGCAGAAGGGTACTGTTACCGCTCAGTTAATGTAATGACTTATTTTGGGGTAAACAAATGCCCGTAACAACGGCGATAAAATCTTTCTGAGATCTACAGTGGTGGTGTACTAATTAAAAATAGCATCGTATTAACTTGGAGGAAATCGTACATCTTACACTCTTTTCTAGAATAATGGTAGGGATGATTCGGTCTCACAAAATGCAAAACTCTAACAGATGGCAATGAATTACTAGCGAAATTCTTTGTCGACAAACTCTTTATATGGGGAGACAAAACTCTCATTCTTCACTTTTGCTTTGCCAAGTCTGGAGTCAAATTCAAAGTATAGGCAAAGGTAACAAATAGCATTTAACCATCTTTTGCCAGCTTAGGAATAATTCTTGCTGAGTGGTTCGAACCAGGAAAAACAAGATCTCCATTTATCCTGTGGTTAAAGGGAAGAGCCGGGAAACCCTGAGCCTGATCTTGTTTCCTGAACCAGCGGGCAACCTCACTTGACTTTTGCACGTGGAGCATAGTCCCAGTGACCTGTTCTAACATCACCAAGATACCACCCTATGCTTATGCAGGTTCGACGCTGGACATCTCAGATAAGTTGATATCTGCACTGGAACTCACTACTCTCCTACACATAATCATGATGATACATTAGTGACACGAACTATGTTAAATATTTTAAAAATCACAGTAGCAGTTGAAATAGATACTCGCACACATTACTTGTTTATTCACTCAAAATTGTTAACTTCATTGACTCATTCATTCAGTATGCTTCCATTCATTAATAAATAACGTTCCTGTGTAATTTTCGCTGCACCTTCCGTGTTCGGTGTATAGTACATTGATTATTGTTATTGGTTGATGTATGTGTCTGATTGTTTGTTTTGTATTATTTTACGCTGGATTATTTTATTAAATTATTTTCAACACGTATCAGAAGAATCAAGGTGGCCACCAGACCTAATCCCCTCTTAAAAGTTTGAAAGTATCACTGTTTCTCTATTATGCAGGAGGAATTTAAGTTGTTGTATTTTCTTCTCTATCTTTCTTTTGGAAACTCACTATCTTAGGGACACCTTCGCCGATTATTAAGAGCCATATTCAGTGGGTCATTCAGGAAAAGATTTTATACGTTCTTTGATACATTCTATTTCTACTATTCCTTTAAACGGCCAGCCACAACTGGTCAAGTTTGAAAGTTGTGACACGTCCCAAGAAGTATCAGGGAGTAATCACAAAGCTGGTCCAGTGTCTCTAAGACCCGTCTGATGATGGTGTCTAGCGTCCACTTCAGGTCACTTATACTCTCACTTGTTCCAGAGATAGTACCCTCAATTGGTACCACCAACCCAAATTGTCTTTGGAATCACAGACTTCTGGCTCAGAGAAATAGTTAAAACAGATTGTTTAAGATGCCTCTTCCACGTGTTCTGGGATGTTACTTTACAATAAGTTCCCACTCTGACTTCATGTTCAGATTCCTAGGATTCCGGTTTTCCGTGTTAATAAAGGTAGAGTTTTCCTGGGAGATATGTCCTCAAGATGCTCAAACAAGGTCCGGTCCAATAAATGGAATTCTGATCCTATTCTTTACTCTGGCTTTCTGGCTGGTCTCTTGACGAGTTGAATTTCACAGTGCTTTCAACCGACGAAAGGGCCAGGTTATATTACGATTTTCGTCGCACGTACGTTGTTGTTTACTATTAGGCCAAGCTCCAATCAGAAATTTTGTTATGTTTACATCTCGAATGCCGGCCAATCGTTTCAGTCATGTGTGTTATGATGGAGTTTGTTCAAAAAAATTTTCTAATAGGAAATGTTATTTAAAAGGTCACTTTCCAAATATGGAATTGTTATATCCGCCGATTCGCGGTACTGATTGCAACTACCTCCCTACATTATCGCAAATAATGTCTTCGTAACAATTCTGTCCGGAAGCTATTACAACATTCCGTCTTTCAGGTGCATGTCTGTAATATGTCCGCAGATGGATAATTTATCTCCCTGTACTTGTGCAAACACCGATCCTCGTTTGATCATCTGACTGTGACTCTTCGCGACAGTAATTAGAAGGTCACATTAGCCATATCAGTGATAAGCAAGCTCGCTTGGACATTTCCGTGTGAATCCGGCGCCCAATGTCTGGTACATTTTACCGACATGACTGCCGGTCAAGATTGCATCCTCCGTCTACTCTTTCAGCAAGGATGAACAGGTATACAGACATGACGAATTATTACAGGACGAAGTGCAAACAATGACTCGAAAATACCAATTACCTGTCGGAAGTTAGGGGAAGAAAATGTGCCGACCATTGAACAGTGCACAAAATTCGCACGCCCCATAAAAGCGGCTAAATACTGCCGGAGCGGACAAGAGATCGACCCAAATTATGTGACACTCATGTTGATGAAAGTAGCTTTGGCCATTCCTATTGTCTTCTTGGTTTCTGTTCCGCATTTGTCATCTTCTGTTGTTATGTGAAATTCATGACTTGTTCCAGGATTTTTCTATTTATTCTTATCTTTAATGTTGACTTATCGCCTGCTTGGCTAATTATCATAATTTTCATTTTCTCAATGTTAATGTCTAATAGCATATCCATGACTTATGCGGTTTTCTTGCTTCACAAGCTCTTGCAACTCCTGTACACTTTCAGCTAATAAGTATGTCATCCGCATATCTAAGGTTGTTTATTGATCTTCCATCGATATTCAGTCCTGGCAGTTCCTCTATCTGTATGAAAATGTTCTTTGTGTAGATATGAAATAGACAGGGGGTGGGGGGATGGGGGGGGGGGGGGAACGACAATATACAACCTCGTTTTTATGTTTATATATGGTGAGTAATTCTTGCCACATCTTGCTGTCGCAGTATGTTCCCAATAAAGGTTACTGAATATTCCAGTCTACCCAGCTGTAAATGAGTAACTGTGACAAGTCAAATCGTCGATCGTTACGTTTTCCTGTGCCATCCTTTAACTTTTTCTGTGCCCTTCCTTTTCACTTTTCTCACCCGTTTCTTATCGTTCTTTTCGCGTTCATGGTTCAAGGTTTTCTTATCATATGTTGTCCTATTTATCACCCCTTTACTGATTACCTTGATCGCTAGACCCCCCCCCCCTTTTTTTTCCCTCTTTCCCCAGGATCTAAAGGTGACATAGAGAAAAATACGGATTTGTTAATTTTGTTAAAGACAAATTTGTATACTGTTAAGGGGCTTGGTTTCCATCTTTTATCAACTACTTACTTACTTACTTTACTTTTTTCTTTCCACTACTGCCGTGAAGCATAGTGAGGAGTTGAAGTTTGCGTTCTCGGGCCAAGTCTGCCGCATTAGCTGCTGTGAGCTCGTGTTGTTGTAGGATGTCTGTGATGTTGTCTACCTATCCTCCTCTTGGTCTTCGCCGTGCTCTGAACCCAGATTTTCTAGTGTTGTAGGCGTTCAGTGGTCATTTATCGGTCTCATTTATCATGAGATAGACAAACCACTTGATTTTCTGTCTCTCTATATGCATTATGCAGGATGTCGTTCCCGCCATTTTTCTCATGTCAACATTTATTAATTCTCTCTCTCTCCCGGTATCCTTATTTGCTATTCTTAAGCATCTCATTTCATAGGACATGATTTTCTCTTCCTGTGCTTTAGTCTGTGACAATGTTTGACACTAATAGCAAAGGGTTGGTATGAATGTACTGTTTATCAGTTGTCGTTTAGTATCTATACTGATATTGCGATGTTTGAGTAGGGGTGACAGTTGGTAAGTCACTGCACTGCCTTTTTGGCATCTTGTTTTAATTTCTCTATCAAGTTTTTCGTAAAAAGATGCGTCCTAGATATTTGAACTCTGGATGTCATCGACATGTATGATAAGTGGGCTTCGCGATCTGCTCATCTTTATATTTTCTGTCTTTGATGTGTTGATCTTTTATGTGTTATTGTTAAACAGAATCGACATTATTGCAGTCCAGGCAAACCCATAGGTGCTCAGTCTCCCTCAGTATATGTCGAAGAGTGTGAATGCTAACTGTTCCTGTAGCTCGCTCGTTAATATACACGACGGATGCATCCTATCAGACGTCCATCTCTGCTAGCTATACGTTTGATGCTAAATTCCAACAGTCTTAGCCTTAATGATTCATCTATTGCAGTGTCAATCTCTAACAGGCGATCATTAATTGTTCTCAGTATCTCTCCTTATCCATAACCAGTGTCCCCACTGTGGGTGCTCTTGATGCTAGTCTCAGTTCTCTCATTACCGCGTACCCCTGCATGATCAGGACAGTAGATCCACACTAGCTCCTGCAGATTCGAAGCTTCTATGAAAGTTTTCCATTCATGTTTTAGGCAATCATTCTGAATCTTTCGGAGCATGGACTGAGAATCTGACACAATGATTGCCTTTTTAATGACGTTTCAGTTAGCTACCTTAAGGTTACAGTAGCTGTCTCTACCTCCATTCTCATGCTGGAAGTTGTTATCTTGTAAGCCCCTCTATGTTCGGCGACGATTCTGCCCTTTACCCTAGCAGAGAAGCCCAAACTTGATTTCTCACCACGGATCAATGACCCGTCAGTATACACAATGGCATCATTATCCACGGCATGATCATATATTAGCTGATTAATATCCAGTTCTGCTTTCCCATTGCCCCAAGTTCTACACTCTCTGACAAGGCAGGTGATGACTTGCTGGTAGTTACTCCAGTTCTCATCTGAATCCACTCTTCTCCTTTGAATATATTTTCAACTGTGGTCACCTGCTTAACAGTTGTCTTAGCCTGTGCCATCCATTCATTGTTTGTCATTCACATGTTGAATTAAGGGTTTGTGTTTTTACAATTTGTTCTCATCTTCATACGCCCCTGTATTCTGTAGCCTTCTATTACTGGCCAAGGTTCCAAATATCCAGACGGAATATTTAGTTTTACTGGCAAACGAATCAGTTTATGTCGTGTACATATATTTGTCTAATACACGAATTTTCATAGAGAAGGAAATTCTTCATCCACTTCTTGACTATTTCCAATCCTCTTCGCCATATGGTCTCCTTCTACCTCTCGTACCTTGAGGATTCCAGAAGGAGAACTGCCTTGCAATGCTATGTACATGTTCTTCCCTCAGTGTGTGCCACATCCATCTCCAGCATCTTCTTCTCATTTATTGTTCCGCTGACACTTGTTCTTGTCATCAGTTCCACATTGGTGTTCTTGTCATCAGTTCCACATTGGTGTTCTTGTCATCAGTTCCACATTGGTGTTCTTGTCATCAGTACCACATTGGTGTTCTTGTCATCAGTACCACATTGGTGTTCTTGTCATCAGTTCCACATTAGTGATCTTGTCATCAGTTCCACATTAGTGATCTATTCATCAGTTCCACATTAGTGATCTTGTCATCAGTACCACATTGGTGTTCTTGTCATCAGTTCCACATTAGTGCTCTTGTCATCAGTTCCACATTAGTGATCTATTCATCAGTTCCACATTGGTGATCTTGTCATCAGTTCCACATTAGTGATCTTGTCATCAGTTCCACATTAGTGATCTTGTCATCAGTTCCACATTAGTGATCTTGTCATCAGTTCCACATTAGTGATCTTGTCATCAGTTCCACATTAGTGTTCTTGTCATCAGTTCCACATTAGTGATCTTGTCATCAGTTCCTCATTAGTGATCTTGTCATCAGTTCCACATTAGTGATCTTGTCATCAGTTCCACATTAGTGATCTTGTCATCAGTTCCACATTAGTGATCTTGTCATCAGTTCCACATTAGTGATCTTGTCATCGGTTCCACATTAGTGTTCTTGTCATCAGTTCCACATTAGTGATCTTGTCATCAGTTCCACATTAGTGATCTTGTCATCAGTTCCACATGAGTGATCTTGTCAATCAGTTCCACATGAGTGTTCTTGTCATCAGTTCCACATGAGTGATCTTGTCATCAGTTCCACATTAGTGTTCTTGTCATCAGTTCCACATTAGTGATCTTGTCATCAGTTCCACATTAGTAATCTTGTCATCAGTTCCACATGAGTGATCTTGTCATCAGTTCCACATGAGTGATCTTGTCATCAGTTCCACATTAGTGTTCTTGTCATCAGTTCCACATGAGTGATCTTGTCATCAGTTCCACATTAGTGATCTTGTCATCAGTTCCAATTATTATCTAATATACTGTATGGAGGGTCTAATGATCTAGTTTTTCATTTTTATATATCTTACTTCTTAATTGTAATCAAATACTGTAAAGGTATGCTTTTATACTACTTACAATGTTGCATCGCCATTAAACTAACACCTTAAGTATGGAGAATGTCTGAATAACTAGCAATAAAAGATGAGTAAGAGGAAGGGCAAAATGTAAGGCGGGCCTATATGCACGATTCTTATCTATCAGTCAATACCCTTTACCTCCCTAAGGAGCATAGGTCATAAAGCTGGATCTCGTTGTGGTGAAGTGGGATGTTATAAATATTTATAGGGGACTTAGTGTACTGACTGAGATCAGCTGTGAAGGTATCTATATCTATTAAGAGTAGTGTATTATAGATAACCTTACTTGCTACCACATATCTATATATCTCAGTCAGAATTATTCTGCAATAGTGTGATGACTACGTTATGTGTCTAGGGTATGTGTAGGATGAAGTGTAAGTCAAAACAACAACAGACAGATAAACAATTTAATTTATTCCACTATACTTGACAACACTGGGACACTCACATACATATAACACTCTAAAGGATATCTTAAGGAGTCACTGATAACTTTTCAAATAACAATATGTATTCATTGCTGATATGAATGAATATGTGTCCTGATTCAATTACAAAGGAACCAGGAATCACAATCAATTTTCATTACAAGTTATGTACAGAATGGATTAATATGAATATTGTAGTGACATATATTATTAAAAATATCCTATGTGTGTCAGTTGTGTAGTGGTAAAATGAGGTAATACTGGTTTTGTTTTGTTCAAGCTCTGTTGGTATTTGTCATCATGACTTCAATAGTTTGTCTTTAGGGACTAGTATTGGAGATGTTCTCAGTTCCTGATATTAAGACAATTAAATTCCCCTCTTAAGGTGATTTTTACAAAGTCATTTCAAGATGTGGGGACATAATGTTGAGCTCAGCTGGCCAAATCTGCTTATCTTGAGTAATGGTGGCAGGAAAGGACTCCTCTGCTCGAATTCTCCCCTGGGCTCTGGAGACACCTCACTGATAGCTAAAAAGACCAAGGAGTATGCTGTCCGACTCTGGATTCAGCAAAGCTCTGACCAGGTGCTGCTCAGTACCATCAAGACCACGGTCCCTGAAAACAAGAAGGATGTACCTTCTACTTCATAACTAATTTATATTCTCTTTTACACTGATCACAATACAACACAAACATTGAGTTCAGAGCGTTAGGCCAACTGTCAGCTTCATCTGAAATACTTTATACCAGTATTTACCTCCTTAATGGTTACCACGCCTCTGCACTTCCAGCATTATTTCTGTCTAATCAATCATCCAGGTGTCAGTGTACTATTTGGCCATTCCATGCCGTTTTACTTCCCTCCGACACCCTCTGTTCCGGCTGGAGCATTATAGGCTTTATCTCCTGTTTGCCACTGAACTACACATATATATACAGGCATAAATTAACAATTTACATTCAATTTTCATTAAAAGATACTGAATGGTTCAAGCTTACCACAATTTCATGGAAATAAACACAGATACGTTGATTAGCAATGAATTCTGGCACATTTACTGGCACAAATTCCCATCTGCTTATGTTCCAGGCTTTTATTTTAGCAAAAATGTGAGCTGGCTTCAACGCACTGTCGCTTTATCAAGCTTATTTAAACAAGTGGTTTCGAACTAACGCTCCTAAGTGATTATATCAGCGAGTCTAGCCAATGAGGCCCCGTTTCGACAAGTGTTTGAAAAAATGTTACCTTTCCCCGTCTCCCCTAACAACGAAAGATAGTATTTATAGCCCGACCAATCGTGGTTAGTCTTTCATTTGTTGCGCTCCAATCAATTTGGAGTTTACATGGTAGGCTATTTCTGTAACGCAAGGTTTTTTCAAACACGTTATAAAAAAATTTTATGAGCAGAAATGATTTCATGCTGTCAGGCATCCTCACTATTTTATTTTGGGTATAATTTATTAATTCCTGGACTATTTGCGTAACGTTTTACATATTCTTTGTCAGCAAGCCCTAAGGAACCCAAATATCCCAATTTAAAGGAGCTACGTGGCTGCGTTCAAAATATGTATTTTTCTACCTCCTGTTTCGAAGATGTGCTGTCTGGGTACTGTTATGTTTTCAACCGTAAACCCATCTATTGTTATCTTTCCTAATAAGCGTTTTTTATGATTTATAAACCTAACTCTGGGATGGGTAATGTATTTTATCACTGTCCGTCTGAAAAAAAAAATTAGTGCATGTAGTCTTACACGCGTGATGGCAGCATTTGTGTATCGCGCGAAGCGTGTTTAGTGTTCGGCTTTCTGCCTCTCCCTTCCCGCTATCCTTTTGTCCATCTGTCTTTCGTTTTGGTAACGCAGTATAATTAATGTTAGGATTAATTTAGGTCATTACGCAGGGCCTCTCAATGTTTTTTCCAAGAAATACAGCACACGTTTCATTGAAGAAGGCGGGTAATAATACAGTAAGCTTTACTATCAACGTGAAAGCGTTACAATTTGCAGACGAAGCAGAAAACAAGGGGGATTTCGAGTACATTCCTTGTGACAGCACTGTTATTTTTCCATTGCTCTTCTCTTTATTAATTTTATGTATTTATTAGGCTTTATATTTACTTGATAATTTATATATGTGGATTAGAATATTCCACGACACTCGTATAGTGGAGGCGTAAACAATTCACTCCCTGTGGCAGTATCTGTTTGGGACTCAAAGCTGCTCACCTGTGGGAACATTTTCCGCATGTGCTGACAACACACTAAGTCCCAGGTCATTCGGCAGCGGATTTCCAAAATGTCACGAGTTCTTATTATATACCACCATAAACTAACTAACTAACTAACTAACTAACTAACTAACTAACTAACTAACTAACTAACTAACTAACTAACTAACTATATATCTATCTATCTATCTATCTATCTATCTATCTATCTATCTATCTATCTATCTATCTATCTATCTATCTATCTAATCTATGTATTAATGTTTATTTTTATTTTTATTTATTTTATTTTTATATTCATTATTATTATTATTATTCTTTTTTAATGTTAAAAACGTACTTTAATTATGATGATTATTGCAAATGTAATATTACTTTTATAATGATAAATGCCTTAATTATGCTTATAGTAAATGTGAGGATGAAAGGATATAGTATATATGATGAGAGAGAGAGGAAGGGCAGAATGTCAGACGGGCCTGCGTGCCCAATTCTTAACCCTTTGAAAATAAAGTTCGTTCGTTCGTTCGTTCGTTCGTTCTTTCCACATTAGTGTTCTTGTCATCAGTTCCACATTAGTGTTCTTGTCATCAGTTCCACATTAGTGATCTTGTCATCAGTTCCACATTAGTGATCTTGTCATCAGTTCCACATTAGTGATCTTGTCATCAGTTCCACATTAGTGATCTTGGTATGGATATTGTTTAGTACAAGTTACATGTTTTTTGTTTGCATATCATCTTCTTGTGTCTGCCATATTTTTTAGTTGATGTTACGTTTTTCTCTTCTTGTGTCTGTCATCTGCTTGTGTCTGTCATAATACTTTTTAGTTAATGTTATGTTCTTTCTTTGCGTGTCTGTCATAATATTGTTTAGTACAAGTTAAATGTTTCTTCTTTGCATATCATCTTCTTGTGTCTGTCATAATATTTTTCAGTTCATGTCATATTTGTTTTTCTTGTATCTATCATAAAATTTTTTCAGCTCATGTTAAGTTTTTGTTCTTTCCCAATCAGCTTCTTGTATGTTTAGTTCGTGTTAAGTTTCTCTTCTTGTGTCTGTCATAATTTTGTTTAGTTTATGTAAAGTTTCTCTTCTTGTGTCTGTCATAATATTGTTGAGCTCATGTTAAGTTTTTCTTATTGTGTCTGTCATAAAATTGTTTAGCTCATGTTAAGTTTTTCTTCTTGTGTCTGTCATAATATTGTTTAGTTTATTTGCAGAGGCGAATCTACTATGAAGCTATTAGTTTGAGTTTCAAGGAACCCAAGTCTAGTTTTCTCTATAATACTTTTCTTTCCAATCCCCCAACACTGTTTTTTGTTTTTTAGTAAAAGGGGCCCTTTCAAGAGTTCAAGCTTCAGGGCCTCCAAAAAGTAGGTTCGCCACTGTTTATTTGTCATCTTCTTGTGTATCACAATCTTTGTTAGTTTATGTTAAGTAGCTCTTCTTTCCTTATAATCTCTTGTGTATCATAACCTTTGCTAGTTCATGTCAAACTCTTCTACTTTGTCTATAGTTGTCCTGTAGTGTATCATCTGTCAGTTAGCTCTTGTCCCGCTGTTCTTCTTCACCTGCCTTTTTCACCTGCCTTTTTCACCTATCTTCTTTGTCACTGGATTTGCTTCCGCTTTGCTCTGCGGTAGTGGTCCAGCAGTGGCCAAAACTCAAGAGTATCTAAAGTGGGTCTTTAAAAGTGTCTACCTTCGCACAAGATTACTCTTGGCAGAGTTGTAGATAGAAGGATAATGATGCTTCTATCTCAAGGGAGTTTCACAAGATAATTCAGAAGTCAAGAACAATGCTGCATAGGGCAGAGTACTTTAACTTATATCTGATCCGGCACCTTTTATGAAGTTTTAAGCAATGGTGTGGCATGTTCCAGCCCCCAGCTGGTGTTTAATCCAGTGAAATTCCTGATAAGTATGTTTGGCTCTATGGCTGTAACTGTATGTATATGTATTTAAAATTTTAGATCATACATGCGCTCTCATATCTATAAGAACTGAATCAATTATGAATTTGTAAAATAACATATAATAAATTTAATAATCCATTAGTCTTTAACAAATTTAAATAAATATGGATGAAAGTGACTTTATAGGTTTTTTTTTAAATGTCTTCACTGAGACTTAATTAGAGACTGATGCTTATTATCCGTTGCTTGCGCCTGTTACAAAAAAAAACTTAACTGGCTGAGTGCTGCAATCGGTCGTTGTCAGGTCTTTTGTGATGAGGACTCTTCTCTAGAGGCGTCTAGATTAACTTCACTCCTAATGTCAAGGTGGGTGTCTTCACAACGTGTCCACTGTAGGTAGTTTGTGTCGACCCCAGTTTTTGAATCACAAGATAGTGGCGAAGACTCTTACTTCAGACTGATCTCTTGTAAGTGTAACTTCGTGCCACGAACAGTAATGTAGTCTCGTACCGCGAACTTTAGGAAAAATAAAAGAACAAATGCCTCTGCTAAGTACATTTATGGGCTGCAGATTAACAGGCGCATTGTCTCGCTGTGCACCCACCAATGTTAGCCTCCATGAATAATTATTCTCTCTGAGTATACATATGATAACTCAGTGAATATGATTAGAAATCACCGTTATTCTTCTGGTTACTTAAATGGAGAAAATGTGGCTGGACAGCGCGAGTGCAATGATTTGCCTGAACTAACATTATAAAAGTACACATATCTCAAAAAATGATACTGTACACCCTATGCACATGACAGGTAATCATCTCACTGCTCCGTTCGGAGTCTGGGGTCGCTTCTGCTTTCGCTTTCCTGATCGAACTAGCATAAAGCAAACACCAGTGCTTGCTGTATTGGTTTATGAACATACTTTTTTCATATGTTGAGGTTGCCAGCCTCCTATGATTTGTATCACCACTTAGCAAGTACAGACATGTCAAATTCACATTTTAAACTATATGTTTACACTCACCCCAAATGGGATATACAATCTCCTGGCACAGTAAAATGGACACTGCAACGTTGATTTGATGCTTTGAACTCTCGGTCTGGGTAATGTCAGAATCCCTCTTATGACTTTTTTTTTTTTTTTTTTTTCATTCCTTAAGTTTCCAGTCTTTGTATTTAAAAGTGTGGGTTCTCTTTTAAGTTATAAAGACGCCCAAATACTTCGATCTATCACTTTTAATTTGGGAATTTTGTATCCAGTCCTTTTCTCTGGCTACTGGGAGTTGTTACTTGACTTTGTTGAAAATGCAGTCTGATCTGTGTATCCGACTTCGCTAGATTATATTTCCATTTCTCAGTCCAAGTCCCAGATTGGAATTTCTGGCCAGCTTTCCAATGAGAACTAAAGTTTATTTCAGGCTCTCGATTTAGACCAATCCTGTCTCTATAGAACTATGTGGGTCGGGGTGTTAAATCATTATTATCCCCCCACGTGTTTTAAAATATCAATTTTAAAATTTAAACTCGTGATCTCTTTCAAATATGGCAGTAATACCCACGATTGCATTTGTACACACTCACAAACACATCGGCGAACTTATTTCCTGGCTAATACCTTTCCAACCGTAATCTCCCCAGACGGGTTATCTGTATTATTGATACAGAGATGGGCCATCGGAAGCGATTTCATATTATCACCTGTGTTTACGTACTTCTCCCAGACGGTTTTCCCAGACTGCCAGTCTGGCTTTCTTTCCGTAGATCGTACGATACCATCTTGTGTCAACAATGACCGTCTCTATCGAAGGTGGCTAGACGACTTAAGTGATAGAAGTTTTAGCCGCTGACCTGTGTGATTGGCCTTGTAATACTACGATTCACATGGTGAAATGTAAACAAGTCTGGGAGTGAATAGGCAAGAATGTAGGTGCATAAAATATGCCAAATAATAGGACGATGAGTGAGGAAAAAAAAGAAATAAATCGATAATGCAGAAGAGATAGAAGAATGTAGAAGGACGTACACAAATATCATCACATTCTTCACCTGACTTCTTCATCCGTCTTTCTCAGCCATCTTCATCCGTCTTCTTTGCCTGTCTTCTTCACTCATCTTCTTCACTCATCTTCTTCACTCATCTTCTTCACTCATCTTCTTTACTCATCTTCTTCACTCATCTTCTTCACTCATCTTATTCACTCATCTTCTTCACTCATCTTCTTCACTCATCTTCTTCACTCATCTTCTTCACTCATCTTATTCACTCATCTTCTTCACTCATCTTATTCACTCATCTTCTTCACTCATCTTCTTCACTCATCTTATTCACTCATCTTCTTCACTCATCTTCTTCACTCATCTTCTTCACTCATCTTCTTCACTCATCTTCTTCACTCATCTTCTTCACTTATCTTCTTCACTCATCTTCTTCACTCATCCCCTTCACTCATCTTCTTCACTCATCTTCTTCACTCATCCTATTCACTCATCTTCTTCACTCTACTTCTTCACTCATCTTCTTCACTCATCTTATTCACTCATCTTCTTTACTCATCTTATTCACTCATCTTTTTCACTCGACTTCTTCACTCATCTTATTCACTCATCTTATTCACTCATCTTCTTCACTCATCTTATTCACTCATCTTATTCACTCATCTTCTTCACTCATCTTCTTCACTCATCTTATTCACTCATCTTATTTACTCATCTTCTTCTCTCATCTTCTTCACTCATCTTATTCACTCATCTTCTTCACTCATCTTCTTCACTCATTGTTGCGCACAGATTCTTTTGTGAGGTAGTCTGTGACGCACAGATTACTGTTGGTAGGCATACAAATGTAAAGTATAACTATTTGTCTGATGAAAAGTATTCATTTGAGAATCAATGATTCTTAGTCTAAGGGACAGAACCCTGATTGGTCGATGTTGTATTCGGTTATATGGGTTATCTGTTCTTGTATCTCAATCTGGCGTATGAATACTAGATTTACGTCATTTTGCGTCTGGTATGGCCAGAAACAGATTGGTCTTGCTTAAAATGTTTATGGCCCGAATTTATATTTATTCCTTGACTATTTAAGGTGATTCGGTCTTATATCTTTGTATCTTGGTATTTCTATGTCGGCCTATTTTTTTAGCTGAACTCTGGATGTAAAAGGCATTTCTGCGCATGCGTCGATTTGGGGTGTCGAGAGGAGAGTGCTGTCATGTCGTCGCTACTATGGGCTGTTCGACTAGAAAGTCTGAAGATTGATCTCTGTGATTTATTCTAGGAAGGAGATTGTTTCTCTGTATGACTGTAGTATCAGAGATTCTCCCTATGTTCATTATTAACGCCAAGGAATGGCGTGCATTATTCGCTAGTGTGTTTTTCTAAAGCAAGGTAAAACCAAAACCTTTTTTGCTGAACTTTTTGCTAAAGCCTAGATGGATATCTATATATTATGGAAACCCACTACTGTGGTTTAAGATTGTTACCATAAACATTTGATGAATTTACGGCTTGAGGAACTTAGCCAGAAGAAGGTTCTGACAGTGAACCATTGTTGATGATTAGGTATCCACCTTAACTGACGCGATTAGTCAGTTGAAGCATGAGACGATAGACAACCAGAAGATTGAGTGCTTGCCTACTATCGTTCCATTGTATTTATATGCTCCATGAATGTACATCTGATGTTGATAGAAGATAATAAGAAAGTCTATGACTCTTCTCTTAGTCAGAAGAAAGAGTTAGAGAATGAAGTGACCTCATTAAAAGAGATGTTGGGTAATCAGGTAAATAAGGTGAACTCTTCCACGCTTGATTTGAAACTACTGTGGAAGATTATAGAAACATTAGCTCTTCCTAGTGAGAATAAATTGAGACAAAAGGAAAAAAAGAGTTAGAAGTTGAAGTGAGCTTAATGAAAAACAATCTTGGTAAAGAACAGTCTCTTAATAATGAGCTAGACCAAGTCAAACTGGACTATGAGAAATTAAAAGCTCAGGCCAGTCAAGACAAGAAGTCTTACGAAGAAACAATTCGTGAGTTAAGAAGTGAGGTGAATCTTGTGCGAGATATTGCAATAAGGAGGAAGATGGAATCTCTGGAGGAGATTAAGGTGTTTAAGAATAAGAAGGATAGTGAGATGCAGTCACTACAACTGGAGTTGACGCAGTTGAGAGCGAATAAGGTTAAAGGATGAGAAAGTTGATGAACTTATGACTACTCATCATAGTGCTATAGAAGCACTCAAACTTGAACTTGTTCAAGAGAAAGCTAAGGTCTTAGAAAATACGTCTCAGACGACAAAGTTGAGAAAAGAGCTTAAAGATAGTATGGCTAAAGAGAAGACTCTTATTTATCAGTTACAAGACATAAGGTTGGTTTATGACAAAAAAATTAAAACCAACGAAAGAATATACAAAGCTGTTACTAGAGAGAAAGCTATGGCAGAGGTGGAAGTTACAAAACTTCGTAAAAGAGTTGACAGTTTATTAGATATTGTTTTGTACAATAACATGTTATCTACTACTAAGGTGGATAGACTGAAACATAAACATGAGGGTCAACATGTTACGAATGCAAAGAGCCAGCGACAGACACTCGATGCTAATAGTAACACTAAGCAATATGTGAACAAATCTTGTCGTGGAAAATATGGTTTCCCACGAAATAACGATACTGCCTCTAATGGAAGTTGGCGTCAGGCCAACAAAGGTAAATCAAGTTTAGATCACGTTGAGGACTTTGATAAGTGTCATGATAAGATTCCTCAGGGTAACCGTGCATCGAATTTTCAGATTCCTGATAAGTTGGTAAAAGAAAACAAAACTGTTAGTACCCATCGTACTCAGCTCAGACAGTACGATGTACCTATTAAGCACAGTGACACAGGACAAAATAAAGGCAATTTTGCTAAGAGCGATAATCGTGATTGTGGACATTACCAAACGCGTCCATATCATAATAGTTCTTCTTCAAAGAACTGGAGGCAATTTAATTGTCCTCAACATTTTGGTCCTAGTAACTATAAGAACTTTCATAAAGATTATCAACATTGTAATGATTGTTCTCCAGGACAACAAAAACCATCAAATAGATATTTTGTTCAGAAGAAAAATAACAATCATAACTATGTTAACTGGAGTTCAAATAGGAGCAATGGGCTCAACAGAGATAAGAATTTTGATAGATCTCGTTGTGATGGTAGATCTCAACATGATACCACCTAACTGTTAAATCTTGGACTTCTTAATATGTCTAGCTTTACAGCAGTTCTTTTTCTATATCAAAATATGTACACATTTGTAATATATGATATAGTGATTGTATAAACATTTAGCGGTTCACTAATTTTTATTCACCGCTAGTCCTTTGATGATTTTTCTTTTGTCAATCAAGAACTTATAGTACTTAATATGAAATTGTGATTGAAATTATTGTATGCATTGTGTCATTGCCAGTATTGTAGTATGCGTTGGTGACACCTCATTGGAAATATTTATACTTAGAGAAATACTTTCTCTGAGATTTTGAGATATATTCTCACCTGTCGATCACGTCATTTTGCGTCTGGTATGGCCAGAAACAGATTGGTCTTGCTTAAAATGTTTATGGTCCGAATTTATATTTATTCCTTGACTATTTAAGGTGATTCGGTCTTATATCTTTGTATCTTGGTATTTCTATGTCGGCCTATTTTTTGAGCTGAACTCTGGATGTAAAAGGCATTTCTGCGCATGCGTCGATTTGGGGTGTCGAGAGGAGAGTGCTATCATGTCGTCGCTACTATGGGCTGTTCGACTAGAAAGTCTGAAGATTGATCTCTGTGATTTATTCTAGGAAGGAGATTGTTTCTCTGTATGACTGTAGTATCAGAGATTCTCCCTATGTTCATTATTAACACCAAGGAATGGCGTGCGTTATTCGCTAGTGTGTTTTTCTAAAGCAAGGTAAAACCAAAACCTTTTTTGCTGAACTTTTTGCTAAAGCCTAGATGGGCAGACGTATTATCGTACATCTAGGATTATTGACTGCAGATGAAGATGACGTGTTATCTAGCCCCCAAAAAAAAAAAAAAAACCAAAAAAAACAAAAAAAAAAAAAATAGCACTAGATTATTTGATGTAACCAGCCTTATTGATTGCAGAATGTATAGAAGCCCAAGGAGAACATTTATGTATGAATAACGAATTAATTCTGCTTCATAATTTTTCATCCTGGGTGAGCGAAGCTCACGGATGAGAGCCATTATGGATCCCGCCTGTGCCTAAGCGGATCATCGTCGGAGAACAGAAAAGGTCCTATTATCTGATGATGGTACAGAGATCTATATATTATGGAAACCCACTACTGTGGTTTAAGATTGTTACCATAAACATTTGATGAATTTACGGCTTGAGGAACTTAGCCAGAAGAAGGTTCTGACAGTGAACTATTGTTGATGATTAGGTATCCACCTTAACTGACGCGATTAGTCAGTTGAAGCATGAGACGATAGACAACCAGAAGATTGAGTGCTTGCCTACTTTCGTTCCATTGTATTTATATGCTCCATGAATGTACATCTGATGTTGTCACCCATTTTTCAATTATACGATAATACTGTGTCAAACAAGTTGACCATTCTACTGTGTGCCCAGCTCTAACAGTGGCATACAGGTAACATTGGGATTGACACACTTATCAATGCAGGGGTATAAAAGAAAGGAAAAATCCTCTTTATCACTCATCTTCTTCACTCATCTTCTTCACTCATCTTCTTCACTCATCTTCTTCACTCATCTTCTTCACTCATCTTCTTCACTCATCTTTTTCACCTGTCGTCTTCACCTGTCGTCTTCACCTGTCGTCTTCACCTGTCTGTGTTGATGTTTTTATTTTAACCTGTCTTCTTCATGTGTGTCGTAATCATGGTAAGTTCATGTCAATGTCTCCTTCTTTGCCTGTCTGTGTTGGTGTTTTTATTTTAACCTGTCTTCTTCATGTGTGTCGTAATCATGGTAAGTTCATGTCAATGTCTCCTTCTTTGCCTGTCATCTTCATGTGTATCATAATCTTTCAGTTAGTTCATGTCAAGGTCTTCATTACCTGTCAGTCTCCGTCATACCAGCTTCTGTCGTACCAGCTTCCTTCGTATCAGCTCCCTTCATACCAGCTCCCCTCGTACAAGATTCTTTCGTACCAGCTCACTTCGTATCAGCTCCTTTCGTATTAGCTCTCTTCGTACCAGCTTACTTCGCACCAGCTCACTTCGCACCAGCTTCCTACTATGACGTTAAGAAGCTTCCTCTCACACAACTCTTGTCACACGATATCTTCCTGTGTGTAAGATTTTTTCATGGTACACTTATTAACAAGATAATCATAGTAATAACACACCCGCGGGTTTCCAGGACTCGAAAGGGGAGGGAATAATAGTAACATTGTAACCTACCATACATGTCGTAAATCGCGAGTTAAGAAAGGTTGGGCGTGGGACAGGCTGCCCCATCCTCGCATAAAATTTAAGCCATAAAAACTTCAACAAACAATAGGAGTTAGTCAACTGAAGATCTTCAACTCAAATGTCAAGTCGGTAATGTTGTATGGCTGTGAAACATGGAGAAAAACAAAACAACAACCAAGACGTTATATACTTTCATGAATGGATGTTTGCGCAGAATAGAAGGATTGATATGACAAGATCACCAATGTGGAACTGCTGACACGAACCAGACAAGTTCCAGTAGAACAATAGATGTTGAAGAAGACGTTCGAGAAGGATTAGACACACACTGAGGAAACCTGCTGATAGCGTTATTAGACTGTCCTTTTTCTGGTTTCCTCGGGGTAAAAGAACCTGACGTAGACTGGCGAACTCACGTAGAAAAGAACTTAAGACGTAGGAAGAACATAAGGTGATGACACGGGACAAGAACACTTGGCATACGTTTTTTAAGGCCTCTGCTCCTTAGGGAACTGATAATGAGTGGCGGAATAACAATCAAAAGCTCTCCCATATTTCCTGTTCCTGTTTTCTGAGTTTAATATGTTATTAAATTCTGCGGAGTGGAGCTTGAGTTTCATCGTCATGTTTCTTTATGCTCCTTACGGATCGTGAAGTCATCACTGCGGCTTGCCCCATGGCAGGAAACCTGCACCAAACATTCACATACTCTTGTAGTGGTGATTTATGTGGCAATTTCTGTGATACTAGTGTCAAAGCCCGTCATAAGACGGGAATTACATTCAAAAGCACCAATACCTAACGGCAATTTTACTTATTCAAAAGTATTTTTAAAAACCACTGTGCATCACCACAGTACAAGAACTACGTAGCAGCAGCGAGGATCCCAATGTGTGTATACGGGATCACACATTCTATAAATATATTTTTGTGCACACCGTCAGGGAGCCGCGGTAGCATAGTGGTTAGTGAACTGGCTTCCTAGGGCAGTGGTCTATGGTTCGCTACCTAGATGAGGTGGGATTTTTTTAGGTGACAAACGGCTCCTGGGTCGACCCAGCCCCAAATGGGGACCAGAGCAACTCTGGGAAGGTTAAGGCGGCCGGCGTGCTGCTGACCACATCATCCCTAGTGTGCCGACGATCAAGAAAATATGGGCCTAACACCATATTCCCAATATGCCTCAATGGGCGTGTAACGGGATTCTTTACCTTACCTTTACACCGTCATTTGCGCACTTTTCTTTGTGAAGTGTTACTATTTTCCGGGGAGTACATATAAGGGAAACAATCCAATTAATGTCTAACTTTCAACCACAGTTGCATCCCTTAGCGTTAGTGACAGAAAAAGCTGGGATTTTATATATACTGAAGCACATTAAAAACGCACCACTATTATATATACTGATGCCGAGAAGCTGGCAAAAAAAAGTGTGGGAATGGATTTTCCCCGTGTTTGCCATGCGGTAGAGAGCGAATGGCTGCTGGAATGGAAAGTGCAAGATTCAACCCATGGGTGTGTGTACAGACTACATGAAAACGATGAAAGTTACACGTGCAACACGATTCTCAACAGCTATGACCCTGAAAATGTGTACGCGTTGTGGCAGTATACTCGGTATAAAAAGGCCGTTGAGACAAAACACCCAGTACATGTGCTTGAAATGCCACGACTATCTGAAAACGACCGCCAACGAGCCATTGGTATGTTGGAGACCGGAATGAGCTCGCGGGCCATTGCCAGAAGGATGAATTGCCACCACAGCACTATTGTACGTCTCAATGAACGTTACGGAACCACTGGCAGTGCCCGGGATAGACTTCGGAGTGGCCAACCACGAGTTACTACCCCTGCGCAAGATCGTCATATTGTGCTGAGTCACCTAAGGAATTGACTCTCCCGGCAAGTCAAACAGCAAGAGCAATAGTGGGTAGACATGGGCACGTCTCTCGAATGACAGTCATACGACGACTCAGAGATACAGGCCTTACTGCAAGACGACCTTATGTTGGGCCAAACTTGACTCACAGACATCGTTAGCAGCGCCTGCAATGGGCAGAGCAACATATCAGATGGACTAGACTGCAGTTGAATGCTGTCCTATTCACAGACGAGAACAGATTCAACATATTCTTTGCAGATGGACGTATGCGGATTTAGCGACGGTGGGAAGAGCGCTTTGCAGATTGCTGTGTCAACCGATTTCGAGGTGGCAGTATTCACATTTGGGGAGGATTCAGTTTTCACCATCGCTTGCCTCTTCACGTCTTCCGTGGAAATGTTAATGCTGTGACATATCGAGATGAGGTTCTGGATGCACTGGTTGCTCCTGCGTTCACAATTTATCCAGACTTGCAGCTTTTCCAGCAGGATAACGCACGTGCATTTTTTTGTATTTTTGGTTTTCTCCCTTGCCTGCACAGAATGCAATGAATTTCATAACAATCAAATGTACAAATTAATGTCCAGCATGGATTCATAGGAAAATGAATAAAGATTCCAAATATGTAAACTTGTACACACTTATATTTACATTTCACACTCTGTTCCTGGATTATACAGGTGGTGCGTTTTTAATGTGCTTCAGTATATATTGATGATGTGGTTGCCACCCCTATGCAAAACCTCAAATTAGCCGCCTTGTACGACATGCCTGAGGGTACAGTAGCCCTTTTCGTTTCTTGTCTCTTCAGAGACCCCCTGGGAACGACATGGGGCACTGAGGTTTCAGGGTGGGTGAAATAAGGAGCATAAAGTCTCCGGGTTGTTCAAATCATATTAGTGTAACACCTCTTATGAATGGACCTCTTATGTACGGATTTCGGAGATAACTTACCTCTTATGTACGGATTTCGGAAATATCTTACCTCTTATTTACGGATTTCGGAAGTAATGGATTAAATCTCTTGTTGCCGAAATGTTGATCCCGAATATGTAAAATTAACGTCATGGCCATTAGTTATCAACGCGGCCACTAGGTGGCAGACACGCACGCGCTTGCAATCTTTGGTTACAATCGTGTGTGGACAAAACCGGACTTAAGAGACGGCGACCGGGGCGCTAAGGGCAAGGGACGCCGAGGCCGGAAAAGTCACTCCGCCAATTAATCCGCTGACATGAAGTTCTCCAGCCGTTCTTCTCTACTGTGTTATCCTAGAGGATCACTTGAAATCATTTTCAGGTCTCGGGGAAACCCATGCTTAAAAATGACTATATCTACAGCTCGTGTCACCATAGCGCAGAGGTTTTCAAACTGTGCGTCGCGGCTCCCAAGGGCGTCGCGGTGGCTTGGGAAAAGTGTTGGGCTCGATATTATGAGCCAAGGTCCATCAATAAATATAGATCTTTGTAGTATAGAGAGGAGCCGCGTTGATTTATGCACAGGTCAAGGGAGCCGCGGACCAAAAAGGTTTGAAAACCTCTGCACCCTTAGCGTGATGAGCAAGTTGTAAATATAATAATCCAATAATAATTGCAAATGCTGTTTTGAATACTGAATTATTTTTTTTCTTTCTGTGGATCTATTTATTTTGGCCAACATATTAGCCACTCCTGTTGTGTGGTTACCCGTCCGCAAAAAAAAAAAAGGGGGTATCACCTTTTATGCAAGTTTAATAACGATTTCTCGCAGAACCCTGGGTTGAGAAAACCTGTTTTACGGTATTTCCAGTCTCTCCGTGTAACTTATACTTGGTACTGGCCCATTAATTTCCTGAATCGTGGTTTAATGTTTTCTTCCTTGCAAATTTCCTGCCAGGTTAGTGATCTCATGCTGGAGATGTCAAGAAAAGTAAGGCTACGGGTTGTGCACATCATTTGACAGTACTTCCTGTCTCACCGTGTAACTTGTGCATTGTGATGACCCACGAATTTCCTGAATCCTTGCTAATCAAAGGTACTTTTTCATTATCCCCTTTGAAAATTCCCTGGTTGGCTACTGAAATTGTGCTCGTGAACTGCAGGAGATAGGAACGAGATCTTTTCATTGTAAGGTTCGTTATCTTTCCGCTACACACATGCCACACACCCACTTAAAATTACATACACACATGCTTAAAATAACACATATATATATATATATATATATATATATATATATATATATATATATATATATATATATATATATATATATATATATATATATATATATATATATATATATATATATATATATATATATACATATACTACTGGACAAAAGTTAAGGGCCACCATTCAGTTTAGACAAAGTTTATATAATTGATTGACAAACTGTAAAGACAAGTGAAAATGTCATTAAAACTGAGCTCAGAGAAATGTGTATACATTTCTGTGTGCAATGGGTTAATTTTTTTTAAATGTCCAAAAACTGGGTCACTTTAACCCGCACGTGAAAATTGCCATTGTTGCTGCAAAAACTCGTGGTTTTTGCAACACGCCCCACTAGTTCAAAAGGTGAAAAAGTGAGTTGAATTTGAATGCACATGGAAAATGATCATCGGTAAAGAGTGTTCACCGTTGGTATGCAATAAATCAGTATGACAAGTGGTCGAAATGATCACTGCATTAGCCATGCCACCAAGGAGAAGTCTCAGCACTGTAGACCGTGGTCGAGCCATGGCATGGATTCAGGATGGTCAATCTGTTCGTCATGTTGCAAGACGTTTAGCAGTGTCCCACTCTACCATTCAGAGACTTCTTGAGAGATTTCAAGCTACCGGACATTTGAAAAATCGACCCTGCTCACGAAGAATTATATAAACCTTGTCTAAACTGAATGGCAGCCCTTAACTTTTGTCCAGTAGTAAATATATGGGAGATCTTTCTAGTGTTGCTAAAGTAATCCCAAAAGCTGCTGGAGTTGCCGACCGTTGGTCTAGAGAATTTTAATTCCGGTTTGTCAGGCCTTTGGAGCAAAGGCCGAAGCTTGAGCTCGGAGAAATGGACCAGCAGGTTTTTGCCCTGAGCTGGAGCGGAAAAGAAAAGAAAGCGAATGGCGAACTCAAACAATGTAGCCTCGAGGTGAGTGAAGCAAGTGCCGCCAAAACCCACGGCCCCATGCTCCACGCGGAGCAAATAGAGAATGATGATGATTATGATGATGATAATACATTCTTCACAAGATGATAATAAATTCTTCACAAGATGATAATAAATTACTTCACAAGATGATAATAAATTCTTCACAAGATGATAATAAATTCTTCACAAGATGATAATAAATTCTTCACAAGATGATAATAAAACCAATGAAGCATTATATGAAAGAAAGTTTTTAAAACACCAAAACACCAGACCGCAAGATTTTTAATATTTTGAGATACGCCCTAATATAACCAACGGAACTTATGTCTAGGTGTCGTGAAATTCTACATCCACATATATAAATTAAAACGTAAATGTAAAGCCTAACAAATAAATTTAATAAAAGGAAAGAAGAATGGTAAAGAACAGTGCTGTCACAATGACTGTACTCGAAATCCCCTTGTTTTCTACTTCGTCGGCAAATTGTAACGCTTTCACGTTGATAGTAAAAGCCTACTGTATTATTACCCGCTTTCTTCAATGAAACGTGTACTGTATTTCTTGGAAAAACCTTGAGATACGCAAGCTGATCAATGACCTAGATTTAATATTTCATTCATTCCATACACGGCGTAACTAAAAGACAGATAAAGCAGGAGAAAGAGAGGGGCGAATGAAGGCAGGAAGCATGCAATACTAAACACGCGTCGCGCGATACACAATTGCTGCCATCACGCGTGTAAGGCCACAAGCACTGGCTTTTTTTTCAAATCGTCAGTGATAAAAACCCTACCCATACCAGAGTTAGGTTTTAAAATCCTGAAAAACGCTTATTGGGAATTATGACAATATACTGGTTTACGTTTGAAAACATGACAGTACCCAGACACCCTCAAGTTTGGAAGTGAGAAGGTAGTAACAGCACGACTATCCTAGAAGAAAATGCATATTGGCTCCATTAAATTCGTATATTTGGGTTCCTTAGGGCTTGCTGACAAAGAATATGTAAAACGTTACGCAAATAGTCTAGGAATTACCAAGTTATGGCCAAAATAAAATAGTGGGGGTGCCTGACAGCATGAAATCATTTCTGCTCATAAAATTTTTTTATAACGTGTTTGAAAAAACATTACGTTACGGAAATAGCCTACCATGTTAACTCCTATTTGATTGGAGCGCAACTAATGTAAGACTAAACACGATTGGTCGGGCTATAAATACTATCTTGTGTTGTCAGGGGAAACGTGAAAAAGGGGTACTTTTTTGAAAAGATGTGTAGACATGGTTTGATTGGGTAGAGCTGTGAATATACTCAATTCAGAGCGTCTGTTCCTTGCCACATCTTGTAATAAACCTACTAAGAAACAGTACGTTGAGCACCAGTGTATATTTTTTTAAAATAAAGCCTGGGACATCGGCAGATCGGAGTTGTGCTATATTCATTGCCAGTCAACGAAACTGTTTATTATTTCCATGAATTGTGGTAAGCTTGGAATATTCAATATCTTTTAATGAAAATTGAATGTAAATTGATAATTTATGTCTGTATATATGTGTGGTTCAGTAGCGAACATGATGTAAAACCTATAGTGCTCCAGCCTGAACAGAAGGTGTCGGAGGAAAGTAAAACTGCATGGAATGGCCAAACAGTACACTGACACCTAGATTATTGACTAGAAAGAAATAATGCTGGAATTGCAGAGGCGTAGTAACCATTAGGGAGGGAAATACTGGTATAAAGTATTTCAGATGAAGCTGACAGTTGGCCTAACGCTCTGAACTCAATGTTTGTGATGTATTGTGCTCAGTGTAGAAATAGAGTATAAATTAGTTCTGACGTAGAAGGTACAACCTTCTTTTTTCATGGACCGTGGTCTTAAAGTTATTGAGCAGCACCTGGTCAGAGCTTTGCTGAAGCCAGAGGTGGACAGCATACTCCTTGGTCCATATAGCAACCCGTGGGGTGGCTCCAGAACTCATTAAAGTAATCGAGCAGAGGAGGCTTTTACTGCAGTCATCACGAAAGATAAGAGAGTGTGGCCATGGAGCTCAACATTATGTACCCCATCGTAAAATGACATTGTAAAATAAAATTAAGAGGGGAATTTAATTGTTTTAATACCAGGAACTGAGAACATCTCCAATACTAGTTCCAATAGAAACAAACTATTGAAGTCATGATGACAAATACCAACAGACCTTGAACAAAACAAAACCAGTATTACCTCATATTACTACTACACAACTGACACACATAGGATAATGTGGTGAATTAGTTGTTATTATTGGTTTCAATATTATATTAATGGTATCTGGTGTGAGGTCAGCTATGCAAGTCCCTGAGGTTTATTAAATATAAATAAGTTTACAGGGTACCTGTCTGCTTCCACCACGACCTCACCCGATTATATATCTTCCCCTACTGAAGTGTATTGGTGTGTGTATGTTGTCTAGCAAGTGTCTAGGGTATATGCAATGGGATGAAATGTATGAACAAGACAACAACTACACCTATTACTAATAAACAATGATTAAACAAGTCACTGAGTAAAGTTTGGAATGTAACTTATTTTTTTATAATTTATTTTCCTGTATCTAGTTATTCTTCTGACACAGGAATAATCAACTCAACATGATAATGAAATTATTTACAACCAATTATTTTACAACTGTCATTGAGTCGGTGTTATCCCCCAATTACTATTATGTTTCAAGCTGGGAAAATGTCAAGTATTTCTTGCTCCTAGAAAAGGGTACAAGTTTATTGAACGTTTTTGTTCCTCACTGTCTGATACTCTAGTGAAAACTGAGAGAGTGGAGTGTTTGTGATATCAATTTCCCAGACAAGTCTTATCTGAGGTCTCTGGAACCAGGCTGGTTGAAGTATGTATAAAACGCCAGCATCCACTGCCAAGAAACGCTTCTGCTTCTATAGGTGAATCACTGTGTAGGCACTCAGTAGTTAGGCCTCACTGCATACTTTAAGGACAGGTGTTAGGTCACCTGGGCTCACTTTCACTCGTAGATGAAACTCTGGAACAATACAAATGTGTCCCACTCAGCATCTAATAATCTCTCTCTTTCATTATTCTAACATGACAATATCATCAGACATCAGTATGGTAACTAAACAATTAGTTAACGTTCTCCATTTGGTTGGTACCCCCTTCTGAATAAATAACTTTCAAACCACTGTTTGACATTTTCCTTGATAAAGGAAACATTTTACATTAATACTATCAAGTCATGTACAATCACGGTGACTTGCTGAAGAAGACGGCCAGTGATCTTCCTGGTCTTATGTCATAACACAACTTTTTCTTTTCATCATAAATATTTAATTTTCTTTTCTCCCCATATGGCAGAGAGCCTGCCTGGCTTTTCTACACCAGGTTAATACAGTTCCTAACAACGCTGTGAAACAACACAGAGTTTAATGTTAGCTTCCCTCCAGATAAATGTTTCCCCTTTAAGGTTCATACAAATTCAATAATGCATACATAATAATGATAAAAATGACAATATAAATGTTAATATAAAGGTTTTAATATTTACCGCATCAAAGAAATCTACACACTAAACAGTTGAATATTGCGGTATATGGCATAATCCAAATCGCTGCTTGTGCAGAATTATCAACCAAGACAGTACTCTTGCCTTGTCTTAAAACAACTTCTTTAGTGTATAAATTTTAGTTAACAAGTGGCCCCGAATACCAACTACTAATTGGTTTTATACAACCGTTTAGTCTAGTACACTACAGCCAATCATAGACTGTTTAATGAATAGCGTTCCTTTTCAAATAAAACTGACCTCAAATATTCAAATTAAGGACTCCTTCCCCTCTCCTATTTAATTCAGTACGGCATTTTCAAAAAAAAAAAATTAGGACGTTAACCTTAATTTTTTTTTCCTTTTATTTTAAAGTACTGTTGCGTGATAAATTCTCGCAACATCATTTTATTACAATATCTATTTTATAACGCAAGGGCAACAACTGCTTGAAATTTATAGTCACTTTTCTCGGTAAGCATTTGTCTTCTCGCGTTGGTATCGAATGCAGTTAAGTTTGAGCTGTGGGTTTTTTGCGCTGGACTGCGCATGACTTGTCTTGCTTCTTGGTCGATCGGTTTCCGCCCACCACTAGTGGAGTGAGCGATTTGGAATGGCGAAAGAGATGCCTCGTTGAAGAGGGGATCTCCGCTATTTTTTGTTCTGTCAGGGATGTGTAGTCCTCTTATGGATATTTCGTTTATTCGGGATAATACCTCTAGTGTATTTGCACATGCCGGGAGGCGTGATATTTCTGTATTTCTTGGAAGCAAGGTAAATTGACTTTTTTTTCATTAACTCTATCGATTTTGGGTCGTGAGCGATTTCGATTCATAGCCTGTGTTTTCCTAGCTCACATGTCGCTGTATTGTGCTGCATCGGTTGATGCAGGTCCCAAGGACTATTACTTGCTACTTGGTTACCTGAACTAGGTTTGAAAAACCTTTGTTATCTAGAGGATATTTTTGAGGACATTATTTATACTTCGGCAGACGTGTCTGTCTTGCTGAAGTCAGACTAAGGAGAGTGAACTGATCTCATATATCTGGTTATCTCCTGGCTGTTATAGAAAAGGATGGAGTTTTCCACCTGACTACATTTACAGCACTTTGAAATATAACATGCATCTGACTCATCATTGTAATGCTGTCTACCGTCTATTGCTGTATTGAATGTTGCTGTGATAATGACTGTTTGATGTGCCTACATATTCGCGTAACCATTTTGTCACTGTGGCGTCCACAATAAATAATGAAGAAAAACGTCAACGGCTGTTACAAGAATCATTGACTTTATACGTCGTGAGTTTACTGACGTCCTATGTGGATTGCCCTGTTATTTTTGTATGAACATTGTTTTGACTGAACACATCTGCACACCACACAAAACCAGACATGCGGATACCATCCATCATCATATGGCATCACGCATCATTTGGTGGCCATAAGCTGGTTTGATTCTGGTACCAGCAAACACGGGGTCCCTTACCCACTTCATTTTCAACAAGAATTCATCAGCATCCTTCAAGAAATTAACATTCTTCAATACAGTCAACATCTTCAAAATTTTCAAAGTACTCGGCGTTGCCCGGTAAAAGTCAAAATTTCAACTTTTTGACGGAAACAAGAATTTGACAGTACCCGGCGTTGTTACATGTTGCCGGATAACTCGGACTGCTGTTATCTTTTACGCAAGTCAAGCAAGTTGCTGCTGTCAAGGTTCCAGTGCTGTCGTTTTTGTGAAGGTCAAGTGCCGGTTGAAACGGGTTGTTTTCTGAAGAAGGCCAAGTACCGATTTCCATCAACTTACTTTTGGATTAGAAGGTCAAGTGCCGAAACAACTCAACACACAGTATTTCAGAAGCTCTTGTACCATCGTGTTAGCAGTGGAAGCAGTTCAGATGTGCCATCATCGTTGGAGCTTCGCTCTTTAGGACGTTGATTGACATCCGTTTTTTCTGCTGTTCTACGATTGGAAGCCTATAAGTTAAGTGGCCTGTTTGTATGTAAACTGTGCCCTTATACTTCTGCTGAGTCTTCTGTGTATCATCTCATTCTATATGTTATATGTTTATATGTTATTCGTATATTTATATGTTTATATTTCAGCGGGTTCTCGGTTGGGTGGTGTCTCCGTTAGATTATGCCACGTCATAGAGGTCGTCTATTGTGAGCGTTTTCTGTAGGGTTTGCAAATTTCCGATACTGGAATTTGCTAAGCGACTTCTGTTGCTATTTATGTTAGCTGTGATGACATGTTTTAATATTGTTCTCGTTATTATTTCGCATTCTTTAGTTTTGTTTTGATTTGTTTGTATTTGTTAGCCTACTCTTGTCTATAATTTAGTTTCATACAACATTTTTGTTTATACACTGTGGTGTCATGTATTTTGTTTAATTCTATCGCAGATATCGTCACATTTTTTGTGATATTTCATTAATTTCTGCTTTATTTTTAGTTGATTTCTGCGAACGTTTTTGTATTGTTGCTGATCTTTGTTATTGTTTACATTGTTATTGTTTACATTGTTTGCATTGTTTACATTTTCAATGTTTACATTCTGCATGTGTTTACATAGTCATTGTTTACAGTTATAGTAATTAGTTAATGGGCTATGCTAATGCACTGTTACTACTACACTGATGATAAATGAATGATGAATAGTGTCGTGCACTATTGAATGAGAAGTGCACTTATGATCAAGAATTGATTGTTGATATTTCATATACAAGTTCTTTGATTGGAGACTTGTTTCCCACAGAGACTGGGATAATATAATGTGATGTGAATATACAAGTGCTTAATTAAGACTTGTTACACTTAGGTTTGAAATAAATTAGTTAATTATTTCAGGTTTTGGACTCATATGTTAGACAACATGTCTACATTTGAGCACTTTATTGAGCAGGGTAAATTGCTTGGCAAGACTGGTGATAAGTTAGAAGAATTTGCAACTGCTCGATATGATAAAGCAATGGAAGCTGAACAAAAGAAACTGCATATGGAAGCTGAACAAAAGAAACTGCAGATGCAGGTGGATGAAAAAAGATTCCAAATGGAAATGGAAAAACAAAAAAGGGAATCAGAAGCTGAGGAAAGAAAACTCCAGCTACAGCTAGAAGCTGAAAGACTTCAAAAAGAGGCTGAAAATAAAAGACTTGAAAAAGAAGCTGAAAATGAAAGACTTCAAAAAGAGGCTCAGGCTGAGGAAAGAAGATTACAGAGAGAGTCTGATGAGAGGAAAGAGAAAGCAAAAATGGAACATGAAGAAAAGGTCTTAGCTTTAGAGTTGGAAAAATTGAAATTGACGAGCATGAGTAATGGTAATGATTCAAACAAGGGTTCATCTTCTGGTAAGGCTAATAATGATACTTTTAAGATTAAGTTACCAACATTTAGTCCTTCCAGTGATGACATAATGTTCTATCTGGACAGATTTGAACAAGCATGTACAGCTCATAACATAGACAAAGCAAAATATGTTTATCAGTTATCAGGGATACTGACAGGTAAAGCTCTAAGTATATTAAATATGGTGGATGAACCTGACAAGAACAATTATGAGGTTGTCAGGGCCGCTTTGTTAAAGAAATATCAGCTTAACGAAGACGGCTATCGTCTACAATTTAAAAACATGTTACCTGAAAATGGAGTTGAATTCTCCGAGTTTATTGCAAGAATACGCATTACTTTCTCACGATGGGTTGAACTATCTAAGACGGAAAAAACTTATGAAGGACTTATGGACTTAATACTTAGAGACAAAGTCATGTCGTCTGTCAATGAGTCTTTCCTTGCTTTCCTTCATGAACGTAAACCTAAAACAATAAAAGAAATGGAAGATTTCTGTTGCCAATACGTAACTGCGCACCCACACATAACCATGGGTAACTCTAAGGTGAAAGAAGGTTTACCAGTTGCTTCGGCAGCTCCGTATGGCCAAAACTTTGCTCGTAGATTCCAACAAAATTTTGATAGAAAGAGTAGCGGTAATTTCTGTCAAAATCATGGAAATCAATTTCATGGTGATTCTTCTTCGAAGAATTGGAGACAACCTGATAGTACTCGTTACTATCACCCTAATAATTATAGGCATTTCAAAAGAGGATATGGTAATAGAGGTTATTCCTGCCGAAGACCTCAGAACCAAACAAATAGATGTTCGCATCAATGTGAACATGATAGTAATCGTGGAAACTGGAATTCGAACCAGGATAACAATTACAATAGAGACAATAATAACTGCAGAGATAATAATAACTCTGATAACTTCAGAGGTAATAATAGTCGGGGTAGATCTCAACACAAAAAAAGAGATATCAGCAGGCTAATGCTGTACAACAGGAAACTGAGGGAGCCTGTAATCATGTTGTTGATAGTAAAAACTTTGACGCTGTCACTGGTTCTCCTTTTGACTTTGAGAGAGCAAACAAATGCCCCCAATGCAGTACTTTATTCGAACCGGGTACCATAACTACTTTGAGTTGTGGTCACCCACTTCCCGCTCTTCCTGCTGCTGTTGCGCATGACGGGAGGGGTTCTTTAATCCTACATAAGGGTCTTGTTAATGATACTCCGGTCTCACTACTTTTCGATTCCGGATGCACCACTATTGGTGTTAGACAATCGCTTGTAGATCCATCTTGTGCTACAGGAAGGGTTATTAAATGTGTCACATTTGGCGGCACTCTAGAAAAATATCCTACTGCTGTAATTCGCATTGCCACTCCTTTCTTTACTGGAGATGTGCATGCTTGTCTCTTACATAATCCTATTGCGGACCTTATTATTGGTCGTATTCACGGAGTTAGGGAGTGTACCCCACAGCAGATTGCTGCTTGGGAAGATAATAACATGCAAGCTACAAATGCAGTAGTTACAAGAGCACAAGCTCTACAAACACCCGAAACTTCACTGAATAGTGATAATGAAGTTGATAGCCAAGATAGTCACTTAGTGATTACTCGTGACTCTTTCATAAAATTGCAAGAAGAAGATCCTTCTTTAAAAAAATTCTTCGTTCTTGCGAAGAAAGGTGATCCGAATCAGGATACAAATAGAAAATCTTGGATTGCAATGAGAAACGGCGTACTTGTACGTATGGTACAAGATTCGACTACGTCGGCACATTCGCAAATTCTTGTCCCCAGGAGCATGAGAGTCCAAATATTACAACATGCTCATGACTCGCAATGTGCTGGACATATGGGTTTTGCCCGTACGAAGTCGAGAGTCCTTGCGGCTTTCTTTTGGCCTTTTGTCAATAAGGACATTCGTATTTACTGCCGATCATGCAAGGTATGTCAGGAGGTCAAATCTAGAGGACCACGACATGCTGCGCCTATCCAGGCTGCTGACATTCCTATTCGGCCGTTTCAGAAAATGGCCATAGATATTATTGGCCCTTTTAAGGTCAAGTCGGCCAGAGGACATCAGTTTATCCTTACATGTGTCGATATGTGCACACGTTGGCCAGAGGCTATTCCTCTTAAGAGCATATCTACTACAGATATCGCAGATGCTCTTTGGTTGATATTTTCTCGCTTGGGGTTCCCCAGAGAAATATTGTCAGACCATGGCACTCAACTCATATCTGACACTATGTCACAGGTAATGTCTACCTTACATATTGAACGATCTCTCAGTAGTATCTACCATCCTATGTCTAATGGGTTAGTTGAGCGTCTGAATAGAACGCTCAAGACTTTGCTTGGTAAGATAACTGAAGATCATCCTCAAGATTGGGACAGGGTTTTACCCGCGGCTCTCTTTGCCTATAGAGAAGTCCCTAATGAACACACAGGATTTTCTCCCTTCGAACTTGTCTTTGGCGCGCGTCCACGCGGCCCTATGTCTTTATTACACGATCTCATCACTGCCGATGATATTAGCGATGAAACTCAATCCTCATATGAGTATGTCATTGCTCTTAGACAAAAGATCATTGAGGCATGTAAGCTAGCAACTGCTTCATCAGAAATTGCTAAAGAGAAGGCAAGGCAGTTTGCTAACAAGAATAGATGTCTACGACAACTTTGTCCAGGTGACAAAGCATTCGTCCCCAGTAGGGAAAATAGACTTCTTATTGCATGGAAAGGTCCGTATGCAATAGTCTCTCGGATTTCCGATGTTGACTATGTGGTCGATATTGATGGAAAGCATAAAACTTTCCACATAAACATGCTTTCGGAATTTCACGAACGTCCGGACTATTTGCTGCCTATTTTCCAGGCAACGGATGATGCTCCTGCACCTCACGGTCATTATTCATCCCTGTCTGTCATTCAGGATGAGGAAGCTACCTTCTCTGATGTCAACCTTCCCCTTCCAGTGGTTCCATTACATTCCACGGAATCTTGGAAAAACGTTTCTGTTTCTCCTAATCTTTCTGGTGACGAACATCGACGAGACTTGTCGATGTTACAAACATTTCAGGATGTTCTCACTGACATTCCTGGACACACAGATGTCATAGAACATGACATAATTCTTACCGACAATAATCCAATTAGGGTTAGGCCGTATCCTATTCCTATACACTTTCAGTCGCAAGTGGAAAAGGAATTGGATGAAATGATTCAATTAAATATAATTGAACCATCGACTTCACCATATTCTTCTTCCATGGTTATTGTCCGGAAGAAGGATAAGAACATACGAATTTGTGTTGATTATCGCAAATTGAATCAGGTCACAAAGTTCGACGCTGAACCGATGCCTTTGTTAGAAGATCTACTGATTAGACTTTCTAATTCTAGATTCTTCACTAAACTTGACTTGTCTAAAGGTTATTGGCAAGTGCCTTTAGCAGAGCATGCCAAACCTCTTACTGCTTTTTCTACACCTAGGGGTCTATTTCAATGGAATGTTATGCCTTTTGGTCTCATGAACGCCCCTGCCACTTTCGTTCGCATGATGCGTCGAATTCTGTCACATCGTTCGGATGTCATCGCATACTTAGATGACATCTGTCTCTTCAGTGATACCTGGGAAGATCACTATTTAGGGTTATATGACTTACTGTCCACTCTACGTGAGAATAATTTGACAGCGAAACCTTCTAAAGCTTTTGTTGGTTTTGGTGAAATCTCTTTCCTGGGTCATCGTGTTGGTCATGGTCTCTTGAAGACAGAAGACCACAATACTTCCAAAATACTGAACATCTCTGTTCCTAAAACGAAGAAACAAGTTAGGAGTCTCTTAGGTTTAATTCAATTTTATGGGAGATTTATTCCAAATTTATCTTCGATCATGGCACCTCTATCAACATTGTTGAAGAAAGGTTCGCCTAATCTGGTCCGTTGGTCTGAAGAATGCCAATCTTCACTAGACCAAATCAAGAATATATTTTCTTCTCCTCCCATCTTAAGATTACCTACTCTTGATAGGACTTTTGTTCTTCGGAGTGATGCTTCATCCACTGGGATTGGAGCAGCACTGATGCAAGAATATGCAAATACTCTGCATCCTGTTATGTACATTTCTAGAAAACTAAATGCGGCAGAGAGGAACTACTCGGTTTTAGACCGTGAGTTGTTAGCGATGGTTTGGTCAATTCTAAAGCTACAAAGATTCCTCCTGGGCGCACATTTCATTCTAGAGACTGATCAGAAAGCTCTTACAGCTATTCAGACTAAGAATTTGAAGAGTTCGAGATCCACTCGATATGCTATAGCTCTTCAACCTTTTCACTTCACGGTACGAGCTATCCGTGGTGCGGATAATGTGATGGCTGACATTTTGTCTAGATGCCCACATGACTCCAACTAATACTTCTGTCCTATATTTCCATATATTACAGAGTCATAACACACCTATATTTCTACAATAGATTAGCACATCTGTACTTACTTTATATGTACACACTATCGTGCTTTGTTGTCATCTTCTTCTGTTCGTTTTTTAAGATGATAGAGGAGGACTGAGTAGTTAATATAAGGGCCGTTAGTTTACTAAACAGCCACAATTATTAATAATGTATTGTACCTTATGAAGCATATTAGTTATTAATTAGCATTATATTGCTTGTACTTTCTCAGAATGTCATTGTTGAGCTGAGGACTTACCTTACTAGTATCAAGCATGACGAGTTCTAGATTGTGTACTTACCCTCGGAATACCAGAGCATATGTCCTGGATCGTCATGTAGTTTAACTTTACTATGTAGAATTAGCCTATTGTTTGGCAATTTAGTTAATTATCAGCGCATAATTCGTGCGTTTTGAGCCGCTTATCGCATGCTCTTTGATATTTAAAAAAAAAATATGTTCCACATTTTTTTTTATCGGGAGGAGGTGGTGATATGTTGCGTGATAAATTCTCGCAACATCATTTTATTACAATATCTATTTTATAACGCAAGGGCAACAACTGCTTGAAATTTATAGTCACTTTTCTCGGTAAGCATTTGTCTTCTCGCGTTGGTATCGAATGCAGTTAAGTTTGAGCTGTGGGTTTTTTGCGCTGGACTGCGCATGACTTGTCTTGCTTCTTGGTCGATCGGTTTCCGCCCACCACTAGTGGAGTGAGCGATTTGGAATGGCGAAAGAGATGCCTCGTTGAAGAGGGGATCTCCGCTATTTTTTGTTCTGTCAGGGATGTGTAGTCCTCTTATGGATATTTCGTTTATTCGGGATAATACCTCTAGTGTATTTGCACATGCCGGGAGGCGTGATATTTCTGTATTTCTTGGAAGCAAGGTAAATTGACTTTTTTTTCATTAACTCTATCGATTTTGGGTCGTGAGCGATTTCGATTCATAGCCTGTGTTTTCCTAGCTCACATGTCGCTGTATTGTGCTGCATCGGTTGATGCAGGTCCCAAGGACTATTACTTGCTACTTGGTTACCTGAACTAGGTTTGAAAAACCTTTGTTATCTAGAGGATATTTTTGAGGACATTATTTATACTTCGGCAGACGTGTCTGTCTTGCTGAAGTCAGACTAAGGAGAGTGAACTGATCTCATATATCTGGTTATCTCCTGGCTGTTATAGAAAAGGATGGAGTTTTCCACCTGACTACATTTACAGCACTTTGAAATATAACATGCATCTGACTCATCATTGTAATGCTGTCTACCGTCTATTGCTGTATTGAATGTTGCTGTGATAATGACTGTTTGATGTGCCTACATATTCGCGTAACCATTTTGTCACTGTGGCGTCCACAATAAATAATGAAGAAAAACGTCAACGGCTGTTACAAGAATCATTGACTTTATACGTCGTGAGTTTACTGACGTCCTATGTGGATTGCCCTGTTATTTTTGTATGAACATTGTTTTGACTGAACACATCTGCACACCACACAAAACCAGACATGCGGATACCATCCATCATCATATGGCATCACGCATCAAGTACCTTATCGGACGTTAACCTTACGGCGCCACGTCACATTGCGTGCGTGTATATATATCGTCTGCTAAAACCAGCGTGTGAATATATGTCCAGAACGCGGGTCGAGAAAAAGGGGGTCTTTCGAACGCCCGTCATGGTATTAATGTTAAACCGCGGCAAATCGTTTAGGCCCTTACTTCGGTATGCAAATTGAACGTGCTGTGGAATTTACCGTTTGTTCACACAGATTTCACTACAGATACTATTAATAATATATGTCACTACTATTCCAGAATAATTCTGACTGAGGTATACATATGTGGCAGCAAGTAAGGTTATCTATAATACACTACTCTTATTAGATATAGAAACCTTCACAGCTGATCTCAGTCAGTACACTAAGTCCCCTATAAATATTTATAACATCCCACTTTACCACATATATTGGGGTCTCGCTCTCGGGATTTTGAATCTTTCCCTATTACAAATATTGGGGGTAATTCACTTCAGGGAATAATAAGAATTAAAAGGTATCCTTGGGTGAAAATAAATAAGGTTGAGCTCACAGTGCCTGTGTTGTCCTGAGTTAATTAGTCATAGAAAAAATTGTTTAGTTACATATTTTAGACATTTATCTGTTAGACAATGGCCGACCTGGCAAAATTTCGATCTGCTGCTGTACAGACTGCGAAAGAGTTAGGAATGGACCGGCAAATTATGATTTCTTATGTCACTGCTGAATGTGACAAATATATTGAACGGGAAGAAAGAAGATTAGAAAAAGAGGCCGAAAGAAAATTAGAGGCTGAGACTAAGAGGTTGCAGATTGAGGCTGAGGCTAAGAAATTGGAAGCAGAAAGAGAAGACAAAAGATTGGCTGCAGAAAGAGAAGAGAAGAAATTAGCTGCAGAAAGGGAAGAGAAGAAATTAGCTGCAGAGAGGGAAGCAGAAAAGGAGGAGAAGAGATTACAAAGGGAACATGAGTTACGACTAAGGGAGTTTGAGTTTCAAGGCCATGCTCCTGAAAATGGTGCCAGTCCCTTTGCCTCTGATGCCACTGCTAGCCAGGGAGCCTCAACCTCAGCTATGAATTTTCATTTAGATCATTTTGTTGAGAAAGACGATGATATAGAGAGCTACCTAAATAGGTATGAACTATTAGCTACCACGTATGGGTTAGAGAGAGAAAGGTGGAGCTTAAAGTTATCTCAAGGACTTCGTGGGGCAGCTTATGAAGTTTTTGCAAAAATGAGCAGAAATGATCAGGAAAATTATGACATGCTAAAGCAGGCTCTTTTGTTAAGATATGAAAAGAACGCAGAATTTTATAGGAAAAAATTTAGGAATGCTAAACTACTGTCAGGTGAAACATATCACCAGTTCTCTGCACGAATAGAGACATACTTGGAGAAATGGACTTCTCTGGGGAAAACCCAAGATCTTAAGGAAATGGTCCTTATAGAGCAATTAAGAGAGTCCATGGCTCCAGACCTGAGAAAGTTTCTTATGGAACAAGGTGCAGAGAGGCTGGGTGAGTTGCTAAATGTTGCTGAAAGGTATCAAGCAGCTCAAGCAGAAGTAACAGGTAATAAGAAGAGGCAGGTAGACAATTATCAGGCACCACAAAACTTTAATGAATTTGATCATAGAGATCAAAACAAAGGTAAGCACCAGTTTGATAGGCCACGAAATGACTATAAAAAATAAAACCCCACAATTCAATGAAAGGAAATATGATAACAGGAAACCCTTCAGACAGGAAGGAAAATATTGTCAAATATGCAGGATGCATAATCATAATACTAGTGAATGTGGTAGGAAGGTTCCTCCATGTCACGCGGCATGCATGATAACAGTGGACAAGGGGAAGAAGAAACTGACAGAGAATCATATAAATCTTCAACATCCCCCCCCATCTGTGAAGAAGTGACATGTAATGGGGCCAAGGTTAGGTGCCTTTACGATTCAGGTTTAGAATATGACTCAGTTGTGAGTGCAACCCTAGTGCACCCTGAACAGTATACCACAGAGAAAGTGGAGATACAAGGGGCCGTAAAGGGAATATCCACCATGACACTTCCCATAGCCGAGATCAATGTAGAGACAAGGTACGTGGAAGGAGTGATTAGAGCAGCCGTGTGTGACGATCCTAATTACCCGCTGGTGTTAGGAAGTAAATATGTTTCTCTAGGAAGCCCTGTAAAACCTGTGGTAATGGCCACGCTTCAGGTCAGGTCGACCCCTAGTAGAAAGGAGGGGGAACCCCCATTAACCTTTTCTGATAAACAGATGAGAAAGGCCCAGGCAAAGGACAAATCATTAAAACCTTGCTTTGACAAATTACTAAACAGCCATGCACACCCTAAGAAAGGACAATTTTACTTGAGGGATGGACTGCTCCACAGGAAGGCGGGAGCAGGACCCAAAGGATATGGACAGTTGGTACTCCCAACTCCCTACAGAGAAGAAGTGATGGCAAAATCACATGTTGTACCAGACGGTGGACACCAGAGAAATGGGACTACCCGTCAAAGGATATCAGAAAAATTCTATTGGCCCCAAGTAGCTGCTGATATTGCACAATTTGTGAGGGCCTGTGAAAAATGTAGCAAGGTACAGTCCCCAAGTTGGGAAAATCATAATCAGATGCCAGCCAAGCATTCTGAAACATATGGGCCTAACATTAACAAGGAAAATAACAATAATAAGGTTGACATAGAGGATAGGTATCCACCTTTCCCCCAACAGTGTTCACCAAAAATATTTAGATTCGCAACTCTGAGAAAGGCATCCAGAGAAAATAGAAATTCAGACCAGTCAACCCAGGAACAGTTTGAAGCCGCATTTAGGGAGCTGGCTGACATTGACATTGAAGATGATCCGCCTAAGTTAAAACCGAAACAAATTGTTAACATAAGAACAGTGGGCAGTGGACGAGTGAGCAATTCGGGAAATGCTCACAGCGCTTCACACTATGGCTATTAACTTAGCATTAAAAGGGCACTGGTGACATTGGTAGTCACCCGACCCCACACCGTCCAAGGGAAATTATTGATCGGACCCTGGATGGAGATAACCCACACATCTTATAGCAATGCTAAGGGCGAATTGATTTCTGATGCAGAAACTCATTCTCCAGATTGTCGGTAGGCGAAACTATAGTTGGTGAATATAGCCTCCATTTGAGCGGCACATTATAGAACATTATAAATATATTATTAGAAGGGTGTTTCCACATTCAATCCCGCCTGAGATCAGACAAATTGTTGGCTGTGAACATTTCGGAGGAGCACAGTGTCTCCATTGTTACCTTTTGAATTGAGGATAGTCCGAGTGTTTATTAAGGCTGATCCGGAAATTATTGGATCCCCTCCACAACTCAGATAGCACCATATAGATCAACTCCTCATAACGTACAAATTGAGGAACATCTAATATTCTCGGGACATGTCGTTGAGCAGACTCAGCGAAGAGAAAATGGTGAATATTGATTGCTAAGCAGTAGTAAGACAAGCCGTAACACTTGCAGCTGTACAGTAACATATCTGAAATGGATTCTTGGATTGCAGAGGTCTGAGGCAACCTTCGTCAGTAGTGCTTACTTTGACTTGACCCACCTGCATTAATCCATGAGCAAAATAAAATTAGAGAAACGTTGATGCAGATTTTTTAAGCCGCCATCCGTGCGATGAAAATCAAAGAAATCACCAGGCATAGACATAAATTTCTCTATGTATATGTAGAATTATAGACTGACGTATAACGTCTGTTTTAAGAGGGGAGGGTTTGTCGTGAAATTCTACATCCACATATATAAATTAAAACGTAAATGTAAAGCCTAACAAATAAATTTAATTAAAGGAAAGAAGAATGGTAAAGAACAGTGCTGTCACAATGACTGTACTCGAAATCCCCTTGTTTTCTACTTCGTCGGCAAATTGTAACGCTTTCACGTTGATAGTAAAAGCCTACTGTATTATTACCCGCTTTCTTCAATGAAACGTGTACTGTATTTCTTGGAAAAACCTTGAGATACGCAAGCTGATCAATGACCTAGATTTAATATTTCATTCATTCCATACACGGCGTAACTAAAAGACAGATAAAGCAGGAGAAAGAGAGGGGCGAATGAAGGCAGGAAGCATGCAATACTAAACACGCGTCGCGCGATACACAATTGCTGCCATCACGCGTGTAAGGCCACAAGCACTGGCTTTTTTTCAAATCGTCAGTGATAAAAACCCTACCCATACCAGAGTTAGGTTTTAAAATCCTGAAAAACGCTTATTGGGAATTATGACAATATACTGGTTTACGTTTGAAAACATGACAGTACCCAGACACCCTCAAGTTTGGAAGTGAGAAGGTAGTAACAGCACGACTATCCTAGAAGAAAATGCATATTGGCTCCATTAAATTCGTATATTTGGGTTCCTTAGGGCTTGCTGACAAAGAATATGTAAAACGTTACGCAAATAGTCTAGGAATTACCAAGTTATGGCCAAAATAAAATAGTGGGGGTGCCTGACAGCATGAAATCATTTCTGCTCATAAAATTTTTTTATAACGTGTTTGAAAAAACATTACGTTACGGAAATAGCCTACCATGTTAACTCCTATTTGATTGGAGCGCAACAAATGTAAGACTAAACACGATTGGTCGGGCTATAAATACTATCTTGTGTTGTCAGGGGAAACGTGAAAAAGGGGTACTTTTTTGAAAAGATGTGTAGACATGGTTTGATTGGGTAGAGCTGTGAATATACTCAATTCAGAGCGTCTGTTCCTTGCCACATCTTGTAATAAACCTACTAAGAAACAGTACGTTGAGCACCAGTGTATATTTTTTATAAAATAAAGCCTGGGACATCGGCAGATCGGAGTTGTGCTATATTCATTGCCAGTCAACGAAACTGTTTATTATTTCCATGAATTGTGGTAAATTGGAATATTCAATATCTTTTAATGAAAATTGAATGTAAATTGATAATTTATGTCTGTATATATGTGTGGTTCAGTAGCGAACATGATGTAAAACCTATAGTGCTCCAGCCTGAACAGAAGGTGTCGGAGGAAAGTAAAACTGCATGGAATGGCCAAACAGTACACTGACACCTAGATTATTGACTAGAAAGAAATAATGCTGGAATTGCAGAGGCGTAGTAACCATTAGGGAGGGAAATACTGGTATAAAGTATTTCAGATGAAGCTGACAGTTGGCCTAACGCTCTGAACTCAATGTTTGTGATGTATTGTGCTCAGTGTAGAAATAGAATATAAATTAGTTCTGACGTAGAAGGTACAACCTTCTTGTTTCATGGACCGTGGTCTTAAAGTTATTGAGCAGCACCTGGTCAGAGCTTTGCTGAAGCCAGAGGTGGACAGCATACTCCTTGGTCCATATAGCAACCAGTGGGGTGGCTCCAGAACTCATTAAAGTAATCGAGCAGAGGAGGCTTTTACTGCAGTCATCACGAAAGATAAGAGAGTGTGGCCATGGAGCTCAACATTATGTACCCCATCGTAAAATGACATTGTAAAATAAAATTAAGAGGGGAATTTAATTGTTTTAATACCAGGAACTGAGAACATCTCCAATACTAGTTCCAATAGAAACAAACTATTGAAGTCATGATGACAAATACCAACAGAGCTTGAACAAAACAAAACCAGTATTACCTCATATTACTACTACACAACTGACACACATAGGATACTATTAATAATATATGTCACTACAAGATTCATATTAATAAATTCTGTACATATAACTTGTAATTAAAATTGATTGTGATTCCTGGTTCCCTTTGTATTTGAATCAGGACACATATACATTCATGACAGCACTGAATACATATTGTTATTTGAAAAGTTATCAGTGACTCCTTTAAGATATCCTCGTAGAGTGTTTTATGTATGTGAGTGTCACAGTGTTGTCAAGTGTGGTGGAATAAATTAAATTGTTTATCTGTCTGTTGTTGTTATGACTTACACTTCATCATACACATCCCCTAGACATATAACGTAGTCATCACACTATTCCAGAATAATTCTGACTGAGGTATACATATGTGGCAGCAAGTAAGGTTATCTATAATACACTACTCTTATTAGATATAGAAACCTTCACAGCTGATCTCAGTCAGTACACTAAGTCCCCTATAAATATTTATAACATCCCACTTTACCACACTAGGTTGAAATTAACACGCTTTGCCTAAACGATGCGAAACTCCTATTTTAATTTGTTTCTTACAAAAAGGGAGAAATTTTGTAAAAATCGTGAGGCAATGAAATCCATTGGTAGACTAAAAGTTATGTCTCTTTCGTTTTTTAGCCCATTTACAACGGTCCATACCACATTCAGGATGCGTGTAGAGTCGCTTCTAGAATATAAACAATTTAAGTCAGTGTTGTGTGTCGCTTTAAAGTTAATTTGATATGGTCTGCGGGAGGCTGTAAAAGACAATTTGATTTGTGCAATAATGTTTTACTGAATGGCTTATACATATATGACTGACTGAGTGATTGTAGGTTAAGTGACATTCTTTTTCTCACGTACAAAATGCATTTTTTTATTTTTGGTTAACATTTTAGAAAAAAAAAACTAGGTTGGAGCTTGGAGCGTAGCCTGGAGTAGTCAGTACCGATGCCGGAGCGGAGCTGGAGCGAAGTAATTCGAAAATTTGATTGCTCCAAATCCCTGGTCTGTGTAATGCAGTGCTTCTTAATCTTGTAGATGATCCACACCACTTCACAGAATCTGAAGAAAATTTACACTTCTTTGCAAAATTTTGAGAAGCATCGAACCAAATCATCTTCTAACTCGCAGAATAAGCCAGTAATGGGAACAATACTGGGTGTTTCAAAATTATGTATACACACTTTGAATGATGATAACTCAATTATCATTTGAGACAGAATAATGGTATTTTTACATTTAAAGTCGCAAATGCTCAAAGTGTCGACGACCTGCAACAATACATTGTTCACAGCGATGAACAACTGACGGACATTCTGTATTGTTACTAAATAGATAGTGAAACATGGAGTTTTAATTTGATGTCTCAGGTCTCTCACACTGCGCGTTTTGAGATGAGCACAACCTTCTATCAAATAAAACTTCAGGAGTAAGTAATCTAATGGCATTATTTATCTATATGTAGCATTATTTATCTATATGTAGCATTATTTATCTATATATAGCATTTTTATCTATATGTAGCATTATTTATCTATATGTAGCGTTATGTATCTGTATGTAGCATTATTCCGCTCTATTCTAGCAAAATATAAACATTGTAAATAAAATTACGTGAGTTATGTGCATTCAAAGTGCGTATGCATAATTTTGACACGGCCTGTAGATAAAAATACGCCTTTTTACATGAAAGGGGAAGAAAAATGTAATTTTATTTATATATTTATTGTGTGTAGTAAACTCGGAAAATTGGGAAATTTGTCATTAGATGCACATGAATTAGGAGTAATTTTGTGAGTATTTTTCAACGTTTTTGCATACAGATAGACCCCTATAGAGATTGTGAAAATAATTCTTGTGTTTGTCTTACAATTTGATTGCATGTCACCAAGAGCCATTGTGCTCTCTGTGTCACCTCTACATTCTGTTACGGGGTAGAAGAGATTCCTATTAAGAAAGAAAGAAAGGTTCTTTTTAAAATAACTCGTCCCAATATTCTAAACGTTTTGAAGAAGGTTAATATTTTAAATACAGCATATTCGTAACTTAAGAATGACAGAGATATGATTGTAAACATGTTTTAAATTTTATAACAAATATTAGAATATATGAAAAGTGAGCATTTTACATTTCACTGAGTTTACTGGATTAGCCTTCTCTACAGCTTTTTTTAAATACATTTTTTGTTTGAGAAATTGTAAGAAAATGTGATGGGTTCTGTCTTCCACATTTACATATCAATCTTCTGTTTTGTAAAAATGCCCTTGACGTCTGTGTATTTAATGTGTTTGTGATAATTAGCCTTCTAAAATAACGGGCAAGTCTCGCACCTACAAAAGTTGAATGTCGCACCCCTCAGAGAGTGCATTCAGTCCTGGGTTAAGAACGGGTGTAACATTTGCATTATTTTGGCCCCGTAAACTTCCGGAATCATAGATTTTTTTCTTTTTTTCTTCCTCTCATTTAAAAAAGAAAAACGTTACTATTTCCTGTCGAGGTAGCAATCTCCAGTCAGGGTTGCCAGGTTAAAATTTGTAGACAAAGCCAAACACCACCACAAAAAGCCAAATAAAAAACCAAACACATTTTATGTCGATATTTGCTACTCATCACACAAACACACAAATAAATAAGTGAAAAGAGCTCCAGATCAGGACACCACTATCCCCCCCTTCCCCCCCCCCCCCCCGCCCCCCGCATGGAGTTGTTACAAATGCAGTTCGTAAAATTCTGTATACATCTTTTAATTTCCGCCTAAATCAAACTGAATATGTTTTCTCATTTAGTCTCTCACATCGGAATTAAACATAAAAATCCAGTTAAAATTGTATTATTCCTATTATTTTAAAAAATTAACCAAGATACACAAGTATTTTTGCGTTGAAATGTCATAAATAATGATAGACGTTTTAGCTTGTGGAAAAAATCCAGAAATCCAAAACAATTTTTCTGGCCCCAAACGATCTTTAAAATTGCAAAAGGTCTGGAATTTGGTGTTTAAAAAAAAAAAAAAGCCAAATTGACAACCCTGTCTCAGCCTGAGAGAAATACAGAGAATTAATTCTCGGCGTTGCCTCTTTGCCTTGCGCGAGGGGTCATAATTTATCAGTGACTGCTGCTGACAGATTCCGGGGCCTAAACTCTGCAACCAAGGCGTGTTAAAAACTGCAACAGCAGAAGACGGGTTTATCTAGGTCACTTTTTTTTCCAAATTCATTCGGTATAAATCCTTGTTGCGTGTTCCAGTATTACAATAATGTCACTGCAGATAATCTGAACAAGTTAATTTGTTGGGGTATGATTTTCTTGAATAATTAACAAACACTTATAACAGCAACAAGTTGAATGAGTGAAGGTAAATCCCGTCAGCGTCTCACAAGGTTTAATTACACTCCATATAAACAAGCAGCTCCACATTGATATAATAATTCATATTAAAACAGACCATCGGCCATCTCTACTGGGCCATAATTCACGTTCGTTATATTGTAACAATAATGGTGTATGCAACACCTCTCCATCAAGTTGAGGTCCGCGACATAATTATATGATTTCTTATTTTTCTCAAAATACGCATCTACATTATACGATTCTCCTGGCATCAATCGGAGCAAACACTTTCTTAATTTACACTCATGAAGACGGACACAGCGACCTCAAAAGGACACATCTAAAATGCAGCCTGGCCGGCTCAGAACACTGCCGAACGTCAACTGACCAAAAGTCAACTACTACTGCTCTGCACTCGCGTCTACGTAATTATTCAATATGACGTCATTTTAATACAGCGGCGCTCTATTTGAGCACCGCGATGTTTTTAAATCATGAACGCATTGCGGTGCGCAAAAAGAGGCGTAACAATCCTCAATGCCCAAATAAAGTTAGCTACGAACAGAACTGACGCTTTCCAGGAAGGATGTCCTCAAATCCTACTATGGAGGGATGTTGGGACTAGAGACATTCATTCATTCATTCCATTACCTGTCGACTCCTCATGGAGCATAGGTCATCAAGAAACGCATGCCAATTCTCCTGACCTTGTCAACAGCTCAAGGTCATTCCATGTCTACCTCATACCTGTCATTTATGACTCCAGGTTTCTTCTAAAAGTGTTTTTCTGTCTCTCTGTACATTTTTACCCTTGACGATTCCACAACAAGGACTGCCTTGTAATGGTATCAACAGGTTTCCTCAATGTATGCCTAGTTTAGTCTCATCCATCGCTAGCGACTTCTTATAGTGACCTTAAAGAGGTGAAGGTAGGTAGTCCCATACCAGATACACCGTAGAGGAGTAATGTTTTAGAGACTTCACCATACTAGGTCCAGCATTGAGAAGTGGGAGTGAAGTGTTAGAGACTTCACCATACTAGGTCCAGCATCGAGAAGTGGGGTGACCAGTTGTCTTCCTCGCTGCCTTTTCCTTCATTAACTCAAAAGTCAGATATTCATTTACAGCTGGGTAGACTGGAGCGTGTCGGTACCGTGATTCGAACCCGGTACCTTTGCGCTGTAACCACTCTGTCAATCGGACTCTTATAGTGACCTGACCTGGTCAAATAAAATGCTTCGGAAATCATCAGTGTGGAACGCTTTGCTGCGGGTAAAGGTAGACCCATATTATATACTGCCGTAGGGGAAAGAAGTAGGGGAGTTATACTAGGCCCACCTTTTTATGAGGCGGGGAGGTGACACGTTATCATTCTCGTTGCCTTTGCCTTCCCTAATTCAAGAGCAGAGTCTGGTGTTCATTTACAGCTGGGTAGACTGGAGCGTGACGCTACCATGTTTCGTTCCCGGAAGCTGGTAACTATGCCGCCAGAAGAAAGCGCTCTAACCGTTTTTGCTGCTAGCTTCCTGATAATTAGCCGCGGTAGCACAGTGGTTAGTGCACTGGCTTCTTACCTCGGTGGTCCATGGTTCGATCCCCAGTTGGGACCCAAAGACGCAGCAATAGAGAATGCAGTCAGCGACCCATAGCTTGACTGCTTGCGTCAGGGTCAGCGAACCAGAGCTGATCAAGACACTACTCCACCTCCACGTGGTGGTCCTGGAAACAGGCTGCATCACTGCAGTCTGGCTGAGAGAGTAGGAATCGAAGAGGGAAGGCAAACCCGGTCCCAAAAAAATGCCGTGCTGAAGTCGGATGTGTCGGCCGAAAGGCGCAGATATCGCAGCTTCGGCGTAAACAGACACAACGCAACCAACGTCCTTTTCAGGACGAACGAGGAAGAAGAAGAAAGAAGAAGAAGAAGATCCCCAGTTGAGGTGGGATTTTATTTACTGCAAATGGTTCTCGGGTCGACCTAACCCCATGAATTAAGAGCCAACTCTGGGAAGGTTAAGGCAGCCAGCGTGAATCTGACCACATCACCCCTAGTGTGCCGACGGTCAAGAAAATATGGGCCTAACACCATTGTTGCGGTGTAAAACGGAGACCAAGTTGAAATGCCTAGGTGCAGATTAATTATGATGACCAAAATACAGCCACGCAACAGCTTTTAAATAAGTTCAGAGAACTGCCTGTATACAGCACAATACGATTTATTAACGTGTTCGATTTTGATACTTAGTGGGTGGGTGTGTGTGTGGGTGGTCAAACGTAGAATTCTAAAGAACCAAATGGTTCTACCAAACATCTGCTGAATTTGTTTTCTGAGACATCATAGAAACAAACACATAACAGTTTTCAAATGCAGTAACATTTTTTTAAGATTTCGCGCTTTATCTTGGTGATTTGTGTGTCACAATAGTAGGATTTGAGTGTCGCAATAGTAGGATTTGTGTGTCGCAATAGCAGGATTTGTGTGTCGCAATAGTAGGATTTGAGTGTCGCAATAGTAGGATTTGAGTGTCGCAATAGTAGGATTAGAGTGTCCCAATAGTAGGATTTGAGTGTCCCAATAGTAGGATTTGAGTGTCCCAATAGTAGGATTTGAGTGTCGCAATAGTAGGATTTGAGTGTCGCAATAGTAGGATTTGAGTGTCGCAATAGTAGGATTTGTGTGTCCCAATAGTAGGATTTGAGTGTCCCAATAGTAGGATTTGAGTGTCCAAATAGTAGGATTTGTGTGTCCCAATAGTAGGATTTGAGTGTCCAAATAGTAGGATTTGTGTGTCCCAATAGTAGGATTTGAGTGTCCCAATAGTAGGATTTGAGTATCCGAGTGACAGAGTGGTTAGAACGCTGGTCTATCACGGCAGAGGTGCCGGGTTCGATTCACGGTATCGACACACTTCAGTCTACCCAGCTGTAAATGGGTACATGACTTCACACTTGAGTTTGGGTAGGAAAAGGCAGCGGAAGAAGGAAACTGGTCACGCCACCTCTCTATGCTGGACCTAGTATCTGCTTCGGGACTACCTTTTTTAATAGTACAGTAGGTATATATCATCGTCATCATCATTATCGTCCTTCAGTCCCCCCAGGAGTATAGGCCGTCAACAATCTTATACCGAGTCTTCCTGTCACGTGACATCATAGGCCGTCAACAATCTTATTCCAAGTCTTCCTGTCACGTGACATCATTTCCAAATGTTGCTGCCTACAGAACATAAGTAACGCCATATTCCCAATATGCCTCAATGGGCGTGTAACGGGATCCTTTACCTTTTACCTACAGAACATAAGCCGCCCCTGCAGCTGGTACTCGAGACAAAGCTACCGAGTTTGAAACGTAGTAGCGTCACGCTCCACTCTACCCCGCTGTAAATGGATACCTGGCTGTGCTCTTGAGTTAGGGAAAATACAGGCATCCAACAAGAGAACAGATCTCCCCACCTCAAAGCTGAGACCTAGTGTAGTGAAGCTCTAACCGTACGGTAGTATCTGATCTGGGATTAACAGCATCTTGTATTTCTACGAACAACATGTCACGTGTTCAGCAAACATTGAAAGCAAAGACGGAAACCGTCTGCTACCTGTTTAGGAAGAACTTCTCGCGCGTTTGTAAATAACGAGGTCAAGGGTTAAGCATATGTGCAAATAATAAACTAGCCGACATGTCACACTGACATAAACTTCTTTTGCGTGCCTCTTTTCTTGACTGTCCCTTCAGGTTCCATTATTTCAGTCGATCAGCTAGCAGATCCTATGACTTTAGCTGTGAACCTCTCATGTCTTAATCTCGTCACCAGACCATTATATTAAACCATATTTGAGAGCATACGACCCATGGTGACCAACCTGGAAGTGGTAGGTCGGCTTGCATGCCTTGATGATATTGTCAGCTGTTTGTCTCTCCGTTCGTCTGTCTGTTTATGTCTCTCTGTCTGTCTGTGCCAAGAAACAACCCAAGAACTACTGGGCAGATGTTGATAAATTTTTGTACCTTAGACTTTTGCAAAATTGCGTCTACCAGTTTAATTTGGCCTAAACACGATTTTTTTTTAATGGTACGGTTAAATAACAAATAAAAAGCAAAATCAATGAAAACAGAATCACAAACGTCAAAAATCAGCCCCTTCGTGTAACATAATCAGATTACAGTGCCAAATAATCAGACTACAGTGCCATATAATCAGATTACAGTACCATATAATCAGATTACAGTGCCACATAATCAGATTACATGAAATATTCGAAAAATCTGCGTCTAAATGAGTAGAAACTAGGCACTTTTTTAGTTTACGTTGAAAACTGTTACAGAGATCCCAAAGCAGATACTACCGTAATGGAGTGACTGTTACAGAGATCCCAAAGCAGATACTACCGTAATGGAGTGACTGTTACAGAGATCCCAAAGCAGATACTACCGTAATGGAGTGACTGTTACAGACATCACTATAATAGGGTCCAGCTTAATGAGAAGGGGTGACAAGTTCCCTTGTTCGCTGTCCACAAATAGCATGATAACTGATCTATACGTGTCTGTTTTGTCTTTGCCCCCTTCATTTTCCCCCGCCTGCACACACATTGATAATTCCGCCCTTGCTAAATTTTGTGAGATTTACTCAGTTCATACCTTCAGTGAGCGTCCGACTGGCAGAGTGGTTAGAACGCTCTTGAGTTAGGTAATGCAAAGGCAGCGAGGAAATGAACCAGTCACCCAACCTCTCGCAGCTGGAGATATAGTAAAGTCTCTAACACTTTACTCCACTGCGGTAATATCTGGTATGGGACTACCTTACAATACCTTCAGTATGTTTTTCTTTTCTCCTTCAGTCACTTATTACCAACAGCAGGTCACGTGTTCTTACTTATTTGTTTCATTTTCATGTAACCGATTTAATGCTGTCATTAAACTGTCAGGTCGTCTCAGGTTTCCCTTATTGCGATATAGTTTCTACCTCCGAGGGGCTGGGAGGGGCCGTGAATGTCATGTCATGTCGTGCTGTACTTCTTTTTGCGGAGGTGTCATTCATTGAGAAAGCGTTCTTCATCATCGCCACTATCTCATCATCTTCATCGTCGTCGTTATTACCAGTATCATCACAGAAAAATTCCCCGTCAATGTCATCATCTTCACTATCATCATTAATACAATATCATCAACATTATTGAGATAACCTGTTGATAGCATTATAATGCAATCGTTTTGTGATACACCTAATGCTATTCAAAACATTCGAGTTGGCAACACTGTCCTAAATATTAGTTGTTGAAGGTTCTGATAAATCTCAAAGTGTGCTTTTTTTTTTTTTTTTTTTTTGTTAATAACGGAATTGACTAGAATTTTAAATTTGCATTCTTTAATAAGAACACATCCATATTTTTATTTTTAACAACTGTCACAGAATGACCTCGAAACGTTTCATGTCTTGTGCCATCCCGTAATTCATTTTATGCTCTTTACGTTCTATTTTCCTACCTCGGACAATATTTGGTATTTTCGAGTCACTGTTTACACTTCTTCCTGTAATAATTCGTCATGTCTATATACCTGATCATCCCTGTTGAGAGAGTAGACAGGTGATGTAATATTGACCGACAGTCATGTTGGTAAAATTCTCGTGTACCGGACATGAGCGCGCCGGATTAACGCGTAGATCGCCCCGCGAGTGCTTGTCGCTGATTTGGCTATTGTGATTTCCTAATTTCTCTCGTGGAGAGAACATACCCCACTTGGTCACACGATGAATGTTTGTTTGCACAGGTACAGGGCAGTAAATTATCCACGTGGTGACATATTGTAGACACGCACCTGAAAGACGGAATGTTGCAATAGCTTCCGGGAAGATATGATCAGTAATAAATTTAGGAAAGGTGTGAGTTGTAGATGTGGTCATCCTAGACGGAAAATCACACTACCTTATATGGAGAGTTGTCGTAAATTTAGATAGGTTTGAAAGTTATTTATGGTCCCGCCTGAGTAGAGTGGATGGTGATAGTACGTGAGAAATAAAGGTGTGGGAATAGATTTCACGAGTGAATAGTTTAAGGAGAAGATCTGTCTCTGGAATGAGAAGTCTCTCTAGTCCAGCCTATCTATACGACTATCGTTTAGTACAAGGCAATCTTATACCTCCCTATATCTAGAAATATAAGTTTAACTACACACATACACACACACACACAATTATGTGACAACAAGACACACAAACGTGAAAAACTATGGTTAATTGGATATGGGTCTGACCAACACACAAAGTTAAGTTCTTTTGTTGTTTATTATCACTAAACTTCACAACATCGAATATCTAAAGAAAGATCAAGTAAAATCAGAATTCATACATAGAAAAATAACAGAATACATGTGCCCTCCCCTCATTGAGAGAAAAAAAGAACCCAACAAGTTAATAACCCCAAAGGTCAAAGCTAGGCACTAGGTTACAGAATATACAGTAAAGAAAAGAACAAAGTTCCTACTAAATGTTATCCGGTAAAGTAAACAATATTTAAACAGAATACAGATGATACAATTTTCCTGTAACAAAGAAAATATTCTCTCTCTCTGACATACGTGGCCACTCACTCGCTTCTTACCTACTCTTGGTGAAACAAATCTCTTGGACATATAATCCCTGAATATGTATATAATTTCCAGTGTTTTTATCTTCCGAATTGACCCCAGTCCCTCCACTAATAATTAAATTGTATAGGGGGACGCCTAATTTGGTGGTTGATTCCTGGATATACAAATGTCACCTCGGATAGATAATGTAGGAAAAAAAACCCGATCTGTGTTCTCATTAAACAGTAGAAAATACTTCCAGTTATTTTGAACCATCTGGTTGCTAAAACTGTTACAATTTATAAATGATGATTGTAAATCCTATCGGCTGTCTCTGTGTTGAATGCCGATTTTGAAACAGCGTAACTCTTCTGGATAAAATCCACTTGGATACGACTGTCAAAAGTCGGGAGAACTGTTATATCTTTCACAACCCAGTGGGCTGATAAACTTGAATAATTGAATTCTGGGTTATAAAAAATCCAGTTAAATTTACCATTTTAAATGTCAATTAGTCTCTTTGGCAAATCCTGTTCACAAATAAACTTGGGGACGTGTAAGCCAAGAAGAAGATAACATTAATGCAATCAGTAAATGAAAACAAAGGACCACAATAGACCGCTGGTCTTCCGTTTGATCAGGTCTGCTTAAGAATAGATAAACATTATGAAAAAAAGCTACTATTATATCTCTACATATATATACACAGAAGGGGACAAGACGATCTCTTATCCTCTCCGTCAGTCCTGATTAAAGTTAAAAAGCACCCGGTGTCTTTAGCCTATCCTATCGCGCGTCGCTTAGCGAGTGCAGGTTTGGTTGAGGCATGCAGCCTTTCCCCTCCTGCTCCGGTCAACGATCAGCGCACAATGTCAATTATTATTTAATTATCCCTAAGCGCACTTACCAAATATCGCCTGTCATTAATAGCTATTAGATTGTCGGCGTCTGTTTGTTTAGTCGTATGATATTAAACGCTAGTCACTTATATAATTACACAAAATGAAATATAACGTGAATTCTATGGTCCACTATCAGGCGCGCGTAGCATATTAAATCAGTCAGCTAAACCGTATCTTCTTGGGTGAGAAAGCGGGTGATGGAAATACATTAAACTGAACAACTTACAAGAAATATCTACACGTTATTTTATTTCACTAGTTTTAACGCTAGGAAATCACAGTGAATTATAATGGTAAAACTTAACACATTTTAACACTTAAGCACAAGTTTCTATTACCAGAAAATCCGAATGAAATCCCCACGAAGGCTATTAACACACCTTCCACAATGGTTCTAGACTACGTGTTTAGACTATCCAAAATTCTAATCAACAACTGATAACTGGTTTGGGTAGCCACAGTTTATATACATTATTGACTTTCTGATCTATATATGACGTTACTTGTCACACTATAGCGCATAGCAGAAAATCAGGAGACTCCGTTTCCCAGATAAAAGGTTTTCACGGTCGCTCTGTCAGCCGTTGCTAATTGACAACAGAGACTTAAACCGTGTAACGGGTTTTCTTCCGAGATTTCCCCGTTTCTGAGGATCAAAGATTTGTCTCCCCCTGTATGTACGAACATCAAAGAGTCCCTCGGGAAAATATTTCTGCCCGAGCGCCTACTTTAAAGAGGTCCGGTATTTCCACGTGCGTCTGTCTGATATCTTAATGATTGACAGATCAGCTCGCGTGAGAAACTCAGATAAACAAACTAGGTTCGCTCACTGTTATGACTGGCAGGTCGCGGAAGGTGGTAAACTTTCCGTTTTTTTACGTCTCAGGGAAAAGAGGCGTGGATTAAAAATGAGTAAACGCAGGTTGTAAGTTGCATGGCTTTGCTAGCGAATCATAGACGCTAACGGGATTTCAGTGCTGTCAGATACCGTAGGCTATATTTCCATTATACGTCACATGAGTGACCGTTTGAATTTCACAAACGTATGAGTCACACAGAAAATTACATGAGGAACGTTATCATAACACGCATGATTGAATACGATTGGCTGGGCAATTCTAGATGTTATAAACAATACTTATGATTGGACCCTGGTCAAATAGTAACAACCACGTGCGTTGTACGAAAGTTGCAATATAATCTGACACTTTCGCCCGTTTAGACCGCTGTGAAATTCACCTCGTCGAGAAGACAACCAGCTAGCCTGAGTAAGGAATAGGATCCGAATTCCATTTTTCGGACCGGACCTTGTTTGAGCTTAAATGCGGACTTAAATCCCAGGAAAACTCTACTTACCTTAACTCGAAAAGCTTGAATCCTAGGAATCTGAAACACAAAGTCAGAGTGGGAGCCTAGTGTAAAGTAATACCCCAGACCGCGTGCAAGAGGCATCTTAAACATGTTTGCCTTAACTATTTCTCTGAGACAGGAGCCAGTATTCCTAAAGAGATTTTAGGGTGAGTTGTACATTTTAAAATTCTATATTTAGCATTAATTAACAGGTGAAAATTTCTAATGGATGTCCAAGTCGTTTGAGGCTGGCAACCTCAACATATAGAAAGATGGTTTCATGAACCGCCACTGCAAGAGCTATTGACTGCTTTATGCGGGTTTCTCAAAGAGAACCAAAAGCAGAGGTAGTCCCAAGATCCATATGGAGCAGGGAGTGGATGATGATAGAACTGATGAACATACTTATTATATTATTTACCTTTTCAACCAGTGCAAATGTGAAGGTATTCAATATAAATGTAATGAATGTTTTCCGCTCACAGGGATTAATATTAATGCTCAGAGAGGGTAAAGTTCTGAGGTAGATGGGATGGTGGAATGAAAAAGTGGGGGGGGGGGGGTGGCACATGATTGTGTGTCAGGAAACCCAATACTCAGGAGGGCATTTTGTTTCTCTTCTTTCATAATACAAGTCGGTGGTACCAGTTGAGGGTACCATCTCTGGAACAAAGTGTGTGGTATAAGTGGCCTGCTGTCAACGCTAGAGACCATCATCAGACGGGTCTTGAAGACGCTGGACCAGCTTCGTGATTACTCCCTGAAATTTCTTGGAACGTGCCACAACCTCCAGACTTGACCAGTGACGTGGGTTAACCTGTCCATAACCTGCAAAGAACCAAACATCGACTGGAGCAGAAACCAACAAACTTTTTGGCAGCTAAGTACAAACTTAAAAGCTGCCAAGTGAACTTTCAGACAATTCCCTCAATATCCATAACATAACCGGTGATGATAACCTTTTTTTTTTTTTTTTTAAAGAATTATTCATTTTACACTTTTAAATATAATTGATTATTAAATTTGTTATTTGTACACATACAAATTTATAGTTGATTTAATCCTTTTCGGTGTACTGCACCCTTATATCTCAGTCACCTTAATTACACTTAAAACAGAGCTAATAAATTAAGATTTCCCTGAATTAAATCAGTTGGGGCTTGAACGAGCTAAATCATACAACATATCTCTTCACAAAAGTTATCAGATAGATAATAAGTTAACTGTGTTAAGACACATTCAGCATTGTTATTTATTTCTGAATATCTTGTTTATACCTCCTCAAGGTAGAAGCATCACTATCCTTCTATCTGTATCTCTGCCAAGAGTAATCTTGTGCGAAGGTAGATACCTTTGAAGACCCACATTAGATGCCGTAGGTTTTGGCCATTGCTGGGCCATCACTGCAGAGCAAAGGTGCGGCAACCCGTGACAGCAACCCGTGACAGCAACCCTCATAGGTCAAACATGACTCATGAAAAACTAAATTCACTTGCTTTACTTTGCGTGAAAGCGGACATACTTTGTAGAATCGATTTTAATAACATAACAAAAGATTTTGCAATTAAAAAAATCAAGAAAACGGTTTGATCTAAATATTTCCCTATGATTTTCTGATGTTTATATGGAGTTATTAATTGTGTTTTTTTAACATACAGTATTATTATAAATTAATAAAAACATTTATCTGAAATCCATTCGGTTTTGTTAAATTTTTTTTTTTTTTGCGGCCACAAAATATCTTAATTTAGCCTAGGCCCTGTTTGTAGGTGGGATATATGTGGTTATTTGAGATCGAACGTGGAAGACGATATGTGGTTATATTATCCGCGTGACACAACCCCCCACCCCACCCCCAACTTAGTAAATAAAAAAAGGATTTTAAAAAATTAATAACATGGAATGAAACTCTACCAATTGGAATTAGTCTCCCTTTCATCTCCGCTCAATAACTATAAAGGGAGTGAATAATGAGCAAACAAGAACACTAACCATGCCTTTGATCAACCATTGTGAGAGATTTCAATTTCCAATTTCACGGTGAGTTGGTCATAATAGCTAGGAGAGACCTGGCATGTGGGTGTGATTTTTTTTTCCCTTTTTTAAATTTGTTCTTAGGAGAACAAACACTCTGTCTCTACATGGCGTTACTGCGTACTATTAAAAGTCGAACCAAAACATAGCAGGAAATAATTCTGGTGTACTCTTCCGTTTGCATGCCCTGACGATTTGATTAATTCCCCTATTGTCATTTCATTCTTTTCCACATCATTCCAACTTCATCGGATCTGTTTAGCCAATCTTATCATGATTTATGATCAGTGGTTAACATCAAGCAATAACAATTTAAGGCCTGCGCGTTCTTTCAGTGGGTATGTAATTTAGCTTTCACGGTGTACTGAACGCCTTTTTCGTATTTTCCCAGAAAGCTGGTGGAATTTTTGTCCTTCTTTGTTTCAGGACCTCTCACTTAGACAGTTATAAGGTAGGGGATTATTTTATCACTCTTTTCAATTGTAGATAAACACAATTAATGGGGAACTAGCTGGTTCAAAGATCTACGTTGTTCTAGCGGTGTGCTAATTATTCTGTAATCTGGTTTACAGTCGCTGAAAGCCAAGCCGATTGGCTACTACGATAAATATAGGAAACCAAGAGGCAGGGATTCCGACTTCAGGACGACCCAGAGTCCGCTGGGTGGACAACATTAGACAATCTTTGAAGCAACGAGATTGGAACCAGGCCAGGAGGAAGACAGCTGATTGGATAGTATGGCGCTATCTCTGGCAAAACTCTTCACCCCACGGTAGAAGAGAAACGACTACGTAAGTAGTAGTAAGTGACTGAAAGAACAACTGTCTGGGAAACAGACAAGACAAACAAAACAGACAGTTAGACAGACAGACAGATAAAATCCCTCCTTTTTTTACGTTACGAAATAATCAATAACTGTGCGGTTACTGCTCACTGCTCTTCCAACAAAAGCACAAATTAACCAAAGTCTAAATACACCGTAATTAATGTTTTTGTTTGGTTTATTAATGTTTTTGTTTGGTGTGTTAATATGTTTTTGGTTGGTTTGTTAATGTTTAATGAATAAATGTATGATTGAATGAATGTATGATTGAATGAATGTGCCAGAGAGACAAAATATAATTCAGGAGTCACCATGAGTAAAATAACCCATTCCCCCCCCCCCCCCTTTTCCCCCCCCCTTTTCACCCCCCCTCCCCCCCCCCCCCCCCGGTCTTATGGCGGTATTTTATGTAACAATTAGTTTGACATAATGAGATTGCCACTATCACGCACAAGGTTTAATCAGTTGTCTCTTACGACATACATGAGCAAGCGGTAGTCGGTTTGTGCCTGGCTCGTCAGATACCCCTCAGAACTGCACGGGTTCTTTCTGGCACATGAACACAAACTTTCATAGACGCTTGGATTAAAACTTCTCAAATATACTTAAAACTCAGATACGCATAATTACTCTGTAATTATATATATGCATATATCATCATCATAATCATCTTAATCATCATCAACATCATCATCATCATCATCACTATCATCATCACTATCATCATCATCATCACCACCATCATAATCATCATCACCATCATCATTACCATCATCATCATCATCATCATCATCACCACCATCACCATCATCATCATCACCATCATCACCACCATCACTATCACCACCATCACCAACATCACCATCATCACCATCATCATCATCATCACCATCACCACCATCATCATCACCATCACCATCATCATCATCATCATCACCATCATCATACTTTAGCTCCCCAAACTTAAGCCAAGTCTTCCTGTCACGTGCCATCAGCTCAAGATCTTTCAATATCTTCTTCATCTCGTTCACGTCTATCTCCAGTTCTCGTTTCCACGTGTTCTTTTGGATTTCCTCTTCCTCTCTTACCCTGTGGATTCAAGAACAAGGACTAGCTTGTAATGCTATCAACAGGTTTCCTCAATGTGTGTCCTATCCATCTCATGCGTCTTCTTCTCATTTCTTGTTCTGCTGGCGCTTCTCTGCTTCTTGTCATCGGTTCCACATTAGTGATCTTGTCATACCCCTTCAATGTTTCTATTCTATCCAATCTCCCACTTCTGAAAGTCTGTAGCGTTTTGGTTACTGTTTGTTTGTATGTATAATTATATATATATATATATATATATATATATATATATATATATATATATATATATATATATATATATATATATATATATATATATATATATATATATATATATATATACTGTATATACTGTATATACTATATATACTGTATATACTGTATATACTGTATATATATATATGTATACTATATATATATATATATATATATATATATATATATATATATATATATATATATATATATATATATATATATATATATATATATATATATATATATATATATATATATATATATATATATATATATATATATATATATATATATACTGTATATACTGTATATACTATATATATATATATATATATATATATATATATATATATATATATATATATATATATATATATATATATATATATATATATATATATATATATATATATATATATATATATATATATATATATATATATTGTATATATATATATATATATATATATATATATATATATATATATATATATATATATATATATATATATATATATATATATATATATATATATATATATATATATATATATATATATATTGTTATGATTAAAATTCATAACGATTGTGCCTATTATAGGTTTAGCTCAACAGGGCTCTTTGTTTGTTTAGTTTATATGAGTCACTGATAAAGACGGGTGAGCGACGTTAAGCCGATATGCTTGGCTGGCTCACGTGACACTAGAGGAGAAGTGCGGGGCCTAATGCGATTGTGTGTCATGGCAAGTGGATGTCTGTGTTTGAGCTCCTTATTGTTGCAGAGTTTATAATGGAGTTATATTATTCTTATGTTTATAAATATTCGGCAGTATTTCAAATTAAAACTTTTTAAATTGAAAAAGACTGTGGTAAAGTGGGATGTTATAAATATTATAGGGGACTTAGTGTACTGACTGAGATCAGCTGTGAAGGTATCTGTATCTAATAAGTGTGGTGTATTACAGATGACCTTACTTGCTACCACATTTATACCTCAGTCAGAATTATTCTGGAATATTGTGATGACTACGTTAAATGTCTAGGGTTATGTAAATGATGAAGTGTAAGTCACAACAACAACAGACAGATAAACAATTTAATTTATTCCACAACACTTTACAACACTGTGACACTCACACACATATAACACTCTATAAGACTATTTTAAATGAGTCAAGTGTAAAGTTTCAAATATATATGTAATAATTCCTTTCAATAATGGATATCCTGATTCAACTACACAGTGAACCAGGAATCACAATCAAATGTAATTACAAGTAGTATGTACACAGTTTATAAATATAATCTTTGTATTGACATATTTTATTATTCTTATCCTATGTGTGTAAGTTGTGAAGTAGTAATATGAGGTAATACTGGTTTTGTTTTTCAAGCTAGATTGTTGTTTGTCATCATGACTTCAAGTGTTTGATTATCTTGGAAATAGTATTGGGAAAAGTTCACAGTTCCTGTCGTTTGAAACAATTTATTGTCCCTCTGTGTTTAATATAATGTCAATTTTAGAGGGGGGCACATAATGTTGAGCTACTCTGGCCACAGAAGCTTATCTTTCGTGATGGCTGCAGGAAAAGACTCCTCTGCTCGATTGCTTCACTGTATTCTGGAGACACCTCACTGGTCGCTATCTGGACCAAGGAGTATGTTGTCAGCCTCTGGATTCAGCAAAACTCAGACCAGGTGCTGCTTCAATAACTTAGGACCACGGTCCCTGAAACAAGAAGGTTGTACCTCCTATTTCAGAACTAATTTATAATCTATTTCCACACTGAAAACAATACATAACAAACACTGAGTTCAGAGCGGTAGGCCAACTGCTAGCTTCATCTGAAACAATTTACACCAGTATACTCCTCCCTAATGGTTACTACGCCTCTGCAATTCCAGCATTAGTTCCTTCTAGTCAATAAGATAGGTGTCAGTGTACTGTTTGGCAATTCCATGCAGTTTTACTTTTCTCCGACACGTCCTGTTCAGGTTGGAGCACTATCTAGGCCTTGCCTCATGTTTGCTACTGAACCACACACATATACAGCTATAAATTATCAATTTACATTCAATTTTCATTAAAAAGATATCAAATATGTCAAGCTTACCACAAATCATGGAAATAATACACAAATACGTTGACTGGCGATGAATATGGCACAATTTCAATCTGCCGCCGTCCCAGGCTTTTATTTAGAAAAAAATATGCACTGAAACTCAACGCACTGTTTCTTAGTAAGTTTATTTCAAAATGTGGCACTGAACAGACGCTCCTAATTGACTATATTGGCGGGTCTAACCAATCGGGCCATGTTTACACAGCTTTTCAAAAAAAGTACCCCTACTACTGTTTCCCCTAACAACAAAAATTAGTATTTGTAGTCCGACTAATCGTGTTTAGCCTTACATATCATTCCCGCCAATCAAATAGGATTTAACATGGTGGCCTATTTCCCGTAAAAGGGTGATTTCAAAACATGTCACTGTGCAATTCTGATTTGGTGCTGTCCGACACCCTCACTATTTTCTTTTGGCTATAATTTGTTAAATATTAGACTAATTGCTTTGTACCTAACATATTCTTTGTCAGCAAGTCATAAGGCACCCAAATATATAAGTTTTAAGGGAGCTAAGTGGCTGCGTTCAAAATATGTATTTTCTTCTAGGATAGTCGTGCTGTTGCCACCTCCTCACTTCCAAACTTTATGGTGTCTGCTGTACTGTCAGACTAATGTCAGGAGTTTAGACATAAAACAGTAGAATGTCATGTTTCCTAATAAGAATTTTACAGGTTTTTAAACCTAACTCTCGTAGTTGTAGTGTTTTTTATCACTGTCTATTTGAAAAAAAGTTAGTGCTTCTGGCCTTACGCGGGGAGGGTGGCATTAATTGTATATCGCGAGACGCGTGTTAGTGTTGCATGCGTTCCTGCTTTCAGCCCTCCCTCTCTCTATCCTAAGTTCATCTGTCTTTTCATCACGCCGTGTATAAAATGAAATTAATGGAAGTATTAATTTAGGTCATTACGCAGGGTGCCTAGCTCAAGGTTTTCTTAGAAATACAGTACACGTGTTATTGTAGAAAGCGTGTATTGATGCAGTAGGCTTTACTATCAACGTGAAAGCGTGAGAATATGTAGACGAAGCATAAAACAGGGGTTTTTATTGTTCACTAGCATGACGTTCTATTAACACAGGCGTACGCTATTGGAAAGCACGGGTCTTTAACCATTTCTCTTTCCTTTTATTGACTTTATGTGTTAGGCTTTACATTTACCTTTTAATTTATATATGTGGATTTAGAATTTCACGACAAATTCTCCCCTCTTAAAACAGACGTTATACGTCAGTCTATAATTCTATGTACACATAGAGAAATTTATTATTATTTCTGGTGCTTTCTTTGATTTTTATCGCATGGATGGCGGCTTAGAAAATCTGCATCAACGTTTCTCTGATTTTCTTTTTATCATGGATTAATGCAGGTGGGTCAATTCAAAGTAGGCACGACTCAAGAAATCTGCCCCAGACCTCTGCAATCCAAGAATCCATTTCAGATATGTTACTGTACAGCTGCAAGTGTTACGGCTTGTCTTACCTCTGCTTAGCAATCAATATTCACCATTTCTTTTCTCTGAGTCTGCTCAACGACATGTCCAGAGAAGATTAGATGTTCCTCAAATTGTACGTTATGAGGAGTTGATCTATATGGTGCTATCTGAGTTGTGTAGTGGATCCAATAATTTCCTGATCAGCCTTAATAAACACTCGGACTATCCTCAATTCAAAAAAGCAACAATGGAGACACTCTGCTCCTCCGAAATGTTCACAGCCAACAATTTGGTCTGATCTCAGGCGTGATTGAATGTGGAAACACCCTTCTAATAATATATTTATAATGTTCTATAATGTGCCACTCAAATGGAGGCCCTATTCACCAACTATAGTTCCGCCTACCGACAATTTGGTGAATTAAGATAATATGTGGGGAAATGAGTTTCTGCATCAGAATCAATTCGCCCTTAGCATTCTATAAGATGTGTGGGTTATCTCCATCCAGGGTCCGAGCACTACTTTCCCTTGGACGGTGTAGGGTCGGGTGACTATCAATGTCACCAGTGCCCTTTTAATGCTAAGTTAATAGTCATAGTGTGAAGCGCTGTGAGCATTTTCCGAATTGCTCACTCGTCCACTGCCCACTGTTCTTATGTTAACAATTTGTTTCGGTTTTAACTTAGGCGGATCATCTTCAATGTCAATGTCAGCCAGCTCCCTAAATGCGGCTTCAAACTGTTCCTGGGTTGACTGGTCTGAGTTTCTATTTTCTCTGGATGCCTTTCTCAGAGTTGCGAATCTAAATATTTTTGGTGAACACTGTTGGGGGGAAGGTGGATACCTATCCTCTATGTCAACCTTATTATTGTTATTTTCCTTGTTATTGTTAGGCCCATATGTTTCAGAATGCTTGGCTGGCATCTGATTATGATTTTCCCAACTCGGGGACTGTACCTTACTACATTTTTCACAGGCCCCCACAAATTGTGCAATATCAGCAGCTACTTGGGGCCAGTAGAATTTTTCTGATGTCCTTTGACGGGTAGTCCCATTTCTCTGGTGTCCACCGTCTGGTACAACATGAGCTTGTGCCATCACTTTTTCCCTGTAGGGGGTTGGCAATACCAATTGTCCCTGTTCTTTGGATCCTGCTGTAGCTTTCCTGAAGAGCAGTCCTTCCTTCAAATAAAATTGTCCTTTCTTAGGGTGTGCATGGCTTGTTGGCAATTTACCAAAGCAAGGTTTTAATGTTTTATCTTTTGCCTGGGCCTTTCTCATCTGCTTATGAGAATAAACTAGTGGTGGTTCCTCCTCCGTTCTATTAGGGGTCGACCTGACCTGAAGCGTGGCCATTACCACAGGTTTTACAGGGCTTCCTAGAAAAACATATTTGCTTCCTAACACCAGCGGGTAATTAGGGTCGTCACACACGGCTGCCCTAATCACTCTGATGCGTGATGCCATATGATGATGGATGGCATCCGCATGTCTGGTTTTGTGTAGTGTGTAGATGTGTTCAGTCAAAACAATGTTCATGCAACAATAACAGGGCAATCCACATAGGACGTCAGTAAACTCACGACGTATAAAGTCAATGAGTCTTGAAACAGCCGTTGACGTTTTCCTTCATTATTTATTGTGGACGCCACAGTGACAAAATGGTTACGCAAATGTGTAGGCACATCAAACAGTCATTATCACAGCAACATTCAATACAGCAATAAACGGTAGACAGCATTACAATGATGAGTCAGATGCATGTTATATTTCAAAGTGCTGTAAATGTAGTCAGGTGAACAACTTCATCCTTTTCTATAACAGCCAGGAGATAACCAGATGTATGAGATCAGTTCACTCTCCTTAGTTTGACTTCAGCAAGACAGACACGTCTGCCGAAGTATAAATAATGTCCTCAAGAATATCCTCTAGATAATAAAGGTTTTCTAAACCTAGTTCATTTAACAAAGTAGCAAGTAATGGTCCTTGGTACATGCATCAACCGATGCAGTACAATGCAGCGACATGTGAGCTGGGAAAGAACATCTCGTGACGACGACTTTCGGAGACAGGCTATGAATCGAAATCGCTCACGACCCAAAATCGATAGAGTTAATGAAAAAGTCAATTTACCTTGCTTTCATGAAATACACAGAAATATCACGCCTCCCGACTAGTGGGAGTGAGCGATTTGGAATGGCGAAAGAGATGCCTCGTTGAAGAGGGGATCTCCGCTTTTTCCAAATCGCTCACTCCCACTAGTCGGGAGGCGTGATATTTCTGTGTATTTCATGAAAGCAAGGTAAATTGACTTTTTCATTAACTCTATCGATTTTGGGTCGTGAGCGATTTCGATTCATAGCCTGTCTCCGAAAGTCGTCGTCACGAGATGTTCTTTCCCAGCTCACATGTCGCTGCATTGTACTGCATCGGTTGATGCATGTACCAAGGACCATTACTTGCTACTTTGTTAAATGAACTAGGTTTAGAAAACCTTTATTATCTAGAGGATATTCTTGAGGACATTATTTATTATGCAGTACAATGCAGCGACATGTGAGCTGGGAAAGAACATCTCGTGACGACGACTTTCGGAGACAGGCTATGAATCGAAATCGCTCACGACCCAAAATCGATAGAGTTAATGAAAAAGTCAATTTACCTTGCTTTCATGAAATACACAGAAATATCACGCCTCCCGACTAGTGGGAGTGAGCGATTTGGAATGGCGAAAGAGATGCCTCGTTGAAGAGGGGATCTCCGCTTTTTTTTGTTCTGTCAGGGATGTGTAGTCCTCTTATGGATATTTCGTTTAGTCGAGATAATACCTCTAGTGTTTTCCCACATGTCGGGAGGCGTGATATTTCTGTGTATTTCATGAAAGCAAGGTAAATTGACTTTTTCATTAACTCTATCGATTTTGGGTCGTGAGCGATTTCGATTCATAGCCTGTCTCCGAAAGTCGTCGTCACGAGATGTTCTTTCCCAGCTCACATGTCGCTGCATTGTACTGCATCGGTTGATGCATGTACCAAGGACCATTACTTGCTACTTTGTTAAATGAACTAGGTTTAGAAAACCTTTATTATCTAGAGGATATTCTTGAGGACATTATTTATACTTCGGCAGACGTGTCTGTCTTGCTGAAGTCAAACTAAGGAGAGTGAACTGATCTCATACATCTGGTTATCTCCTGGCTGTTATAGAAAAGGATGAAGTTGTTCACCTGACTACATTTACAGCACTTTGAAATATAACATGCATCTGACTCATCATTGTAATGCTGTCTACCGTTTATTGCTGTATTGAATGTTGCTGTGATAATGACTGTTTGATGTGCCTACACATTTGCGTAACCATTTTGTCACTGTGGCGTCCACAATAAATAATGAAGAAAAACGTCAACGGCTGTTTCAAGACTCATTGACTTTATACGTCGTGAGTTTACTGACGTCCTATGTGGATTGCCCTGTTATTGTTGCATGAACATTGTTTTGACTGAACACATCTACACACTACACAAAACCAGACATGCGGATGCCATCCATCATCATATGGCATCACGCATCACACTCCTTCCACGTACCTTGTCTCTACATTGATCTGGGCTACGGGAAGTGTCATGGTGGATATTCCCTTTACGGCCCCTTGTATCTCCACTTTCTCTGTGGTATACTGTTCAGGGTGCACTAGGGTTGCACTCACAACTGAGTCATATTCTAAACCTGAATCGTAAAGGCACCTAACCTTGGCCCCATTACATGTCACTTCTTCACAGATGGGGGGGATGTTGAAGATTTATATGATTCTCTGTCAGTTTATTCTTCCCCTTGTCCACTGTTATCATGCATGCCGCGTGATATGGAGGAACTTTCCTACCACATTCACTAGTATTATGATTATGCATCCTGCATATTTGACAATATTTTCCTTCCTGTCTGAAGGGTTTCCTGTTATCATATTTCCTTTCATTGAATTGTGGGGTTTTATTTTTATTGTCATACCGTGGCCTATCAAACTGGTGCTTACTTTTGTTTTGATCTCTATGATCAAATTCATTAAAGGTTTGTGGTGCCTGATAATTGTCTACCTGCCTCTTCTTATTACCTGATACCTCTGCCTGAGCTGCTTGATACCTTTCAGCTACATTTAGTAACTCACTCAGCCTCTCTGCACCTTGTTCCATGAGAAACTTTCTCAGGTCTGGAGCCATGGACTCTCTTAGTTGTTCTATAAGGACCATTTCCTTAAGATCTTGGGTTTTCCCCAGAGAAGTCCATTTCTCCAAGTATGTCTCTAACCGTGCAGAGAACTGGTGATAGGTTTCACCTGACAGTAGTTTAGCATTCCTAATTTTTTTCCTATAAAATTCTGCGTTCTTTTCATATCTTAACAAAAGGGCCTGCTTTAGCATGTCTTAATTTTCTTGATCACCTCTGCTCATTTTGGCAAAAACTTCATAAGCTGCCCCACGAAGCCCTTGAGATAACTTTAAGCTCCACCTTTCTCTCTCTAACCCATACGTGGTAGCTAATAGTTCATATCTATTTAGATAGCTCTCAATATCATCGTCTTTCTCAACAAAATGATCTAAATGAAAGTTCATAGCTGAGGTTGAGGCTCCCTGGCTAGCAGTAGCATCGGAGGTAAAGGGACTGGCACCATTTTCAGGAGCATGGCCTTGAAACTCAAACTCCCTTAATCGTAACTCATGTTCCCTTTGTAATCTCTTCTCCTCCTTTTCTGCTTCCCTCTCTACAGCCTGTCTTCTTTCCTCGGCTTCCCTTTCTGCAGCTAATCTCTTCTCTTCCCTTTCTGCAGCTAATTTCTTCTCTTCTCTTTCTGCCTCCAATTTCTTAGCCTCAGCCTCAATCTGCAGCCTCTTAGTCTCAGCCTCAAATTGTAACTTCTTAATTTCCTTTTCAGCCTCTAACTTTCTTTCGGCCTCTTTTTCTAATCTTCTTTCTTTCCGTTCAATATATTTGTCACATTCAGCAGTGACATAAGCAATCATAATTTGCCCGTCCATTCCTAACTCTTTAGCAGTCTGCACAGCAGCAGATCGAAATTTGGCCAGGTCCGCCATTTTCTAACAGGTAAATGTAAACAATATCTAACTAGACAATACAATCTGTAATTAATTATCCAAGGACAACCACAGGCACTGAGAGCTCAACCTTATTTATTTTCACCCAAGGATACCTTTTAAATCTTATTATTCCCAATATATATAATAGAAGAAAGTTCAATATCCCGGGAGCGAGACCCCAATATATGTGGTAAAGTGGGGTGTTATAAATATTATAGGGGACTTAGTGTACTGACTGAGATCAGCTGTGAAGGTATCTGTATCTAATAAGTGTGGTGTATTACAGATGACCTTACTTGCTACCACATTTATACCTCAGTCAGAATTATTCTGGAATATTGTGATGACTACGTTAAATGTCTAGGGTTATGTAAATGATGAAGTGTAAGTCACAACAACAACAGACAGATAAACAATTTAATTTATTCCACAACACTTTACAACACTGGGACACTCACACACATATAACACTCTATAAGACTATTTTAAATGAGTCAAGTGTAAAGTTTCAAATATATATGTAATAATTCCTTTCAATAATGGATATCCTGATTCAACTACACAGTGAACCAGGAATCACAATCAAATGTAATTACAAGTAGTATGTACACAGTTTATAAATATAATCTTTGTATTGACATATTTTATTATTCTTATCCTATGTGTGTAAGTTGTGAAGTAGTAATATGAGGTAATACTGGTTTTGTTTTTCAAGCTAGATTGTTGTTTGTCATCATGACTTCAAGTGTTTGATTATCTTGGAAATAGTATTGGGAAAAGTTCACAGTTCCTGTCGTTTGAAACAATTTATTGTCCCTCTGTGTTTAATATAATGTCAATTTTAGAGGGGGGAACATAATGTTGAGCTACTCTGGCCACAGAAGCTTATCTTTCGTGATGGCTGCAGGAAAAGACTCCTCTGCTCGATTGCTTCACTGTATTCTGGAGACACCTCACTGGTCGCTATCTGGACCAAGGAGTATGTTGTCAGCCTCTGGATTCAGCAAAACTCAGACCAGGTGCTGCTTCAATAACTTAGGACCACGGTCCCTGAAACAAGAAGGTTGTACCTCCTATTTCAGAACTAATTTATAATCTATTTCCACACTGAACACAATACATAACAAACACTGAGTTCAGAGCGGTAGGCCAACTGCTAGCTTCATCTGAAACAATTTACACCAGTATACTCCTCCCTAATGGTTACTACGCCTCTGCAATTCCAGCATTAGTTCCTTCTAGTCAATAAGATAGGTGTCAGTGTACTGTTTGGCAATTCCATGCAGTTTTACTTTTCTCCGACACGTCCTGTTCAGGTTGGAGCACTATCTAGGCCTTGCCTCATGTTTGCTACTGAACCACACACATATACAGCCATAAATTATCAATTTACATTCAATTTTCATTAAAAAGATATCAAATATGTCAAGCTTACCACAAATCATGGAAATAATACACAAATACGTTGACTGGCGATGAATATGGCACAATTTCAATCTGCCGCCGTCCCAGGCTTTTATTTAGAAAAAATATGCACTGAAACTCAACGCACTGTTTCTTAGTAAGTTTATTTCAAAATGTGGCACTGAACAGACGCTCCTAATTGGCTATATTGGCGGGTCTAACCAATCGGGCCATGTTTACACAGCTTTTCAAAAAAGTACCCCTACTACTGTTTCCCCTAACAACAAAAATTAGTATTTGTAGTCCGACTAATCGTGTTTAGCCTTACATATCATTCCCGCCAATCAAATAGGATTTAACATGGTGGCCTATTTCCCGTAAAAGGGTGATTTCAAAACATGTCACTGTGCAATTCTGATTTGGTGCTGTCCGACATCCTAACTATTTTCTTTTGGCTATAATTTGTTAAATATTAGACTAATTGCTTAGTACCTAACATATTCTTTGTCAGCAAGTCCTAAGGCACCCAAATATATAAGTTTTAAGGGAGCTAAGTGGCTGCATTCAAAATATGTATTTTCTTCTAGGATAGTCGTGCTGTTGACACCTCCTCACTTCCAAACTTTATGGTGTCTGCTGTACTGTCAGACTAATGTCAGGAGTTTAGACATAAAACAGTAGAATGTCATGTTTCCTAATAAGAATTTTACAGGTTTTTAAACCTAACTCTCGTAGTTGTAGTGTTTTTTATCACTGTCTATTTGAAAAAAAGTTAGTGCTTCTGGCCTTACGCGGGGAGGGTGGCATTAATTGTATATCGCGAGACGCGTGTTAGTGTTGCATGCGTTCCTGCTTTCAGCCCTCCCTCTCTCTATCCTAAGTTCATCTGTCTTTTCATCACGCCGTGTATAAAATGAAATTAATGGAAGTATTAATTTAGGTCATTACGCAGGGTGCCTAGCTCAAGGTTTTCTTAGAAATACAGTACACGTGTTATTGTAGAAAGCGTGTATTGATGCAGTAGGCTTTACTATCAATGTGAAAGCGTGAGAATATGCAGACGAAGCATAAAACAGGGGTTTTTATTGTTCACTAGCATGACGTTCTATTAACACAGGCGTACGCTATTGGAAAGCACGGGTCTTTAACCATTTCTCTTTCCTTTTATTGACTTTATGTGTTAGGCTTTACATTTACCTTTTAATTTATATATGTGGATTTAGAATTTTACGACAAAGACAAACAAACAAAATTGTTTCCTTGATATCTCTGGAGATACGAAGAGAGATTAGAAGTATTGCACAATCACACTCAAGCATGTCGTACAAGACAACTAATATGATGTTGTAATTGGGGCTGGCAACCTGATCGTGTAAACCTAATTGCCATGGAAACAGATCGTTACAGGAGCATGATAATCCTTGGTGCAGGCATCCTGCAAATGACCAGCTGTTCTAGTGACTCAGTGCTCTGCGTGGAGCACAAAGGAATATGTTGGACAGGAGACTTCCTATCTGTGCATCGGGTTGAAAAACGCTGCTCTCGGCTCGGACCAGCCTTACCTAATGTCACAAGTACACATATAAATTGGAATATATTTATGTAAGGTTACAATAAGTCGAGAAAATCGCAAGTCATCTGCGCCGGAAGGGGGGGGGGAGGGGGGGGGGGCGCAGGGACGGGGCTGAAAAAAATTCTTAACATCCGACAAATTTTAGTGCGTTCTAGAATCACCCAGTACACGCGCTGTTTCATTACATTAAGAAACAGATTACGGTTAGTGGGAAAATCTAAATAGGCGAAAGAGAGAAAGTAAGAACAGCCGGTGCAAGGATATTTGACACCAGAGGCAAACATGGTACACGGCGCTCTAGGCAAACATGGTACACGGCGCCCTAGGCAAACATGGTACACGGCGCCCTAGGCAAACATGGTACACGGCGCCCTATGCATACATGGTACACGGCACCCTATGCAAACATGGTACACGGCGCCCTAGGCAAGCATGGTACATGGCGCCCTAGGCAAGCAGGGTACATGACGCCCTAGGCAAAACGCATTCGTATGTGTGTGTGTGTGTGTGTGTGTGTGTGTGTGAGAGAGAGAGAGAGAGAGAGAGAGAGAGAGAGAGAGAGAGAGAGAGAGAGAGAGAGAGAGAGAGAGAGAGAGTAATACAATATTTTTGGTTTCCTCGTAATTACCCTTTTTTCTATTTTTTTTTTTTTAGTGCACTCGATTTTGCCGTCTTCCAAATCATGCTGCCCCAGATCTGACTAGTTCACTCGATTTTGCCGTCCTCCAAATCATGCTGCCCCAGATCCGACTAGTTCACTCGATTTTGCCGTCCTTCAAATCCTGCTGCCCTAGATCCGACTCGTTCACTTGATAGTTAAACCGGCCCTGGGAGTTAAAAACACGCTTGTGCAAGTTATCTCACTCTGATACGTTGACAAATTTAAGAATGAAAATGACTACCATCATTTCTCTTGTATGTCCTTATGGAACATGGAGACACCACTTCAGTCTGTCCTTATGGAACATGGAGACACCACTTCAGTCTGTCCTTATGGAACATGGAGACACCACTACAGTCTGTCCTTATGGAACATGGAGACACCACTACAGTCTGTCCTTATGGAACATGGAGACACCACTACAGTCTGTCCTTATGGAACATGGAGACACCACTACAGTCTGTCCTTATGGAACATGGAGACACCACTACAGTCTGTCCTTATGGAACATGGAGACACCACTACAGTCTGTCCTTATGGAACATGGAGACACCACTACATTCGGAACATGGAGACACCACTGCAGTCTGTCCTTATGGAACATGGAGACACCACTACAGTCTGTCCTCCTGCAGGAAGCCTAGGCCAAAATATTTGTATTATCTTGCAGCGATGCTTGCTGCTACAATTTGTTTGACACGATGAGTTTGTCAACACCATGCAACACCTCATATTAGACACATCTTACGATACACCCGATAAAACCGCATTTCTGATCATTCTTTGTCTCCTCGGAGTCCCGGGAGTCACATTGAGCAAAAATAAGAATACCGTACGAGTAATTCCAAGTAGAACAGTCCCAATGAGGATGATTTTGCCATGTCTGCAGAATTGGAGAAGAACAGTTACCACGACAAATATGGGAAACTTAAGAGCCAGGGATCAGACATATAGGACAACCCAGAGTCCGCTGGGAGAACAACATTAGACAAGCTCTGAAGGACCGAGGAATAGATTGGAAGCAAGCCAGGAGGAAGTCAGCCGACAGAATAGTAGGGCATATCTCTATACCTCACGATAGAAGAGGAACGACTAAGTAAGTAAGTAATTGAAAGAACATAGATCTGTGGATTTAAATCATGAAGCTGGGGAGTGAAAGAGAAAATTAAAAACAGAATGAAGATTGCTTGATTCGAGAGGAAGCGAATATATGTGTTAGCTCCTCCACAACGCACAGCCAATGAGATTCCGCTATGTACAGTCGATGAGAGTTACTCGTTCACTATGTACAACGAATTAGAATGCTCTTCCACTATCTACAGTTGATGAGAGTTGCTCTTCCACTATGTACAGCCAATGAGATTTGCTCTTCCATTATTTACAACCAATGGAATGGGATTTGCTCTTCCACTATATGCATCCACTGAGAGTTACTCTTCTACTTATGTACAACCAATGAGATTTGCTCCTTTACTATGTACAGTTAATTACATTTGCTCTTCCACTGTGTACAAAGGGTGTAGCTCTTCCACCATGAACAGACCTTGGGAATAGCTCCTCCACTATGTACAGACCTTGGGAATAACTCCTCCACAATGTACGGCCATTGAGGGTTTATCTTCCACTGTGTAGTCAGATAGATTAGGTCATCCTCTTTGTACTGCCTCTAAGAGCTGTACCTCACCCATCTACATACAGTTTGAGATGCTACTCCACAATGTACATCCAAACTTTGCAAACTGCGGAAATTATTCAAACGATCAATAAAAGGATCGATATAAGCGAGATAAACGAGCAGGCTTTCAACAAAATTGCCCTGACTTAACTCATGCATAATTTGGAGACAAGAAATTACACAAACGGTCAACGTAAGGATCTAAATAAGCCCCCAATTCATTAATTTCCCGTTTCGCTTCTAACGGAATATGGGGTCTTCGCTGAAACTGGTCCCATTGAAAAAAGCCTGTATCAGATCATTCATGTGAACTTGCGTGGATGGATTCTATAGCAATGTCTTTTACATCATGACGTTTTCAGCCACATACACAAGCTCTGACTTAATGCGAACACAGTGTCGAGACTGATACTTTACTGTCAAACTGGTAGTCCTATAACACATACTGCTGTAGTGGAGTGAAGTAGTAGAGACCACTACAGCTTTATGAGGTGAGGTGACGGTTTCCTTCCTTGCTACCTGTGTCTCCCCTAACTCAGTTACCCATTTGCAGCTGGGTGGGTACACTGGAGCATGATGATGCAAAATTTTCAACCAGGAGCTCGGTAACTTTACCACGAACAGGAAAGTGCTTTGAGCACGTGACCAATATGATGCTCTTATTTTAATGTGGGATAGCTATTTTATTTAGTTATCTATTTTTTTTAAATTCAAGAAGCAAAATAAATTACTGTTACAATATCTAGTTCGTACTTAGTATTTCAAAAACTTGAGGATGAAGCAAACGTAGAAGACTAATGGCAAGAAGATAAAGAGTATATATATATATATATATAATAAGACATGTGCAGAAGTTCTTCGGAATATAGAACATCAGTGCAAAGAACAGATCACTTAAGAAGCCATTAGCAAGATAGACCGGAAGCAAAGAAAGTAAATATACACAGAAACAAGGCCTAGAGTTCTAAAGCCAAAGTTATGATAAATAAATATTACGCTTGTAATCACACACTGCAAGATAAATAGAAATGAGAAGGCAGATAATCTTGCCAAAGAAGGAGGAATGAAAACCCAAACAGAAGATGGGGCTACATATGAAGAGATAAAAGCAATTATGAGACATAACTATAGAGAGAAACGGCAGCAGAAACATCCAGAGTCCAGTAATGCAGACCCATACTATACATTACCAAGAAGTAATAACTTTCAGACTAAGAACCGGTCATTACAGACTTAAGTACCATCTGTATAACAAATTGAAAATTGGACAGACAGATTTGTGCCCATGTGGGGAGGACAAACAAAGTTAAACACACACTCAAAAACAGTGGACTCCATGAGAGGAGCGTGGTAATAGCGCGACCTTCTCCAACCCAGTTGAGTGAGAAACTAAACTGGTGGCGATATAAGCCTGAGACGGACTTCCAGTTTTATGAGAGATATAGATGTGGTTATTTGAGAGCGAACGAAGAAGAAGAAGAAGAAATATATAAACAAACAGTGGAGGACGAAGTATCAAAATAAACAAATATAAATACATTGACGAATTGATAAGAGAGGAAGGGGAAGCTACTGCCATAAGAATATCAGCTACCTGTACAGCGGTGCAAGAAATCTAGCGGAAATACAAGCAATCAAATAGCCTTTTTCCAGGTAAAGAATGTAACAGAGGCGGATCTACTATGAAGCTAATAAGCAAGGCCCCAAAGTCCAAGAGAATCTCGTGGGGTCCCAAAAATTTACCAAAATGAGTGAAAGTTCTAAGTCCAATCCAGTTTCTTCTCTGTTGCATTACCAAAATGTCCTTGTGGTTCATATTCTTATGCGTCGTTTTCATGGTATACCTATATAATACCTTCATTGAGACATTAGCATTTTAACTAATTTCATTCTCTTTGGCAGAGATATAGAGGAAGGTGAGATGGACGTGGAGTAAGGTAGATGGATATGAAAGAAGATGGCGACTTTCAATATTGATGTCAACGAATTCCTACGCTTTTGTAAAGACCAGTCAAAATGTGTAACAATACTTGCTGCCTTGAAGCTAGGCTGGCAACAGTAAAAGACTAAGGAAAGCAACTAGACATAAATGCCTTTTGAAATCGTTTGCACTGGGCCACAGGCCTAATGAAACAGTGCAAGGTACGTCGCTCGATGATGACGTCACTAAAAAGTAAGCAGAATTGCGCTAACCCTGTGGAGTTCAACCAGGTTGTGAGAGTGCCGGACCCCCCGATAGTCACCTTCCCCTGATCTGTGGGCTCAAGGCACAGTGGCAAAGGACAAGAGTTACCATTTCTGGAAAAACTGGATGGAGACACAATTAGCCTCAAACTGACCACGGCGTACTTTGAACATATTCAAAATGACGTCTGAGAATGTACTAGGAAAAAGGAAATAAAATCGAAAAAGGTGAAATTCTGTTTCCCATACCCGAACAATTTTTTTTTTTTTTAATAAAAGGGGTCGTTCCAAGAGTTAAGCTTCAGGGCACCCAAAATGTAGGGTCGCCACTGGAATCGAATATTTTTCGGCGTCACAAATGTGCAAAGGAAGAAATAAACAGAGTATTTAGAAGAACTTCTAAATACAACAGATCCACGATATCTCCAGGACACCCAACCAGCAAAAAGAGTTATGTTATCTGTGAACAACCAAATAATAGAGAATTAAAGGTGACAAAACTTGAGTAACAGAGAAACTGCGTGTCTGTAGGTCATTCCATCAGATCTCATTAAAGCAGACATCGACACTTTTACAGTGATATCATTCTACTTCCTTGGTAAAGTCTGGGAGAGAAAATAAATATCAGCAGACTGGAAGGAAGGGTGTTTGGTAACGTTGCCAAGGAAGATAAATTGGCAAGACGGCACAAATTAAAGAATAAATAAATATTAGACAAGCATAAAGGTATGTTTTCAGGCACTCGTAAGAAATAAAGAAGTAGAACACTAGGCATCAGAAAAACAACCTACCCTCTGTTCTATACTAGACAGTATCAAGGTCTTTGTCTTGTGTGGACTGACATATACTGTATAATAGGAGAACAACAGAAGTGATTGCGTCATTAATAAGGCTAAGCTGCCCATTGTAAACTTCCGGTGTTGTCTTGTGTTTCGCACTAATGACCGGTCAGTAAAGCATCTTTTTTGGGGGATGCCTAGCTGGCCGGGAGGATAGTGTGATTCGCTTTTATAGCTAGGTGGTGTTGTCGTACGGAAGGTCCGGGGTTCGAATCCTGGGTAAGCCACTCACTTCTGTTGTTTTTCTGTTGTCTAGTGTTCCACTTCTTTATTTCTTACGAGTGCCTGAAAACATACCTTTATGTTTGTCTAATATTTATTTACTGTTTACAGGCCTCGGGTTTCCCTTCCTTATATGTTATAAATGTTTATACAATACCAGAAACCTACCCTCTGTTCTATACTAATGTTCTTAAGTCTTCTATCATTTACTAGACACAGTATCAAGGTCTTTGTCTTGTGTGGACTGACATATACTGTATAATAGGGGAACAACAGAAGTGATTGCGTCATTAATAAGGCTAAGCTGCCCATTGTAAACTTACGGTGTTGTCTTGTGTTTCGTACTAATGAACGGTCAGTAAAGCATCTTTTTTTGGGGATGCCTAGCTGGCCGGGAGGATAGTGTGATTCGCTTGTATAGCTAGGTGGTGTTGTCGTACGGAAGGTACAGGGTTCGAACCCTGGGTAAGCCACTCACTTCTGTTGCTTTTCTGTTGTCTAAGTGTTCTACTTCTTTATTTCTTACGAGTGCCTGAAAACATATCTTTATGTTCGTCTAATATTAATTTACTGTTTACAGGCCTCGGGTTTCCCTTCCTTATATGTTATAAATGTTTAAATTAAAGAATAAGAGTAGAATTAGTCTCCGGGAAAGTATTTAACAGAATCATCCTTAAGAAACTAAAAGAAGTCGAAACACAGACAAGTAACAGACAGGTTTTCGACAACATAGATCCTGTACGGTAGCCGCGGTGGCGCAGTGGTAAGTGCGGTGGCTTCCTATCTCGGTGGTCCATGGTTCAATCCCCAGTTGAGGTGGGATTTTTTAGACCGCAAACGGCTCCGGGGCTGACCCAGCCTCGTGAATTGGGTACCAGAGTAACTCTGGGAATGTTAAGGCCCACTAGACACGGGTTTACAGGGGCTCCCGCAAAAAAAAAAAAAAACAACGGATTCATAACGCACAGAGCTCTACAGCAACGGTATTGTCGGACAGATAGGTTGTGAGTTATCTTTTTTTTTGCCCGTCTGAGTAGAGTGGATGGTTTTTTTTTTTTTTTTTTTTTTTTTTTTTTTTTTTTTTCGTACGCCCGCTAATACTCGAGGCGAAATCTCAGGTTATTGTTAATGTCTAACCTGACATTGATTTTACGTGAGTATCCCTTTTCTTGTACAGAGACAGGTGTCCCTCGCCATTCAGGCAAATACTCGCCGATTTCGGAGGTACCCATTAGAGCTGGGTCGGCTCAGGAGCCGCCAATCCCTGGTCGACGACACTCCTTCAAATGTCATCGTCAGGTCTCGAGTTAATCCAGTCCAATTCCCGGTCGACGAAAAATCCTCAAATGCCGTCGCCCGGGTTTGATCCTGAATCACCCGGTCGCCAGAACGGTGTTGTAACCACTACGCTAGCGCGGCTCCCCGAGTGGATGGTGATAGGTACGTGAGAAAGGTGTGAGAAATAGATTTCGTGGTGTAGCTTAAGGAAAAAGATATGTCTCTGGGATGAGTAAGTTTCTCTATTCCAGCGTATCTATACGACTGTAATTTAGTACAAGACACCCTTGCCCTCCTCAAACATATAAATATAAGTTTAGCTACACACACACACAGTTATGTGACAACAAGACACACAAATGTGAAAAACTACGGTTAATTGGGTATGGGTCTGACCAACACACAAAGTTAAGTTTCTTGTTGTTTATTATCATGACAACACCAATTATCTAAAGAAAGATCAAACAAATCAGATTTGCATACATATAAAAAATAACAAAAATAGATGCGCCCTCCCCGTATGGAGAACAGAACCCAAAGGTCGAAGGTTAGCACTATGATACAGAACAGACAGTAGAGTAAACAAAGTCTGACTCTATAAGTACAGTAAAGTAAACAAATTAGGCAAATCCAGAGTTGGTAAAATCTCTGTAGTGAAATTGACAGAGATACAACGGTAAAATACCTCCAAAGATAACATTTAAGGATAAAAACATAATGCGTAGGCTGCGAATAGTACATGATCGCCTAGACCGCGGGTCATCACCCTCCATAAAAATTGACTTGCTAGACAGGAGGGGAACGGCGGATCAAAAAGGAAAAAAATATGACTGGAAAGATTGCGTGAGACTGGAAAGGCTAAGGAGACGCAACTGGGGGGGGAAACGGAGAAAAGTCACGTTTCCCAAGTTGACATAAAAAGTAAGCAACTCGACAGAAGGGACCATAGATATGTTACGCCACAGTCATTTATTGGACGCTTTTGCGCGATACCAAGCCCTTGATTTGAATTCAGCGGCTAAACGCAGATGTTAGGAATATTACAAAAATTAAAAAGTATTTTTTTCTTAATATTAATGTTAGGAATATAAAAATTAGCTGGCCGGATGGCCTATTCTGAGCAGTGAACTAATATGTTCTTAATTTTACAGACGGATAGATAATATTGAAGATAATGACAAAAGACAGTGTTGTTCACATCATCGACAGACTGTATTGAATCTAAAAGTGTCGCTATTTGCACACAAAACACGACCTTGGGACGCAGGTGTTCAAATTTACTTAGTATGGAGGAGAGGGTTTTTGGGTGGTAGCTGTGTCTAAAAATAACTTTTAACGACAAAATTTTGGAGGGGAGAGAAAGGTTGGTTCAAAAATCAAGTACATTTTTTGTAGAAACACAAGTAGAGACGGACAGACTAACAGATAACCATCCATACTTGACTGAAGCATGACTGAAATGACTTTATGGTAGGAAATTTGAAATTCAAATAAACCTAGGCAGTGATTGGCCACAGACAATCATATCATTAGCGCTCAGACGCGAAAGTGGGGCCATTCTTCAATAGTTGTTCAGTGATAGACACAGATTTTAAAGTGTGGTGATTTCCATATGAAAGAAAGTGTAAGAAGTTTAGGGACGCCATACTATAGCCAGCAGCTCAGCTGAGTTTTGCTAGCAATTCTGTGTTATTTATTCATAATCTGGTAAGATTGAAATTATTTCCTTATATATATTTTGAATATTGTTTCATGTTCGAGTGATTTGATACTGCCATATCGAAATCTAGCCTTACAAACAAGTAGGGATTTGCTCTAGACCCCCCCGCCCAAGTCAGGGTCTAGGGACCAACAATGTACATAAACTCCAGCAAGGGTTAGGCAAGACAGATCAAGTGTTGAGAATAATGAAACATATTACCTATCCTCTTTTAGGGCAGAAAACTAATAAATATTTTTCAGAATCTATAGTCTGGGAGGATCTATCTGATGTAAAACCACCATGGTAAATGTGCTGTTTGGTCAGAGAGATCTGACCTGTCTGTATGATGTGGTTGTTGTGTCAGTGTTGTGTCCAGACGTGGGTAGAGAATAGATTTTGACACATGGCCCATACTTTGATTGCAGAGCTGTGAGTTTCTGTTGTCAACCAAGCAGTGTCTATTCAGTTGGTGACTTACTCGAGTGTATCTGTGCAGTACTTGTGACAGAGATCACCATTATTGCCCGCCAGCACGGAGAGGTGGGACCACCAGATTTCAGCACCAGAGCTACAACTACAAGATGAGTGAGCCTCTGGTCTGCTGGACATTCACCAACACGGTTTAGTTACTAATAACCCCATGAAAATTCCTACCATTTTCTGGACACTGTGTAGTCAATATAGACAGGTGTGATGAGGCCACCCCAACAGCACAAACATTAACTATCCTCCCAAGTAGATGACTACTAGAACATTTTAATAAAACTAACTAGTATAGTACATATATATGTACACTATTGCATTTATGATATAATATTCCATGCATTTCTTTTCATAATCTCTAAATCCTTTTAAGTTCTGGTCAACCTAAAAAATTGATCCAGAACAAAATAAATGTAATATAATTCTATCAAAAAATCTTACACACGTGAGTTAGTTCAGTGTATTTTAACATTTATTAATATTATTAGTCTTGTTAAATATCTGTGGGTATATCTATAACCTATTACACCACACTACATATCATAACCCTAGACACTTTACGTAGCCACATTCATTAAAAAAAAATTAAGTGTGAGGTCGTAGTGGTAGCAAGAAAGGCCTTCTGACAATTCTCAACTACATTTTATCTCAGGAGCCTTCACAGCTGGCCTCATACAATTACATTTAGTAATATCACCATCATACAATACCATCAAACACCACTACAATCTCTGAAACAAAGAAAACATATTCACTCTCTCTTGCAAACAGTGGCCACTCTCTCTTACCTCCTAGGAGATATTCCTCGGCGTACAACTATCCTGTTCAATTCCCACATTGGCCCCAGTTCATCCTCTAACAACAACTTTTGAGGGGAACGCAAAATCTGGTAGTTTTTCTAGCTAACAAATGTTACTGTGAATAATCGATGTAGGAACGTGCTCTTGTGGTTCACAATTTTTAAAAACAGAGGCAAATACTTCCAGTATCGGAATACGTCTGGTTGCAAAAAATGTTACAATGATAAATGATGATAATCCTTTCGGCTGACTCTATGTCAGAGTGCCGAGTCCGAAAAGCGTAAATTTCTAGATGCTTCGCTTGAATACGACTGTCAGAAGTCGGGAATAAATGTTATGTTTGTACACCCCAGTGGGCTGATAAAATTGAAAAAAATATTGCTGGGTTTGGTATGTCCAGTTAAATTACTTTTAGTGTCAGAACTGTTCTCATATATCTTTGGCGCGTGCACGCTTATAATGAAGATCGGCCCCGCTTAAACCAATTTGAGGCACAGGTAACTAACAGTAAAATTTCCCAGACCAAAACAAACAAAAGAAAAGACCGCTGGACGCTCTTGATCAGGCCTGCTAGGAATATAAGGAAAACATTTATGGAAAAATGCTACTATTCTATATAGCTATATATATGCACACAGACGGGGACAAGACGGTCTCTTATCCACTCCGTCAGTCCTGATCAAAGTTAAATGGCACAGGTGTTTTCTTTAGCCTACCCTATCGTGCGTCGCTTAGCGAGTATAAGTTGGATTGAGTAATGTGACCCCCCCCCCTGCTCGCGGTTAACGATCAGCGTACAGTGTCAATTATCACAAACTATCGCCGGTCGTTAAGTAGCTATTAATTTGGTCGGCGTCTGATAGTTTAGTCGTATGATATTAAATAATAGGCACTTATAATAAATACGCACAAAGAAATAAAGCGTGAATTTTTTCTGTCACTTTCAGTCGCGCCTAGCATTTAACCAATCACCTAAAACCGTCTATTATTGTGTGAGAAAGCGTGTGGTGAAAATTAACATTATAACTAAACATCTGGTATGAAATAGCTACGCGTTATTTTATTTCATTATTTTAACAGCTAGAAAATCTAAGTGAATTATAGTGGTAAAAGCTAACACTTTTTAAACACGTAAGCAATAATTTCTATTACCAGAAATCAAAATGAAAAATTCCCACGAATCGCTAATAACACATTTAACAAGATGGTTCTAGAACTGCGTGCTTAGACTATCCAAAATTTCTGAGTGACACTGATAGCAGGTTTAAGAAAACACAGTTCATATATCGTTATATTTCTCTGATCTATAGATGTTAATTTTCGCGCTACTGTGTGTAACTGAGAATCAGAAACAGAGTTACAAGATAAAGGCTTACAGGTCGCTCTGACGGTCGTTGCTAACCGACATCAGAAGATTTCTTACGTCTAACGGGCCTCTCGAAGATTTTGCCCGTAAGTCTACTTCAGAGCGTACTCGGGGAATTTTTTTATTTCCCTTCGTAGACATCAAAAGATTCAGTGTTTTTCACGTGCGGTCTGTCAGGTATCGTATTCTTCTTCTTCCTTCTTCCTCGTTCGCCCTGAAAAGGACGGTGGTTGCGTTGTGTCTGTTTACGCCTAAGCTGTGATATCTGCACCTTTCGGTCGACACATCCGACTTAAGCACGGCATTTTTTAGGGAACGGGTTTGCCTTCCTATTGCGATCCGCACTTGCTCAGCTAGACTGCACTGCTGCAGACTGTTTCCAGGACCACCACGTGGAGGTGGAGTGCGGTCTTGACCAGCTCTGGTTTGCTGGTCCTGATGCAAGCAGTACAGCTATGGGTCGCTGACTGCATTCACTATTGCTGCATCTTGGGGTCCTAGGTATCGTATGATTGACAGATTAGCTCGCGTGAGAAGACGAGGTAAACAAACCTGATTCGCCACCTGTTATGACGGGCAGGTCACGAAAGTTTGTAAACACTTTTGCTTGAGTTCCAAGAGAAAGAGGCGGGGATGAAAAAAGTAAGCTTGTGTGAGTAAAGACAGGCAGTAAATGCATGGTTTTAGCTAGCAAATTATAGAGCGCTACGAGGTCACAGAGACTGTCAGATTACTGTAGGCTATTTTTTTTCATTATACGTCACAGGCACGATAGTACGCACGTGCGCGCAGAGCATCCAGGTCACACACAAAATGATGCATACTACCAGCTCAACAGAAGAGAACAAATTGTAATCTTCAGACTTCACACAATAGATTGAGATACCATCTATTGAACAAGCTAAAGATAGGAATTATGATGAGTGTAACTATGGCACTGATAAAATTACTTCTAAGCATCTGCGTCAAAGATGCCCAACATATGAGGGATAGAGAAAGCGCGAATGGCCGACACCAGTACCATTCATGGAAAAGCTCTACAGAGACGCAAATAGCCTCAAGCTGACTACTGCTTTCTATGAAAACATTCAAGCAGACGTCTGATAGTGTACGAACAAGAAGAAGAAAGCCAGCAAAATGGATGAAGTTGGAGAAAAGGGCAGCGATACTATAATAACAATACAAGCAGCAAAAGGGACTTTTAGTGCAATCAGAAATTCATGGAACTCGAACAAAGTCAAGCCCAGCACAAAATTACGTATTTTTTTTAACACAGATGTCTAGATAGTCCTACTGTATGGAAGTGAAACATGGAGAACAAATAAAACGACAAATAAGAAGTCATAGACTTTCAAAAACTGGTTTTGGCAGAAAAGGACTACAAACGATATGACAATATCATCAATATGGAACTGATGAAAAGAACTACGCAAGTACCAATGGAAACAGAGATGAGGAAAAAACGTCTTAGTTAAACAGGGCGCACATTTAGGAAACTTATAACATTACATGGCAATTCTTCTTGTTGATTTCCCAACGTAAAAGAAATAGTGGCAGGCCAAATTATGCAGATGATGACTAGAACCAGACAAGCGCCAGTTGAACAAGAGATGAGAGGAAGGCGATGACGATGGATAGGACACACATTGAGGAAACCTGTGGATAGCATTACAAAGCAGTCTTTGTTCTGGAACCCCCAGTGTAATAGAGGCAAAGGTAGACAAAAGACACACAAAGAAGGTAATTGGAGATAGAAGTGAAAATTATGAGGAAAACATGGAAATAGCTTGAGCGGATGGCACGTGATAGGAGGACTTGGCATGTGTTTATTGAAGGCCTATGCTCTTGGGGAGTTAAATGGTATTGATTGAAAACAAAGGCACACGTGGAGATGCGAACTGGAGACAGATACTAGAAGGATAAGAATACGTGGAAAGAATATGAGGGGATTACACTAGGCTTGTCGTACCTGGCTGAAGTCATATGCTCAACAATAACTTTAAAGGCAGTGAATAAGTGTATAATCCATATTCCTGGCCTGTATTGTTTATTCCACTATATCTTGACATTCATACATATGGATAAAGAACATATCACAGACAGACATCTTCGTCTATGACGCCATACGCATTAAGAACAACACTACTTGATAACAAACAGATGTAGGGTTTTATAAAAACTAACTAATCACATTAGGTTCCTCAAAGACATCGTATATATTGTATATATTACGTAGTTCTATTTTTGTATCCCATCTCCATTAGTTTAAAATCGTATTTTATAGATCCATATTTTAGATTAAGTATTCTGTTTTCGCCAACACTCCAGCTACGCTAAATTACCTTCACCTATGTTCCAATCCTCCGAGCTGAGGAGAACCGCAGATGTAATTACTGTTTTATTTATGGCTTTTAAAAAATGTTATAAATTTTGGAAGCCAGTAAACATCTTGTCTCATATATTTTATACCTTATCATCTATTTCAGGGCTTAGCGTAAGGTGTATTCCGATATACCGGTAGATCAGAGGATATTTTGGTAGATCTCTATGTGGCCCGGGGAAGAGGGGGGGGGGGGGGGGGGGGGGAGGGGAAAGAATTGTAAAGCTAAAGAAATTTATGAGTAGCCTTTTCCTGCTGGCATTTAAAAGGCGTAATATTTCCATAATTTTTCCATAATTATATCTTGGAAATCATGGCAATATTTTGACAAGAGGACAGCTGGAATTGTGATAGAGTACTGAAATTTTATTTTTCCACAGGCCCCATGTTTCTTCTCCTTGTATTATTTACGTTTTTTCATGAGGGATTACTGTGGGGTTTTATTTTATCCGCCACACGTTTCTTCTCCATGAATATTATTGGAGTTTAGTCTTTTTTTTTTTTGTAGGTAATTTATTGCGTTTTTTTTTCATGAGGGATTACAGTAGGTTTATTTTATACTCGCACCAGTTTTTGTTTCTTTAAAGAAATCGCGATCACGGAGGTTTTTCTTTGTTAAATTATCGCGGTAACTTTTATTGTAGTAAGCGCGTGAGTATTATTAGGCTTGGTGGAAATTTTCCGGCGTTTAAAAACACCCACCCGGCTGATAGATCAACGGGTTACTCTTACGTTCTAATTATAGCGCCTGAGCACGGACTATTTTTAGATTTTGCGGCAAGATGATTGGCTCAGAAGAGCGGCCCCGAAAAAGCGAAGCCAAGCGATGACTCACTCATAGCGTGGGCTTGCATCATCTTTTTCTGTAATAAATACCCGCGCCTAATAACGTAGACGCCTCTCTGATTTAAAAACTTCAGGCCGTGAAAGTCTACGCCAGTATTCGATATACATAGTCCGTCTGCTCTACGGAGAAATTCGACTACGGTAAGCCATAGCTTATAGTTCGTTTTAAATAATTAATCTTAGCCCGATTAAGTAAAGTTTTCTTCGGGGAAGTTAATTTAATTTTTAAATAACGAAAGCGCCATCAATTACTATCTTAGAGATATAACGTAAGTGTAAGTGTGCATATATGTTTTTTCTATGATAAGCTAAGTTCGATCTTTGGTTGTTGGAGTAGCTTTGTGATAGTATCTGTGTGAGTATAGCGTTTAGGTACACGGGTGTAATGGTGTAATTTTATTTAATTGGGTTATTACTTTGTTATATAGTCAGAAGACCGGGGTGTACTTAATATTTCCTTATCTTTTGATTTAGAGTAATTGCAGCGTAAATACGCTTGCGAAATAAATTGTACAAGGTTAAGTAAGTATGCTATAGCCTACCGTAATCGTAAGATACGATGTATGTAACTTCTATGTATTTGTGAGGATTAAGAGTAGGTATACGCGAGTGTAAGTTGTGTAATTTTGCTAGCGGGCTATTTTGATAATGTATTGGGATGAACAGGGGAGGGAGTATTTTATTTCCTGAGACGGGAGTTCATTTCCCTATAGAAATATATATATTTAACTCTATATGAATACACTGGCTTCCTAGCTCAGTGGTCTATGGTTCAATCCCCAGATGAGGTCGGATTTTTTTAGGCCGCAAACGGCTCCTGGGTAGACCCAGCCCCAATTGGGTACCAGAGCAACTCTGGGAAGGTTAAGGCGGCCGGCGTGATGCTGACCACATCACCCCTAGTGTGCCGATGGTCAAGAAAATATGGTCCTAACACCATGTTCCCAATATGCCTCAATGGGCGTGTAACTGGATCTTTTACCTTTTTTTTTTACCTATATGAATAGTGGTGGGCGTAACAAAAGATTAAGGTCAGCCAGTATCTGGGGTTTTGTTTACTTACCAGAAAGAATTTTACGTTGAAGGAGAAGGGAAGTGTTGGGTCGTTTGACCTGTGGATAGGAAATATTTAATTATCGCGTGCAAAGTTGAGTAGGGGATAGAGTGGAGCGGGCTTTATTTAGGTGGTTATAGGTGTTAGAGATGAGTATATTTTGACGTGTGGTATAGCTGTTGTTATTTGTTCCTCAGCAATTTTTCACGGCACAGAGAGGGATGCAAAATTTCCTCACCAGCTTGCCAAGATAGTCGGCCATTCTCAGTGGTAGAAAGGGTCGAGGCATCGCCAGAGGTGAAAGGAAAGGGGTGACGCGGTGGGTTACCGGCACCAAGTACGGTTGCATCAAAGAGCGAGATTGTAGGGAAGCAGTCTTCAGCTGGAACGGATTTCTTAACAATCCTGAACTCTAAGCTCATAGTCACACACCGAAACAAAGGCACGTGGCCTGGTGTTGTCGTTTAAAGCCGGTCATAATAAAACCGACGGCCCAAAACCCAGTGATGGGTAACCGGGCAGGCGAAATTAGTTTCGGCAGCAGTGAAGCCTCTACATACTAAGTCAAGTACCTAGTCATTATTGTCATAAGTCATCAGCAGCAGTGGTCCGGGCAGGAGAGAGTGTCAAAATTCCTTTCCCAACCAAAAACGAGAATAGTGGCTTAACGGAGACGCCACATCAGCAGAAGACGGCAGTGTCAGAGTAGACACTGAACAGAAACAGATAGAAGAGCGAGGTTATAGAGGCAGTTAGAAAGTTGTGTTAGGACGGCCTCTGAGTTTGCACTGAAGGAGTCCGTTAGCGGACCAGTGCGGGCGATTTGTGGTGTAGGACAGTAGATAAGTGTATTCAGATAGTGGAGCCAGTGAGTTACGTCGGCAGCCAGACAGTAGTGTTAGAGTGCATAATATCTATTAGGTCAGCTAGGAGTGGTGGATCTGATGTTAGAGACCCCACCCAGCAGGTTGTTGTAATCCTTGATTTTCATCCATACAGGGGTTATATTATAATATGTCCTTTTAATCTTTTGATTCTTTTTAGGTGTGCGACCACGCACGGTATTTATTTTTTATATGTACTTTATTTTATGGTGTAAATAAAACTATATAAATTGTATACTGGATCAGCGTCTCTACTATACTGTACCTATAAGTTGTCTGTATAGTGGTGTCTGTGGTCATTATTTAAACCTTATCTCCTTTATTGGTAGTAAGAGGTGGTGAGTCTATAGTTATACAATACGTCACAAGTGGCGAGGGAGAGTCAATCTCGTTTCTCACCCTCGAAGCCAATAGTCTCATCTTTCCACATTCACTGTCATTCCCATCTAAAAATCTATCTTCAAAGACTTTCTTACCCCTAGTGTCTTGTCTCTATATTAAGACAACCTCTAGTCTTAAATCCACTTCGTGACAGGAATATATCGTAACAACAGGTAAAAGATTGAAGGAAAAAGAGATATGTGAAGACAAAACAGAGCAAATACCGAACAGTTTCACATCGTGGCATGGAAAGAGGTCAAGAACAGGACTGATAAATTATACTGGAGACAGGAAGTTGTGGAGAGATATGACCTCCTACGTTACTAGGAATGTTACTTGAAGAAGAAGTATTTATAGGATTTAAGGAACGTTTTTCCGGGGCCACAGTGAAAACTCACGGGCTAGTTTACATAGATTCATTTTAACTGTGAACTGCTTGAGATAGGGATGCGATCTTTGAAGTAAAGTTAAGTTAACATTAGGTCACTGGTGGATCTATGAATCGTCCAAGGCAGCGGCGATACATCAGAATGATCAGCTATATTATTTGGACTTGAAAAGATTATATATGCTTATTTATAACCCGTCAGAAGTTGACTGAAATCTCATCATCAATTAAAAAATAAAATGTCATAGTAAGACGTATTACTTAATTCGGTTCATTGTATTACTACAATCTTCCTCATTGTCTTACTACAATCTTCCTCATTGTCTTACTACAATCGTCCTGATTGTCTTACTACAATCTTCTTGATTGTCTTACTACAATCTTTCTGATTGTCTTACTACAATCTTCCTGTTTGTCTTACTACAATCTTCCTGATTGTCTTACTACAATCTTCCTGATTGTCTTACTACAATCTTCCTGAATGTCTTACTACAATCTTCCTGATTGTTTTACTACAATCTTCCTGATTGTCTTACTACAATCCTCCTGATTGTCTTACTACAATCTTCCTCATTGTCCTTTATTTGTGTCTGTAAATCTTAATTTCCATACCAGCAAATAACCGGCTAAAACATGACTTGATTGAATTATGATGTACTCCGCCTGCTACATGTTCTAGTGACGGCCCTAATTCTTCTCTGGTATTTCATTTTTTTTTTTTTTGTATTCTGTTACAACTTCATTTGATTTTGTAGTCAAACTTATCATGGATTATGATAATGCGCCATGAAAAGAATGAAAGGCCTGTGTGTCCTTTAAATGGGTATTCAATTTAGCTTCCCGCGGTGCAATGTGCGCCTTATTCGTACTTTCCGGAAAGGGTGACTGGATTTTGTTTTATTGTCGTTTCAGAAATTTCAGCACGGCAATTAGTATATAGGGGGTAACAGGTTGGTTTTTTCATTCTGTAAATTGTAATTCCCATCTGTTTCTGATCTGTAAAATTTCAATTCACATGTGTAAATTTCAATTCACATCTGCAAATTTCAATTCACATTTGTAAATTTCAATTCACAACTGCAAATTTCAATTCACATCTGCAATTTCAATTAACATTCGTAAATTTCAATTCTCATGCGTCAAATTTCAATTACCTTCTGTCAGTTTCAATTCCTATCTGTCCATTTCATTTCACATGTCAGATTTCAATTCACATGGTTAAACTGCAATTCACATCTGTAAATTCCAGTTTATATCTGTAAATTTAATTCAGATCTGTACATTTACAATTCACGTATGTAAATCTCACCAATTTGCTTGGTCTTCTAATTCTTCGAGTTCTTCTTCTTCTTATAATTCTTCTTCTTTTTCTTCTTCTTCTACTTCTTCTTTCAACTCCACGAGGAGCGTAGGTCTTCAACAAACTTATATCAAGTATTCCTGTCCCAAGCCAGCAGCTAATTTTTTTTTTACTTCTACAAAAGTCGAATATAATCGACAATAAATGTCTCTATAACTTTTACTTCTACAAATGTCGAATATTTACGACAATAAATGTCTCTATAACTTTTACTTCTACAAATCTAGAATATTTACGACAGTAAATCTCTCTATAACATTTACTTCTGCCAATCCTATTTACTCCTCTGCCATGTTCGACTTTTTTTTCCCTATATATATATATCTCCTGTTTCGTAACCCCGTAATATTTTATATCCGTTATTTTTTCCACGATATCATTTTGTTGGTTGTTAGTGTGACGTATGTACACTTCCACGACAGATTAATATGTTCTACCTCACCCACAATGAAGCAAATTATAACAGTGGTTCTCAACCTGTTACGAGTTCCCGATCTACGAGGTCCGAATAACTCCGTCATTAGTTTTGATACGGTACCATGTTGTTCACCGGGGGTCTCTGATGAGACCAGAAATACTAGGCCTTTCTGCACCCTCAAGCATGTCGTACACGGCAACTAATATGAAGTTGTACTTGGAACTGGCAACACATCGTGTAAAAGAAATTGCTACATAAATCAGTCTACCTATTTATTTACTGTTTACAGGCTTCGGGTTTCCCTTCCTTATGTGTTTTAACTGTAAATGGTTACCTGACTATGTTATTGAGTTAGGGAAGACAGTTTTAGAGTGAACCGGTCACCTCACCTCATAAAGCTGAAGCGTAGTATAGTGAAGTCTCTAATTCTTCACTCGCCTACGGCAGGATTTCCTATAGGATCTATTATCGTCCATTGTCAGTACAAGTAATTCTTGTTATTGTATGTTAGCCAGCTTTGAAGTTTTTGTCTTTTAACTTTTTACTAGTTTAATTTAATCATTCTTTACTGTTGCACCTCTTTTTGCACATCACAATGTGTTCATTATTTGAAACGTTGCGTTGGTCAACAAGAGGGTTGCAAAGCGTAGAATGACGTAGAATAAATGTATTACGTAACGGCGCGTGCAGAGTAACGGCAGTTGACTTTTGGGGGTGTTGCCGGCCGGAGAGGCTGCGCTACATGTGTGTCCGTTGATACCGATATGTCAGTCATTATTCTTGTGTATGAAGGATGTGTTTATGCAGAAGATAAGTATTCCGACAATATTGATAAAGTGTATAATCAGGTCGCGGACCATAACCGGCTTGGAAATACAAGTGCAGAGCATCCCATTACTCAAGGACTCCTTCAATGCAAATGCCAGCGTGTTTTACACAGCTTCAACACTTTATGTTTCTGGGCCTGAACTACATCTTGTATTAACTGGAACTGGAGATTTCTTTTACTACTAAGCGAAAAATAGAAGCAGACATTCTTTATGAAAATTTCAAGCCAAGATGGTTGGTGGTTGCTGGCAGCATTTGCACAAAGTGCAAATGAATGACAAACACAGCCGATAACAAAGGCACGTGGAATCTCTTTCTTCAAATGTGCCTGTAAACCACTTGCAGTCCCCATCATAGTGGCACAGTTGCTGCAGCAAAACCAATGACATTACTAAGCGGGATTGCATGCGTGCTCTACAATTTCTTAACAGCTGTGAACATGCCAAGACCAGCCCCATCCTTTACCTCAATGAGGTCTAACAGTGAATCAACTACTTTTCATGATTTTGTGTCACAGAATCGCACAACGACTGCCAACATGTGATTCGTAGAGACATCGGTACTCTCATCAACGCTTATAGAAAATTTATGATTTCTGCAAATGTTTATAATTTCAAGCCGCTCAAAATGAGCAATGCCATACTGCATCACATAGGCAGTATTGGTGAGCTTCAGTGACATTTTTTGAGCAATTGTGCTGTCTGGAAACATCTGCTTGCAACATTCAATCAAATGATCAGCTTGCGAAAACGGAGTATTATGTTCTGCCATGAAAGCCGACAACAGTATCTCTGCTTTAGCAATTTTGTCTTGGAGACAGGGCTCTTTTGGTTTGATGAAAAACTTGTTAATGTTCAGAGTTTTGCTTTTGGCTTCGAAGTTTTTCATGTGCTTCTGTGTGCTTTTATGTTTCAATAAAGCTGTTTTGTTGGCATTAGTTAATGTACAGGAACAGACCGTACAAATCGCAGCATAGCGACTGCCAGAGTCCGGCTTTATCCAATCCTTCAGTTCGCTGTCTGTTAGCCATTCCGCACAAAAAGCCTGCTGATACCATGGCTTCACTTTTTTACGCGGTGGCGTGTGTGTCGTCATGCTGCTACAACTACCTAGCGTACCTTTATCATCGCTCATTTTATAATCTTATAATAACCAACACAAAAAACTATGTGCTGTTTATCTGCTTAAGTGTAAGATGTGGTTAAAAACAAGAATTAAATGTAAGTGGAATAACAAATATATAGCACATAATTTTATAATTATAATATTAAATATAATGTATAATGCTCAGTGCACAGAATATACATACATTGTAAATGCCAATTGTCACATATACCCAGATTAATGCAGATTTGGAAAAAAATATACCCAGATGGAAGCCAAAAAACCCAGATCTAGTAAAAAAATACCCAGCTGGAAAAGGACACTGCCTTTTATGTACATTTTATAATCCCTTAGAAGATTTGGCTGTCAAACATTAAATTCTCGAAAATTCTAATTCACCATAGCTCTACCGTACGCTTAGTACACCTATGACCATTTACAATGTGAACACACCAAACTAGTGTTATAGTGTTGACGGCACTATGTGCCTGGGAGGAGTTATTTGTAGATGACAACTAAACAGACATCGCCCGGTGTGGACTATTGCATGGAAAGATACACGTTTTAACAAATACAGACTGCCCAAGTAAGCCATCTAGTGTGTCAATTTATTGCTCTAATAAAGCACAAGAATCTTTAAAAACAAAATCACAGAGGAAAGGAACAATATTATGATAATCTGATATTGCTTAGTATGGTTTGGTATATCTTTAAAGAATAATGTTGCTTTATTTTGCATTAAAATATGCATAACACTTAACTATTATAATTGCTCACAACTTTGTTGTTTCCCTTGCAAAGCAATTACCTCCCTACATATATTATTGGCCTAATGGATATGAATGCAGTTTCATAATCCAGATATACCAGGTTCGAAACCTGCTGCAGGCGGTTTGGTAGCAGATCGCTTTGAGTGGATTTTTAACAATGGTATGAGCGCCGTACCGTTCAGAAAGAAATGGCAAACTACTGAATGAAAAAATTGCCTAGAAAAATCACAAACAGCCAATAAAAGCTGGGGTTGATTGCCACGTCCTGTAAAGGATAAGCAACTAACTTTAACATATATTATGCTACATGTTTACATGGTTCACAGGATTCAGAGTTTCATTCCAGTCTCTAAACACACCACTGATCCATCTAGAGATATGTCTAAAATTAGCTCTATGATATGATATTAAATAACATCTTCTATCATTATGATTAATAAGTTGAATTACAATTAAATCCAGAGTGCTGAAGAACTAGTTGTCAACATCCCATCTTACTAGTACTATATATTTAGACAATTTAATATTTTAAGTAAGACTTCACACATAAGCAGAAAGTATTTTGAACTTCCTGGTTCTATCAGAGACTTGATTGGAAACTGGTTAATACAACTGGACACAATAATCCAAATCTATATACAATGTTTCACCCGTGTGTTACCAGGGCCCGAAATGGGAGCAAAGAATAGTAACACTGTTCCCTGCCAAGCATGTCGTAGAAAGCGACTAAGGAGGGTTGGGCATGGGACCGGTTACCCCATCCTGTAAAAAATTTAAACCACAAAAAAACTTCACCAAACATGGACAAGTGAACTAAAGAAAATAAAACACAGCCATCCATGACAGGGGAAGGTCCTCTCGCAGGGATGCGTATGATGCGACACAGAGAAAGCCGAAATGAGTCTGTGTTGCCTACTGGCCTTCTTTCTTCTAGGAGAACTTCCAGATTTGGCACCTGGAATGTTCGGGCATTAAACAAACAAGGGAAAGTGGCACAAGTAGCAGCAGAAATGAGGGAATATAAAATCGAGGTTCTGGGAATGTGCGAAACAAAGTGGAAGGGGGTAGACAGGAAGAAACTCATCACAGGTGAATTGGTGCTGTCCTCAGGACATGAAGACGAAAGTTCACACCACAGTGAAGGGGTAGCTCTTATGTTATCTAAAGAAGCACAGAAAGCACTCATTGAATGGGAAGCCGTTGGATCCAGAATAATAACAGCTTCTTTTAAAACAGCTAAAAAGAAAATAAATGTAAATGTCATCCAATGTTATGCACCAACTAATGACAAAGAAGAGTCTGTGAAAGAAGCGTTTTATACTAGACTACAGGAAATTATGGAAAAAGTAAAAAGAAGAGACATCACAATTTTGATGGGTGACATGAATGCAAAGATAGGTACAGTCAACACCGGCTTTGAAGAAGTCATGGGAAAACAGGGGCTAGGAATAATGAATGAAAATGGGGAACTGTTGCGTGATAAATTCTCGCAACATCGTTTTATTTCAATATCTGTTTTATAACGCAAGGGCAACAACTGCTTGAAATTTATAGTCACTTTTCTCGGTAAGCATTTGTCTTCTCGCGTTGGTATCGAATGCAGTTAAGTTTGAGCTGTGGTCATTTTTGCGCTGGACTGCGCATGACTTGTCTTGTTGTTTGGTCGAGCGGTTTCCGCCCACGACTAGTGGAGTGAGCGATTTGGAATGGCGAAAGAGATGCCTCGTTGAAGAGGGGATCTCCGCTTTCTTTTGTTCTGTCAGGGATGTGTAGTCCTCTTATGGATATTTCGTTTAGTCGAGATAATACCTCTAGTGTTTTCCCACATGTCGGGAGGCGTGATATTTCTGTGTATTTCATGAAAGCAAGGTAAATTGACTTTTTCATTAACTCTATCGATTTTGGGTCGTGAGCGATTTCGATTCATAGCCTGTCTCCGAAAGTCGTCGCCACGAGATGTTCTTTCCCAGCTCACATGTCGCTGCATTGTACTGCATCGGTTGATGCATGTACCAAGGACCATTACTTGCTACTTTGTTAAATGAACTAGGTTTAGGAAACCTTTATTATCTAGAGGATATTTTTTGAGGACATTATTTATACTTCGGCAGACGTGTCTGTCTTGCTGAAGTCAAACTAAGGAGAGTGAACTGATCTCATACATCTGGTTATCTCCTGGCTGTTATAGAAAAGGATGGAGTTTTCCACCTGACTACATTTACAGCACTATGAAATATAACATGCATCTGACTCATCATTGTAATGCTGTCTACCGTCTATTGCTGTATTGAATGTTGCTGTGATAATGACTGTTTGATGTGCCTACACATTTGCGTAACCATTTTGTCACTGTGGCGTCCACAATAAATAATGAAGAAAAACGTCAACGGCTGTTTCAAGACTCATTGACTTTATACGTCGTGAGTTTACTGACGTCCTATGTGGATTGCCCTGTTATTGTTGTATGAACATTGTTTTTGACTGAACACATCTACACACTACACAAAACCAGACATGCGGATACCATCCATCATCATATGGCATCTTGCATCATTTGGTGGCCATAAGCTGGTTTGATTCTGGTACTAGCAAACACGGGGTCCCTTACCCACTTCATTTTCAACAAGAATTCATCAGCATCCTTCAAGAAATTAACATTCTTCAATACAGTCAACATCTTCAAAATTTTCAAAGTACTCGGCGTTGCCCGGTAAAAGTCAAAATTTCAACTTTTGACGGAAACAAGAATTTGACAGTACCCGGCGTTGTTACATGTTGCCGGATAACTCGGACTGCTGTTATCTTTTACGCAAGTCAAGCAAGTTGCTGCTGTCAAGGTTCCAGTGCTGTCGTTTTTTGAGAAGGTCAAGTGCCGGTTGAAACGGGTTGTTTTCTGAAGAAGGCCAAGTACCGATTTCCATCAACTTACTTTTGGATTAGAAGGTCAAGTGCCGAAACAACTCAACACACAGTATTTCAGAAGCTCTTGTACCATCGTGTTAGCAGTGGAAGCAGTTCAGATGTGCCATCATCGTTGGAGCTTCGCTCTTTAGGACGTTGATTGACATCCGTTTTTCTGCTGTTCTACGATTGGAAGCCTATAAGTTAAGTGGCCTGTTTGTATGTAAACTGTGCCCTTATACTTCTGCTGAGTCTTCTGTGTATCATCTCATTCTATATGTTATATGTTTATATGTTATTTGTATATTTATATGTTTATATTTCAGCGGGTTCTCGGTTGGGTGGTGTCTCCGTTAGATTATGCCACGTCATAGAGGTCGTCTATTGTGAGCGTTTTCTGTAGGGTTTGCAAATTTCCGATACTGGAATTTGCTAAGCGACTTCTGTTGCTATTTATGTTAGCTGTGATGACATGTTTTAATATTGTTTTCGTTATTATTTCGCATTCTTTAGTTTTGTTTTGATTTGTTTGTATTTGTTAGCCTACTCTTGTCTATAATTTAGTTTCATACAACATTTTTGTTTATACACTGTGGTGTCATGTATTTTGTTTAATTCTATCGCAGATATCGTCACATTTTTTGTGATATTTCATTAATTTCTGCTTTATTTTTAGTTGATTTCTGCGAAAGTTTTTGTATTGTTGCTGATCTTTGTTATTGTTTACATTGTTATTGTTTACATTGTTTGTATTGTTTACATTTTCAATGTTTACATTCTGCATGTGTTTACATAGTCATTGTTTACAGTTATAGTAATTAGTTAATGGGCTATGCTAATGCACTGTTACTACTATACTGATGATAAATGAATGATGAATAGTGTCGTGCACTATTGAATGAGAAGTGCACTTATGATCAAGAATTGAGTGCTGATATTTCATATACAAGTTCTTTGATTGGAGACTTGTTTCCCACAGAGACTGGGATAATATAATGTGATGTGAATATACAAGTGCTTAATTAAGACTTGTTACACTTAGGTTTGAAATAAATTAGTTAATTATTTCAGGTTTTGGACTCATATGTTAGACAACATGTCTACATTTGAGCACTTTATTGAGCAGGGTAAATTGCTTGGGAAGACTGGTGATAAGTTAGAAGAATTTGCAACTGCTCGATATGATAAAGCAATGGAAGCTGAACAAAAGAAACTGCAGATGGAAGCTGAACAAAAGAAACTGCAGATGCAGGTGGATGAAAAGAGATTCCAAATGGAAATGGAAAAACAAAAAAGGGAATCAGAAGCTGAGGAAAGAAAACTACAGCTAGAAGCTGAAAGACTTCAAAAAGAAGCTGAAAATAAAAGACTTGAAAAAGAAGCTGAAAATGAAAGACTTCAAATGCAGGCTCAAGCTGAAGAAAGGAAGTTACAAAGAGAGTCTGATGAGAGGAAAGCAAAAAATGGAACATGAAGAAAAACTCTTAGCTTTAGAGTTGGAGAAATTGAAATTGACGAGCATGAGTAATGGTAATGATTCAAACAAGGGTTCATCTTCTGGTAAGGCTAATAATGATACTTTTAAGATTAAGTTACCAACATTTAGTCTTCCAGTGATGACATAATGTTCTATCTGGACAGATTTGAACAAGCATGTACAGCTCATAACATAGACAAAGCAAAATATGTTTATCAGTTATCAGGGATACTGACAGGTAAAGCTCTAAGTATATTAAATATGGTGGATGAACCTGACAAGAACAATTATGAGGTTGTCAGGGCCGCTTTGTTAAAGAAATATCAGCTTAACGAAGACGGCTATCGTCTACAATTTAAAAACATGTTACCTGAAAATGGAGTTGAATTCTCCGAGTTTATTGCAAGAATACGCATTACTTTCTCACGATGGGTTGAACTATCTAAGACGGAAAAAACTTATGAAGGACTTATGGACTTAATACTTAGAGACAAAGTCATGTCGTCTGTCAATGAGTCTTTCCTTGCTTTCCTTCATGAACGTAAACCTAAAACAATAAAAGAAATGGAAGATTTCTGTTGCCAATACGTAACTGCGCACCCACACATAACCATGGGTAACTCTAAGGTGAAAGAAGGTTTACCAGTTGCTTCGGCAGCTCCGTATGGTCAAAACTTTGCTCGTAGATCCCAACAAAATTTTGATAGAAAGGGTAGCGGTAATTTCTGTCAAAATCATGGAAATCAATTTCATGGTGATTCTTCTTCGAAGAATTGGAGACAACCTGATAGTGGTCGTTACTATCACCCTAATAATTATAAGCATTTCAAAAGAGGATATGGTAATAGAGGTTATTCCTGCCGAAGACCTCAGAACCAAACAAATAGATGTTCGCATCAATGTGAACATGATAGTAATCGTGGAAACTGGAATTCGAACCAGGATAACAATTACAATAGAGACAATAATAACTGCAGAGATAATAATAACTCTGATAACTTCAGAGGTAATAATAGTCGGGGTAGATCTCAACACAAAAAAAGAGATATCAGCAGGCTAATGCTGTACAACAGGAAACTGAGGGAGCCTGTAATCATGGTGTTGATAATAAAAACTTTGACGCTGTCACTGGTTCTGCTTTTGACTTTGAGAGAGCAAACAAATGCCCCCAATGCAGTACTTTATTCGAACCGGGTACCATAACTACTTTGAGTTGTGGTCACCCACTTCCCGCTCTTCCTGCTGCTGTTGCGCATGACGGGAGGGGTTCTTTAATTCTACATAAGGGTCTTGTTAATGATACTCCGGTCTCACTACTTTTCGATTCCGGATGCACCACTATTGGTGTTAGACAATCGCTTGTAGATCCATCTTGTGCTACAGGAAGGGTTATTAAATGTGTCACATTTGGCGGCACTCTAGAAAAATATCCTACTGCTGTAATTCGCATTGCCACTCCTTTCTTTACTGGAGATGTGCATGCTTGTCTCTTACCTAATCCTATTGCGGACCTTATTATTGGTCGTATTCACGGAGTTAGGGAGTGTACCCCACAGCAGATTGCTGCTTGGGAAGATAATAACATGCAAGCTACAAATGCAGTAGTTACAAGAGCACAAGCTCTACAAACACCCGAAACTTCACTGAATAGTGATAATGAAGTTGATAGCCAAGATAGTCACTTAGTAATCACTCGTGACTCTTTCATAAAATTGCAAGAAGAAGATCCTTCTTTAAAAAAAATTCTTCGTTCTTGCGAAGAAAGGTGATCCGAATCAGGATACAAATAGAAAATCTTGGATTGCAATGAGAAACGGCGTACTTGTACGTATGGTACAAGATTCGACTACGTCGGCACATTCGCAAATTCTTGTTCCCAAGAGCATGAGAGTCCAAATATTACAACATGCTCATGACTCGCAATGTGCTGGACATATGGGTTTTGCCCGTACGAAGTCGAGAGTCCTTGCGGCTTTCTTTTGGCCTTTTGTCAATAAGGACATTCGTATTTACTGCCGATCATGCAAGGTATGTCAGGAGGTCAAATCTAGAGGACCACGACATGCTGCGCCTATCCAGGCTGCTGACATTCCTATTCGGCCGTTTCAGAAAATGGCCATAGATATTATTGGCCCTTTTAAGGTCAAGTCGGCCAGAGGACATCAGTTTATCCTTACATGTGTCGATATGTGCACACGTTGGCCAGAGGCTATTCCTCTTAAGAGCATATCTACTACAGATATCGCAGATGCTCTTTGGTTGATATTTTCTCGCTTGGGGTTCCCCAGAGAAATATTGTCAGACCATGGCACTCAACTCATATCTGACACTATGTCACAGGTAATGTCTACCTTACATATTGAACGATCTCTCAGTAGTATCTACCATCCTATGTCTAATGGGTTAGTTGAGCGTCTGAATAGAACGCTCAAGACTTTGCTTGGTAAGATAACTGAAGATCATCCTCAAGATTGGGACAGGGTTTTACCCGCGGCTCTCTTTGCCTATAGAGAAGTCCCTAATGAACACACAGGATTTTCTCCCTTCGAACTTGTCTTTGGCGCGCGTCCACGCGGCCCTATGTCTTTATTACACGATCTCATCACTGCCGATGATATTAGCGATGAAACTCAATCCTCATATGAGTATGTCATTGCTCTTAGACAAAAGATCATTGAGGCATGTAAGCTAGCAACTGCTTCATCAGAAATTGCTAAAGAGAAGGCAAGACAGTTTGCTAACAAGAATAGATGTCTACGACAACTTTGTCCAGGTGACAAATCATTCGTCCTACTCCCCAGTAGGGAAAATAGACTTCTTATTGCATGGAAAGGTCCGTATGCAATAGTCTCTCGGATTTCCGATGTTGACTATGTGGTCGATATTGATGGAAAGCATAAAACTTTCCACATAAACATGCTTTCGGAATTTCACGAACGTCCGGACTATTTGCTGCCTATTTTCCAGGCAACGGATGATGCTCCTGCACCTCACGGTCATTATTCATCCCTGTCTGTCATTCAGGATGAGGAAGCTACCTTCTCTGATGTCAACCTTCCCCTTCCAGTGGTTCCATTACATTCCACGGAATCTTGGAAAAACGTTTCTGTTTCTCCTAATCTTTCTGGTGACGAACATCGACGAGACTTGTCGATGTTACAAACATTTCAGGATGTTCTCACTGACATTCCTGGACACACAGATGTCATAGAACATGACATAATTCTTACCGACAATAATCCAATTAGGGTTAGGCCGTATCCTATTCCTATACACTTTCAGTCGCAAGTGGAAAAGGAATTGGATGAAATGATTCAATTAAATATAATTGAACCATCGACTTCACCATATTCTTCTTCCATGGTTATTGTCCGGAAGAAGGATAAGAACATACGAATTTGTGTTGATTATCGCAAATTGAATCAGGTCACAAAGTTCGACGCTGAACCGATGCCTTTGTTAGAAGATCTACTGATTAGACTTTCTAATTCTAGATTCTTCACTAAACTTGACTTGTCTAAAGGTTATTGGCAAGTGCCTTTAGCAGAGCATGCCAAACCTCTTACTGCTTTTTCTACACCTAGGGGTCTATTTCAATGGAATGTTATGCCTTTTGGTCTCATGAACGCCCCTGCCACTTTCGTTCGCATGATGCGTCGAATTCTGTCACATCGTTCGGATGTCATCGCATACTTAGATGACATCTGTCTCTTCAGTGATACCTGGGAAGATCACTATTTAGGGTTATATGACTTACTGTCCACTCTACGTGAGAATAATTTGACAGCAAAACCTTCTAAAGCTTTTGTTGGTTTTGGTGAAATCTCTTTCCTGGATCATCGTGTTGGTCATGGTCTCTTGAAGACAGAAGACCACAATACTTCCAAAATACTGAACATCTCTGTTCCTAAAACGAAGAAACAAGTTAGGAGTCTCTTAGGTTTAATTCAATTTTATGGGAGATTTATTCCAAATTTATCTTCGATCATGGCACCTCTATCAACATTGTTGAAGAAAGGTTCGCCTAATCTGGTCCGTTGGTCGGAAGAATGCCAATCTTCACTAGACCAAATCAAGAATATATTTTCTTCTCCTCCCATCTTAAGATTACCTACTCTTGATAGGACTTTTGTTCTTCGGAGTGATGCTTCATCCACTGGGATTGGAGCAGCACTGATGCAAGAATATGCAAATACTCTGCATCCTGTTATGTACATTTCTAGAAAACTAAATGCGGCAGAGAGGAACTACTCGGTTTTAGACCGTGAGTTGTTAGCGATGGTTTGGTCAATTCTAAAGCTACAAAGATTCCTCCTGGGCGCACATTTCATTCTAGAGACTGATCAGAAAGCTCTTACAGCTATTCAGACTAAGAATTTGAAGAGTTCGAGATCCACTCGATATGCTATAGCTCTTCAACCTTTTCACTTCACGGTACGAGCTATCCGTGGTGCGGATAATGTGATGGCTGACATTTTGTCTAGATGCCCACATGACTCCAACTAATACTTCTGTCCTATATTTCTATATATTACAGAGTCATAACACACCTATATTTCTACAATAGATTAGCACATCTGTACTTACTTTATATGTACACACTATCGTGCTTTGTTGTCATCTTCTTCTGTTCGTTTTTTAAGATGATAGAGGAGGACTGAGTAGTTAATATAAGGGCCGTTAGTTTACTAAACAGCCACAATTATTAATAATGTATTGTACCTTATGAAGCATATTAGTTATTAATTAGCATTATATTGCTTGTACTTTCTCAGAATGTCATTGTTGAGCTGAGGACTTACCTTACGAGTTCTAGATTGTGTACTTACCCTCGGAATACCAGAGCATATGTCCTGGATCGTCATGTAGTTTAACTTTACTATGTACTTATGTCATTACATGTCAAAGAATGTACTATTTAAATTTTCCTATCAGATTTGTACATCCATTTTTAAAGACAATATTAGAGTATGCTGTTTAATGATGATTATAGTAACTTGCATACGTATATTGTGTTTACATGCTAACGTGATGTGTGTTGGTGACACCTCCCCGATGTGCATATTTTTTGAGACATATTTATTTTTCTGTTGAGGTATATCCTCACCAGACACTCTATAATTAGCCTATTGTTTGGCAATTTAATTAATTATCAGCGCATAATTCGTGCGTTTTGAGCCGCTTATCGCATGCTCTTTGATATTGGAAAAAAAAAATATGTTCCACATTTTTTTTTTATCGGGAGGAGGTGGTGATATGTTGCGTGATAAATTCTCGCAACATCGTTTTATTTCAATATCTGTTTTATAACGCAAGGGCAACAACTGCTTGAAATTTATAGTCACTTTTCTCGGTAAGCATTTGTCTTCTCGCGTTGGTATCGAATGCAGTTAAGTTTGAGCTGTGGTCATTTTTTGCGCTGGACTGCGCATGACTTGTCTTGTTGTTTGGTCGAGCGGTTTCCGCCCACGACTAGTGGAGTGAGCGATTTGGAATGGCGAAAGAGATGCCTCGTTGAAGAGGGGATCTCCGCTTTCTTTTGTTCTGTCAGGGATGTGTAGTCCTCTTATGGATATTTCGTTTAGTCGAGATAATACCTCTAGTGTTTTCCCACATGTCGGGAGGCGTGATATTTCTGTGTATTTCATGAAAGCAAGGTAAATTGACTTTTTCATTAACTCTATCGATTTTGGGTCGTGAGCGATTTCGATTCATAGCCTGTCTCCGAAAGTCGTCGCCACGAGATGTTCTTTCCCAGCTCACATGTCGCTGCATTGTACTGCATCGGTTGATGCATGTACCAAGGACCATTACTTGCTACTTTGTTAAATGAACTAGGTTTAGGAAACCTTTATTATCTAGAGGATATTTTTTGAGGACATTATTTATACTTCGGCAGACGTGTCTGTCTTGCTGAAGTCAAACTAAGGAGAGTGAACTGATCTCATACATCTGGTTATCTCCTGGCTGTTATAGAAAAGGATGGAGTTTTCCACCTGACTACATTTACAGCACTATGAAATATAACATGCATCTGACTCATCATTGTAATGCTGTCTACCGTCTATTGCTGTATTGAATGTTGCTGTGATAATGACTGTTTGATGTGCCTACACATTTGCGTAACCATTTTGTCACTGTGGCGTCCACAATAAATAATGAAGAAAAACGTCAACGGCTGTTTCAAGACTCATTGACTTTATACGTCGTGAGTTTACTGACGTCCTATGTGGATTGCCCTGTTATTGTTGTATGAACATTGTTTTTGACTGAACACATCTACACACTACACAAAACCAGACATGCGGATACCATCCATCATCATATGGCATCACGCATCAGGAACTATTCTCAAACTTCTGTGCTTCAAATCAACTGACTAAAGGAGGAAGCATGTTTCCACATAAGAGAATACACAAGGCAACATGGAATATATAACCATAGAACAGAAAATCAGATTGATCATATATGCATAAACAAGAAGTTTAGATCATCATTGCAGGATGTAACGGTATATAGAGGAGCAAATGTGGCATCAGATCACCACCTTCTGATAGCCAAAGTAAAAATGAAACTCAAGAGATATGTAGCAATGCAAAATTATAGACAACAATTTAATGTAGGACATCTAAGAAATCAAGAAACAAGAGACAAATTTGCGGTCACAATATCCAACAAATTCCAGGTGCTCCAACAGCTGGAAGATGCAGAGAATACAGAAGACTATTGGCAGCAAATCAAAACGGTATGGAATGAGACATGTGAAGAAATACTGGGGAAAAGGGAACGACAACAAAAAGCATGGATAACAACAGAAACCATCAATAAGATAAAAGACAGAAAAAAACAAGAAAGCAGAGTTAAACACAAGCAAAACCAGAAGTTCCAAAGCCAAGGCTCAAGAAGTGTACACAGAAGCAAACAAAGAAGTAAAAAGAAGTATCAAAAGAGACAAGAGGAAGTATATTGAGGAGTTGGCAAGAGAGGCAGAAGATGCCGCAGCCAAAGGGAATATGAGAGAACTGTATAACAGCACAAAGAAGCTAACGGGGAAATACAAGCAAACATGTTGCTTCATAAAAGACAAGAATGGAAAACTGCTCAGCAATATACAAGAGCAAATGAAGAAGTGGACAGAATATTTTGGGGACCTTCTCAATAGACCAGCTCCACAAAACCCGCCGGACATTCAGCCCGCAGAAGAAGAGCTACAAATTAACTGTGAAAGACCAACGAAGGAAGAAATAAAGAAAGCCATAAAGCTTCTAAGAGATGGAAAAGCGTCTGGACCTGATGGCATTCCAGCAGAAGCCATCAAAGCAGATATCGACACGGCTACAGAGATGTTATATAAATTACTTGGTAAAGTCTGGGAAAAGGAAGAGATACCAGCAGAATGGAAGGAAGGATATCTGGTTAAGTTGCCTAAGAAGGGACATTTACAAGAGTGCACAAATTATAGAGGAATAATGTTACTTTCAGTGCCAGGTAAAGTATTAAACAGGATTATCCTTGAAAGATTAAAAGAGTCCATAGACAAGAAACTGAGAGATGAACAAGCAGGTTTTCGACAAAACAGATCATGTACAGACCAGATAGCCACTTTGAGAATAATAGTTGAACAAAGTCTGGAATGGAAACAACACTATACATCGGATTTGTAGACAACGAAAAGGCATTTGACAGTGTAGACAGAGAATCACTTTGGAAATTGATGAGGCATTATGGAGTTCCCCTGAAGATCATTAATTTAATAAAGAAAACATATGAAGACATGACATGCAGAGTTCTTCACGAAGGACAGCTTACAGAACCGTTTGGGATAAGAACAGGAGTGCGACAGGGATGCCTCTTGTCTCCATTGCTTTTCTTACTAGCAATAGAATGGGTTACGAGAACATCGACAACACACAACAGAAATGGAATCCAGTGGACTCTGACTAAGTAGTTGGATGATCTGGATTTTGCTGATGACTTAGCTCTTCTGTCCCAAAACCGTAATCAGATCAAATTGAAAACACTTGATGAGAGGTCACAGCAATTGGGTCTGAAAATACACAGGGAAAAGACAAAGATAATGAGAATAAATGCAGGTAATGATAACAGGGTTGAACTTGAAGAAGCACCAATACAAGATGTAGAATCGTACAAATATTTTGGCAGCAATATAGACAAAGTTGGAGGGACTGGCAGTGATATCAAAATAAGAATACAAAAAGCAAGAGGAGCTTTTATTGCATTGGGAAATATATGGAGATCAAGAGAAATCGGATCCAACACAAAAATAAGAATCTTCAACTCAAATGTGAAGTCAGTCTTATTGTATGGCTCTGAAATATGGAGAACAACAAAGACAACAACCAAAAAGCTACAGACTTTCATAAATGGGTGCTTGCGTAGAATAGAGGGATTAAAATGGTATGACAAGGTTACCAATGTGGAACTGATGACAAGAACTAGACAAGTGCCAGTGGAACAAGAGATGAGAAGAAGACGATGGCGATGGATAGCACACACACTGAGGAAACCTGTTGATAGCATTACAAGGCAGTCCTTGTTCTGGAACCCCCAGGGCAAGAGAAGCAGAGGTAGACCAAGAAGCACATGGAGAAGAGAGCTGGAAACAGAGGTGAAAATGATAAGGAGAACGTGGAAAGAACTTGAGATGATGGCACGTGACAGGAGGACTTGGCATGTGTTTGCTGAAGGCCTATGCTCCTTTGGGAGTGGAGGGTTATGAATGACTGAAGGATGTGTTTATGCAGAAGATAAGTATTCCGACAATATTGATAAAGTGTCGCGGACCATAACCTGACTGACTTTACGAAGAGGTGTTGAATGCACAATTACTGCTGAAGTGTTACAGACATGAATATTAATGGCCCTGTAGAGGTGGCCCGATAGACTGTGCATGTCTTGAATTATTTTACTAATATGGAGCTACTTGTTGTTTGGAGTCCTGAATAAACCACGTGTACTGTTAACAGCATTGATCTACAATTATTTCACTAGTTACGGTTCCAGTTTATTTGATTGTTGTGCTAAAGTTACCCTAGACTGAACTTGGCTATATTATCAACATTATAATTGCTACATTTACTTTTCCCCCCTATCTTGCATTTCGTGTTTTGCTTCAGACCAGCGACACGAAACCAAGGATTGTGGTGTTCAACTTTAGAAATACTGAGTTCTCTAAAGATCTGCCTTGATAGAGTCGTGTCTGATTTCAGGTTTCAGAGCATTTAGGATGTACAAAAACTACAACCTATCTTACCGGACGAGCCTCTTCCTGTAATCCCATCGAAAGAAAGATGGTAAAATCCCACAAAATGGTATTTTACTAAATGTTAACTTCATCTAGAAGATAAAATGGCATTCATATCTTATTCAGTTAAAGAATAAAGTGAATTTTGTGCGTTAGCTCGCTAGCGTAATAATCGCTCTGGGGGTTGGAGTGGCTTAGAGGTATGGCGTCCGCCTCTAATTCTAAAGGTACTGGGTTCGTCCCCAGCCTAGGGAATGTAGTTGGTGGAAATGTTTTTTTCAGAAACAGTGGGTCCTAATGATGTCATACTCCCCCCCTGATCTCCTGACTAGAGAGATCGGATGCCTAGCCTTCTCGGATAAGGGCGATAACAATAGGAGGTCTCGTATGCAAGCTGCTCACGTTAAAAATCTCTCCGCAGTTGGAAATCGTAAAGAGTAGGCCATACGGCAGCGGCCCTGACAAAATTTAAAAATTACCCACCTAGAATGTGGGATTCCTGAATACACACATTGAAATACTCGCCGGCACTATGGAGTTCGTGCACTGTGCTGAGGTCCTCCTTATGTGTTCTAAGGGAGAAGACTGAAGCACTTATGGAGTTGTCCGTGTGTAATAAAGATGACACCAAACTGAAAAGTGTTTTTAATTCTGGGAATAGCACGCTTTCAAATACGGGCGGGAGACGGATGGCCTGAAATTTGATTTGTTTAAAAACAAATGTGTTTTTCCCTCCGTCACCCAGAGATCTACCAAATCATGTCTTGTGATCTACCGATATGCTGCGATCAACCGGTTGCCGATCCCCTGATCTAGAAAGTTGCTGTTCAGAAGTTGCAGGTAGCCCTTACATCACGCCGGGGACGCGTTCTAGAACCAACTTGTGGATATGGAATCGGCGTAAATTGAAACCATTTTTAATTTAAGTCAATGGGAGGTCAATGACTTACGTTCCAGGCAACCAAAAGTTGACGAGCGATATAATACTTTTGCATTTAAATCTCTGAAATAAAGTAAATTAAATAAAGTACATTGTTAAAACAAACAAAAAAATAAAGTTAAAAAAAGCAAATAAAATAAAAATAAATTTGATTAAATAACAAAAAACAAGACATATTACTATTGATTTAAAAAATCTTAATCGATTAATAGAATTTCTTTAATCGAAAATTAATCGAACAATTTCTAGCAATTTGACCAATTATTAAAAAATCATAACATTTTTTTTTTCTAGTCGCTAATGAATTTATATATATTACTTGTCTTAATGCAACATCGTCCTGAAAATATAATGAAAATACTGAAAAATTACAACCAAACAATTTATTATTATTGGCAATACTGGCCAAATTCCATATCATAAACCTCTATTACAGTTAATGCTCTGGATGCAAAAAACATAAACATTGTTAAGTATGGAATAATCGATTAAAATGTGTTTTTTTAAATCACTTAAACGATTCAATAACACTTAATCGATTAATTAATCCTTACAGATTCCAGCTCCACTAAGTACACTTACAACCAAAAACGGCATAAAGCAACGGCTTGTTTTCCCCTTTCAGACGACGTCCTTGATTGGCGATCATCACGTCTGAAGAAAGCATACAGTGTTGAATTTCTTGATTTTTCTCTCCCTTTCCTTCAAAATCCAATAACAAGGGCTTCTATTTGCCATAAGGCTTCTCACTGCTATAACACTTCGCTCCCAGTCGTGGTCAATCTCGCACGGCTCATCAGTCAGTTTCTCCACGTCTGAAAAGATGCGCAGTAGATCGTTTGCCTGCATTTTTCTTGTCGTCAGCACGACATTCCTTGTTTTCTCCTCTTCTGTTTTTGTTGGCTTAGTTCTAAGTTCACTTTAAAGAGGCTCTCCAAGGCTTTCCAGAACCTCTGTTACGTCTTCATGTGTACATTCGTTTAAGCCCACCTCTTTTGCCAGCCTTCTAACGGCTTTAATTTAAGCGGGTTTTTTTTTACCTTTATAACAATATTTCATGTTAACGTAATAATTTTAAAAAGTAGTGCCTTGACATTTACTGATGTAAAGGAGTGAAATGTTAGAGACTTCACTATACTATGTCCAGCATCGAGACGTGGGGTTAGCAGTTCTCTTCCTCGCTGTATTTTCCTTCCCTAACTCAAGAGCAAAGTCAGGTACCCATTTACAGCTGGGGCGTGTCGACACCAAGAACCTAACCCGGCACCTATGCCGCGAGAGACTAGCACTCTTACCACTCTGTCAATCGGACGATCGTTAATGTAATAAGAAGTTTTAATATATATGTTTACCTTGTTCGACATTATTTTTTCTTACTTCGGGTTTCAAAATCGGTGAGCATCGAGGCTACCTACATATGTTCTATAGTTTATGCTAGCGTGGTCCAGCTTCAGTCCTGCGGGCCAAACGCGGCCCGTGTAAAACTGCTTTGTGGCCCGCGCTCATACAAAAAATATTTCTTTAATTATATCGTATAATTAATCATTTTGAGATTAGACTGAAAACGCCCGCTGCAAAGCAATGTTTTACTGTCAGCAGTCAGCATCCGAAACCGTTCAACTGACATTGATATCGAGACTCTGGTTACAGAAAATCCACACCCCCCACTTTCCGTTAGGAGGTAAGAATGAAACTAAAATTATTTCAATATAAATTCAGTACTCATTGTAATTTTTATTGTATTTTATTTTTAATTTCGCACTCTTCAATTTCATCCATTGTCACTGAGCTTTTATTTCAAATAATTTTTTTTATCATGAATGGCCCGCGAACTTTAAAATTTTGGTTTGTGTGGCCCTCGGGGTAGAATAAGTTGGACTACGGTTTATACTATTTCATTGCATAGGTGTTATTAAGGGGTGGAGCTACAGCGCATTTCAAGTCAAAACCAGCAAAAAATGAAAATTGAGATTAGTCTATACTCAGACAATCTATATTCCCCTGAATCTAAATCTGTGAAAATCATTTGTCATAACACATTTTTAAAGGAGGACCCCGTTACACGCCCATTGAGGCATATTGGGAATATGGTGTTAGGCCCATATTTTCTTGACCATCGGCACACTAGGGGTAATGTGGTCAACATCACGCCGGCCGCCTTAACCTTCCCAGAGTTGCTCTGGTATCAAGTTGGAGGTGGGTCGACCCAGGAACCGTTTGCGGCCTAAAAAAATCCCACCTCATCTGGGGATCGAACCATAGACCAACCACTATGCTACCGCGGCTCCCTCATTTAGAACACATTTTAAGTAGGTATATTTTAATTTTGTAACTCTTCAGAAATTGTGCTTTTCCTATGAAGAAATTCAAGAATTTCTCAGAACCTAGTTTTACATTCCTTAAGTTCTTATAACTTGCATATTTTTTAGACAGTCAGTATGAGATTTGGCACAGATACGTTTCATCGGATAGTAAAACTTTCTTCAGATCTGATTGTTGATATCTTATCAAAATGTTGATTTATTGCAAATAATGTTGTACACTTTTGAAATAAAATGGTTAGGCTTCTATTTTTAGATACAAAGTTTAAAGTTCTATATATCAGGACCTATTTAAGTTATCAAAAATGTAATCTGAGAAAAATTTTAAAATATAATGATCAACATTCTGTTTAAATTTGGTAGTGATAGATTAATAAATAAAACAACCCTTAGCATATTGAAATAGAACAATAGAATCCGATATGGCCGCCGTTTTCATGACAACCAATGAAGCAATACCATGACATTCTTCATCATGCTTATCTATGTTTGTTGTAGGTCTAGTCGGTATATTTTAATTGAAACCCTGTGATTACTAACGAAAATAGTATTTCATTGTTGGTTTATTTTGATGGCATGATCGCTCACTTGCATTGTTGGTATTTATGCCAGCGTTCTGAACGTTGTGGATGCATAATGTTGTTGTTTTTTTTCAGTGCGCACGTTTTTTTAACGTAGTTTTGGTGCAGCGGTGCGGATTAGGACGGCGCACAAGAGCGACGGTAGGCAACCAGTCACCAGAGGCCACACATACATGCGTGAATCATTACGACAAAGATCATCGCAAGAATTTGGATAATTAATTCAACGCAGAAATAGCCATCCCCAGAGTAGTACGCAACACGGCAGACGGATCCCGATGGCCCACTTTCTTGAGGAATGAAGCAGACGAAAATGTATCATGTGATCCTCTGAGCACGAACAAGCCCGTGTCATACGAGTATTTTTAGTATTGACGCTGAATAAAAGTGGCGACAGCAACTATAGTCCGTTCATCAATTGATGTTCAACTTTAAAATTTTTTTTCTAAAAAACTACCTGATGTAATGAATTCATATTTTGCATGTAGTCGTATATTATCCATGACGTTACAAATATAGTCAATATCAATTCTGCATTCTTCAAAACCGTAAATTCCTTTGATCTTTTCCGAATCTTACAAGAAGCACGGCTTAAAAATTAAATTTTACAGTATACTACGTCATAAATGTCAAAAGTAGGATCAGAGGCGTATCCATATCTGCTCACCGCATAGGAAACAGCTATAAGTAGTGATACATCTAAATCTGAAACGTGGGGGTAAAAAACTGTATTCAAAACTATATTGTATACGACACGGTAAATTTTACATGTATACCTGCACTATTTCTTCGTGTTTTAAAGGAGCATAAATAATTACATTGTTTTATGTTTTTGATATCTCAATTAAGTTACATTTATCTCAGTCCGTATCTGACGATTCTATATAACTTTACAATAATTTCACAATACGCCACTGACTAATGATGTCGCACTATTTCAGCTTTCAACAGCAGACAACTGCGGTGCACGAAATGTCATGATTTCGTCTTAAAATATATTTTTTTCTATTAAAAAACCATTTATTGCCCGTGCAAAACAACTGTACTGCTGACATGCTACATTTTAATACCGGTAGGGGAGTGTGATTTTAATATAACCTGATGAATAGATATCTAAATCTAGATACATTTTCTGGAGGCAAAAAATGTTTTCATAAATCATGAACAATATAATACTACATGCAAAATATAAATTCATTACATCAGGTAGTTTGTTTGAAAACAAATTTCAAAGTTGAACATCAATTGGTGAACGGAGTTTTTTTTTTTATAACATCGATGGTTTCTGTAGCTAATAATTTGACCTGATGAGAAACTAGAACTTTGCACAACCTGGTATTAGTCACTTCATATGAAATGACTCAGGAAACAGTTGTTCTACTAACTGTCTCATGAAATATCCTTTCAACTACACAAAGCTATCAGTGTTCTATGCAATCAGTCTTTCTTCTTCTTCTTTTCTTTGATCCATAACCGCCAACCGTCAAAGCGGTCAGTGGCCATCACGCCTGGTGGCGTCTTGTAGGGCAGCAACAAATTCATTCCACTTTATTCGGTCGGAGCCATCCTTCGTACAGTGCCCCAACTCTGGTTCATTCTTTGCATCTCAGCCTCCACAGTCCTCCGTCAAATTTCACTCTCTTTCGCTTTCCCTCGGGGGTCCATAGCATAACTGTTGTTGTGATTGTATCAAGGTCCCTTCTGAGGACGTGGCCAACCCAACTCCAGCGTCTGCCAGCTATGATGGTGTGCATGTCCTCCTGGGTACTCCGAATAAGTAGTTCTTGGTTGCTGATGGTGTTTGGCCAAAAGATTCGGAGAATTTTCCTTAGGCAGATTGTGTGGAAAGAGGACAGTTTCGACATTTCCTTCTCTGTTACTCTCCAGCATTCCGCAGCATAGAGAAGCACAGAAAATACACAGCTCTCATACAGTCTTAATTTGGTGTTTGTGCTGTATTGGGAAGACTTCCAAATGTTGTTGAGACTAACAAAGGCTGTTCTCGCTTTACTCATTCTGTTGTTAATACGCAATCAGCCAATCCCCTTTAGCTCCCCAAGGAGCATAGCCCTTCAACAAACACATGCCAAGTCCGTCTGGCCGGTGCCATCAGCGCAAGTTATTTCCACGATTTCCTCATAATTTTCACTTCTGTCTCCACTTCTCTTCTCCATGTATCATTTGGTCGACCTCTGACTCTTTTTCGTGGCGATTCCAGAGCAAGTACTGCCCTGTAAAGCTATCAACAGTCATCTTCAATGTGTGTCCTATCCATCACCAGCGTCTTATTCTCATCTCTTGTTCCACTGACACGTGTCTAGTTCTTGCCATCAGTTCCACATTGGTGACCTTGTCATACCATTTCAGTCCATATATTCTACGCAAGCACCTATTTAATGAATAGCTTTTTTGTTGTTATTTTTGTTGTTCTCTATGTTTCAGAGCCATACAAATAGGACTGACTTGACATTTGAGTTGAAGATTCTTATTTTTGTGTTGCACTTGACTTCTCTTGATCTCCATATGTTGCCTAATTGCAATGAAAGCTCCTCTTGCTTTTTGTATTCTCATTTTGATACTTACTATTGTCTGTTCTCCGAGCAAACTGAAGTACTCAAGACCTAATCTTCACACTCAGACAGCTGAGTGAAAAGGCCCTTGAGTATAAGAGTGAGATCCATCTTTGTTTCATAGATCTGGAAAAGGCGTTTGACAGGGTCCCCTGGAGCAAACTTTGGGACTGTTTGGCAAGGAAGAATATTCCAGCCCCTCTGATTCATGCTATACAGAGCTTCTACAAGTCTTGCAGAAATTATGTGAGGACAGCAAACCATAAGTCAGAAGAGTTCAGGACCACGACTGGTGTAAGACAAGGTGATATCCTGTCACCTTGTCTTTTCATATTCCTCATGGATGATGTCATCAAGGCATGTAAGGAGAGAACAAGAAAGTATTCAGTGGGGTACTGGAAGATGAGACAGGTCTGTATTTCAGAGCTGGCAATTGTTGATGATGTTGCCCTGATTGCTAAATCATAGGCACATTTCCAATCCAACCTGCAAGTCTGGAAGGAAGAGCTGGAGAAGAGAGGGATGGTCATAAGCAGCTCTAAAACAAAATCCATGGTGATATCACGAGAAGAAAGAAAACATCAGATTAAGCTGGGAGAATAGGTCCTGGAGCATGTCGACCACTTTAAATACCTCGGAGCTATTATAGACCGAAAGGGAGGCATCAAAGAAGAGTTGGGCACTCAAAAAGCAGCAGCTGGGAGACTTTTTTCAGGCCATAAATAGAGGATTCCTCAGCAAGAGAGAGGTTGGTAAGAAAACGAAGATGGCTGTATAACGTTCCACCTATGTCCCAGTCTTGACATATGGATGCGAGTCATGGGCAATGACTACAACCCACAAAAGCCAGATCCAAACCTCAGAAATGAGGTATCTGAGGAAGGTGGTTGAAGTCACAAGAAAAGACATGGTCCGCAACCAGACGATACGTCAAGGCCTAAAATCCCACCCCCTGCAGACCCAAGTAGTACAGTCCCAACTAAGATGGTTTGGCCATGTCTGCAGAATGGGAGAAGATCGGCTACCATGACAAGCATGGGAAACAAAGAGCCAGTGATCAAGACCCACAGGACGACCCAGAGTCCGCTGGGAGGACAACAATAGACAATCTTTGAAGGACCGAGGACTAGAATGGAACCAGGCCAGAAGGAAGACAGCCGATAGGATAGTCTGGCGCTCTCTCTTCCAAATCTCTACACCTCACGGTAGAAGGGGAACGACTAAGTAAGTAAGTACTATTGTCTGTTACTTCAACGTTGTCTGTATTAGTATAAGTATGATTCTACATCCTGTAGTGGCGTTTCTTCAATATCCATCTTATCATCATTTCCTGCATTTATTCTCATTATCTTTGTTGTTTTTTCCCATTGTATTTTCAGGCCCATCTGCTCTGACCTCTCATCAAGTATTTTCATTTTGTCTTCCGTCTGATCACGGTTATGGGACAGAAGAGTCAGGTCGTCTACAAAATCTAAATCATCCAGCAGTCTAGTCATATTCCACTGGATTCCATTTCTGTTGTGTGATGTCCATGTTTTCATAACCCACTCTATTGCTAGTTAAAAAAAAAAAATGGAGACACGAGACATCCATATCACACCCCTGTTCTTATTTTAAACGGTTCTGTAAAATGTCCTTCATGAAGAACGTTGTATGCCACGCCTTCGTAAATTTCCGTTAAATTGTATGATCTACTATTGGGGAACTGTAATAATTTGGTCGTCGGAAGTGATGAACTTCTTTTAGGGCCATTACCATCTTTACGGTTGAGAACCACTGGCTATTACGACTTTATGTCTGTACTTTTAGCAGGGCCAAATTTTATTGCTACATCCTTTGTCAAGGAGTCAACAGTTTAACGACATCATGTTATGACTATCCCACAGTATGGTGCTGACCTCGTTAAAGGTCATGCTTGTTTTATTTACGCCTCAAAAAACCAAAATATTCCACGTAGGGGGTTTGTCAAGTCTGGTAATGAATGGTGTGAGATATTTCACAAGATCGATACGGTAGTCATAAAGGTGGGCGTGAACACCCTTAAGGGGAGGTTAAACCCCCAAAATGAAAAACACAGAATTATAATATAATATCTATATCTGGTCATTTATACAAGCAAAATGACTGAAAAAAATACAAAACATTGAGGTATATGCTAAAAACTTGCAATCTATGGCGGAAAAACAGTAAAAACAAGGCAACTTTTAGCTTTTTTTGGGTATTTTGTTGCCCAAGATATCTCAAATGTGAGTACAACTTGAGTTATGAAATTTGGCTGATTCATTTGTTAATATATGATAATGATTGTATACTAAAATAATTTTGATTGGTTTGATATCTGAGTTTTTTTGGATTTTAACATACCAATCGAAAAATAGTTGAAATTTTTAAGGGGGGTATCTTAGCTATTTCTTAACAGTTTTGTAGTTTGTTAACATATATCCTTTATTTTAGTTTATGTTAATGAGCACTATGTGTACAGCATGTGGCCCAAAATGTAATGCTGTATCACTAATAGTTTTTGAAAAATCATGGGCAACGTGCCCACATTTGTGTGAAAAATGAGGTTTTGAGAAAATTAAGAAAAAAGGGAGGAATTACACTTTTACACAAAATATACTCACCTCGGTATCCCCCTGCTATGTAGGAATCATCTCTGGTATTTTCCTTTATTGATTCCATGTTCTGTCTCATACTTTGCAGCTTACTTTTCACTAAATTCTTCATTTCAGCAGACTGTATGCGCTTTTTATCAGTTTCCGAAAAAATACATCCTTTCTCTGGTAGACATGTACTATGCGGGGGGAAGCGATTGCTCTACCCTCAGCAGACTCAGTACATGTAGGAGAGGCTTTGCTCTCAATATATTCAAGATTAGGATACCCTTATCAGATATTAACTGACAATGGTTCACAGTTCAGAGGGAAACTGATGGAGGAAGGTTTTAGGATTTTTCAAAATATTCTCGTCCGCACATTTTATCATCCACAATCGATTGAACAAGTGGAAAGATATAACGGGACTCTACTTACAATTTTACGTAAGCTCGCACAGGAGGAACCAGAATCGTGTGATTCGTTCTTACCTGCAGCTTTTTTGCGTATAAGGAGGTACCCTACCACTCTACTGCAATACCTCCAGCCACGTTATTATTTCGATGACCCATCAAAGGACCCCATGGTTAATAAAAATTAGCCAGTCAAAATTATTTTTACACATGAAACTATGTTTGAAAAACTTAAATTCTGTTTGCTTCAGGGAAATTAATACGGTACCGAAAATTAAAATCCATGCATTAGAAGCAATATAGCATCACAAATATACCAATTTGTATATTTTACATATATAATTAGGTAAAAATACACTTACCTGACATACTTTAAAAATTTATATAAAATCATCCACAAAGGTTTTAGTGAAAATAAACATACAGAAATGTGGGCAAATGAATGTACTTTCCAGTGCAATATGTATCTAAAATTTGATATTTTCAATGAAATTCTTCATTTTTGGGGGTTAAACCTCCCCTTAAATGTTTTGGTTACAGACGATTATGTGAAGCTGCGACAGACCAAGCAAGCCGGCACAGGAGTTTAAAATCCATTATTATCATCAACACCTTTCAGCTCCCAGTGCAGCAGAGGTCCTTAACAAAAACATACCAAGCCCCTCATGTTCTGTGCCATTCGTTTAATTCCTTTCCATGTCTCCTTTATTCATTTCGTGTCTGCCTCCAGTTGTTTTCTCTCCATGTGTTTGTGTGTTTGTGTGTGTTTTTTTTTTTGTTGCTTTTTTTTTTTTGCTTCTATTTTATTTTTTTATTTTTTTTGCCTCCCTCTTATTCTCGTACCATGAGGATTCCAGAACAATTATTTTTATTGTTAATCAGAATCGACCTAACTGCACTCAGGGCAAACCCATAGGTGCTCAGTTTCGCTTAGCAAATGTCGAAAAGTATGAATGCCAATTGTACCTGTAGCACGCTGGTTGTACATACGACGGATAATTCCTCTCTCACGTCCATCTCTGCTAGTCCCACGTCCAGAACAGTTACAGCATTGTAATGCAGTCAACAGGCTTTCTTAACGCGTGTCTCATTAAACGCCAGTCTTTTTCTCCCCTCCTGCACTGGTAGCGTTTATCTGGTTCTTGTCGTCAGTTCCACATATGTCATACCATCCCAGTCGTAAACACCCAATTTTTGAAAACCTTTATCTTTTTGGTTATCATCAGTGTTGTTTTCCATGTTTCACAGCCATACAATGGGACTGATTTGACATCTGACGATTCTGATATGTGTATTGGACTTTATTTTGATTTCCGTATATTTTCCAATGTAATGAAAGCCCCTCTTGCCGTTTGTATTCTTATTTTGATATTGTTATCTGCTCCACCAACTGTTATCTGTCACCACGATATGTGTGCGTTACCACATCTTGCAGAGAAGAGTTTAAATTGCTTATCAGCTTTTATGTTCTTGGGAGTTTAAATTACTCGTAAGAAAACAATAAATGCATCTCCACACGTAGCTTAATATCACAAGTGGACAGTGACAGTTAAAAAATCAATATGATTTCTTTGCTTCCTTTTATCTAATGCTTGCTCCGCGAAGCATCGCAAGGAGGATTGATAATTGGTTTCGAATCAATACCACGCATTCAACCTGCTGGGCAACCGTACCGAGCACCGAACTATTCATTATGCCCACCAGACACGTGACGAAGGTCCCAGGCTTTCAGGGGTCCCCGCGACAAAAATGCCATAACGCACAGAGCTCTACAGCAACGGCACGTGCACGATAGGACGCTCGTGCGTGCAGGATAATAGTACCTGTACAACAGGTAATTTATTAGTTACTGCCACCCCCGATTTTTTTCAGTTTTTTTAATGTTTTTATTATATTTTATTTTCAGGGTCCCCACTATCTTTTACAAAATCTAGGGGCTGTAGCGAACACTTTTTTTTTTTTTTTTTTTTTTAACATATTATTAAATATAAATTTTTTTTAAAATATCTCTGAAATCCACTATTTTTTCTAGTCTTTTCTTTTAGACGATTGGAAAGGGGCTCCAAAATATGTTAATATCCTAGGGCAGGGGTCGGGAACCTTTCCATGACAAAGAGCCAAATATTTAATTTTGTCTCCATTTTAACAAATTGAAGACCCGCATCAAAAAAAAAAAAAATCACATGGTATGTCTCATTCACTAAGTAGTAGAGAGCCGAGAGCCGCACGAGATGGCTCAAAGAGCCGCCCGCATGTGGCTCGCGAGCCGCGGGTTCCCGACCCCTGGCCTAGGACCCCCGACATTCTTAATCCGCCCCTGGCCGCACCGTGTATTTTTTTAAGATCGTCGTCACTTCCTCTACCTTATTCCCTGGGCATTCCTCTGTCCATGATTACTTCCCTTTAGTGGTTATCAACATGTCTGCCGGTTGCACAACATGTATCCACAAAACGTGTTCAAACGATATTATTCTTTGTATCTTTTACTTGCGCTGGTCTATCAATGTCTTTAATTTCTAGGACTTTTCGTGTTATATTAGACAGATTTACACGGTCAGCGCACAGACATACAAGGTGTCCCATAAGTCTGGGATCAGAAGGAGAAATAACGGATTCGTATATTTTGATCTTTGTAGCCAAAAGATGTCTTTGAGTAAGGAAGAATTAGTCCAGATAATTCTTATCGTAGGAAATCAGTCAAAGACAGGTCGCTTGTAGAACAATGTCCGAGTGGCTAAGCCTTTAGAGCTCTTTGCTCTCGCGGTAGTTACCGGATTGTGGGATCGAAACACGGTTGCGTCACGCTCCAGTCTTCCCAGCTGTAAATTAGTACGTGACTCTGCTCTTGAGTTAGGGAAGGTAAAGGCAGCGAAGAATGGAACTAGTGACACCACTTGAAATAAGGCGGACCTATGGTGAAGTCTCTATCACTTCACTCCTCTACGGCAGTGTATGCCTATACCTTTGAGCATTCAATTGGCCGTGTGGTTAGAGCGTTTTCCTCTAACAGGACAGTTACCGGGTTCCGGGATAAAAATAACACAGCGCCAAGCTCCAGTCTATCCAGCTGTAAATGGATACCTGAGTCTGCTTTGAACTAGGAAAGATAAGGCAGCGAGAAAGAGTACTTGTCACTCCACCCCATAAAAAAGCTGAACCTATTATGTTGAAGTCTCTAACACTTCACTTCCCTACGCAGTTTCTGCTATGGGACTAACCTTTACCTGTTAAAATCCAGTCTGCAATCCAGTAAAACAGAACTGGCTCGCCGTCTGAATGTAGTCTGCTAAATCTGCGGTAACCTATCTCGGGACTTCGATTTTCTACAAAAAGAATTATATGGACTTGTTCTTCTTTACTCAAAGACATCTTGGGGCTGCAAAGATCAAAATATTTGAATTAGTTATGTTTTCCTCACGAATCCAGATTTAAGGGGCACACTATACTTGTACATACCCGTTACTACCAAGAATAAAATTGTAAATAATTCATTCATTATGAGACATCTGCTCCAAATATACGTGTTCATCATTTTCATTTCTATCACTGGAGATCTTCTCCGTGTGTCTTTCTCTTCGCCTCTGCTTCTTTTGTACTACTCATCGCCAGCGTCTTCTTGTCATCTCTTGCTCCATTGATGCTCGTCTGGTTCTTGTCATCTCTTGCTCCATTGACGCTCGTCTGGTTCTTGTCATTTTCACATTAGTAATCTTGTCATACCACTTCAAGTCCTTCAGTTCTACGCAAGCACCCATTTAGGAAAGTCTGTAGTTTTTTTTTTGTTTTTTTTTAACAGGGCTGACTTGACGTCTGAAGTGATTTTTCTGTTGGACCTGATTTTTGATCTTCATCTAGTCTTTTGTATTCTTATTTTGATATCATTGTCTGTCCCTCCATCTTTGTCTAAATTGTTCATCCCATTCTCACATTTTAAAATGTATTTGTAGAATATTTTCTGTATTGTTTCTTTCCCCTTCCTCAGAAACGTTCCGAGCAGCAGCTGAAGCCGGTCCCTCGGATATCCTCAAACTGTACAACACTCGTAAAAATTTGCTGAACATTTCCCCAAAGTTGGCGGGGAACACGCCATCTACACGCTACAGCCTTGAGGTTGTTGCTGCAGATTGCGGTAAGTTTTAAAGTCTGTGTAAAAATTTGCGTAAAAACCCAACCCCTGCCGACCCAAGTAGAACAGTCCCAACTACGATGGTTTGACCATGTCTGCAGACTGGGAGAAGATCGGCTACCACGACAAATATGGGAAACTAAGAGCCAGGGATCCAGACATCCAGGACGACCCACATTCCGCTGGGAAGACAACATTAGACAATCTCTGAAGGACCGCGGATTAGAATGGAACCAGGTCAGGAGAAAGACAGCTGATAGGATAGTATGTTGCTCTCTCTTCTAAACATCTACACCTGACGGTAGAAGAGAAACGACTAAGTAAATAATAATCTAGTCAAATCATTATCATTATAATTACCTTTCAGCTGCCCAAGAAGTATAGACATTCAAATTCATGCAAAGTCTTCTTTTCCTGTGCCATTCACTCAAGGTCTTTCCTGTGCCATCCACTCAAGGTCTTTCCTGTGCCATCCACTCAAGGTCTTTCCTGAGCCATCCACTCAAGGTCTTTCCTGTGCCATTCACTCAAGGTCTTTCCTGTGCCATCCACTCAAGGTCTTTCCTGTACCATTCACTCAAGGTCTTTCCTGTGCCATCCACTCAAGGTCTTTCCTGTGCCATCCACTCAAGGTCTTTCCTGTGCCATTCACTCAAGGTCTTTCCTGTGCCATCCACTCAAGGTCTTTCCTGTGCCATCCACTCAAGGTCTTTCCTGTGCCATCCACTCAAGGTCTTTCCTGTGCCATCCACTCAAGGTCTTTCCTGTGCCATGCACTCAAGGTCTTTCCTGTGTCATCCACTCAAGGTCTTTCCTGTGCCATTCACTCAAGGTCGTCCCTGTGCCATTCACTCAAGGTCTTTCCGTGCCTTCTCTATCTCCAGTCCTTTCTGTCTCCAGCTCTCTTCTGCGCGTGGTTTCCAGTCGACCTTGACCTTTCTAGGTTCAGCAGCCTAGATTACGTTGCACTTTTCAGTGCTGCGTCATGAGCTGCCTTAATAGTGGATCTTCTGTTGTCCTGGATGACCGAGTAGAGTTTACATGTTTAAATGAACATTCGGTTGTCTGTTCGATAAAAAAAAAAAAAAAAAAAAAAAAATCTGAGAGGGTGTCAAAGATAAAATAGTGGAAAATATCACTCAAACCAGCGTACACTCATTCATTCCGCCATGGCTTCTCAAACTTGTGTTTGATGGAAGAATAAAAGATAATCTTTAGAGGAAACTCTTCCAGATTGCAAGTTGAATGCACAGTCTCTCCTCGGGAATTAGTCCACTCAAAAAAACTTTCCAAGAGAATTCTGGTGAAACTAAACAGGATATTCTCTAGGCGATAAATTCTATATCCGATATCCTACAAAGGACTATGTATAGTACATATAGATGGATAAGAGATTTGGTGCCCAGCCACATTAAAAATATCCTGACCCAATAGTGTTTATTAATTTTGGCTCTGCCCCCAGGGTGTAGATTTATGTTACTAAAACTATACAACCCAATTAAATATTACAAAGAAAATAACAACAGACTCTGTTATGTAAAGTTTTCAAAAATGAAAATAGAATCTCCCAATATATTCAAATATACAACTAATATGTTCCCTAATCTATGAATGGTTCTGATCCATGTCAGAATTAATTTTTAATCATAGGACAATAGGAATATTCTGTAGTGGTTCTGCTGGCATGTTCAGATACTCATCTCAATTGCTGATGTAGTCTTGTTGCCAGGGGTTCAATATGTCCCAGCACTCCAGGTCACGCAAGTTCTTTTTAGAGTTTCGGAGGATGGCAAGCTGCTTTCTCCGTCTTGACTCAGGGCGCATCACCAGCTGGGATGGATTAAGTCTGCCCTTGAGAACACTGCTTATGGTTTAGTCTTCTGGTATGGCAACCTGGTATGACAACCTGGTAGGACTGGATTGACAAACAATTGAAGCGCCATTAGTAATCTTGCCAGAGAAGTCATTTCCCATATCTGCTGGACGCTAATCGTCCATCAGAAATCTAACAAACATTCATAGCTAACATCAATAACAAAGTACTATTTATTATCTATAAAGTACTATAGCATAACTGATGTTATAAGCAAACAGGTGGATCTAAACCTATATCTGGCTTCCAGCTTGTTTCCGATAGGAGAATTAAGACTAGGTTTGGTCCCTTCTGAATAGGTTTGAATAGGTGATAGACTCAGTGAGAGTTAGTGAAAGGTAATAGAATTTCCACACACGTGAGATGATAGATTTGATATAGTGGCTGTCTCTGCAAGCGAAAAGAATTCTTCTCTCTCTCACCTATCTTCTACAACAGTTGTTACAGCGTCAGACAGACTACACCAATATACATATTACGTATATTTCTATCACTCACAGGCACGCACATACACGTGACGACAGGTAAACACACAGACGTGGGAAAACTATAACAATGATATATATATTATCTAGAACGAGCTGACCAAACACGATTATTAAGTTCAAGAGCGATTTTATTATCAGGAAAAATCGGCTCACAACATCAAAGAAAGTACATCAAGGAAAATACATATACACATAGTCATAAAAAATCAAGGAAATGTTGCAAGGATGATAGCCCCGTTATGGTGTTAACTCTAGGTTTAGCCCGGCCCCGTTAAGAGAACAGAGGATGGCGCCAGAGTCACAGATACATAGGGTTTGAGTCTAAGAGTTTTTCTTTGTTTATCTCGTAATTATATGCACAGAGTTTGAAAAAAATCTGATTTAACCTAAGACAAAAACACAAGAACTCTAGCCTTAGCAACAAATTATGCAGATTGGAAAAAAAATTAGGACAGCAACAGGGTGTCAAAGATATAATAGTGAAAATATCACTCTGACCAGCGTACACTCATTCATTCCGCCATGGCTTCTCATTCAGGTACTCACGACTTTGCTCGCTGCCTCTTGGAACACATTGGTTTTAGATCTTCACACAGACTCAAAAAAAATGCAGTCTTCTGCCAAGAAGTCCCCAGTTCCAAAAGACGTATTTAACTCGGAGTCTCCGGGAACGACTACTTGGGTATGCAAATTAAAAAAAAAAAAAAAAAAAAAAAAAAAAAAAAAAAATATGGCCTTAAAAAATAAAGATTCATAAGTAAAAGGGTAAAGGTCAAGTTTAGGTTAAGGATGATGATGATGATGACGACTACTACTACTCCTACAACGACGACTACTACAACTACGACGACGATGATGATGACGACGATGGCAATGATGATGAGGACGACGATGGTATTGATGATCACGACGATGTTGGCGATGACTTATGATGATGATGACGATGACAATGACGAATACTATTATGATGATGATGACGATGATGACGACGACCGTGATGATATTGACGACGATGATGGTGATGACGATGATGATGACTATGATGATGATGACGACGATGATGATGATGTTGATGACGACGATAGTTTCGACGAGTATCATGATGACTTTGATGATTACGACGATGATGACTTTGATGATGACGACGATGTTACGGGCTTTTCCCTGATTTAAATGGGTTAGTCTAGTATTATGTTTCGTACAATTATTTGATCGTCTGTTCGGTGTTAAACCCGGTATCGATATTGATTACAACCATGGATTCTTTTGATACTTCTTTCAAGTAATTGCATTTTAAACGTGCTTTCAATAAAAGTTCATATATATTTGAATGACCGTGTTATATCGTTTCATTTCATATTACCAGTGTGACAGCGTGTGTATTCATTTGAAGGTCAATGGTCATTCTTCATAAAAACAGTCATAACTCGGAACCTTGAATACGTTGCTGAATAAGACCAGTTTTTGACGACATAATAATTAGTAAGGATTCATTCTTCCATCATGAACCACAGACAATACTTAAGGGGAGGTTAAACCGCCAAAATGAAAAACACAGAATTATAAGATAATAGCTATTTCTGGTCATTTATACATGCAAAATGACTGAAAAAAATACAAAACATTGAGGTATATACTAAAAACATGCGGTCTATGGGGGAAAAACAGTAGAAAAAAGGCAAATTTTAGCTTTTTTGGGTAATTTGTTGCCCACGATATCTCAAATGTGAGTATAACTTGAGTTATGAAATTTGGCTGTTTCATTTGTTAATGTATGATAATGATTTTATACTAAAATAATTTTGATTGGTTTGACATCTGAGTTTTTTTTGGATTTTAACATACCAATCGACAAATAGTTGAAATTTTTAAGGGGGTATCTTAGCTATTTCTTAACAGTTTTGTACTTTGTTGACATATATCCTTTGTTTTAGTTTATTCTTATGAGCTCTATGTTTACAGATGTGGCCCAAAATTCACTGCTGTATCACTACTAGTTTTTGAAAAATCATGGGCAAGGTGCCCACATTTGTGTGAAAAATGCGGTTTTGAGAAAATTAAGAAAAAAAGGGAAGAATTACACTTTTACACAAATTTTACTCAACTCAGTATCCCCCTGCTATGTAGGAATCATTTCTGGTATTTTCCTTTATTGATTCCATGGGCTGTTTCATACTTTGCAGCTTACTTTTCATTAAATTCTTTATTTCTGCAAACTGTATTCGCTTTTTGTCCGTTTCTGAAAAATTCATCATTTCTCTGGTAAACACGTACTATGTGGGGGGAAGCGATTGCTCTACCCTCAGTACATGTAGAAGAGGCTTTGCTCTCAATATTCACAAGATTAGGATTCCCTTATCAGATATTAACTGACAATGGTTCACAGTTCAGAGGGAAACTGATGGAGGAAGTTTTCAGGATTTTTCAAAATATACTCATCCACACATCATCATCCACAATCCAATGGACAAGTGGAAAGATATAACGGGACTCTACTTACAATATTACGGCAGCTCGCACAGGAGAAACCAGAATCCTGGGATTCGTTCTTGCCTGCAGCTTTATTTGCGTATAAGGAGGTACCCCACCACTCTACTGGAAAACCTCCAGCCACGTTATTATTTGGACGACCCATCAAAGGACCCCATGGTCAATAAATATTAGCCAGTCAAAATTATTTTTACATATGAAACGATGTTTAAAAAAACTTTAATTCTGTTTGCTTCAGGGAAATGAATACCGAAAAATGTTTAAAATCCAACATTAGAAGCAAAGATATACTAGTTTGTATATTTTGCATATATAATTAGGTAAAAATACGCTTACCTGACATAATTTCAAAATTTATAGTTCACATCAAGAGCACTGGATACATTATAGCGTAGAGTCTATATTTTCACAGACATTGCATGTCCGATACATTATCGTTATAATTAACGTTCGATTATATTTCCACCAAAACTGTTTGGCATAATTCTTGTATTTATACAGAATTAAACATTCTGCTAGTTCTATTAGATACACTGTCTAATATATAAATTTACTTTGGCATTCAAAGACAGGCTTAATCAGCCCTACATATTCTAACTGCGTTTCATATTTTACGACTTACGTTAATCATAAATTATTGCTGTTAATATTGCCGTCTTATATTTTAAGACTCAAGGGTCCTTATACATTCTTTATTTCTGCTTTAAATATAACTTTCTAGTTATGCACTATCACATTTGAGTGGTTATACCACATCTTTAAAACACTTTGGCTAAGTGGCCATGCCACATATTTTTAAACACTGCCATTTGCCTTGAAGGCCACACAACGACTCTCATTACTATGTCTAACGCGTCATGCATCGATATACGCGGTATATTTCATTTATTTATTCAGCCGAGGTGTTTCATGGTGCAACCATCCGAATCGAGCTCAAACCCAGATGCTTGCAAACCATGCAACAATCCTCAACATCATCCCCCTCGATCCAAAACGTGACACTTGTGAGAGTGGTGGAGACGACGTACCCGTACGCAATCTATAAATATTATATTAACATATAATAATTATATTAACATCATTAATATCAACGTTTGTCATAGAATACTAAATATAGTAGTAGTAATGAATTAACTAAAGTCAATTCCCATCCTGTCCGGAATAATTCCGTGATAAAAGATCAGCGAGGTTGTTGTCCGTTCCAGAGATTGGCAATATTGTAAACGTGAACTCTTGGAGTAACAGGTACCAACGGTGAATTCTTGCGTTCCACATAGTTCTGGATGTGATGAAAGTAAGTGGGCTGTGGTCTGTCTGGATGTAGAAGTGGGTGCCAATCAAATACTTTGATAGCTTCTCAAGGCACCATACCACAGCCAGGAGCTCCCGTTCCCCTGTTGCATATTTCTGTTCGGCTGGGGTCAACTTGCGGGATACGAAAAAACACGGATGTGGCATCCCCTTGTACCATTGTAGCAAACAGCTGCCGATGCCGTAATTTGACGCATCTGTTTGAATTACAAACGGAATATGTAGGTTTGGTAACAACAAAATGGGTGGATTTTCAAATAATTCCTTGATTTTTATTAAAGCGCCATCGCAATCCGATGTCCATTTAATTTTATTCGGACTACCCTTGGCTAGCAGTCCGGACAATGGAGCAGAAATTTGTGCGAAATGCGGAATAAATTTGTGGTAGAAGTTAATTAAGCCTAACAGGCTTCTCACTTGCTTCTTAGTAGAGGGAATAGAAATATCTAAAATTCGTTTGACCGTTGTGTCATCAGGATATAATCTATTGTTACCTATGCGGTGACCAAGAAATGAAATTTCCTGACAACCTATTTGGACCTTGGAAGGTCGCACAGTCAAACCGTGTTGGCGTAACGTAAAAAGAAGAGACGTCAACCCAGTAATGTGGTCTTCCCAAGAATCATGAAATAGGCAGATGTCATCGATGTATGTGATGACATCTTTTCGATCACCAAGAAGGCGGCGCATCATGCGCACAAAAGTCGCAGGAGCGTTTACAAGGCCGAAGCACATGTAGTTCCATTGGAAAAGTCCAAATGGAGTTGTAAACGCGGTGAAAGGCTTGGCATGATCAGTAAGTGGTATTTGCCAATAACCTTTCGACAGATCTAATTTGCTGAAGAAAGTAGCATGTGATACTTGCGAAAGCAGGTCGTCTAACAAATGCATTGGTTCAGCGTCTGTAATTGTGATACTGTTTAAACGCCTAAAATCGATACAAATACGTAAAGAATCATCTTTCTTTTTCACAATCACCATTGGAAATGCATATGGTGATTCTGATGGAGATATAACTCCCAAGCGTATCAAACCCTTCAGTTCTTTCTCAACCCTATCTTTGTGATGTAAAGATATAGGATAGGGCCTTAACGTAATAGGATGGTAGTCTGTAAGAATAATGTCATGGGAAATAAGTGATGTCCGACCTGGAAGGTCTGTAAGCACATCATCAAAAGAAAGAAGAATATCTCGAACCTGACCTTGTTGTGCAGACGACAAGGAAGATGAAATAGTAACATCCCTCCAAGACTCTGATGATTGTAAAGAAGGCAATGAAAACTGTAGAGGAATAGAAGATGTAGTGTCTTCATCATGAACTACTGCGAAAGAAGCACCATGAGGTGAAGAGTCAGAAATAAAGTTAATGACAGGAATTAACTCTTGCGGTGTCTCCACTGCCAATTTCAGCATATTGACGTGGAAAGTCTTGATTTTACCTCTTATATTTAAAGAATAGTCAACATCTGTGGCACGTCTAATGATCTCAAAAAGACTTTGCCACGATATTAACAATTTATTGTCATTATGAGGAAGCAGTAACCAAACCTTTTCCCCTGGATTAAAAAATCTTAAAGTTCTTGATTGATTATGGAGTAATCTTGCTCTTTGAGTAGCAGATTTGATACTATTATATGCATAAGTGCACGCATCAATGATCGTTGTAGGAGGTCAATTACTAACTCAAAGCTGTTACGAGCGGATGCATCAGCTGACGATCTGACCAACAAATTCTTTAGTATCATCATTGGTCCGCGAAGATTTGAGCTATATACCAACTCGAAAGGAGAAAACCCCGTACTTTCGTGAGGCACCTCTCGATATGCAAATAAAGCTGCAGGTAAGAAACGGTCCCAGTCATGAGGACATGCCTCAGTGATTTTACATAGTATCTGTTTTAGAGACGCATTGTAGCCCTCACAAACACTGTTCGATTGGGGGTGATACGCACTGCAAAAGGAATGGTGAATGGATAACACAGAATCCAATTCTCTCATAATATTAGAGGTAAATTGTGAACCTCGATCTGATAAAATGTCTTCTGGAAAACCGCTACGACAAAAGATTGAAAACAATGCATCAGATACAGATGCAGTCGTAATGGTTTTCAAAGGTATAGCCTCTGGCCAACATGTGCAAAGATCTATACAGGTTAAGTTATATCGAAACCCATTATGTGATGGAATCGATAAAGGACCAACAATATGTACTGCAATTTTCTTAAATGGTCTCTCAGGCACGTCAGTAATTTGTAAGGGTGCCGTGTGGAATCTGCCCTTACGTGATATACTTTGGCATGTGGTACAAGACCTACAATACAATTTTGTGTCTTTATTAACCCCAGGCCAATAAAATTGTGACGTAACTCTAAACAATGTTCTTTTAAAGCCCATATGACCTGCCATAGGAGAGTCATGACCTGTTTGTAATACTAATGGTCTGTACTCTTTTGGAACTACTACTTGATGGATAATAGATATATCATCATCAAAATATCTGGTTAATATAGATTTCTTAATTTGAAACCAATGTGTAGATGATCCTGTGTATTTAATGATTTTATGATCTGCTATGAATCCTGTGTATCCAACAAATTCTTTAGTATCATCATTGTGATCCCATGGGAAATTTTTAGATTAAAGACTGCAAATTAGTTAAAATCCTTTTCAGACTTTCACTGTCTCGAATATTGGCCATCGCTCTGCATGAAAAAGAAAATAAAGCCCAAAATGTTACATTTTTATGTCTGAGGACATCCTCAAATAATATAAATCAGCTTTTGGTGTTTGGTAAAACCGCAATTGTTTACACACGGCCGTGTAAAAATGATCTGCGGGGGTGGAACCAAACGCCACCGTGATAAAAATTGTGTTTGCAATAAAATGTAGCAACAGAAAACAATTACTCAAATTGCATAGCAATGGTTTTTGTGAAACGCTCGATCTGCCGCAAACAATCTTTGCGAAAACCGAGACCCGTATTCAAAAGTGGTAAAACAAAAAATTTTTTGAAACTGCAGGGTTTCTGTCTAATGTGGTTTTTGCAAATGTGAAAACAACCTCAACAATAAACATGTGGATTCAAATTAAAAGTGACATTATCTAAGATACGTCCCCAGTAAACTATGTTAATTGTGTGGCAATTGTGAGGTTGTTTTTTTGGGTTTATTGATGACATGAATTTTGGTCAGTGTTTCTTTGTGGTCATGATAATTCAAGAACTAGTAATTGTTGTTAATTGCCCGTAGCAGGCTATAGTAAGTGGGGCATGGCGTGTAGGTACTTAGAGCGTATAAACAAGTCCTTGTGTTCTTAGTTTAAAACAATGAGGAAAAGAGAAACAAACATAAAGTAAAAGTCTAACATCTATAGGAAGAAAGGTGGTCGTGACCATTGTCTTTGTAAATACTGGTAAAAAAAAAAAAAAACTTTTGGAACTAAGACATACAAAGTAAAATAAGGATAATAGATATATCATTGATCAATGTATCTGGTTAAATAGATAGATTTGTTTAATCATGAAACCAAAGTGTACATAAAGTATGATCCTGTTGAGTACTTAAATGATGGAATTGTATTAATGAAGGTAGCCATGTCTGTAGCTAACTATTGTGCCCTAGTTACAACAGCATTCGCCACCAGTGGGTGTGATTCAACCCACATTGCAATCTCATCAGGAGTGCAATCTTTAACCCCTGGTATATTTCCCAAAATTATCTCAGCTATAGGTGCTCTCAATCCACAAGCATACACAGTGCCTGTATAGAATGATGTATCAGTATGGACCCGTGCCACCGGGAACCATTCTACATTCCCTCCAAAAGTGACACACTTAACAGATTTACCTGTGAACGCAGAGGGATCAATTAGCGATTTTCGTATCCCGACCGTGGTACAACCGCTGTAACTTAAAACTGTTACTTTCTGTCCATACAAAAATCCTATTGGAAGTGTGAGACGTCCCAAGTTCTCACACGCGGGCATTGCAGGAATGGTGTGACCACAACTAAGTGTAGTTTTAGTCTCTGATACATGTTGTGATTGACAAACATAACATGTGTCATCTATGACAGCACATGCATTAGCATGATTAGTTCCATCTTTATCATCATTTTTATTGTCCGTACAGGCATTAGCGTTAATATGTTTACCTTTATTTCTCAAAGGAGATCTGAAATCACTTGACTTTTTATTGAACGACTTCTTATCATAATAAAAATCTGTAGAATCACCATTCTTGAATCCTTACTATATGATGATTGATACAACTAAAAGGTGATTCCTACTGTTACTAGAGAGGTATTATTAGAATTATTATTGTTAATCATGAAGATCACTGTTACTAATGCGTCTTGTTACTAATGAGGATTAGTGCTACTACATACCACTGCTACACACGAGATACTGTTATTGATACAACCTGTTTGTTGACATAGATTTCGCCACGCAGGCTATTTATGGTCATGCGTTACTACCATCACGCCTACTGTTCTCCTACCGTGTTAAATGTTGTAGTGGGTGTGCGTGGGTTCATTCACACACTACAGGTACGCACGTATGAGTCGTGGAACTACAGGTGACATTTAACATTGTTTATTGTCACAATACGTTAATATGAAATACACATAATCAAACATAACTCTTAACAAGGAAGTACTATAGTCACATCTCCACTTCTCAGAATCATTAGCGCTATACAATATCAATACTGGATCCTCTCAGCAACGGTCATCATCACCGTGCTCACAACATGAATAATAATGGCCTCCTTAAATCTGCGCTATAATATTCTCATGGATCCTTTTAGCAACGGTCATCCTCGCCGTGCTAATAACATAAATAATAATGGCCTCCTCAAATCTCCTCAATAAAGACGCTCTCAACATTGGCGCTCTAATATAAATATGGATCCTTTTAGCAACGGGCATCATCCTCGCCGTGCTAACAACATAAATAATAATGGCCTCCTCAAATCACCTCAATAAAGACGCTCTCAACATTGGCGCTCTAATATAAATATGGATCCTTTTAGCAACGGGCATCATCCTCGCCGTGCTAACAACATAAATAATAATGGCCTCCTCAAATCACCTCAGTAAAGACGCTCTCAACATTGGCGCTCTAATATAAATATGGATCCTTTTAGCAACGGGCATCATCCTCGCCGTGCTAACATAACAAATATACCTCATCAAAAATACTCACAAACATAATTCTTCAATAAACTCAGGAATTACTGGCCTACACAAATAATGGCCTCTATAACTTTTGCACTGCGCAGGCATACTCAAAACACACACTTATCGTTGTTTTGTTTTTTTGAAAATTTAAGTGCCAAAAATTTAGAGATAAATGAAATTATATTTTACGGCTACCAAAAAAATGTACCTATCCAAAAAAATGTACCTATCAAAAAATGTACCTATTAAAATAGTACATCTATACACAATTTCAGCAATAAATGTAAAATTACAACTAAAACATCAAACATAATCAATCAAATATCCCAATGAATGTTACCGATGTAAATTACAACAAAAGCATCAATCATAATACAAGCATACCAAAATTAATCTTAATAGAACACCAGCTAAGTACATTTAGTACAAGCAACAAGCAATAGAAAGTGAAAGAACAAGATCAAGCAACAGAAGAATGATCTGTAGTAAAGGAAAGTAAGAAATCGGAAAATGAGAAACAATCAACAATACCACATAATAACCAATAAGTAAAACGATTTCATGAAAAATAAATAAAAATTTACCAAAATACTAGTTACATTATATTAAGTTATATAATTAACTCAAGAATACAACGAATGAAAGTATAAGTATTGAAAGAAGAAGAAGTATACAAGTAGAATGAAGAGAAACGAAGATGTGATACAGAAATATAAACAAGATATGAACACATATCGAAAAGACAACAAAAGATAGAATGAAATGAAGGATAGTCAACAAAGACGAATGGAAAGCAAAGGTATGAACGCATAGAAAGTCAATAACAATACATACTAATAAATGTTTAGATCAGACAATATCTTTCAAAAATTAAATACAAACATGATTACAAGGCACAAAACAAAATGTCAAAGTATATCCATACTAACACCACAAAAAGAATAATTCATAACTAAACAAAGTCTAATAAGTAATTTAACTAAGTTACAAAAGTTATATTTAACTGAAAATAAATTATAAACCTTACACAAACAAATAATAGCATTTGCGATAACTAAGTTTTGACCTAACGCACAATCAACCGCTAAATAATAAAAATACATCATAATATCAAATAAGACAAGTTTCCAAAGAAGTAATATCCCTTTCAATCATAGGGCACACAAAAATAAATTACAATGCCAAAAAACAATTCTTTTCCCAAAATTACCATACAAAATATTTCAGAACGATAAGTTATCAAGAGAGAAGATAAACACCTATGCAGGCCACCAAGAACCACTTTTGTCAATAGTGAAACGTCGAAAGCTTGCCTGGTTTGGGCATGTAACTCGTCATGACTCCCTTTCGAAAACGATCCTTCAGGGAACAGTCGAAGGTAAACGGAGAAGAGGAAGGCAGAGAAAATCCTGGGCTGATAACATCAAAGAATGGGCAGGACACGGTTTTTCCACACTTGTACGCATTGCTGAGGATAGAGAGCAGTGGAGGATCCTGTCTGCTGAAGCTTCCACCATGGCACCCCTACGACCCATGACGGGTTACGGGCTGAGATGATGATGAAGTTATCAAAAAATAAAATTATTATTTAAGTAATTCTAAGTCATAACTAATAAACTAACAATGAAATTAACTTTTAACAAAATGAGGGAAGCATAAAATATCTTATCTCTAGACAAACACTTAAATCAAAACATGTAAGTTTTTCTTTTTTTTCAAAAAATACATCACCAAAAAAAAACCTAAGAAAAATACGATGTCATCTGTATATCAACTTTCCAACATACAAACATAACATAATGTTACAACAAAAAATATATATATACAGCAATCAAATAATGCATAATGATAAATATCATAATGTTTTAAAGAAATTACCAATATTTTAATATAACATCATATGATATATTATCCACAGAATACAATAACATGTACTATTCTAAAAAATAAATCAGTTGTAAAAAAAAATATGCCCGTCAATCTGTCGATAATTCCTGATCCTCCAAAAAGTGACTCGTCAGATGTATAGCGAGACGCTCATAGGTTCCGCTTGATAGATAATCCACATTCTTCACGAATAATGTCAACAAGGGCGCCAACTCATCATAACGTCGCACGCTACGAGATAATACAAAAGAAAATCTCTTATAATCATCTGTTAGATTTAATAAGGAAAAACGGAAAATCAACTTTCACGTTTACCTATCCCTTGTGGTGGAGTAGAGTCTTGGCCCCTTTTCACACATCTCAGCAAGCCCTCCTCAAACGTGTAAACATCACAGAAGGCTTAGAGACCACTTGACCGTAACGAAAGTTCATCCCTGTTGTAGGCTGAAAAAAATTACTACATTCACAAGAACGAGATGACCTTTCGACACCACCAGTGTGACAATCAATAGTATTATTACTTTGCTTGTTAATAACTTTGCTCTCATGTGGAGTACAGCTAACCTGGTTACGATTTCTATAATTGCTGTTAAGAACATTGTTATTTGTTCTATTGACACAGTTGTACTGTTTTACATCCCAGTTAGCATAATTACGATTAGCATTTTCTCTTGGATAAAAATATCTACTAAATAGAACTGGGTTTTTATCAAAAAGTTTATTACCAGATTGACAAACTTTCACATAATTATTTCCACTATAATTTCCAACACTCTCAGGATCACGATGTTGAGATCTGTCAAATTGTTTCTTGTTTTTAGGAGAAGAAACGTTACTATATGAAGAACTCCCTTGGTACATTCTAACCTCAGGGTTATATCTCCTATCAAAAGTATTTTTATCTTTGCTTAAGGCAATGTGTTTAAGAAATGAGTCACACTGACTTGACTGGGTATGACCAGAAGGTTTGATAATCTCTTTATTGTTTTTCACAAAATATGTTTCCTTCCTGGAACAAGGAGTGCTATTTTTCTTCCCTGTTATCAAGCCATCAGAGTTCTCACTTAATCCCTGGTTTGTTTTTAACACCCTGACTTGATATCTATTCCTGTTTCTTTCATTATCTACAGGACTATCTAATACTGTAGATTTTCCTTTGCTAGCTTGCCGCCAGGAACCAATACCGTTAGAATCATCGGCATTGCGTTGAAAGTTATATTTCCCACGAAAAGATTTGCTTCCACTATTCTTGACTTTAGAATCCGCAAAAAGTGTATAGGACTGACGTTTTGCTTTATGTCTTTCACTGTCAACACTGACAGAAGACCACATTTTTTTCTTCAAGAGAATGTCGAGTAGACCATCTATTCTCATTCTGGCTTCTGAAATTTGAATATCTTTAAGTGCAATATCTGCACTTAATTTCTTGCTTAAGCTCTCAGCTCTTAAAACTTTACAGCTTTCCTCTGCTAGTAAATTTTTAATCTTAGTGACCTTCTCTTTCTCAGCCATCAACTGTACTAATCTATCTTTATCATCCTTTCCTTTTTTCCCTCTTAACTGAGTCAACTCCAGCTGTAGTGCTTCAGTCTTAATATCATTGACAATCTCAAGCTTATGAACCTTTTTCTCTTCATGTTCGCCACCGAGATTTGCAATATCATCTAATAAATCAAGGAGCGTTTCTGTATACGTCCTATTATGTTCATAGGTCTCAAGTTTCAATTTGTCATATATTTCTCTCCTTTCTTGAAGTTCCTGAGTTAGATTTCTAACTTCACTATCCTTATCTTTAATCTGAGTGTCCAACTCTTTGATTTTACACAATGCTACATACACTCAATGCTGTTTGAGTACTAGCAAGTTCTGAGTTTGATTTACATAAATCACTCGTTAGTTTAGATAATTTCTCCTGAAGTTTACTCTCTTCAGTAGTACATTCTATGACACTTTCCCTTTGCTCTAGGGTACTCTGTTTTATGTCCAGTTGCTTCTTCTCTTCCAGCTCCCTTTTCCGATACCTCTCATCACTTTCATGAATTTGCTTTTCACATATCAATCTTGTTATTTCAGACTCGGTCAGCTCACGGTCTCCATATCCTAATAGTTCACGGTATTTGTCATACTCCCACATTTTATAAGAGTTTCAACTGACTCAATCAATTACTGTACACCAATTCCTGTTATAGTACCTATATATAGCATACATTACCTATGCATCTACATATTGTATAATCACTCGATATAATTATCGACAACAAAACGACACTTATCAACAGGAAATAGTGATGGATAGTATAGGCAGACTTGCTGACATGCAGAAAAGTGGCACAATCTACACAGAACAAAACCACTTATCTTAAAATATTTTCGTCCTTTCCGCCAACACACTAGATATCACAAAGTTCTTCAGATAAAAACGTTCCACCGCAGAAAGGTACACGAACTAGACTTTCTTCTTTTCAGGTTCTTGCCAAAGTGTAGAATGCGCTCAACACAGCATCAGCACACAGGAAACACAGCACAGCATCCTCTGCAACTCTTGACTTGGGATAATCTGCAAACGACTCTTCAAAACACTTCACATTTAGTTAAACTTGACTGTCTACTGTTATATTCTGCCGTGTTGGACACAGTTAACAAACTAGGTCGAGGATTATGAAGCAAGGTCAGGAAACTCACACAAGCCACGCCCACACAGGGCTCCCTTATCACGCGAATTCCGTGGGTTTCATTCCGTTAAATCTGTAAAACCACCAAATGATACACGCTAGATTTGCTGGTTTCTCACTGAAATGTTATTAAACGTTAATGTTATCAAGGCCTTTGAAACCACCGCTGATAACGGCGCTAAGTCTAAATGTTATAGTCTGTTTACACCCACTGTTACTCGAAGAGGTATAATTACAATTATTATTGTTAATCATGAAGATCACTGTTACTAATGCGTCTTGTTACTAATGAGGATTAGTGCTACTACATACCACTGCTAAACACGAGATACTGTTATTGATACAACCTGTTTGTTGACATAGATTTCGCCACGCAGGCTATTTATGGTCATGCGTTACTACCATCACGCCTACTGTTCTCCTACCGTGTTAAATGTTGTAGTGGGTGTGCGTGGGTTCATTCACACACTACAGGTACGCACGTATGAGTCGTGGAACTACAGGTGACATTTAACATTGTTTATTGTCACAATACGTTAATATGAAATACACATAGTCAAACATAACTCACAACAAGGAAGTACTATAGTCACATCTCCACTTCTCAGAATCATTAGCGCTATACAATATCAATACTGGATCCTCTCAGCAACGGTCATCATCACCGTGCTCACAACATGAATAATAATGGCCTCCTTAAATCTGCGCTATAATATTCTCATGGATCCTTTTAGCAACGGTCATCCTCGCCGTGCTAACAACATAAATAATAATGGCCTCCTCAAATCTCCTCAATAAAGACGCTCTCAACATTGGCGCTCTAATATAAATATGGATCCTTTTAGCAACAGGCATCATCCTCGCCGTGCTAACAACATAAATAATAATGGCCTCCTCAAATCACCTCAATAAAGACGCTCTCAACATTGGCGCTCTAATATAAATATGGATCCTTTTAGCAACGGGCATCATCCTCGCCGTGCTAACAACATAAATAATAATGGCCTCCTCAAATCACCTCAATAAAGACGCTCTCAACATTGGCGCTCTAATATAAATATGGATCCTTTTAGCAACGGGCATCATCCTCGCCGTGCTAACAACATAAATAATAATGGCCTCCTCAAATCACCTCAATAAAGACGCTCTCAACATTGGCGCTCTAATATAAATATGGATCCTTTTAGCAACGGGCATCATCCTCGCCGTGCTAACATAACAAATATACCTCATCAAAAATACTCACAAACATAATTCTTCAATAAACTCAGGAATTACTGGCCTACACAAATAATGGCCTCTATAACTTTTGCACTGCGCAGGCATACTCAAAACACACACTGTAGGGCCGACCTCTCCAGTCGGTGCCCAAAAACAGACTGCTCTTAGTTCACACACTAGTCCCGCCTAAAAAGACACGAGACTCGGCTGTTTAAAAAACTCAACTCAGTCTCAATAATTGCATGGGCTAGTCACACGAGCTTACTCACAGCTCAAGACAGTTCAGAGAAAACACATCTCCGCAATTTGAACTGACCAGTGTTCGCCACGCTTACCGACTTGGAAACTTCTCGATCACACGAGGGAATTCCCCTATCACAATTTTAACTTAACATCAGCTTAATCAAGCAACGTAACCCGCAATCGAATCTATTCGCTTAACATTTTCAAGATCACTTCCCCTTGCTAATATTTACTCTGTATCAATGATCTTTATTCATTGTAGTCTCTGTGATAATCTCTGTGATAATCATCACGATCTCTGCCTTTATGATACCCACGATCATGAGGTGAGTAACCTCGATAACCTCGTCGGTAAAAATTTGAAGGCGAGCGATGACGAGGGAAGTTGTAAGACCCTTTACATGATTGACGAAAATCGGGACGATAACGTCCGGCAATGCTCTTTGATCGAGGTTAGTGATCATAAGATCTATGATCGTGGTGAGCCGCGCACGCAGGCATAGGATCTCGAGGAGAAGATCTGTGGAAATCCTTGTTTGGATGTGCGGTTATAAATTGTCTACCTAATTTTTCATATTCCTCAATGGAGTCTGGGTGTCTTTCATGTAAAAATGACTCCAGTTCATGACTACATGAAGATAGAACCTTATCTCGTAACATGAGATCCATTAAACCATCATAAGTTTTGTTAATGCCAGATAAATCAATCCAGCTCCTAAAGAAATGCTTAATAGATGCAACAAATTCACCAAAGTCAACATCCTTACTTGGCTTAGCCGTATGGAAACGATCACGAAATCCAGATTTAGTTAACTGGAAACGTCTAAGAAGTGTTTCTTTCACGATATCAAAATCGTTTCTACTCTTTTCATCCAGATTCATGAAGCATTGGAGCGAGTCGCCAGTCAAAAAATCAACTAAGAGACTACTCCATCTTTCTTTAGGTACATTTAAACCTGTTACCTTCATGATGAACTTAGACAAGAAAGAGTCCACACAGTCGCGATTCTGATCAAAATGGGGCATCTTCAACTTAGTATAGAACACAGTTGAACCTGCTGAAGTTTTAGAATGATCAGACTGCAATTTAGCCAATTCTAAAGCTTTTTCATTTTCTGCATTCAGTCTTAATGCTTCAAACTCCATAGCATTTCTATGAGCTTGCTCTAAATGGAGAAGTTCCATTCTTCGTAATTCCATTTTCTCTTTCTCTAACTCTCTTTCCTTATCTTTCTGAGCCATTTCTTTATCCTTTTGTTCTCTATCTTTATCTTTTTGTTCTCTATCTTTATCTTTTTGAGCCAAATTTATTCGTTCCATTTCTAATTTTAAAGACATTTCTTTCTCTTTAAGTTCCTTTTCTTGGGCTAATTCAAACTTTCTAAGTTCCTCTGCCCGTTTAACAGCCTCGCGCTGTTCTATCCTCTCAGCATGAGCTAAGTGTTTCTCATACCTAGTCTCAGCATATTCCTCAAGTTCAGCTCCTGATTTACCTAAATTTTTACCAGTGTTGATAAAATCTTCTAACGTCGACATGGTTATAGGTTTCTAATTAACTTATAATAGTATATTAGTTATCCTAAAATATACAGCTACTATATAAACTCAATTAATGTAAATATGCTCTTCAATGTAAACTAGAGACGAGCACAGGTGACAATGGACAATGGAAGGCACAAGAAAATGAAATACAGTGAAGTGATATATTCAATTATTCAACACCACGTTGAAATATAAAGCAAATAAGGAAGACTCAGACATATTAATCAGAAGAAAAAAAAACGTTAAAATAACATTACAAAAATAAACAAGACAAGTCGTCGTTAAATGTACAAATAGACGAGAGTTTTAGATTAACAACGTATAAACTTATACACAGCACTGAAATTAGGTTATGACAATTAAAAATGATGATCGACGTGACGTCACAGCTAAACACGGAAACAATGGTTCGTTTTGCAAACTGAAGCGAGACTTTTATAACGAACTAATCGTTAGTCCTTCAGTCAGCAAATACAAACACCGAAACCCTAACAGTCGTTGCAATTCCCCGAATTTTTCTTAAGAAAATCCCAGGCAATAGCAAGCCCACCAGCCGCCCACAAGGAACACAGATAATATAAATGGTGAACACATAAAATGATAGAGCGAAAAGTAAAGCGAGGTGACGATGGACTGAAGGCCAAAGCTAGACCTATATGAACAGGATAAAGTGTTAGCGCCTTAATAAATTCAAGGACTTATCTTATTTCCACTCCTGTCATTGTGATAAACACCCCTGACCAAAATGCAAGTCTCTGGTACAGTTCAAATCGACACTGGAACACAGCTGATATCACGACCTTGACCTTGATGGTACGACTGCGTGACACGATTGATTCAGCCTACTAATGACTGTCGAAATGTTGATTTCAGATCTTAATATTAGACAAACATAAAGGTATGTTTTCAGGCACTCGTAAGAAATAAAGAAGTAGAACACTTGGACAACAGAAAAACAACAGACGTGAGTGGCTTACCCAGTGTTCGAACCCCGTACCTTCCGTATGACAACTCCGCCTAGCTATACAAGCGAATCACACTGACCCCACGGCCAGCTAGGCATCCCCAAAAAAGGATGCTTTACTGACTAGTCATCAGTGTGAAACACAAGACAACACCGGAAGTATACAGTGGGCAACTCAGCCCATTAATGACGAAATCACTTCTGTTGTTCCTCTATACAGCAGTATATGTCAGTCCAAACAAGACAAAGACCTTGATACTGTGTCCAGTAAATGATAGAAGACTTAAGGACAGTAGTATAGAACAGAGGGTAGGTTTCTGGTATTGTATAAACATTAATAACACATAAGGAAGGGAAACCCGAGGCCTGTAAACAGTAAATTAATATTAGACAAACATAAAGGTATGTTTTCAGGCACTCGTAAGAAATAAAGAAGTAGAACACTTGGACAACAGAAAAACAACAGACGTGAGTGGCTTACCCAGGGTAATTTACTGTTTACAGGCCTCGGGTTTCCCTTCCTTATGTGTTATTAATGATTTCAGATCTGCGTTGCGGCTTCTGGCCGTTGATGGAGAACTGTCATAGCGTTGCAGCTTCTGGCTGTTGATGTAGATACAATTGTCTCAAAGTTGCGGCCGTTTATGGAGACTGAATTGACATTCTGACGTCAGAGTACTGACATGCGCATTAGAGTTGCCAGCTGGTCTTGGATGAATATTTTCACGATTGACGTTCCATCGTCAACCTGATTTTCTTTCGATACTTGATAAAATCGGGTGGTAGAAAAGAAGATCCGTTAACTTCTGACACCAATATGTTACGGGATTTTCACTGATTTAAATGGGTTAGTCTAGTATTATGTTTCGTACAATTATTTGATCGTCCGTTCGGTGTTCCACCCGGTATCGATATTGATTACAACCATGGATTCTTTTGATACTTCTTTCAAGTAATTGCATTTTAAACGTGCTTTCAATAAAAGTTCACATATATTTGAATGACCGTGTTATATCGTTTCATTTCATATTACCAGTGTGACAGCGTGTGTATTCATTTGAAGGTCAATGGTCATTTTTCATAAAAACAGTCATAACTGGAACCTTGAATACGTTACTGAATAAGACCAGTTTTTGACGACATAATAATTTAATAAGGATTCATTCTTTCATCATGAACCACAGACAATACTTAATATAGTTCACATCAAGAGCACTGGATACATTATAGCGTAGAGTCTATATTTTCACAGACATTGCATGTCCGATACATTACCGTTATAATTAACGTTCGATTATATTTCCACCAAAACTGTTTGACATAATTCTGGTATTTATACAGAATTAAACATTCTGCTAGTTCTATTAGATACACTGTCTAATATAGAAATTTACTTTGGATTTAAAAAGCCAGGCTCAATCAGCCCTACATATTCTAACTGCGTTTCATATTTTACGACTAACGTTAATCATAAATTATTGCGGCTAATATTGCCGTCTTATATTTTCAGACTCAAAGGTCCTTATACATTCTTTATTTCTGCTTTAAATATAACTTCCTAGTTATGCACTATCACACTCGAGTGGTTATACCACATCTCTAAAACACTTTGGCTAAGTGGCCATGCCACATATTTTGAAATACTGCCATTTGCCTTGAAGGCCACACAGCGACTCTCGTTACTATGTCTAACGCGTCATGCATCGATATACGCGGTATATTTCATTTATTTATTCAGCCGAGGTGTTTCATGGTGCAACCATCCGAATCGAGCTCAAACCCAGATGCTTGCAAACCATGCAACAATCCTCAACAGACGACGACGATGATGACGACGACGATGATGACGACGACGATGATGATGATTTTGATGATGACGATGATGACGACGATGATGACGACGATGATGATGATGACGATGATAATGACGATGACGACGATAATGACGACGATGATGATGACGACGATGATGACGACGACGATGATAACTTTGATGATGACGACGACGATGATGATGACTTTGATGATGACGACGACGATGATGATGACTTTGATGATGACGACGACGATGATGATGATGACTTTGATGATGACTGATGATGACGACGACGATGATGACGATGATGATGACTTTGATAATGACTTTGGTGATGATGACTTTGATGATGACTTTGATGATGATGATAACTTTGATGATGACGGCGATGATATCATCCTCCAATACAAAAAACCAAAATGCAAGAAACTCTGTCAGTGAATAAATCTGTTCTTTTTCTGTGAGCAGTTACCACGTACTTGACCCTCAGTATAATAATACTGGAGACTAGTCTCTTTAAGATTAGGGACTTTATAAATCATAAGGGCAACAAAACTTGGTACAGTTAATACAGTTTTACTAAGACAAACTCAGCCCAAGTTGTCAGGGACATAATTCATCAGTCAGTATTATTCCTCTCTCCGAAGAGCACTTCCGGTTTAAGGCATAGGCAAGGGCTCCGCTCTTTTACGGGCCTCGCACTTTTACTGGCCTTTTTCTTTAACGGGCCTCTCCTACGACTAAATGTATGTCGATACAACGTGAATTTATTTTAAAGGGGCGCCACGAGTTCACGCTTACAAGATGTTGAATCATACTTATACCTTGGCAAAAATATAGATACTGTTGGAGGGATAGACAATGATATCACAATAAGAATACAAAAGGCTAGAGGAGCTATCAATGTATTGGAAAATATATCATGATCAAAAGAAATCAAGTCCAACACAATAAAAAATTAAGCGCTTATCATATATTTTATTCATAAGAATCTAATGAAGTATAAAGCAGAAGTTAACTTCTTGTAGAATCAGCGCCCCACGCTTTTTGTCAATTTGATGTTACATTTATTGACTGCAAGCTATAAACTCCTTGAAAAATTGTTTGTGGCTTTTTAGTGCTTTAAAATATTTTTTTTTATTTTCTTCTTTTTAGTGTTTTTTGTTTTTTTTAAATTTAAATCAAATGTAATCGATCCGGTAATGACATCATCAGTTTGCGATAAACGAGTCCAGAGCACAGGAGACGGATTTCATTATTCAGTATATTACACGGAAAGTTCATATTTTTGTTTGTTTTATTTTTTATTTTATTTTGATAAGAGTTGTAAATTACATTTTTTTAAATGTATTTGTCAGTTGGGTGTATGTCTGTGTGTCTGTGCACGCGCGTGCGATAGTGTGTGTATGTTTGTGTGTGTGTGGAAAGGGGGGGAGAAAGAAATTTCAATATTTCTCTCAAGAGAGACAATCTTGTTGGAAAGAATACACCTAGATTATTTGCAGTTATCGCCCATTTCCGTGCTGTTACAATACAACAACAACAAAAATTATTATTAATTTTAATTTTATTCATTTTATTATTTTTACGACTGATTACTGTATTGTCATGGGTAATACACAACTATGCCAAGTTTCAGAACTATTGCTCATCCGGAAGTGATTGAAAAATTGATTGCAAGATTTGAAGGTGACAAGAGAGTGACATACAAGGCAAGTTAAAGAAAATCGGGTATAATATGTGAAGATCAAAAGAAACCAAGTCCAACACAAAAATTTGAATCTTCACTTCAAATGTCACGTCAGCCCTACTGTATGGTTGTGAAACACGGAGAACAACAAAAACCACAACCAAAAAAGCCACAGTTCATAAATTGGTGCTTGCGTAGAATAGAATTGAAGTGGTATGACAAGGTCACTCGTGTGGAACTGATGACAAGAACCAGACAAGTGCTAGTGGAACAAGAGATGAGAAAAAGACGCTAGGACACACATTAAGGATCCCTGTTGATAACATTACAAGGCAGTCCTTGTTCTGGAACCCCCGGATTAAGAGAGGCAAAGTAAAACCAAAGAACACTTGGAGAAGAGAACTGGAGACAGACATGAAGAGCAGCAAGACCTAGAGCTGATGGCACGTGATACGAAGACGTGGTATACATTTTTGAAGGCATGTGCTCCTTGTCGAACTGAAGGAGAATAATAATGAAGTTCACGCTTGCATAGGGTCTCACACAACCTAAAACCGCCATTGCTGAGGAGCAAAGGTATTCTGAAAATTCTGTCCTGTGACGTCCGTTCAAGGTCTTATTCAGGGTTTTCTTTACTCCTTCCAAGTATGTTGCTAGTTTTCTTCACCGTGCGTTTTTTCGGTCATCCTCTACCTTTTTTACCCTGTGGATTCTAGAACAAGCATTGTCTTTTAATGCTGTCAACAGGTTTCTTCACAAAATTGTGAACAAAATCACAAAACTTGGTGACGTACACACAATTTTGTACAAGATCTCAGAATTTGGTGACGTACACAAAATAGTGAAAATGATCACAGACCTTGGTGAGATCTTGTAAACAAAATTGTGTACAAGATCTCAGAACTTGGTGACGTATACAAAATTGTGAACAGGACGCCACCAGGCGTGATGGCCACTGACTGCTTTGACAGTCGGCGGCTAAGGATCAAAGAAGAACAGGATCACACAACTTTTCTATAATTTTATTACATTTTAAAATAAAAGTGTAGGTTAACACGTGTTTTCCCTTTACTTCTTATCTTTTTTTTCAGACAAGAACGGTCTTTTACCATCGCCCTCAGGTGCTGATGATATTTGCACGCTAGATAAGAGGTAATGGGATGAGAGTAATGTAGAGGATGTGGAAGAAAGAGAAGAAATAAGGAATTTTTAGACCGAGAGATGTAGATTTTCATCATCACTTCAATGTTAACTTCTTGTGGCGTATGCCTTTTGCACGCCACATATGAGTTGTAATGAACATTATTGTAGTGCTCACAAGTGTGGCACCTATTTGTAGTCGCTATGTGTAGTTCGCATATGACGTCGTTTTCTTTGACTTAGCGACTAGAGCTTTGTTTATATTCCGATCGTGTTGATTAGATGTGTCTACTGCCATTGGAGCAGTTTGAATAGTGCTCATATGAAAGTTTAATTCTTCTTCTTCGTTCACCCTCAGACTTTAATGACTCTAATAAAGACAGTAGTCAGCTCAATATTTTTAATGTTCAAATGTAAGAGGTATGAACAAATGAGAATACCAATATTAGATTTATTTGCAAGCATCAAACTTACCTACAAATATAGAAGAGGTGTTAAGAATAGACAGACCTAGGGAGCTGCATAATATAGTCAAACAATATTTAACACGAACAAATGTTAATATTTAGTGGCTGGGAATGTGAAGGTCTGATGCTGTTCTTACAATTCATATGACTTTTAACAGATGAAAGTCAGTTAAATATCTGTTAAAGTCAGTTATATAACTGGAACCACCAGGCCTTTACACCCCTCCACTTTAATATTATTCTTGTTCAGAGCGTCTTCTTGATTTTTCCTATTTACAATGATTTGACAAATGTGATGCCACTTTCTCATATCGGCAGTTGTTCATATTATTTGGAATTGAAAACAATATATACCCTAATTATAACCCATCAGAGGTTGAACGGGATATTTTTCTTCATTAAATTTAAAAAAAAAAAAAAAAAAAAAAAAATTTCGCTGAGAGAAGTGGGTTGTTGCCATATAACACTCATTTAACACTCAGGGCTACTAGTGTCTATCAGCTAGCATGATGAAGCCGTGATCAGAGCTGTATAGCTATGCTGATATCCAGTATAAAATAGTTTTCCTCTTTCTCCTTCTACGTACTGCCTCCTACCACTAGCATTTTCTATATAGACCAATACACCAACAACAAAATATTCACTGTTCAGATAAATTGCTGACAAAACAATAGTCAAGAAAGAATGAGGATATATATATATATATATATATATATATATATATATATATATATATATATAGAGAGAGAGAGAGAGAGAGAGAGAGAGAGAGAGAGAGAGAGAGATGACTTATTTTAAGACATATAATAATTCAAAAAGAAGTACAGAGAATGAATGCTTTAATAACTTGTATAAAAAGTTGCTTTTTTTTATACTTGTCTACCCTATCGCCATTGCAGATTATCTACCTTGGAGCAGACAGTGTACGCAGAAGATGGCGAAATGCCAGAGAGTTTTCATGAACTCAAAAATAAAGTGGATAATTTTAAAGAGAAATTAGAGGTAAGCAGTGGCATACTGGGAAAGAAGGGGGGGGGGGGAAATTAGGTAAAGGCTAAGAGGGGGTGTTCCATCGGATACTATCATGACAGTAATTTAATCTATCTGCAAGCATAATATATTTTTCTGTGGGTTTATTTATTGGGGGGAAGATGGGTGCCATAGGTAGGATACGCCCTGGGTATCACATATTTTAAGTTCGCCTCTGGACATAAGTTATGTGAGAGAAGCTTTCATTACATTGTCATTGGTGAAATATATGGAACTCAGCAGAAAGTACAACATAGACATACAAATCTTCAACTCAAATGTCAAAATTGATAAGCTTTAGACTTGACACAGGTCACAACAGATTGAAATACTTGTACCATCTATTCAACAAGCTAAATAGAACTGGTCACACCCCCCTCCCCAACCTCTCAGCGCTAGACCTAGTATAGTGAAGTCTCTAACACTTAACTCCCTTATGGCAGTATCTGTTCTACCGTCTACCTTTTTCACTTTTTACTTATTCTGGAAACGGCAGGTTAAGAGGCAGAGAGAGACTTAAAAACACATGGAGAAGAGAAGTAGAGATAGAAATGAAAGGTATAAGAAAGAAATAGAAAGACCTTGAGCTGATGGCACGGGTCATGAGGATTAGGCGTTATGTTTTTTAAATGCCTTTGCTCCTTAGGGAGCTGATGGGTAATGAGTTAATGAATAAATACAAACTATATATAAGGATAACAGAAAGTTAGTGCCTCAAACTATATATAAGGATAACAGACAGTAATTACCTTAGCAAACTAACAACCAAAAAATAAATAAAAAGCTAAAGAAACCTTAAATATTTTTGTTGTATTTGATGTCTTCTGTTAATTTCAATTATTAACTCTTACCCTGCCATCTCCCGAAGTTTCTGTCATTAACATTATCTACAGAACGTGGCACATCTCAGTTGGCTGGGCTTGTCCAAAGATTTATCTATGGGTTTGTCTCAACCTTTCTGGCACAAGAAAACATCGCCAAGGAAGATGGAAGTCCACCATCAAAAAGTGTATGATCGATTCATGAGATTCACGTGAGTTGATAAACCAATTACTTCAAATATTTCTTCAAAAAAAATTATCTTTAACAATGATTAAGGTAGAGTATCTGGAGTTACCGTTTTGTACACAACGAAGGCTCTTAATAATTGTTGATTGATTTTTGGCCCAGGGACAAAAGTATGGAGTGTATCCTAAGCATGGTATATGCATTTCAACCTCATGTGAGCTATCGTCTGCATATATATTGTTCTTTGTTCCATATAGTGTATTAAATTTGTTGGTTCTTCCATACTGACTGGCATTTGTTATTGTCTCATACTGTCTGTAGCATTTATGGTGTACCACTTTCCATGTTCTTAAATATATCCCTCTTTACACTGTAGTATTTGAGTAGTTTGTAGACTTTGGTTTACCGTATCTATTCCTATTTCATGTATTGTAATTGAAAGTATCTTATATATATATATATACTGATATATACTGATTCTTGTTTTTGTAATATAACATTTTACTATATTGCATAGCTTCCTGGGTTGGTCAATTTTAAGCACTGTTACCAGAGTTGGTAGTGGGGAGCTTTGTGCTTTTAAGTAATCTCTAAGTTTTTTTCTTTGTTGTTTATATTTCTTACACGTTAGCAGATTATGTGCTATCATATTTTTCTCAAATTACTGTTACACAGTGGGGTTCTTGTGTCATAACATGTCTTGTTTCTAGTCGCAATCTAATCTCTTTTTTTTTCATTGTAGGGTATTTTTGGATCTCTGGATATCTGACATGTCCATATTGGAGCTTTCAGCAGTTTTCAAGTCAAATTCATGTAGCCATACTTCTGTATTTGCAAACTTCAAACTTCAAGCCTAGTTCTTGTAGCCACACTTCTGTATTTGCAAACTTCAAGACAAGTTGATTCGTCCCCAGATTCTTGTCTCTGCATTTGCCAATTCAGATCATTTTCATGTAGCCAGATTTATTTAACTTCTGTTGCAAATTTGAAGACACGTTGATGAATTTCTTTAACTGCATTGGCATATTTCAAACACAGTAGCTGTGCGTATATTTCAGAAATATTCTATTTTCAAATTTCCTAGGAAGGTTCATGTCAGTGAGGAGGTACGAAGAGAACTGAAGAAACAATCATTTGACAACTGGCAATGGGATGACCCAGAAATGTTGATACTTCTGAGACAGATGTATATTGACCTCAACCTCATTTCTAGCCTTGACATTGATGTGAGTGTTTTACTTCTTAAAAAATGGTTAAAGTAGTTCCGAAGTAGATACTACCATAGGGGAGTCAAATGCTAGATGCTTCGCCGTACTAGGTCCAGCTTTTTTTATGAGGTGGGGGTGACAACAGCTTTTGCCTTCCATAACTCAAGAGCAGAGTCAGGTACCCATTTGCAACTGGGTAGACTGGAGCGTGACGCTACTAAGTTTTGATTCCAGAACCCGCTAACTTTTCTACGAGAGGAAAGCACTCTAACTGCTTAGCCAGTCATTTTACTTCTTACTTGACCAACATCCTTCCACTCCTTATTAGACATTGGTCATCATCAAGGCTCTTCTTTGTAAGTATGATCCAGGGCAGCCTCTCTGTTTATCCAAAGGTAAAACCCAACATGGCCGCAGAATCAAATATACAGTATAAGGAAGTCCAGAAAGAAATAGAAATGACAAGGGAAATAATGAATGAGATCACATTCAATGATTATTTCCCTTTTTGCTCCCTCTAAAACATAGAGCCACTACTGTACTTATCGCTTTGCAAGAAAACCTGTATCAAAGCACTATATATATATATATGTATATATTTGTGTGAGCGTGCGTGCGTGCATGTGTGTGTGTGTGTGTGTGTATATATATATATATATATATATATATATATATATATATATATATACATATATATATATATATATATATATATATATATATATATATATATATATATATATATATATATATATATATATATATATATATATACTGAAGCACATTAAAAACGCACCACTATTATATATACTGATGCCGAGAAGCTGGAAAAAAAAAGTGTGGGAATGGATTTTCCCCGTGTTTGTCATGAGGTAGAGAGCGAATGGCTGCTGGAATGGAAAGTGCATGATTCAACCAACGGGTTTGTGTACAGACTACATGAAAACAATGAAAGTTACACGTGCAACACGATTCCCAACAGCTATGACCCTGAAAATGTGTACGCGTTGTGGCAGTATACTCGGTATAAAAAGGCCGTTGAGCTTGAAATGCCACGACTATCTGAAAACGACCGCCAACGAGCCATTGGTATGTTGGAGACTGGAATGAGCTCGCGGGCCATTGCCAGAAGGATGAATTGCCACCACAGCACTATTGTACGTCTCAATGAACGTTACGGAACCACTTGCAGTGCCCGGGATAGACTTCGGAGTGGCCAACCACGAGTTACTACCCCTGCGCAAGATCGTCATATTGTGCTGAGTCACCTAAGCAATCGTTCTCTCCCGGCAAGTCAAACAGCAAGAGCAGTAGGGGGTAGACGTAGGCAAGTCTCTCGAATGACAGTCATACGACGACTCAGAGATACAGGCCTTTCTGCATGACGACCTTATGTTGGGCCAAACTTGACTCACAGACATCGTCAGCAGCGCCTGAAATCGGCAGAGCAACATGTCAGATGGACTAGACTGCAGTGGAATGCTGTCCTATTCACAGACGAGAGCAGATTCAACATATCCTTTGCTGGTGGTCGTATGCGGATTTGGCGACGGTGTGGAGAGCGCTTTGCAGATTGCTGTGTTCGTCAGCACAACCGATTTGGAGGTGGCAGTATTCACATTTGGGGAGGATTCAGTTTTCACCATCGCTTGCCTCTTCACGTCTTCCGTGGAAATGTTAATGCTGTGACATATCGAGATGAGGTTCTGGATGCATTGGTTGCTCCTGCGTTCACAAATTATCCAGACTTGCAGCTTCTCCAGCAGGATAACGCACGTGTGCACACCGCATGCATTATGCAGCAGTATCTACAGCAGCAGAACATTGTGACGATTGATTGGCCTGCCCTATCACCAGACATGTCCCCTATAGAACATCTGTGGGACGAGCTTGGACACAGAGTCTACAGGCAAGGTTCTCCAGCTAATCTGCAACAGCTCGAAGCTGCTCTTACACGTGAATGGGACTTGATTCCCCGGAATTTCCTTCAGACACTTGTGTGTTCCATGCGGAGCCGCTGCCAAGCTTGTTTGCAAGCACACGGTGGACATACCAGATACTGAGGAATTTTTTTATTGGTTGCATTTTTGGTTTTCTCCCTTGCCTGCACAGAATGCAGTGAATTTCATAACAATCAAATGTACAAATTAATTACCAGCATGGATTCATAGGAAAATGAATAAAGATTCCAAATATGTAAACTTGTAAACACTTATATTTACATTTCACACTCTGTTCCTGGATTATACAGGTGGTGCATTTTTAATGTGCTTCAGTATATATATCATCTCATCTCAACCCATAACCCGTCATGTGTCGTAGGGGTGCCATGGTGGAAGCGTCAGCAGACATAGTCCTCCACTGCTCTCTATTCTCAGCAATGCGTACAAGTTACAAGTGTGGAGAAACCGTGTCCTGCCCATTCTTTGATGTTATCAGCCCAGGATTTTCTTTGCCTTCCTCTTCTCCGTTTACCTTCGACTGTTCCCTGGAGGATCGTTTTCGAAAGGTAGTCATGACGAGTTACATGCCCAAACCAGGCAAGCTTTCGACGTTTCACTGTTGACAAAAGTGGTTCTTGGTGACCTGCATAGGTGTTTATCTTCTCTCTAACATAGACATTTGTTTTGTGCTCTTTATAGCAAATGCGCAAAATTCTTCTATAACATTTATGCTCGAAAGCCTGAATCCTTCGCTCCGTATCTGCAGTGAGTGTCCAGCCCTCACACCCATACAAGAGAATAGATAATACAAGTGATTTGTATAATTTGATCTTCACAGGAAAACTGATGTTATTTTTCCAGATTACATTCAACCTTGTCATGGCAGCTGAGGCCATCTCAAGTCTTGTCTTGATTTCTTTATTTGATCTTCCATCACTACATATAGTGGACCCGAGATATTTAAAGGTGTTAACTTCTTCTAACGTTTGCCCATTTAACGTAATGTTGGTCGGAACATGTTTCTTATGGCTATTCACCAATATCTTGCTTTTTTCTATATTAATTTCCATCCCATATGTTCTTGTTACTTTCTCCAGTTTAGAGGTAAGGTCTTGAAGTTCTGATTCTGTTCCAGCTATCAGATCAATATCATCAGCAAAACGTAGATTACACAGAGGTCGGCCTCCAATCGATATGAATATTGTAAAGAGTTATATAACTGTAAACTTGACACTGACTTAGGCATATTAAACAACATTAAGTATATATATAGGGTGTTTCAAAATTATGTTTACATATGAATGCATGTAATTCACACAGAACTTAATTAACATATACTGTATTTGCCAACCTATTATCCACACTTTTTCCCCCCGAAAATTTGTCTAAAGAAAACAGGGTGCATCCTATGCCATAAGCTGAAATTTCAGGTGGAATTTTGATCAAAGTCTGATATTCTGTGTTTTAATGTTGAAGAACTGAGGTTGTTAAGAATAAACTTAGCAAGTTGAAAACCCAGTTAGCTGTAATTCCAGGAGGCCTAACCAGCCAGCTACAACCTTTAGATGTATGTATTAAAATACCATTTAAAGGATTCATGATGGAAAAATGGAAAAGCTGGATGCAGTCTTCAGATTTTTAAGTTACACTGACAAGAAAAAGGAAGAGGCTTACTATTTCAAAAATGTGTGAATGGGTTAAAACTTCGTGGGATGTAGTGAAACTGGAGATAGTTGTTAAATCATTTCATAAATGTGACATTAGTAATACCCTTGACAGTACCGAGGATAATTTATTGTTTGAAGACAGTGATGATTCGATTTCTGATACAGAAGACATTTCAAGAGATGGTTTATCTAGCTCTGAAGATGACGATTTTCTAAGTTTTGAGCGTGAAGATTAATACCTTTAATGTAACCACATTTTTTCCTTGATAGATATTTTTTTTATATCAATTCCCTGAAAAATGTTTCAACTTTTCAATAATGTAAGGGCCAAAGGGCTGACAGCCCAAGTGACGCTGGTTCAATAATGTAATGTATGATGAGATGTACTAAAATCATTTTTCCCAAAAAATGTTCATGGAAAAAAAGGGTGCAACCTGTACGCCCATGCATCTTATTGACCAGCAAATGCAGTAATTTTGCTATTTTGCAAGAATTGAGCAGAATAATGCTTGATGCAAATGAATAATGCAATTAGATTATTACTCGTAAAGTTTTTACAGAAGGTTGTACTCATCTCAAAATGCTCACAGTGAGGGAAGGAGTTAATGTGTCTAGATTTTTAAACCGATGTCCTTGTTTTTGCGATGTACTGCGATGCCGACTTAACAGAATATTCAGTCAAGACAAAGTGTTAACAGTTCACATGGTTAATAATGGTGCTCAAAACTCAACAGTGACATAGCATAGGCTCTCCTAGTATTGGTTGCTCTAAAAAGTGGAAACTAATACTGAATACATTGTTTCATAATTATTTTGGGTTTCTTGTTATTTAGATGCTACACTAAAACTGCTAGTTTAGAACCTTCACTTTGAAATGTTAAGTTTGTTGTTGTTTAACTAGGGCTGCTGAACTTTTCACTTTTTTGCAGCAATACCCAGTTGAAGACTCCTTGGGATTATCTACAATGTAGATCAAGGCTTTTTCTGTGGCTTTTCTGCCATTCCGAAATGTGTTGAGTTGAAGTCATGAGCTCCAGTTTATCCATCTGGTCCCAAGCTAGGAGGAAGAAGTGTTTGGCATACTGTGCATTCCCCACTATCCAAGGGGCTCTCTAAATATACAGAGCTAAAATACTGGGCTCTGGTTCTGGGTTCTCCAAAGGAATCATCACATCCTACACAGAGCCACTTCTCAGTTCCCCCTGCCTATCATAGGGTCCATAGTGAGATCATCCTGCATCCAGGCAACCAGGTAAAAGCTAGAGTTTCGTCTGAGGCTCAAGTGAATCCTCCAAGCTTAGTGTGCAAAGCTGGGTTCTCAATGTTTCACCACAGGAGGAATCCCTGGAAATGTGTGGAGGATTTCAAGAGTCAATGAGGGTGTAATTAGCCTCACAGACAGAGGTTCACATCCAAATTTACATACTATAGCATTGTGCATACCTGGTGGTCATATTTGGATGACTCCAGATATGCCTCCATGCATAAAATATTAAGTTTAAATCTATATGCACTAAAAATAAACGAAATTGTAAAGTTCTAAATTTCTTTCTTTCACAGATAGATGTACTTCATGAATGGCTATATGAGGTCTACAGAAATTACAACCTAGTTCCCTTTCACAACTTCAAACATTGCTTTATGGTAGCCCAGATGGTAATTATATGTGTGACATATCTTCCATAATATTGGCTTCTATACGTTAAGAAATTAATATATTAGTATTACAACAATGCTCTTTCATAGAACTTCATATTCATCATCATCCTTCAGCACTCCAAAGAGCAATAGTTTTCAACAAACTTAGGCCAAGTCTTTCAGGACCGTGCCATCAGCTCAAGGCCTTTCCACATATTCCTCATTCCTTTCATGTCGTCTCCAGTTTTCTTCTACATGCATTGTTCAGTCTCCCTCTGTCTCTCTTATTACCCTGGATATTCCAAAGTAAAGACTGTCTTGTAATGCTATCAGCAGGTTTCCTCAGTGTGTGGCCTATCCATCACCAGTGTCTTCTTCTCATCTCTTATTCCACTGACATTTGTCTGGTTCATGTTATCAGTTCTACATAAGCGATCTTGTCATACTATTCATTCAATCAATCAATACCCTTTAGCTCCCCGAGGAGCATAGGCCTTCAACAAACACATGCCAAGTCTTCCTGCCCTGTGCTATCCGCTCAATTTCTTTCCATGTTTTCCTCATCATTTTCACCTCTGTTTCCAGCTCTCTTCTTCGTGTGTTTTTTGGTCTACCTCTGCCTCTCTTTCCCTGTGGATTCCAGAACAAGGACTGCCTTGTAATGCTATCAACAGGTTTCCTCAATGTGTGTCCTATCCATCGCCAGCGTCTTCTTCTCAACTCTTGTTCCACTGGCACTTGTCTGGTTCTTGTCATCAATTCTATATTTGTGACTTTGTCGTACCATTTCAGTCCTGCTATTCTATGCAAGCATCCGTTTATAAAAGTCTGTAGCTTTTATTGTATTACCGGGGCCCGAAAGGGGAGCAAAGAATAGTAACACTGTACCCTACCATGCATGTCGTAAAAAGTGACTAAGGAGGGTTGGGCATGGGGCTGGTTACCCCATCCCGTAAAAAACTTTTTACCACAAAAACTTCATACTATTCATATTGCTGAAATAATTTTAATGAAACTGGATATTTCTACACATTTTTGGGGCATTATGTCTGAAACATCAAATTCTGAGTAAAATCAGGTTTGTTGTTCAGCATTTCAGTTACCCAAATGATGTTTAACATCTGTAACATGTCTTTTTTGATAGCAGAGATGCTGAATTTTGTTTTTAAACTTAAAAATGTAGATCAATATCAATATTTTTCATGACTGAACCGAAACCAGTATATTTCATAATTCCTTCCAAATATTTGTTTTCAATGATTTAACAGATGTATTAGTCATGATTCAACCCAAATCACTACTTTTCATGATTCAACCTAAATATTTTTTTCATGATTCAATCCAAATCAGTAAAATTCAACACAAATCAGTTTTTCTTGATTTTCTTAAAAAGTTTACATGCTAACATAAGTCAGTTTTTTTTTTTTTGCTGTGCAGATTTTTTGAGTATATGTCATAAATTTATTTTTAGAAAATTATCATGGATATTATTAATGTTTTCTTGACAACACTTGTGTTAATATACTTGTCTAAGCAAAACACAATTTATATCACTCATCTTGTTCTATTTTTCACCTTTACATTCTATTTTTTCCTCATCAACTCCAGCTTGTTTTTCTTAAGGAAAAAAAAAAACAATTAGGTCATTTAAACAAAATTGAAACATGACAAATTTTAAAAAATCATGGTTTGGGAAATTATTCAAACTCTGCCATATTTTGAAGTGGTAGACAGGGAGATCAAGAGAATAATTTTACCTTGTCCTTAGAATTACCAGTATGCTAAAATGATAGTCACAAAGGCATTAACAGGGCAGATGGCTGTATCGAAATCTAAAATATCCTAGAAAACTTTTATATTGACCCTGTGTTGTTTCTAGGGATCTCTGAGGAGTTAAAGACAGATTATGCCTACTGCCTACTCAGGCATGTCATAAGAGACGGCTAATATGAGATTGTGCTTGTGGTTGGCAACCTCATCACATAAAACACAATGCTACAGAAACCATCCTGGCAAGAACGCATGAATACTTTTGTGTAGGCTCAGTGGCGTCACTAGGGTTCACCCCCATGGACCTCCTCCCATACCAGACCAAACAGAATCCTTAGTAATGTTTCTTGTACTAATGTTATTCATAAATTGTAATTCTTGTATATCACTGAATGTAATGGCAATAGTAGTGACATAAACAATCAGCAAAATTAAAATTACACCTTTTAATTACAATATCAAATGTACAGCCTAAATGTATTTACATAGTTTCATGTGGTTAACGTGAAAATTTGGTAAGAAAACAATATACTTCGAAGTAAAAATGCAGGTATATTGATACAGTACATGTAAGCTGGGCTATAACTAACTACAGTGATATTTTTATAAAAAATAATAAATTTCTGCTGAAACACTGCACAACAATTGTATAGACAGTCATTTTGGTGTCACTCTGCGGACCGCAACCCCCTCCCCTAGTGACGCTACTGTGTCGGCTTCTTGCAATGGGACCAGCAACTGTGATAGCTGCATCCCCCATAAGGAGTAAACACAGACAAATAAAATTAATGAAAGATGAATGAATGTATGAATTTTTTCATTGAAAATTCAAACAACAATTTAGCCAAGAGCTTCCACGTAATCTTTCTGTGATGTGAATCGGCAATATTGGTTGAGAAAATAAAGACAGAACAGCTGAACAAAATAACCACAAGAACTTTTGTACCTGAAGATATGACTTTTGGATCTCGTAACTAGATATGGAAAAGTACATGGTAAAGCATTAATATTATCACAGCAGTCTTGTATGGCTCTGAAACATTGAGGACAAATAAAACAACTACCAAGTAATTAAAATCTTAACTTAAATGGGGCTTGCATGGCATAGAACGACTGAAATGGTATGACAAGGTCACCAATGTGGAACTGATTACTAGAACCAGGAGCCAGTGGAATGAGAGATGAAAAGAAAACGTTGTTTTTGGATAGGGCACATACTGAGGAAAATGTTGCTAGCATTACAAGACAGTTCTGACTGTACTGGAACCCGTAATGTAAGAGAGATATAGGAGATATATTTGTTGAAGGTGTATGCTTTTTGGGATTGAAAGGGTAATGGATAAATGGATTATCAGCCAAAAGAAATACACCTGAGTGTGGGTTCTTGTACCACAACTTTGTCCTCAGATGTATGGATTGAACTGGCTAATTGATCTCCCATCAAAACTGGACACACTGGAAATCTTCACGCTGTTGACATCAGCCATCTGCCATGATCTGGACCATCCAGGTTACAACAATGCATACCAGGTACATAGTTTTAAGAAAGTGAACAAACACACTTTCATTGAAAGGGTTGAGAATGAGGCACACATGTCCATCTACCATTCTGCCCTTCTTTCCTCTCAACATTTCTATTATATCCTTTCATTCATGTGAGATGTTATAATTATTATTAGCACATAGTAATGATAACTGGTAATCTCGCAATGACAGTCGCCGAATGTTCTGCAGTGAATATGTGTATATGTGTATTTTCGTACCATTTAGAGTTAGGGTTAGGATTATGGTTAGGGTTAACCCTAATCCTAACCCTAACTCTAAATGGTACGAAAAAAAACTCAAATTATACACATATTCACTGCGGAATATTCGGTGACTGTCATTGTGGGATTACCTGATAACTTTGCCCTGCACATTTTTAGGGGTCTCTGACAGGAAAAAATAGAACAACTGTTCCCTCGGGCATGTCATCGCCATTGTCCTTTGTGCTCGTTATGGAATATCAAGCCACAACTGGTCCCACTGGAAGCCTGCAGCAAGAGTCACATGTGCTTGCAGTCGTTGTTTATGTGACAATTTGTCTTACATGATGAGATTGCCATCCCCATGCACAATCTTGATTTAGTCACCCTTTTATGACATGCTTGAGGGCGCAGTGGTCCCATTATTTCTTTGTCTCTTCAGAAACCCCTGGTAAGTACATGCTGCTCAGGCATGTCAGATGGGGCAATTTATAGAAAATTGTTCACGTGGCTGGCAACTTCATTATGTAAAAGTAGATACCTCATAACTACCACTGCAAGATCCTCATGAATACTTTGGTATAGTGGACTAGCTATGGTGATGGCTACATGATCCGTAGGGAGCAAAAGAGGAGAAATTTGATAATAAGGATAATGACAAAGATGAGAGAGGTCTTGATTGCAAAAAATAACAATAAGAATACAGAAGCAAAAGAAATATCACTTTTAAAAAAAAACTACAAACAAATAAAATAACAGTTATTATATTTGTCTGGGCGAAGAGAGGCTCACACAAGAAGCAGAGGTGAGGAGAAAACATCGAAAGGAGCACCAGGAAAATAAGCAGTTGAGGGCTGTCACCTCAGGGGCGCATTCCCATAGTCAGTTATGACTGAAGGGGCTATTATTATTATATTTGTCTGCAATATTACAAGATGAAAATTACATAATGATGTGCAATTATTGTATGCCAGACATTTTTGAAGCATTTTCTCATCAATTTTTCTTATATGTTTATGATCTCAGGTAAATGCCAAGACCGAACTTGCTCTCCGCTACAACGACATCTCCCCATTAGAGAACCACCACTGTGCGGTTGCCTTTGACATACTTAAAAAGGATAAATGCAACATAACCAGGAAGTTCAGCAGAGAGCAGTTCAAGAGGTTCAGGGATGGAATGATTAGGTTTGTCGATAAGCCATGAAATGAGTTCAAATAAGATGATCAGCTGTGGCTAATATCAAAGTGCGGCTAGATTGTTATTATTGATGTAATTATGATTGTCATTTCATTTATTTTTTAGTTATAGCCATTCTGATCCTTCCATCTGTTATTATTATTCCTTTCATATTTTTCCCTAGCATTATTGGCAAAAAAATCAAGTAAAACACAAACTGGTGATGACCAATGTTAATTCTTCTTCTTCCTCGTTCGTCCTGAAAAGGACATTGGTTGCGTTGTCCGTTTACAGCGGAGCTGCGATATTTGCGCCTTTTGGGCGACACATCCGACTTCAGAACAGCATTTTTTTGGACCGGGTTTGCCTTCCCTCTTCGATCCCTACTCTCTCAGCCAGACTGCAGTGATGCAGCCTGTTTCCAGGACCACCACTTGGAGGTGGAGTAGGGTCTTGGTCAGCTCTGGTTTGCTGACCCTGATGCAAGCAGTCAAGCTATGAGTCGCTGACTGCATTCATCTCGTTTGCCGCATCTTCAGTCCCCAATGTTAATTGATTTGTAAGTGTTGCAAAAAAAAAAAGTCATTTTGTTTAATTGTCTTAGAACGTTTGGTGTAAAAAGAAATGCTTTCATTGCTCGCTCTGGTGTGTCATACCAGGCAACTCTTATGAGATTGTGCACTGAACTGGTAACCTCAATAAAACAATTTGCTATAGAAATCACCATTGCACGAGTATGTGAATGTTTTTTGCAGGCTTTGTGCAAGGGGACCAGCTGTAGTGGTGAATCCATGCTCTGTAGGGAGTGAAAACTTCTCCATGCTAAAAACATTGATGCTGCTTAACAGAGCTAATGCAAACGATTACTGAATTGTAAAAAAGAACCTTACTATGCGAGTCTCTAGAAAAAAATAATATAGAACAACAGAGAAAACCAACATTAAATTATTTACAGGTATACAGTTCATCCATAACTGTAGAACTTCTTCTTCTTCTGCGTTCGTCCTGAAAAGGACGTTTGTTACATTGTGTCGCCATTTACAGCAAAGCTGTGATATTTGTGCCTTTCGGCCTGACACGTCTAGTTTCAGCATGGCACTTTTGGACCGGGTTATTCTTCCCTCTTCAGTCCCTACTCTCTCAGCCAGACTGCAGTGATGCAGCCTGCTTCCAGGACCACCACTTGGAGGTGGAGTAGGGTCTTGAACAGCTCTGGTTCGCTGACCCTGATGCAAGCAGTTAAGCTATGGGTCACTGACTGCATTTATCACTGTTGCTGCATCTTTGGTCCCTAACTGTAGAACAGGTGTTGAGAATAGATAGACCTAGAGAATTACACAATATAGTAAAACAGTATATATCAAGAACTAAAATTAATATATAAGTAAGAATCAATGATGGTGTGAGGAAAATGGGAAGTCTGATAGGGTGCTCATGTGGATGATGGCAGATAATTGGGGGATTTGATGTAATCTCAAACACCCCTGGGCTTTCTCGCTCTTTTTTATCTTGTTAACAACAGGGCAGTTATGAAAGACTTTACTTTTTTTTGTATTTGTTTGTTTTTTATTTTTATTAGTTGTTTGTTTGTAGGAAAGAGGATGTCACACACACACATATATTCACACAATTTTAAGTTTTGATTTACTCTGTTTGGACTGGGTGGAGGTGGGAAGAAGATACTATATTTAGATATCGGAAATCTGATTTTATTATCTTGAATTTACTGCACTATATATCATATCCTAATTATAACCCATCAAGGATTGAGCGGGATATTTTGTCAACAGCAACAAAATATGCAGTAACCAACCAAAAAGTGAGAAAGAGAGTTCATGAATGCTATATAGTCAGTCCTGTCTTATGGCTACAAGCAACAACAAAAATAAATGGAAGTCTTTGAGATGTGGTTTTATGTTAAGAATTCCATTTTTAATCCCAGAAACTACACTGCTTACATAATGTATAGCAGATGTGAAACTAATTCAGTCTTGAAAATAAGTTTGAGCAGCAAAAGATTTAAAAGCATAAATGTTTAAGAATTATAATATTTCAACTAATTTTCATGAAACAGTGACAACACTTACTTGTAATCATGCAAAAGTCCAGAATTTTACATTTTCTTTCGTTTATATATTCACCTCTTTTTTTTTTTTTCTTAACTCTTTCTGTCCCTTGAGCCATGTGGCACACCATAATATGGTACATTATTCTCCTATTGGCCAAGGGTAGGCCCACTTAGTTACAATCAGATTTCCTCACTATTGCACTTCACGCTTTATAAACCAAACTTATTTGTTAAATGTCAGATGTAACAACTGTTCAAAATATCCTTCAATCACTTTACATCAATGTTACATACGTTAATATAAATGTTCTTATAAATATATATATGTTTACTGTCTGTTTTTTTAAAGCGTCTGAAAGCGTCTGAGATAGGAAAGTGTTAAGCCTTTCACCATAATGAGATACTTAACTCTTTCAAGTCGATCATCCCAGTTTTTGACTTCAGTGACAAAGAGCATAAATCAGTGGTAAGTAAATTTTCCATCATCACTGCTGTAGTTGTTTTTACTGTCATCATTCTGATGGTGCTCTGTTGTCATGACTGTCACGTAGGGTTTATATTCATTTAATTTCCTACATCTTCTTCCTATTCGTTCACCCAAATTCTCTCTTTTATTATCTCTGTATTTCATTTTTCCTGTATATTTTTCATCCATTCGTTTTGCGAATATTATTTTCATATAATTCGCAAACTTTACCTGTTTTCCCTTCTCATAAACTGAGAATCGCGCTAGGACGATATTACGTAGATGTCAGGGCTGCAGGGCGTCAGAAGGCGTGATAAGTCGGTTCGCTGAACATAGGACGTAGCAAATCGTCTACATTCTCACCGAGCGCGCGAGTTTCTTCTCGGCATTAGTCCCGGTGAGGTGTGATACTTTACATCTGCACCGGTCAGTATCCAGACATTTGTCTGGAAAATCCCAAACTGACACGGCGCTCACTTGGGCCATGGTCAGCTGTAGTGTGAAAACTGCCCTGAAATGGAGTCAGGCTGTCTGGGATTTGAAACTGACACGCGTACATCGTGGTCAGTAGGTGACAGTTACGACACGCGTTAAGCGGACGTAAATGTTGGGAGTAGGGGAGATAATTTCGCTTGGCGAAATAAGTTTGGGCCCTTTGTCTGATTTTAAGATATTGGCCAAGTTTGAAACTTTAATTTCATTCTCGCTCATAGACTCCACAGTAGATAGGTCGCTCGAAAACAGAATAGCTGTTAGCGAAGATCTCAGTTTGTTTCGGCAATTTGTCGAACTTCTAGACTTCCAGAAATATTTTCAGCATTTTTATTCTTAAGTTGTGCGACTACCTGTAATTCTGTGGTTGAGGTAATTAATATGATAGATATATAGATTTTGTGAGTGTTAAAGTGTTAAATCGCTTAATTCATTTTAATCTATTTCTTTAGCGCAGAAGAGAAATAAAGTGGTAGGCTATTATATTTTCTAGGGAAGCATTCAGTGGAAAGCAGAATAAAATTAAAATTTCTAGCTTATAACGGCAATTGTAGCTATTTATAAATTTAATTTAACTGCTAATACTCAGTCGAGTGTATTTTTCTAAACTAACGTATAAACTCTAGAATCCAGCCTCATGAATGGTGACGGAATACGCACGTGTTCTTAATTTATGAGGATTGCTGATTTTTAAATATAACTTACGTCACGGGAAGTTTAAATGATAAGCAAAGCTCTCTGCTTGCAAGTTTAAATGTAAGTTTTAACCAGTACAGATTCTGTGTATTATATTATATGTGTTATTTTTCCTCCACACAGTGAAAGTTTTGGGGTGACCCTAACTTTACCAGCACCTAGTAGTAGTTTCCACACTTGTGAAGAAATAGACAGTCCTTATTTTGAACCACGTGGGTTTTCTCAAGTAACACTGATCTGACGGTGCAAGTTAGACAGAAATACTAATATCCCTATAACGGGTTTTCAAAGACTGTAATGATAAATACTGGACCTTGGAGCCAGCACTTAATTTCTTCTAGAAACTCTATATAATTTGCTGCCTGGTGGCGTGAATATTAACAATCATTTCCCGACTAGATTATATCTTGTGGACAAATCTGTGGTGTGACTAAAGTGAATCCTATACTGAGGGAAGGCACCGACCTGACATTCATCATTTTTTTTAGAAACCTACGCTATTGACACTGTGCTCTGCTAACTCCCGCGCCTGGAATAATTGTTAGGTGACTTAATCAGACATTTGAACAAATTTGCATACCCAAGTAGTCGTTCCCGGAGACTCCAAGTTAAATACGTCTTTTGGAACTGGGGACTTCTTGGCAGAAGACTGCATTTTTTGAGTCTGTGTGAAAATCTAAAATCAATGTGTTCCAAGAGGCAGCAAGCAAAGTCGTGAGTACAAGTATGAGAAGCCATGGCGGAATGAATGAGTGTACGCTGGTTTGAGTGATATTTTTCACTATTTTATCTTTGACACCCTGTTGCTGTCCTAATTTTTTTTTTCAATCTGCATAATTTGTTGCTAAGGCTAGAGTTCTTGTGTTTTGTCTTAGGTTAAATCAGATTTTTTTCAAACTCTGTGCATATAATTACGAGATAAAACAAAGACAACTCTTAGACTCAAACTCTATGTATCTGTGACTCGGGCGCCATCATCTGTTCTCTTAACGGGGCCGGGCTAAACCTAGAGTTAACACTATAACGGGGCTATCATCCTTGCAACATTTCCTTGATTTTTTTATGACTATGTGTATATGTATTTTCCTTGATGTACTTTCTTTGATGTTGTGAGCCGATTTTTCCTGATAAGAAAATCGCTCTTGAACTAAATAATCGTGTTTGGTCAGCTCGTTCTAGATAATATATATATCATTGTTATAGTTTTCCCACGTCTGTGTGTTTACCTGTCGTCACGTGTATGTGCGTGCCGGTGAGTGATAGAAATATACGTAATACGTATATTGGTGTAGTCTGTCTGACGCTGTAACAACTGTTGTAGAAGATAGGTGAGAGAGAGAAGAATTCTTTTCGCTTTCAGAGACAGCCACTATATCAAAATCTATCATCTCACGTGTGTGGAAATTCTATTACCTTTCACTAACTCTCACTGAGTCTATCACCTATTCAAACCTATTCAGAAGGGACCAAACCTAGTCTTAATTCTCCTATCGGAAATCTACGACAATGACATGCTCCTTCCATATAACAACAACAACTAAGGGTTGATGTATGCTAGTTTTGTCAGCTTAGGAGGATATTATCTTCACGTCAGGTTCAACATCAACGAGTACATATCCACATGTTGATATAAAGAGAACCAACTTAACACTGATGAACACCATCTCAACTAAAATTTTGCTACTGAAAATCTTCTTCTTCGTACACTGTCAGACGTCAACTTGAATATTCCAAAGAAAGCAGTGGTCTGCTTCAGGCTATTTCTATCTCCAAACAGCTTTTCCAGGACTGGTCCTGGTGATGGCTATATGTGCTTTGTCTGTTCCTCATTTGTTGGGCATCTTTGAAGCTACTGAAAATGACACTGAACAATTCAGGGTTGGCAGGTGGCGCCAGTGTCTAATGTAGTTCTGGGAAGTCTGAAGAGAAAGACAGAATAGGAATACTGCTTCCTTAGGCATGTTGTAGATGATGACTAATAGGACGTTATGCATGAGGATAGCAGCTTAATCATGTCAAACAAATGTCTGCAGAAACCATCATTGCAAGATCATGTGACTGCCATGTGACTGCTTGGTGCCGTCTGCCTGCAGTGTAAGGAGCTTTTCTCTGTAAAGAGCATCAAGGAAAATGATCATGAAGTGGCACAGTAATGACTGCTCTAGACTGTATAGCTTCTCCAAGTTCACATTCAAACTGCCACTAAACTGTTGAATTAATTTTCGACTTGAATTTTGTCAGTCTTCCCCGAACAGAAATATTGGAAAGCTGTTAACACAGCATACAACTTTGTGTCAGGCAAAACCACATTTGCCAATCCAAACATCTGCTTCAAAGGTGCCCAACATATGAGGAACAGAGAAAACGCATATGGCCATCACCAGTACCATTCCTGGAGAAAATCTACGGAGAGATCAACAGCCTCAGGCTGACCACTGCTTTCTTTGAACTTATTCAAGTTGACATCTGAAGGTGAACTTTGAACTTATTCAAGTTGACATCTGAGGGTGAACGAAGAAGAAGAAGAAGAAATGACTCACTCAGCTTTCTCCTCAGCTCTTCATTCTCCAAGCCTGACCATTTCTCACCATGCAAAATTACTAATACTATGCACTCAAAATAAACACAAGACTTGCTATAAGTATCACGAATAAATCTGGTAAACTTAATCTGCAATTTTCAAATCATTTTCTAGATAACCCCATGATGGATGGTCAGCAAAAAAGAAAATTAATTATTCTTATCATGTGTTTATTCTCCATTTTGACTGCTTTCTGATTTCTTTACTACATAAGTTTCTTCTTTTCTTGCATTCTGTGTTCATAATTCATTCACATTCTCTCATATTGTTACCACTTGCTTGTCCTCATCATAAACATATTTTTTTTTCTTTTCTACATCTTGAAAAATTGCATTGTGTACAGTTGATCCTAGGACCTGTTGTTTATTTTTTCATCTGTTTGAATCACTCTTCTTATCTGTGTTTCTTATACTGTTACTTGTTTGCAGTGTCTATATTATTTTTCTTTGACATGTCTATATTTCTTGTCCTTATCACTTGCTTGTAACTGCGGCTCTTGAAGGGTGAAACCCGAAACTTCCCTCGTTTCCTCTGTACCATTAATTTGTAAAACTGATTCATACCATTTTCTTTTTTAATTCATGTATTTATTCACTAGGACCTGATAGTCATTTATTCACTAGGACCTGATAGTCATTTATTCACTAGGACCTGATAGTCATTTATTCACTAGGACCTGATAGTCATTTATTCACTAGGACCTGATAGTCATTTATTCATTACCATTTAGCTCCCAATAGAGCATAGGCCTTTAAACAGGTTATAGCAAGTTTTCTGTTTGCTGCTATCCACTCTAGTTCTTTCCATGTCTTATTAAATTTTTGTGAGTCTGTCTCCCACAAAAGCCAGATCCAAACCTCAGAAATGAGGTATCTGAGGAAGGTGGTTGAAGTAACAAGAAAAGACATGGTCCGCAACCAGACGATACGTCAAGGCCTAAAATTCCACCCCCTCCAGATCCAAGTAGAACAGTCCCAACTAAGATGGTTTGGCCATGTATGCCGAATGGGAGAAGATCGGCTACCACGACAAGCATGGGAAACAAAGAGCCAGGGATCCAGACCCCCAGGATGACCCAGAGTCCGCTGGGAGGACAACATTAGACAATCTTTGAAGGACTGAGGACTAGAATGGAACCAGGCCAGGAGGAAGACAGCCGATAGGATACTCTGGCGCTCTCTGTTCCAAACCTCTACACCTCATGGTAGAAGGGGAATGACTAAGTAAGTACGTAAGAGTCTGTCTCCTGTTCTGTTCTTCATGTACATTTAGATCTCCTTATATTTATTTTGTTCTCAGGATTTCAAAACAAAGACTGGCGTTTAAAACTATTAGCAAGTTTCCTGTGTGGGTGTCCTACCTAAAGCCAATGTCTATCCTCCTTCACTTCTTGTCTCACTGGTATTTTGTTTTGTCCTTTTCATCACTTCTAAACTGCTGATCTTCTCATCAAATTTAAATCCTTCTGTTCAGCATCAGTACCCTTTGATGAAAGTCTAATTTTGTGGCTGTCATTTTTGTATTCTCAAGTTTCAGGGCAGTAAGACTACTTTAACATTTAAGTTGACATTTCATATTTTTCATGTGTTGAACTTACTTCTTTCGATTTCCATATATTTCAATGTAGTGAAAACCTTTCCAGCCTTGATCCTCTTTTGTAACATAACCACTTCTGCAGCAAAGGGATGTTCATTTGGATGAACCTGGTTTGAATCTCCAAAGTGCCTTTCACTTCTCTTGTTTTTCTGTTGCCGCCATATTTCTTTCTTCTGAGTGCCAACCTTTTATCTATTTTCTTTATTTGTTTATTTCTGTATTTGTATCTAGGTGTAACTTTCTATTTCCAACTTTTTTAGTGTTGTTGCAAAGATATATGTATGAATCCACATTTCCTAGAGGTATTTCCAAGTGTAATGTAGCTAAATTTTGTTGCATTTATTTTTATAAAATGTATCTGACCTCAGTGAACTTTCAGACCCGATATCTGTGACCTGTTATTTAGTGTTCTCATTTTGTCTTTGATAAGTGCAGATGTGATGAAAGGGAAATGATCTTGGGAAATACGTGTTGAGTAGAGTTAATTTTGGGTTAGAGTACTTGCTTACAGATTGGTATGGATTTGTTTAAAGATATCTCCTCTTGGTTTCGTGGAAGACAGTATGTCAGATAGCAGGTGAACTCTGGTCATAATGAACTGTTTCTGTACTGGTTTTAAGTGATGTGTGAATAGCTCTCGCGGCTAGTGTCCGCAGGGATTTTTGAGAGCAGTGTTAAGAGAACGGTAGATTCTCGTGACTGTGTGAACGGGGTGTGTTCCCGTGGGTTCAGTGTGTGCAGGGTTTTTGACTGAGGTGGTCAGCCCTAAGGTGTCTTTTGGATAATGTATGCCTGCGCAGGGCTATAGAGATTTTGTAGGCCATGATTATTATATAACTGCCGTAGACGCAGTCTTTGTGCACTGATGTGGAGTAGAGATTTTGTAGGCCATGATTATTATATAACTGCCGTAGACGCAGTCTTTGTGCACTGATGTGCTATAGAGATTTTGTAGGCCTTGATTATTATATATCTGCCGTAGATGCAGTATTTGTGCACTGATGTGAAGTATAGAGATTTTGTAGGCCTTGATTATTATATATCTGCCGTAGATGCAGTATTTGTGCACTGATGTGAAGTATAGAGATTTTGTAGGCCTTGATTATTATATATCTGCCGTAGATGCAGTATTTGTGCACTGATGTGAAGTATAGAGATTTTGTAGGCCTTGATTATTATATATCTGCCGTAGATGCAGTATTTGTGCACTGATGTGAAGTATAGAGATTTTGTAGGCCTTGATTATTATATATCTGCCGTAGATGCAGTATTTGTGCACTGATGTGAAGTATAGAGATTTTGTAGGCCTTGATTATTATATATCTGCCATAGATGCAGTATTTGTGCACTGATGTGAAGTATAGAGATTTGGTAGGCCTTGATTATTATATATCTGCCGTAAATGCAGTATTTGTGCACTGATGTGAAGTATAGAGATTTGGTAGGCCTTGATTATTATATATCTGCCGTAGATGCAGTATTTGTGCACTGATGTGAAGTATAGAGATTTTGTAGGCCTTGATTATTATATATCTGCCGTAGATGCAGTATTTGTGCACTGATGTGAGGAGTAGAGATTTTGTAGGCCAGGATGTGTATGGGCCGTATGTTAACTGCATTATGAAGATTCATGTTTCGATGTAACTGTATTCGTCTAGATCTACGTGATGTTATAATTGTAATAAACCATGGTTAAAAAAAACATCAGACGTTACACCATTCCATGACCTGGTGTGTACGCTACTGTGAGTGACTGTCCCAAAACACACTCACCTTCTTCACTAAAAAAAACATCAAACATTTTGGATTCAGTTTTATCAGTGGTGGACCAAATCAACGGGTCGTAACACCCACATTACATTCGCGTGACAAGAGAGGAAATTAGGTCAGATTCTGGACCAGTCATTACAAGTGGGAACACTGAACTGTGTTATGTTTGGCTCTGTGTGGGCGTGGCTTAATTCAAGTGTACACAGGTATCAGCTGACTGCGCATATCCATCCTCATATCTTGGCGTGTGTAGCAACTAAACTAACGTTATCAGTTGGTTTCGATATCAAATAGCTGTTATCTGATAGCGACATTGATGCCATAATTGTTACAGTGCTTGTTCCAGTCTTTCCATATGCAGATTCAACTATAGGTGCAGTATGTTGGAGAGTTCGTCTGCACGTATACCTCAAGTGATTGCGGAGTTGCTGTGATCGGTTCCTGTCGTCTGATGCATTGTTGAGGACATACTGTACGGTGGCAGAGATCTGAAGACAAGAGAGCTTAGTCCTTCTACCTTTTCTGCAGTGGAGTGTTTTAACGTCAGAACTTTGTGATATCCAGTGTGTTAGCGAAAGGGTCAGGATTACCTTCAGTTAAGTGCTTTTGTTGTGTGTAAATGTTGCCACTTCTGTCCATGTCAACGAGCCTCAATCTGCACTATCCTATTCTATTGATAACTATTGTTGTTGTTGTCGATAATTATATCGATTAATTATAGAATATGATGATGTACAGGGATTGATGATACAATATTTGAAATCTAAACTTGATTTGGTATAATGAAAGTTTAATTTAGACATATATGGTTGACTAAGTAAACAAGTCACAATGGATTCTGATACAGATCCGGAGGATATGAGACCTGTATTAGAGTATCTGTTTCAGGAAGGGACAGATTGTCAGAGATTAAAAAGCCCAGAGCTTGAGTCACATGTTATGGACAGGTTTTTGGTTTGTGCATCAAGAGCTCTAAGAGAGTTTGCTGAGGAGAATTTTCAGTCTCATCCTCATTTAATGATGGCTAAAGAGTTAGCGCATTTGCTACTTTGGGAATTTCGTGGATTTGTGTGCAACTATGTTAATGTTAAACACGATCACATAAGGAAGGGAATACAAAAGATGATTCAATACGGCATTTCTGATGATCAGGAAAAGGAGTTAAAAGAGAAGAAGCAAATAGGAGATATAAAACAAAGTACACAGGAGAAAAGGGAAAGTTGCTTAAAAAGTACTACTGAAGTGAATAAGCTACAGGAAAAAGTGACTAAACTTACAGGTGATTTATGTAAATCTAATTCTGAGCTTGCTTGTGTTCGAGCAAAATTAGACTCGGCATTAGGCAAAATTAAGGAGATGGAAGCTCAGATGGGAAAAAAAAATGGCGAAGTTAGAAATCTGACTCAAAAAGTTCAAGAGAAGACGGAGATTTGTGGAAAATTAGAAGTTCAGATTAAGAAATATGAGAAGTTGTGTAATGAAACACTTATTGATCTGTTAAGTGACGATGAGATTTGTGGTCGCCAAATTAAAGAAAAGGATACTATATCCCTAGAGAAGGTTGATAGGCTTACGAATAGTCATGATATTGAGATTGAGAGGGTTGATAAAGAGAGAGTGAAAGAATTAATGATGGAGAGAGACAACAAATTGAATAAGATTGAAAATTTGCTAGCAGAGGAAAGCTGCAAGGTCTTAAAAGCTGATAGTTTAAACAAAAGATTAAGTGAACAGATTGCACTTAGAGACATTGAGATTGCAGAAGCAAGAAGAAGAATATATGGTCTGCTTGACGTAGTATTGAATAGCAATATGTGGTCTTCTGTCAATGGTGACAGGGATAGACAGAAAGTTGCTTATCATCAGAACACTAAAGCAAAAAGCCAGCCTTCTACACTTTTTGCGGATTCTACGGTCAAGAATGGTGGACATAGATCTTTCCGTGGGAGATATAACTTCTCACGCAATACAGATGATTCCAATGATAATGATTGCTGGCGGCAGAATAACAAAGAGAATTCTACAGTAATATCCAGTCCTGTAGATAAGGAAAGAAACAGTGCTAAATCTCAAGTCAGTGTGTTAAAAACCAACAGCGTATTTATTGACAGATCTGATAAATTGGTTACAAGTAACAAACATACTACTGCTTGTTCCATGAAGGAAACAAATGTTGTGAAAAAAAATAAAGAGATTGTCAAACCTTCTAGTCATACCCAGTCAAGGCAGTGTGACTCATTTTTTAAACACATTGCCACAAGCAAAGAAAAAAATAGTTTTGATAGGAGACATAACCCTAAGGTTATAAAGTACCAAGGGAGTTCATCCTACGGTAACGTTTCTTCTCCCAAAAACAAGAAAAAATGTGACAGATCTCAACATTGTGATTCTAAAAGTTTTGAAAACTATAGCAGAAGTAATTATATGAAAGTTCATCAGTCAAGTAATAATTTTTCTGCTAAAAAGCCAGTTCTATCTGATAGACATTGTTATCTGGGAAGAAGTATTAAGAATAACTATTGTAACTGGGATTTAAATCAGTACAACGGTGTTGATAGAGCAAATAACAATGCTCTCAAAAGAAATTATACAGATCGCAACCAGGTTAACTGTGCTCCACATAAGAGCAAGATTATTAGCAATCAGAGTAATAGGAACGGTAATAGGTTCTTAAATGCTTTTGCTTGTCATGCTGATAGATTTGAGAGATCATCTCGGTCTTGTGAAGGTAGTAAATTTTTTTCAGCCTACCGCACTGACAACTGTGAATTATAGGTCAAGTTGTCTCTATGTTGTCTGCTATGTGACGAGAGTTGTTGACATCGCAGGAGGGCCACAACCTTACACCACGGAGTTCGGGTAATTGTAAAGTGAATTTTCCGTGTTCACTCATAATCTTACCATGGATTAAAATAGATATTTTCATTTGTATTGTCTCACAGCGAGCGACTTTGCGAGCGGAATCACCATTCTAATTTGACATTACCTGCGAGAGATATAGATCACTATGTACCATTTATCCATTCAAGCGAGCCTAGACAGTACGTTAACCCACCGTGTCATGATGTCACCTTGCGTGTTGATGAGATGTTCGCAAGACCTCGAAGGAATTTTTTTTTGTTTTTTAAAGGTCCTGTTTATTTTTTTGTTCTGTTTACAAACACTGAATGTTATTGTATTCTTTAGTATAGAACTTTATATGTTGTTAATGAAATATTATGTAATCTTTGTAACATTTGATTGCCATAATTATTTGTTGGTTGTTACTTATATGACTGTATTTTAATTATGCATTAAATAATTTCTATGCACAAACTTATTTACTGAGACAATGTAATAGTCATTTTCATAGATAGTCCTGAGTGTTTTTATGCACTACTTAAAATTTTGGGTTTGTTTTTCATCATGGGTTTCATACCATGTTTAGTTAACATATTTATATACAAATTATTTGAATTAATTGTTTAGTGAAAGGTAATTTTAAACATAACTTGTATGTATTATTAATGATTTTGCGTTGAAGTTAAGGACGTATTCTGAAACTTGGTTTTCATTTTTTTCTAAATTATGACATTTGATAATTTAAACGATTCGATTTTTTTTGTCAGCTAGAATTAACTTAAATTTCCTATTAAATTAAGTGGGTAGAATTAACAGCGACGGCTGATACTCTTGTTCATTTAAAGAATTTAAATATCTGATTATAATACATAGTTAAGATAAATAATATTACACTTATATATATTTATAACTTCGTTTGTAGTTAACATTTTATTACCCAATGTGACGTTTCTTTGATGTATTTTTTTTTTAAAAAAGAAGAGAAAAAAACTTACACGTTTTGATGTGTGTCTGTTTAAAGATAAGATTATTTTTATGTTACTCAGCTAATTTAATTGTTAGTTATTAATTATAGCTACATATTACTTAGAAATAAAAATACTATTTTTATTTAACCTAAAGAGAAGAAACATTTTTTGTATTGTACATTTTTTGGAAAATGTGTTTTGAAAATTGTGATATTTCTTTTTTTTCTGCGCCAGCGCTAGATTGTATGTTAGGGTTACTATTATGTAGTGACATTAATTCTTTGAAAATGTTGTGATGTTTGGATGTATTTTTTGGTTGTTAGCGCTTGACTATGCGTCAATGCGGAACTTGTGTTAGCGTTAATATTTTTTGTTTGGGTGATATTTGATGTAATTTATTTTTAGTTATGTATAAGTTTATAATTTAGTTAAATTACTTATTATGCTGTGCTTGTCATAAGCTTTCTTTTTTTTGTGTGTGTTGGTATATAAATATACTTTAGCATTTTTGTATTTTACATTACGTTGTTACATTTGGATAGTTATTGTTAGGTGTTGTTACCAACTTTCTTTACATTTGCATCTTTACTGTCATCTCTCTTTGTTGACTATTCGTCATTTCTTTACATCTTGTCTGTTGTCTTTTCAATATTGTCTGATATTTTGTTTATGCTTCCGTGTTTCATCTTTGATGTAATTCATACTTCTTGTATACTTTTTTTCGTGTTACGCTATTTATACTTTCATTCTTTGTAGTGTTAAGTTAATTATATGACTTTAGATAATGTAATTGGTTCTTATAGTTCTATTTGTTTTACATGTATGGAATTGTTGTCTTCATTGTCATCTTATGATTCTATTTGATTCTTATCATATTCCCATTTCATATTTTGTCTTTTCTCGTATGATAATTTATTTTCTGTTTAGTTTGTACTATGTATACTTAATTTGGGTTTTGTATTAGATTAATTTTTATTTTGGTATGCTTGAATGATTATGTTGGATGATTTAGTCGTTATCTTACATTTATTGATGATATTTTTGTAGATGTGCTATGTTCTCTTGTCATAGGTATATTTTTGTAGGTAATTGATAGAACTTCATTAATTTTTAAAAAAAATTTTTTGGGAATTAATTTAAGAGATATTTGATATAACTTCATTGACCGTTAAATTTTTGGTAGTTAATTTTTGTACGTATTTGATATAACTTCATTGACCGTTAAATTTTTGGGAGTTAATTTTCAACAAAAAAAAAATGATATAATCATTTTTTTTTTCCCTGGGAGTGTGGCAAACTGATAAGTGCAGATGTGATGAAAGGGAAATGATCTTGGGAAATACGTGTTGAGTAGAGTTAATTTTGGGTTAGAGTACTTGCTTACAGATTGGTATGGATTTGTTTAAAGATATCTCCTCTTGGTTTCGTGGAAGACAGTATGTCAGATAGCAGGTGAACTCTGGTCATAATGAACTGTTTCTGTACTGGTTTTAAGTGATGTGTGAATAGCTCTCGCGGCTAGTGTCCGCAGGGATTTTTGAGAGCAGTGTTAAGAGAACGGTAGATTCTCGTGACTGTGTGAACGGGGTGTGTTCCCGTGGGTTCAGTGTGTGCAGGGTTTTTGACTGAGGTGGTCAGCCCTAAGGTGTCTTTTGGATAATGTATGCCTGCGCAGGGCTATAGAGATTTTGTAGGCCATGATTATTATATAACTGCCGTAGACGCAGTCTTTGTGCACTGATGTGGAGTAGAGATTTTGTAGGCCATGATTATTATATAACTGCCGTAGACGCAGTCTTTGTGCACTGATGTGCTATAGAGATTTTGTAGGCCTTGATTATTATATATCTGCCGTAGATGCAGTATTTGTGCACTGATGTGAAGTATAGAGATTTTGTAGGCCTTGATTATTATATATCTGCCGTAGATGCAGTATTTGTGCACTGATGTGAAGTATAGAGATTTTGTAGGCCTTGATTATTATATATCTGCCGTAGATGCAGTATTTGTGCACTGATGTGAAGTATAGAGATTTTGTAGGCCTTGATGATTATATATCTGCCGTAGATGCAGTATTTGTGCACTGATGTGAAGTATAGAGATTTTGTAGGCCTTGATTATTATATATCTGCCGTAGATGCAGTATTTGTGCACTGATGTGAAGTATAGAGATTTGGTAGGCCTTGATTATTATATATCTGCCATAGATGCAGTATTTGTGCACTGATGTGAAGTATAGAGATTTTGTAGGCCTTGATTATTATATATCTGCCGTAGATGCAGTATTTGTGCACTGATGTGAAGTATAGAGATTTTGTAGGCCTTGATTATTATATATCTGCCGTAGATGCAGTATTTGTGCACTGATGTGAAGTATAGAGATTTTGTAGGCCTTGATTATTATATATCTGCCGTAGATGCAGTATTTGTGCACTGATGTGAGGAGTAGAGATTTTGTAGGCCAGGATGTGTATGGGCCGTATGTTAACTGCATTATGAAGATTCATGTTTCGATGTAACTGTATTCGTCTAGATCTACGTGATGTTATAATTGTAATAAACCATGGTTAAAATATCATCAGACGTTACACCATTCCATGACTTGGTGTGTGCGCTACTGTGAGTGACTGTCCCAAACCATAATAATCCATATGATATTCATAATCCATTCTATAGCCTGATGCTGGAGATTGATAGGACATTCTTTGAGGAAACCAGTTGATAGCATTACAAGGCAGTCCTTGTTCTAAGATCCTCATGGGGATGAAGAAGACATGGAAGAACCTTGAGCGGATGGCATGGGACAGGAAGACATTGCATGTTAGTTGAAAGCCTATGCTCCTTGGGGAGCTGAAGAGTGAGGATTTTATAGCCAGTAAGCAGAAAAATGTTGACAAGTACACATGATGATGATGATTTTATAGCCAGTAAGCAGAAAAATGTTGACAAGCACACATGATGATAGGAGCCACGGTAGCATAGTGGTTAGTGCACTGGCTTCCTAGCGCAGTGGTCTATGATTCGATCCCCAGATGAGGCGGGAATTTTTTAGGCCACAAACGGCTCCTGGGTCGACCCAGCCCCAAATGGGTACCAGAGCAACTCTGGGAAGGTTAAGGTGGCCGGCGTGATGCCGACCACATCACCCCTCGTGTGCCGACGGTCAAGATAATATGGGCCTAACACCATATTCCCAATATGCCTCAATGGGCGTGTAAGGGGTTCCTTTACCTTTACACATGATGATGATGATTTTATAGCCAGTAAGCAGAAAAATGTTGACAAGCACACATGATGATGATGATTTTATAGCCAGTAAGCAGAAAAATGTTGACAAGCACACATGATGATGATGATTTTATAGCCAGTAAGCAGAAAAATGTTGACAAGCACACATGATGATGATGATTTTATAGCCAGTAAGCAGAAAAATGTTGACAAGCACACATGATGATGATGATTTTATAGCCAGTAAGCAGAAAAATGTTGACAAGCACACATGATGATGATGATTTTATAGCCAGTAGACAGAAAAATGTTGACAAGCACACATGATGATGATGATTTTATAGCCAGTAAGCAGAAAAATGTTGACAAGCAGTATCTACAATATAGTTCAGTCAGTTCTCATACTTTCGTTCTGACCACAACCTAAATTAGACAGTTTTCTGGCAACTCATGTACCAAAATTGACAAGCAAACTACTAATTATAGGAATTCAGACAAAGGCATACTGTTTAAAAGATTGAGTAAGGGAAACGTAAGGAGCATGAGTCATCATAATATTTCCCATGATCGTGACCCATAAGTTCATAATCACTGCTCTAGGTCTTACCTACATGAGTTCTGTAAGTTTTCCTTCATGAAGAGCTCTATGTTTCATGTCTCCATATGTTTCCCTTATAAGGTTAATGAACTTGTAAAGGACTCTATAGTTAATTAATACTCCCCAGACTATGAGGTCTTATAAATTTGGATATGTGCCTTAACATAATGAAAGAGCCTTGTGTCTAGGTTGAACATTGTATGCCTCACCAAAACAAAATAGAACTCTGAATTTAAAAAAATACAATAATAAGAATCCATAGTGTCTTGGTGCATAACACTGAATAATGTTCATCTTTATTTTTATTCTGGCCATTCCGAATGTCACTGGAGATGCTTTATTCCAACCAGAATCAGCCTGCATAATTAAAATTAGCCATTTAATATGGTTAGAAGGCATCAGGTCTGGGCAAATAAAGACTAATTGAGTCTTGATCTCAAACTCATTTGCTTTCTTCAAGGAGAAATGGCATATGAAATGTTAGTATTTCAAAACAGGAGATGTGGAGATGGAAAACAAGAAGAATGGAAAACATCGAAAGATTGAAACAGAATGTGTAGGCCAGAAAGACTCAGAGAGATATGACTAAAGGTACAAGGAACAGGAAAGCAAAGAAGATTTAAACAGCAGTTTTTTTTAACTATTAAAATGATGAGAGACCAGTATCCCAGACGGATTTTCCCAGGCGCTTGTGATTTAAGACCAGTTTTCAGGGCTGATATATTTTATATAAGTTTTTGTTTTGTACTAATTTCTTATTGTATTAGTCCTCATTCAATTTTCTTTACAGTTTTGTATACAATTACCATATTTTTTTTTGCAAGCTTGGAAAAAATCGACCTTTAAATTTATAACACTATATGAAAACTTGAAACGACAGAAAATTCCTTGCATCAAACATGGAGAAACCATTGCATCCTTTACAAATTTGGTGTGATGCTGACCACATCACCCCTAGTGTGCTGATGGTCAAGAAAATATGGGTCTAACACCATATTCCCAATATACCTCAATGGGCGTGTAAAGGGATCCTTGACCTTTCACCTTTACGAGTTAGAATGTTTAGTTGTTAATATTTCATTATTTGTTATGACTGCACTATGTTTGAGCTGTAACAATGAACTTTTTCTTTATTTTTCTGTCTCATCATTGCCCATAGTTGATGATGGTTCTGATGAAAGTTTCAGACATTTCCAACGAAGCTAGGCCACTTTCTGTGGCTATGCCATGGCTGGATTGTTTGTTAACAGAATTTTTCAACCAGGTGTGGAATAACCCTAGATCCATTTTTTCCACCTGAGAAAACTCAGAAATCCTGGAAAATGCTTACAACTCTTTGCCAAATTTTTTTTAAATTGAAATTTATCCTATCTGTAACTTCTCACATCCCCAAGCATCAGAAGTGATGACTGCATTTTATGTAGAATTGCACATTTTTAAAATATGTGAAACTGAGTGGTTACACTTACCTATAAACCTAACGTTCAGTTTTATTTGATGGTATATTTTTTAATTTCATTTGCTGCAGACAATAAGGCAGTACAAGCTTCAGACAGTGATCTGCTTTTATGAAAGGAATGCCAGATTCTTGCAGTCATGAAAAGGAAAATTATGTGAAAGAAATTTTAAAAATGGCTTTAAAGAGCCTTAGTCAATTAATATATATTTTTCCTTTAAAACAATAAACCAATTAGTCTGCTGAGCAGAATCAAAGAGGTGTAAGATTTTGAAAATGTATTTGTTATCTCAATGTTAGAATTACTTCCCTTTTATTGTGGGTTTATTTTCCTCTTCACTAATATTTTTGTTTTTTTGAGCACGCTTTAATTATCAAGAGTGCTCTATGGTATGTGATGCTTCACTTAGATACAGCAGTGTGTGTACTAGCACTGTTTTCTATTGATAGATGTTGATTGTAGCAATGTGTGTAGGGTTACTAACACTGTTTTCTATTGATGGGTGTTGATTGTAGCAATGTGTGTAGGGTTACTAGCCCTGTTTTCTATTGATGGATGTTGATTGTAGCAATGTGATCTTTTTGTTTATATTATTTGTTGTATGCAGATAATTTCACATTAGCATTATAACAGACCAGCTTCTTATGTACTGTATCTATTTCTACAGCTTTACAGCCTTTAAGCACATTTTTTCATAATATCAGGGTTTGCACTTATTATGAAAATATTTTTTTTTAAAAGCATTTCAACTTGGGGAAGAATGGAGGTGCATTAAAGATTTGGTGAAACCAGTGAAATAAAAAGCCGGACAGATCTGCATGGGTAGAGATCAGACAAAAGCTGCACCATGATGCTATATGCTGGCAGTTTTAGCACGAGGTTGACAGTTCTGTCTATGTAAAAAATCAGGCACGTTACCGAAACTGCAACAGATGAACACACTTTGTTGCAAGATGGACATTCAAAGTCTGAGCCTTGTAGGACTGCCAGTGGTGAAAGCCGAAAGGAAGCCACTGACATGAAAACGGACATCCTGATTGCTAAACATGAAACCAGAATTGGATTTTGGAATGTAAGAACAAAGAACGAGACAGGGAAACTGAAACAGATTAAAACGGACATGAAAAACTATAGACTACACATACTAGGAATAAGGGAGAGTAGACTTCAACAGGTGGGACTATACATTAATCTTAAGAAAACAGAAGTCATGACATTCAGTGTAAGAAATCCTGCAGCCATAAAAATAAGGGACCAAGGTGAAAATACAAACACATTCACATACTTAGGAAGCACAGTAACACCAGATGGCGTAACAAGCAAAGACATCAATAGCCAAATTAATAAAACCAGAATAGCTTTCACCAATCTAAACAACATCTGGAAATCATCCCAGTACAGTAAAAACACAAAATTAATTAAATGTACAAGACCTGCGTAATTTCTGTACTTCTGTACGGTGCAGAATGCTGGAGAGTAACAGAAAAGGAAATTTCCAAAGTGTCCTCTTTCCACACAACAAATTCTTCAAATTTTCTGGCCGAACACCACTGTTAACTTGGAGCTACCAAGAAGACATTTGCACCATCATAGCGGGAAGTCACTGAAACTGGGTTGACCCCATCCTCAGAAAAGACCCTGACACCATCACCAGATCTGCCATGCTATGGACTCCTGAAGGAAAGCAAAAGCAAGGCCAGACAAAAGCCACCTGGTGGAGAACTGTGCAGGCAGAGATGCAAAGCATCGACTAGAGCTGGGGCACCACACAAAGGATGGCTGTCGACTGTAATATGAATACATTAAAGCAATCAAAGTGGAGACAGTTTGTTGCTGCCCTACAGGATGTATGGTATGAGACATGTGAAAAAGTACTGGAGAAAAAGAGAACACCAGCACAAAGCATGGATAACAGCAGAAACTGTCAGTAAGGTAAATGACATTTAAAAATATGATTTAGTTATAATGGTCTCCATATTTGGTTGGAAAGCAGACTCCACAGTATTATGACTCTATCACCAGGGCCCGAAAGGGGAGCAAAGAGTTGTAACACTGCAACCTGCCAAGTATGTTGTTAAATTCAACTAAGGATGGTTTAGCATGGGGCAGACTGTCCTCATCCTGTAGACATGTTAAAGCCACAAAAACCTCAACAACAATTAGTACAAGCCATCTAAAGAAAATAATTTAACTCAGTCATCAGAGGAAGGTCCTCTGGTCAGGAGGCGTGTGATACCCTCTGAGAAAACCAAATACAGTCTAAGTAGGATCTAAAGGGTAAAGGATACCGTTACTAAAGGTGATGTAGTCAGTATCCCGCCGGCTGCCTTAACCTTCCCCAGAGTTGCTCTAGTACCCAATTCATGAGGCTGGGTCAACCCCAGAGCTGTGTGCTGTCTAAAAAATCCCACCTCAACTGGGGATCAAACCATGAACCACCGAGCTAGGGAGCCAGTGCACTAACCACAGTGCTACTGCGGCTCCCAATGCCAAAGTAGCTAGATTATGTTTTATCTTCTGGGAAAATCTCCAGTTTTAAGAAAACTGGCGATATACATGAAATGGCTAATGAAGACACAGAAAGACCATGAAAGGATGGCACAGAACAAGAAAGCCTGGTGTGTTTTCATCAAAGACTGTGCTCCACAGGGAGCTGAAAGGTATTGATGATGATGATGATGATGATTACTATTTTCCATTTTTGTTCCCTAAGGAGCATGGATCTACCAATGTGTTGATTGTAGCAATGTGTGCAGGGTTACTAGCACTGTTTTCTATTGATGGATGTTGATTGTAGCAATGTGATCTTTTTGTTTATATTATTTGTTGTATGCAGATAATTTCACATTAGCATTATAACAGACCAGCTTCTTATGTACTGTATCTATTTCTACAGCTTTACAGCCTTTAAGCACATTTTTTCATAATATCAGGGTTTGCACTTATTATGAAAATATTTTTTTTTTAAAAGCATTTCAACATGGGGAAGAATGGAGGTGCATTAAAGATTTGGTGAAACCACTGAAATAAAAAGCCGGACAGATCTGCATGGGTAGAGATCAGACAAAAGCTGCACCATGATCCTATATGCTGGCAGGTTTAGCACGAGGTTGACAGTTCTGTCTATGTAAAAAAATCAGGCACGTTACCGAAACTGCAACAGATGAACACACTTTGTTGCAAGATGGACATTCAAAGTCTGATACTTTTAGGACTGTCAGTGGTGAAAGCCGAAAGGAAGCCACTGACATGAAAACGGACATCCGGATTGCTAAACATGAAACCAGAATTGGATTTTGGAATGTAAGATCAAAGAACGAGACAGGGAAACTGAAACAGATTAAAACGGACATGAAAAACTATAGACTACACATACTAGGAATAAGGGAGAGTAGATGGACTGGGGCAGGAATAATAAAAACAGACTGAATAAACATAGTCAACAGGTGGGACTATACATTAATCTTAAGAAGACAGAAGTCATGACATTCAGTGTAAGAAATCCTGCAGCCATAAAAATAAGGGACCTAGAGCTAGAAAATACAACCACATTCACATACTTATGAAGCATAGTAACACCAGATGGCGCAACAAGCAAAGACATCAATAGCCAAATCAATAAAACCAGAATAGCTTTCACCAATCTAAACAACATCTGGAAATCATCCCAGTACAGTAAAAACACAAAATTAATTAAATGTACGAGACCTGCGTAATTTCTGTACTTCTGTACGGTGCAGAATGCTGGAGAGTAACAGAAAAGGAAATTTCCAACGTATCCTCTTTCCACCCAACCTGCCTAAGGAAAAATTCTTCAAATTTTCTGGCCGAACACCACTGTTAACTTGGAGCTACCAAGAAGACATTTGCACCATCATAGCGGGAAGTCACTGAAACTGGGTTGACCCCATCCTCACTTGCCATGCAGGAAGCATGTGTCAAAGTGCATCATGTTCTCTTGTAGTGGTGGTTGTTGTAACAATTGGTCTTTCATGACAAGGTTGTAAGTCCCATGCTCAACCTTAGGCACCTCTAACATGATGCCTCAGGGGGCAGTGGTCCTATATTTTATTGTGTCCCAGTCAGAGATCCCTGAGGAGCACATAGATTAGCAAGTCTGTACACTGCCATGCAAATAACTATTTAACGCTAATAGTTATATTTGCTTTCTTTCTTTACTTTTTTTTTTTTTAATGAGTTCATGAAATTGTTTCGTTGCATCTTTTTTGCTTATTTTTAAAAAAAAACTCATATTTTATTTGATACATATAGCTAATGATGGTCTTAATTAAAGTGGCTGACATTTCTAACGAAGCCCGGCCCATGGCTGTTGCGGAGCCCTGGTTAGAGTGTCTGCTACAAGAGTTCTTTAATCAGGTAGATGGCGCTTTTTCCAGAAAACATTTCTATAAAGTAAATTACACTTGCATTTCTGTATCATAAGAAACACAAGATCTAATGCACAGTAGCAAAATAATAATAACTATTATTATTATTATTGATACCTTAAGAATAAGGGGGGGGGGGGATTTTCTTATTTAGGTCTACTAATGTCCTAAAAAATTTTTATTGTCTGGGTTGTAGGACTTTTAAAATAGCTGCTTCATTTATTATATTTGTTAAATATTGCATGGTTTCACATATTGCTTTCTGCACTGGGCACAAATTTTTATTTTTTTTAATTGATATTGTAGTAGTTTTTATGTTACTATGTGTAGTGATATTTACAAGTTTGATTAGTGTAGATTTAAATGTTTGTTTTTAAGTGTTACATAAAAAATTTCGGTACTGGTCTAGAAAGCGGGCCCCGGAAGTTCAGGTTTTTGAAAACGCGAATCCGACTTTTTATTTAACAACTCCCGATCCGACTTTTGTATCAACCGCCCACTATTTGCCTTTAGCAGTGTTTCGTGCTTTAATTGTGTTTCGCGCATTAGCTGAATGTTCCGTGCCGGAGCGTTTTAACTTTATTGGATGCGCCGATCGAGCACATAATTCCGAGCCGACTGCATCTGAATAGGTGTCCATCGCCGGTCGAGGTCGTTTGTGCATCAAATGGTCATGATACCCCAGACGAACAGACATGTGACAGCTACGGCAAGACGGTTGGGTTATCTCCCCCTCATACGATACATATTTCGTTTACCATTTCGTAAATTGTGTTTCGTTTCTCGGAAAAAGTCTGTGGCCCGCTTTCTATACCAGTACCAAAATTTCAATAAGCTTAATCATACATTTTGCTTGACTGTTTTTAGTATAATTTTCAGCATGTGTTTTAATTGAGTAATTGTAGTTCACATGTTATTAATATTGGTTTTTTGTATAAGATAAGTTTAGAATATTGCAAAAAGTACATTCAGACAACATAAAATGGAATATTTGTTTCACAACATTGTTCAGTTGAATATGCCAATAGTATAATATTGAAGTTAATGTTTTCCTTTTACTTCATATTTTATTTTAATTATTCCACATATTCCAACTAAACTATGCTTTTTAATTAACACATGACCTGACCTTTTTTTAGAGTGATCTTGAAAAGCTAGAAGGACTGCCTGTTGCACCATTCATGGATAGAGAAAAAGTATCAAAGTCTTCATCCCAGATTGGGTTCATCAAGTTTGTATTGCTTCCTTTATTTGAAACTGTAGGGAAGCTGTTCCCTCAGCTTGAGGTAATATTCATGAAAAATACTTTTTAATATATATATATCTATTCTTTTAAGTGATCATCCTTCATCATTATTATCCTTCACACCCCTTCATCATTATTATCCTTTGCACCCCTTCATCATTATTATCCTTTGCACCCCTTCATCATTATTATCCTTCACACTGCTTCCTCATTATTATCATTTGCGCCCCTTCATCATTATTATCCTTTGCACCCCTTCATCATTATTATCCTTTGCACCCCTTCATTTCTATTACCCTTTGCACCCTTTCATCATTATTATCCTTTGCACCCTTTCATCATTATTATCCTTTGCACCCCTTCATCATTATTATCCTTTGCACCCCTTCATCTCTATTACCCTTTGCACCCTTTCATCGTTATTATCCTTTGCACCCTTTCATCATTATTATCCTTTGCACCCCTTCATCATTATTATCCTTTGCATCCCTTCATCATTATTATCCTTTGCACCCCTTCATCATTATTATCCTTTGCACCCCTTCATCATTATTATCCTTTGCACCCCTTCATCATTATTACCCTTTGCACCCCTTCATCTCTATTACCCTTTGCACCCTTTCATCATTATTATCCTTTGCACCCCTTCATCATTATTACCCTTTGCAACCCTTCATCTCTATTACCCTTTGCACCCCTTCATCTCTATTACCATTTGCACCCTTTCATCATTATTATCCTTTGCATCCCTTCATCATTATTATCCTTTGCACCCCTTCATCATTATTATCCTTTGCATCCCTTCATCATTATAATCCTTTGCACCCCTTCATCATTATTATCATTTGCACCCTTCATCATTATTATCCTTTGCACCCCTTCATCATTATTATCCTTTGCACCCCTTCATCATTATTACCCTTTGCACCCCTTCATCATTATTACCCTTTGCACTCCTTCATCATTATTATCCTTTGCACCCCTTCATCTCTATTATCCTTTGCTCCCTTTCATCATTATTACCCTTTGCACCCTTTCATCATTATTATCCTTTGCACCCCTTCATCATTATTATCCTTTGCACCCCTTCATCATTATTATCCTTTGCACCCCTTCATCATTATTACCCTTTGCACCCATTCATATCTATTATCCTTGCACCCTTTCATCATTATTACCTTTTGCACCCTTTCATCATTATTATCCTTTGCACCCTTTCATCATTATTATCCTTTGCACCCCTTCATCATTATTACCCTTTGCACCCCTTCATCATTATTATCCTTTGCACCTTTTCATCATTATTACCCTTTGCACCCCTTAATCATTATTACCCTTTGCACCCCTTCATCATTATTACCCTTTGCACCCTTTCATCATTATTACCCTTTGCACCCATTCATATCTATTATCCTTGCACCCCTTCATCATTATTACCCTTTGAACCCTTTCATCGTTATTATCCTTTGCACCCTTTCATCATTATTATCCTTTGTACCCCTTCATCATTATTACCCTTTGCACCCTTTCATCATTATTATCCTTTGCACCCTTTCATCATTATTACCCTTTGCACCCCTTCATCATTATTACCCTTTGCACCCTTTCATCTCTATTATCCTTTGCACCCCTTCATCATTATTACCCTTTGCACCCTTTCATCTCTATTACCCTTTGCAACCCTTCATCATTATTATCCTTTGCACCCCTTCATTTCTATTACCCTTTGCACCCTTTCATCATTATTACCCTTTGCACCATTTCATCATTATTACCCTTTGCACCCTTTCATCATTATTATCCTTTGCACTCCTTATGAAGCATGGAACCACCACTGTATCTGGTCACTTTACAGGAAGCCTGCACAAAGCAGTTACATGCTCTTGTATCGGTGGATTATGTGGCAAATTTTATTTGGTTTCAGCTCCATGCCCAACCTTATATTTGTTGCTTTTTTGACTTGCCTGAGGGTGTAGTCTTTTCTTTCTTTGCCTCCTCAAGTACCCACGGGAATGACACAGAACTTTTTAAGTGATGCTTTATAAAAATAGCATCTTCATCATGGAAACAGGTTACATGTTTTTCCTGATTTATTCAAGTGGTCATAATGTTTATATAGGGAGTAAGGGAGTGGCTTGGATAGCTGTGAGGGGTGGCTGGGATAGTTGTGAGGGGTGACTTGGATAGTTGTGAGGGGTGGCTGGGATATTTGTAAGGGATTGCTGTGATAGTTGTGAGGGGTGACTATCTTTATAAAACACCTTTGAAATTTTATAACAGGACTATTGGTATTTTCACCTCTGCTCTCCCTACCATCTTGTTGTTTAGACTTTTTAGTCATAGACTATTGGACTCGCCTGTACACAAACTACGTGAAGTCAGCGTGAATCACAGTCATATTTTCCCTTATTCTGTTATGAATCTAAACAACTTCCTAGTAGGACATATTATCTAATGTCATTTATCCCACCATTTAAACAGATTGCAACAAAAACAACCAATGCATGAACACTTGAAATCATTTAGCACAAGCTTCCTGCAGGGGTACTAACCATTGTAGTGGTTGTGATATGCTTTCTATGGTGAAAAAAAGGTTAAAAAGGCCCTGAAAACAGTTTTTAAGACATCTTTGCCACATGACAAGTGCATTTAAACATTAAATTATTCATTAAAAGTTATTACTATTATAATTTTTTTTTGTGCTTTTTCAGATGTTACATTTCTACTAAGTTAATTTTTATGACTTGAGCTTCTTTTCTGTATTTTTATTTTAAGACTTGTTAGTTTTTTTCAATGGTCTTTGTTTTATTAAACTTGCTATTTCTTTTAAAAAATTTCTTTCATGCCAGTTTCTTTACTTCTAAGATATATATTTTTAAGCTCTTGCTTCTCATTTAAATTTATATTTGTTTGGTTGTTGCTTATCTCCTTAATTTTTACACGCTTTTATTTAACTTCACTTGTATGTCACTTTCAAATCTTGCAATCGATTTTTCAATCACTTCCAGATGAGCAATAGCTCTGAAACTTGGCATACTTGCGTATTCCCAATGACAATAAAATAATCAGTCAATTATTTAATATTGTAATTATGACATTATGAGAAATTAAAGTTTTTCATAAAGAAATGTAAACAAATCAGGGTCCATAATCAAGTTAATTCAGGGAAGCACTACATACCAGAGACTAGACTACCTACTCAAGTTGTGCCTGACCTACCACCTCACGTAGAACTAAAAAGACCAATAATACGTACAAACCTTCTACAACCCGCAAATAAAAGCCTCATACCTACGCTGCTGAAAACACTTGCTATGGAAACCATCTGTCAGTACGATGAAGACATTATCCATGCCTATACAGATGGGTCAGCTTTCAAAGCAGTCATAAATGCTGGATACGGGGCCATAATCATCCCACCCAGTACTGAAGAACCCGTCAAAGTTGCAGGTCCCTGTGGTATCTGGTGCACAAACTACGAAGCCGAAGTAGTCGCCATCCAGAAAACCCTAACTAAAATTTTTGAACTCTTTGAGTCAGACGAAATGGAACCAAATGATGTTGTGGTGTTCTCAGACTCGCAGGCTGCCCTCTTGGCAATAGGAAACTGGAAAACCAACTCGATCAGTACTATCCAGAAGGTTCAAGAAACATGCCACAAAATTATGAACTTGTACGGAACAGAAATATACATGCAATGGATACCTGGCCACATAAACATCACATTAAATGAAGTTGCTAATAGACTGGCAAAGAAGGGAGCAAAAATGCCACAGATTGATCACCCACTGAGTATGTTAACAGTTAAACAAATAGTCAAAAACAACTGTAAAGAAGTTTGGCTGAACACGTGGGCACAGGCTAAAACAGGAAGAAGACTCTTCATTCACCAAATAGCCCCAAATAAGAAAGATGCTATGAACGATATCGAACGAAGGTACCAAACCAAAATCTTCAGATTGAGAACAGGCCACTCTACACTAAATGGCCACAGAAACAGACTAAGTTCACAAAATATAGCAAAATGTAGACACTGCCCTAACCCATTGGAGACAGTAGAACACCACCTACTACAGTGCCCTGCACTTCAGGGACTGAGACAACAACTGCTACCACACAACCCATCCATAGACAATACACTGTATGGCAGCTCAGAACAGCTTATACGAACTGCGCAGTACCATATAATGGCATCAAGGTCACCAAGAGCCGACGCTCAGTGATAGTGGATCAAAGAAGAAGAAGAAGAATCAAGTTAATTAACAATTCAAGAGTACGTGGTGTGCTTTATTTTTTTCTGTGCGTAAAACAGGGCAGTACTCAATCAAGTGTCTAGCTAAATCAAGGGAAACAATCCAAATTATAAAATTATGAATCAAGGGAAAGTCAAGTTCAATCTCTAGATGGCCTTCAAATTGAAGAAATTGATTGCACCAAATTAACAGGCACAAAGCCATGTAATATTGACGCTGTAAAAGAAATGGATCGCTTAAGAAATTTTAGACCAGATTTACAATAAGTAAAAATATTGTTTATGTTTAAGCGTTTATCATATATTTTATCAATAATTGTCTAATGAAGTATAAAGCAGAAGTTAATTTCATGCAGAATCAGCGTACCACGTTTTTTGTCAATTTGATGTTACATTTTTTTTACTGCAAGCTATAAACTCCTTGAAAAATTATTGTCGGGTTTTTAGTGCATTAAAAGTAGGTGTTTTTTTTATTTTCTTCTCTTTAGTGTTAGAACAGTTATGACATACTTAAGCGCCCCATGTTTTTTGTCAATTTGATGTTACATGTTTTGACTGCAAGCTATAAACTCCTTGAAAAATTATTTTTGGGTTTTTAGTGCATTAAAAGCGTGTGTTTAAAATATTTTTTTTATTTCTGACTTTTTGTTTCTCTCTGAAGTTGTATGTGTTACCTGTAAGATTTCTCCTAAAACACCAAAATAAATGGACACTGACTGGAAACTGGGCCCAATTTAAATACCTAGGTAAAAAAGAAGGTACAAGTAGCCCCAACAGCGGATACTACCATAGGGGAGTGAAGATTTCACTATTCTAGGTCTCAGCTTTCTGAAGTGAGATCACCACTTTCCTCACTGCCTCTGCCTTTCCTAAGTCGAGAGCAATCAGGTACCCATTTATAGTTGGGTAGACTGGAGTGATTTTAGTCAATTCTGAACCTAGTAAATTAGTCTTCAGGAGTGAGTGTTGTAACATCTCTGGCAAACTTATCATGTAAAATTGTATTGTTACAGAAACCACCACTACTGTATATTTATGTGCTTTAATGTAGGCTTCCACAAGGAAGCAGACTACAGTAGTGGATCCACGCACAATAAAATGCCAAACAAGAAATTAAATATTGGTTATCAAAGGTTTTCTTTTTATGGACAGTACCAGGCAAATGAAGACAAGGCACATGTGGTGAGTTGGGACTTAATTCTAGTATAAAGTACGTAGTGTACTGACTGAGATCAGCTGTGAAGGTATCTGAAGTTAATAGGTTTGGTGTGTAATTCAGATGACCTTACTTGCTGCCACATTTATATCTCAATCAAACTAATTCTTAATCAATATGAATGTTGGCTTGGTTAAGTGTCTATGGTAATGCAAAAGTGAGTGTGTGGAATAACCTCAATACAAAACATATACCAACAAATATTAACTTCTAAGATAAAATCAACTAACTCCAGCGGTTAAGTTTTAAAATGAAAAATTTTCTGTTAAGTTTTATTGGTCCTGAGCCTAACTGTTCTTTTGGCCAGGACTTTAGTCATTGATAATCAGTGTGATGGATTCTTGTATATTTACAAATATGTATATGCAATTATTTACAAGCAATAGACCATGTGTCCATAATGCATGAAATCAATCTTCAACTGGGTATTTTTTTTCTCTATCTAATTACTTGTTCCTTGAAGCTGGTAAGGGATATACATCATCCCAATTGTTCTCTTTATCACTCTTATGGACTCTGTTGTACTGTTTTTAGTTTTGGAGGAAAAGTTTATTCACTTGAGGAGATTGTCCTAGCAAATATGCAGTAATGATAAGTTGCTCCAGGCCAGATATATCACTTATCTGTGCCTGGGATCCATAATGATTTCAGTCTATTTGGCCACACGCTTCAGGTCCTCTGGTCTGCAATCTCTCTCTTAACAGCTGTTGTCAGAGATGACTTGATCTAGTGCTGAATATTTCTGACAGCATCAGCCAAGTACCAGCAGGAAACCCCTGTCAAAGCAAGTATGATCCTGTCTTAATATCAAACTAATTCCCCCAATTTTACCTGTAAACATGCATGTAATAAAAAAGAACATGGTCAGCTCATTCTGACAACCAAGCTTCTCCACTTTCATGTGATGGAACCAATAGTACCAGTTTTCTTTTTCATTTTTCCCTTATGGAGACAACACCTGTCATTCCAGCCATACTTCACCATGCAATAAGATAGGTGTAATGCTTCAGCATGATCATCATATATATATATATATATATATATATATATATATATATATATATATATATATATATATATATATATATATATATATATTGATAGTTCTCACTTTCTCAAATGGTCCATGGTATAATACATCAACAACTAGGCCATGCCCAAGCCTGCCATGGAACCATTTAGTTACAACCTTTTGTCATGGCCTTTTCTTATACACAACCAATTTTTCAAATTAAAAAGTCAATAAAATCAATCTTACCACATAGAAAGGAAATAACACAGGTTACGACGAATAAGGCACTAGAGAATGGCACATATCTAGATTTGCCCACTGTTTCAGACTGCTTTCGGTCGATATAATTTATAAACCACAGCACAAGTCTGACATCGCTCCTGCTCTTATGAAAATCTTTTGAAACTGGCAACGAGCAGCGTACTATTTCGTTCAATTCAAATGCTTCGACCAATCGCCCAAAGCCTACTATATTTTGAATGAATTAAAAAAAAATGTATCCCATTTACTACGCGTTACTATCAACAACTAGATTCGTATAGATATTTTAGCCAATCACACCTCGGCTTGCTTTAAATTCCAGCCAATCTTTTACTCCATACTATTTCAGCTTTCGTTCCTCTACGTGTTTTCAAAAACATCATGCCATTTTATCTAACAGATATGACCAGACCATGCCAGTTTCCCTATGTTTTATACCAATATTTTAGTATCTAATGGACCATTTTGATAATTTATTATATATTCCAAGTCCACTAGTCTTAAGGTACCCAATTATATGATTATCATGAGAACAAATAGCCCATTTAAAATTCTTGTCTTTTATCGATCTCAGTTGTTTATTTTTAACTTCCACTGTCCGCATCCTTTTTAACTGTTCTGTCAGGATTTCAGACGTAAACCAGTAGAATGTCATATTTCCAATAAGCATTAATCATGTTTTTTAAAACCTAACTCTCGCATGGGTAGTGTTTTTTATCACTGTCGATTTGAAAAAAGTTAGTGTTTCAAGCCTAAGCGTAGAATGGCATTAGTTGTATATCGCGCGACGCGTGTTTAGTGTTGCATGCGTCCCTGCATTTCAGCCCTCCCTTCTCTCTATCCTAAGTTCATCTGTCTTTTTATCACGCAGTGTATAAAATAAAATGAATGGAATTTTAATCTAGGTCATCTAGAAATACAGTACACGTTTTTATTGTAGAGAGCGTGTAGTGACGTAGTATGCTTTTACTATCAACGTGAAACGTTACACTTTGCAGACGAAGTAGAAAACAAGGGGGATTTCGAGTACAGTCATTGTGACAGCACTGTTCTTTACCATTCTTCTTTCCTTTTATTGAAGTTATTTGTTAGGCTTTACATTTACGTTTTAATTTATATATGTGGATTAGAATATTTCACGACAGCACACAGAAAATAAAAAGAATTTAACTACATTGAAATGATGGGCATATCTGTCATGGAACCCATCATCATCAGTTGCCATCTCCACAACGAAGGTTGGCTGTAATGGATTTCCAACGTCTTCTGTCTCTTGTCTTGGTGGTGCACTCTGATAGACTCTTTCCTGTCCATCTCTTGATGTTATCTTCCCACTTATAGCGCTGTCTTCCCCTTGCACGTTTGCCTTCAAATCTCCCTTCTGTTATGGTCTTCTGCAAGATGTTATGCCTTTTTATGTGGCCAAAGTATTTTAGCTGCCGAACTTTGACCTCCCTCATTAGTTCTCTTTTCATACCTAGATTTTCTAGGACCTCCTTATTTGTTTTCATCTCTGTCCATGAGATACGCCCCATTCTTCTATATATCCACATTTCAAGAGCCTCAATTCTTTCTTCCAAATGCTTATTCATCGTCCAAGTTTCTGCACCATACAGAAATGCAGAATATATATAACACTTTATGATTCTCAGTTTTAATTTGTGAGATAACTGTTTGGATGTCAGTATATGTTTCATGTTGTTGAATGTAGCTTTGGCCATTCCTATTCTCTTCTTGATTTCTGTTTCACATCTGCCATCTTCTGTTATTATGTGACCAAGATATACGTAGCTCTTGACTTGTTCCAGGATTTTCCCATTTACGTTTATCTTTAATGTGGGTTTATCGTCTGTTTTGCTAATTATCATAGTTTTTGTTTTCTCAATATTAATGTCATGGAAGTAAACAGGACTAATTGTTGAAATGAAGAACAACGTGTCATCTTTTTGAAGTGATCCAAATAAGTTGCTTACGTCATTAAGTTTAGGACTAGAGTTAATGTTTAGGGTTAGGTTTAGGATTCCTAAACCCAACCGTATCCCTTACCCCTTTTTACTGCATCTCTGAATTCTTTTGTAAGGCTGCATTGAACACATGGCCCACTATTCTTCAAATCAACCCAGACTAATAATCAATAGACAACAGTGGTGACTACTAGTCAAGTTCTTATTGTCTGTGGTACCTCAGTGACTAAGTGTTATTGAACAACCCTAATTTCTCTTAAATTGTTGAACTTTTTACTTTGCTTTCTGTCTTTTAATTGTCTCTTATTACTTAAGTAGGAAAAATACTAGAGGCCACAGATGTGGTTTTACAGAAGAATGGTAAAAATTCTATGGGCAGCTAAGATGAGTAAAGAGGATGTCCTGAAAGAGGCCAGTGGGCAAAGGAAGTTTATTCCTTATGTTAGAGGGAAGCAATCCACTGTCTTTGGACATATTATAAGCAGAATAAAGCTGGAATATATCATAACAACAGGAAAGATTTTAGGAAAAAGAGATAGGGGAAGACGGGGAGTTTATATTGGATAGTTTGAATTCCTGCATAGAAAAAAAGTCAACAACAGAACTGATAAATTATACTGGCGTCAGGAAGTTATAGAGTGGCATAATCTCCTACGCCACCAGGCATGGTAGATGAAGAAGAAGATGAAGAAGAGTTATTACTTCTTTCTTAAGCTTACATTTTTCACCTGTTACTTCTTTCTTCAGGATACCATCATCGAACCAGTAAGGGAAGCTTTGGCCTACTACACTGATATGCAGAAAGCCTTGGAGGAGGAGAAAGCAAGGAAAGACTCATTTGTGGAAAGCACTGATGGTGACAAGAATGGACTGAAGCAGAACAAGAAGGCAGATCCCTGTAACAGTAATGGTGAAGACAACGCAGCATCATTAGACAGTGGTATTACATCCCTCAGAAGAAGCAGCACAACCAAATTAGCATCGAAGCCTTCATTGCATACTGATACATTGCCATCGTGATAAGGTTTAATTTCTTTGAGCTTCATTATAAATTACATCATCAGATAAGCTTATTATGAATGTTAACTGTTCTTGTTCAGAGTTTGGCTGTTCAATCAAATAACAATGTATAGAAACAATACTTGTTAGTTTTTTTTTTGGTTTTTTTTTATCTAGCTGAAAAAAGGCAGTAAAGGGAGATAACAGGGCTTGATTTTTTTTTTAAAGAGTTATAGCTCTTAGATGCTTTTCAAGAGTCCTATGTCAGTGGATAGTTGCACTACATGTCATTGGATTGTTGCACTATGATAAAAGATTGCAGAGTTTGGAAACAACCTCAGACAGTTTTTAAGTGAAAACAGAAGTGTTTAATCCTGATGGTGATAATTTTGACAAGGTTGATAGCCATTTGTCACAGAATACTGACAAATTTTTCATTATCTGTCATGTTGATTTCAGATTTAGTTTGCTTTGGTTTGGTTTTTTGTCCATGCACATTAGCTGACGTTTGTCTAATGCATAGAATACACAGTTCAACCCCGTACGGGATATAATTTGCATGCGTATAGTTCTTTATTCTACGTAGTATATTACACTTTGTTGTTTTTCTTATGCTGGTTCTTGCAGGCTGCAATTTCTCTGCTCTTCATTGTGGCATTGCCTACTGTCTGAAGTGTTTATAGTGTATTCCCTTCCATGATTTTAATTTATCTCTCTTTAGCCTGTCACGTTTTGATGGATTTGTAGATTTTTGTTTGCTGTATCTTTTTTCCAATTTTTTTGCAATTGAAATTATCTCAAATACTGAATATCTATTGGGTATTAAATTTTTTTTTTTTTTTTAATTGGATTGGTTTTAAGGATTATCTTCATTGCACATGGATAACTCCATCGGTGCTTTGATCTCCTCCTTTAGATCACACAAGGAGATCAGCACAGTGCACAAACTTTGTAGCACCAGCGAGAATCCCAATGTGTGTTTATAGAAATTACACATTCTATAAATATTTTTGTAGTGGGTAAGTTTCTAATTTTTAAATTTTGTCAGGGCAGTGGCCTTACAGCCTACTCTTTATGATTTCCAACTGCCATGAGACTTGCACTTGGGATCTCTTATGTTTTTGCCCTCATCTGAGAAGGCTAAGCACCCAATCTCACTACCCAGGAGATGGGGGGGGGGGGGGGGGGGGGGGGGGGGGGGGAATATGACATTATTAGGACCACTGGTTCTAAAAAATACAATTTCCATAAATTATATTTCCTGTCCGGCGTGATGCTAACCACATCACCCCTAGTGTGCCGATGGTCAATAAAATATGGATCTAACGCCATACTCCCAATATGCCGCAGTGAGCGTGTAACGGGATCATCCATCATCCATATTTCCTGTACTGGGAATCGAACGTGGTACCACTAGAATTCAAGCAACACACCATACCTCTTAGCCATACTTCTCCAACCCCCAAATGTTTTAGGATTGGTAGTTTATTTTACTTCTCATACTGAAATTGTGTGGTGAATATTAGTTTTCAATAATATATAATTTTTTTTTTTTTTAAATTGAATAGAATGAGTTTTACAAATTAATGTTACGCAGCAAACCCTGGATGTTGTGGGTTCACCCTTCGCCATTCCATACCATTTTGTTTTTAATTTATAAATTATTTCCCATACCAGTTTTGCAGCAGCACCTGCATTTATTTACTTTAGCTCGGTGGTCCATGGTTCGATCCCCAGTTGAGGTGGCATCTTTTTAGACCCAGCCTCATGAATTGGGTACCAGACAACTCTGGGAAGGTTAAGGCAGATGGCGTGATGCTGACCACATCACCCCTAGTGTGCAGATGGTCAAGAAAATATGGACCTAACACAGTGTTCCCAATATAAGTAAATTTTTAGTGCAAAGGTATCTATGCTAATTCTACTGTGCAGCTTCTGTTATTTAGGTATGTACTAAGTTGCAATATTTCTTTCACTATATCTGGTTGCCTACATTCATGTGCATTTCTTAGTGCTTGAATTGCTGATAGTGAGTTTGTTAAGATTGTTAGTTTTTTAGAGGGCTTGTCAGTAATTATTTCTAGTGCTTTTGCTATTGCCACCATTTCTGCTGTGAAGATAGATGCATTTTTGGTTATTCTCAACTTTTTCTTGTATCTTCCATGCCGGAATGTATATTCCAATACTGAGTTCTTCATATTCTAAATTTGATCCATCAGTGTATACTGTTAAGCTGCCCATAGTTGTGGATTTAGTTAGTCATAGATTTTAATTATAATTAAATTTAATACTTCATATTAATTATATGAGATTCAGAGAAACTTAACTAACTACTAAAGTCAAAAATTCTGAACGTTTTGTTTGAGACAGTGGCACGGAAATGATTGCTGGAGTTAGAATCATTTTCTTATGATTTTCTGTGTCAGATGCTTGAAGTTATTTCAGAGACACTGTACTGGTTTCTTGTGTCAAATATCCTGAACTGGTTGTCTGAATAAGAGACACTGATTTGATTGTCTGTGTCAGAAAGTCTGAGATTGTTGTCTGAGTCAGAAATGCTGAACAGATTGCCTAAGTCTAGTATTCTCAAATGGTTGTCTCATTCAAAAGACACTGAACGGATTGTACGTGCCAAATATTATGAACAAACTCTGTGAATGAGAGATGGTGTAAAGATTGTCCATGTCAAATATTTTGAACTCTTTGTACAGAAAATAACTGACTTGATTGTCTGTGTCATATATTATAAACTTGTTGTATGACTCAAAGACATTGAAGTGTTTGTCTGTGTTAAATATTATGAGCTAATTGTCTGATTCAGAATCACTGCACTGGTTGTCTGAGTCAAATATTCTGAACTGGTTGTCCGACTCAAAAGACACTGAACTGATTGTATCTGCCAGATATTATGAATTAGTTCTCTGAATGAGAGATACTCAAAAGATTGTTTATGTCAATTATTATAAATTGGTAGTCTGACTAAAAGACACTGAATTGATTTAAGTGTTAATTATAATGAGATGATCGTCCAAGTCAGAAATACTGAACTGATTGTCTGAGTCAAGTATTCTGAACTGGATGTCTGACTCAGATCTGACTGTATTACAAAATATTATGAACTATTTCTCTGAATGATAGATGCTGAACAGCTCGTCTATATAAAATATTCTGAAAATTTTGTCAGAAAAGAACTGACTACTGACCTAATTCCCTTCCCTGTGTGTTTTTTTTTTCTTTTTTGGTCTCCTTCTATTTCTCTTACCCTAGAGGTTTTCAAAACATGGACTGCTTGCGTATTATGATCAATTAAGGAATCAAATAAGTTAATGTTGCAAAAAAATCATAAACACAAGATTACCTAGATCGGTGGTGTTGTTGTAGTTTAACTAGGGCAGCTGAGCTTCTCGATCTTTTGCGGCCAATACCAAGTTGAAGACTCCTTGGTATTATCTACACTGTAGATCTAGAATTTTCCTGTAGCTTTTTTGCCATTCTGAAATGTGCTGAGTGGAAGTCATGCGTTCCAGCTTCTCCAGCTTGGCTTGCATTTAAAAGATCTTCACATCTGATCCCAAGCTAGGAGTAAAAAGCGTGTGGCATATTGTGCATTCCCCGCCATCCAAGGGGGCTCTCCAACTATGCAGAGCTAAAATACTATGCTCTAGTTGTGGGCTTCTCATCTCCCCCTGCCTATCACTAGGTCCATAGTGAGATCCCCCTGCATGCAGTCAACCAGGTCAAATCCAAAGAATTATGTCTGAGGCTCAAGTGACTTCTCCAAGCTAAGAGTGCAATGCTGGGTTCTCAACAAGTTTCACCACAGGGGGAATCCCTGGAAGTGTGTGTATGATTTCAGTCAGTGAGGGTGTAATGAGTCTTACAGACAGAGGTTCACTTATACATATGTATATTGTAGCATTGTGCATAGCTAGTGGTCATATAAGGATGACTTCATATATGCCTTCATTCATTGAATCAGAGTGGTATATAGCTGGTTACCCAGCATTTTAAAACATAAGGTTACACAGGGTAGATTCTCCAGAGATGGTGGATGAATGGAAGCAAATGAAGTTGATCTCATGCTATTTTGTTCTTCTCCCATTTCTTTATTTTAAACAAATAGTAATATTAAACTAAAATATGGCTAACCTTGTGATGAATCTCATGGACAACAAAGAACATATCTCCTGCCCAGTGTTTCCCCCAAACTGAAGTAATTTATATCTAGTTTTCATTATTTTCAATGCTGTTGAATGGCTCTGAAACATGGAGAACAACTTACTTACTTACTTAGTCGTTCCTCTTCTACCATGAGGTTAGAGGTTTGGAAGAGAGAGTGCCATAATATCTTATCAGCTGTCTTCCTCCTGGCCTGGTTCCATTCTAGTCCTCTGGCCTTCAAAGATTGTCTAATGTTGTCCTCCCAGTGGACTCTGGGTCTTCCTGAAGGTCTGGATCCCTGCTCTCAGTTTCCCATGCTTGTTATGGTAGCCGATCTTCTCACATTCTGCAGACATGGCCAAACCATCTTAGTTGGGACTGTTCTACTTGGATCAGCAGGGGTTGGGGTTTTAAGCCTTGACATATTGTCTGGTTGCGGACCATGTCTCTTCTTGTTACTTCAACCACCTTCCTCAGATACCTCATTTCTGAGGTTTGGATCTGGCATGGAGAACAACAAAAGCAACAAATATAAAGCTACAGGCATTTATAAATAGGTGCTTGTGTAGAAAAAGAGGATTAAAATGTTATGACAAGGTCCTCAATGTAGAACTGACAACAAGAACCAGACATTTGCCAAAGATGAGAAGATGATGCTGATGATGGATAGGACACACATTGAGGAAACCTGTTGATAGCATTACAAGGTAGTCCTTGTTCTGGAATCCTCAGGGAAAGAGAGGCAGAGGTAGACCCAAAAATTAATGGAGAAGAGAGCTGGAGACAGAAGTGAAAATTGATGACAAAAACATAGACAGAACTTGAGCGGATGGCACATGACAGGAGGACTAGGCGTGTGTTTGTTGAAGGCCTTTGCTCCTTGGGAAGTTAAAGGGTACCGAGGGATTATGATGCGAGTTTAATTAACATCATTTCTCTTTTTGGTTCCTTATGGAGCACAAAGTACAACTACAGCTATCCCCATTAAGAAAACTTGCACTCAAGCATTCATAGGCTCATACAGCAGTGGTTTCTGTAGCTATTTGTTCTGCATGATGAAGCTGTCTTGCCCCATTCACAAACTCATGCTAGTAGATTTGTATAACATGGTGTGGCTTTGGCCAAGGAAAAAATTCCTTTTCCTTTCTATCCTTGGCACTCTCTATCTATAGAATCCTGAGCTCTGCTAAGTTCAGTTATTTGTTGTCCAGATACTTGACTATGATAAAAGGTGAGATGTACTCATGTGTGAGCATTCAAAATAAATGTGATGTTATGTCTTCACCAATCCTGACAAATGGGAGTGAGTCATGGACAATTAGGAAACAAATGGGGAAGGCACTAGAGATGTGGTTTTACAGAAGAATGTTTAAAAATACCATGGACAGCCAAAAGGAGTAATGAGGATGTCCTGAAAGAGACCAAGGCACAAAGGAAACTTATTTCACAGTTAGAAAGAAGCAATCCACTTTTTTTGGGCATGTTATGAGAAGAGGAAAGCTGGAATATCGTAACAACAGGTAACGTTGAACGAAAAAGAGATAGGGGAAGACAAAGAGAGCAAATACTGGACAGTGTGATATTGTGGCATGGAAACACGTCAACAGCAGAATTGATTAATTGTACTGGAGACAGGAAGTTGTGGAGAGACATGATCTCCTATGCCACTAGGCACAGTACTTTAAGAAGAAGAAGAATGTCTTCATCAAATTTCTGAGAACTTCTAACTTCTTGCTGCATAGCTGTTCATTTCTTTTCCTTTCTATCCTTGGCAATCTCATTCTATAGAATTCTGAGCTCTGCTAAGGTCATTTATTTGTTGTCCAAAATCTTTGACCAAATCTCTGTTTATTGATAAATAAATAAGCAAATTATTTTTAAAATTTTGGGACGTAAAACAAGGTTCTGAGAAATTCTTGGTTTTCTTCATAAGAAAAGCACAATTTCTTTTAACAAAATTAAAATTTTTAAAGTCAAAATATATCTGTTATAGAATGTGGTCTGACAAATAATTGTGACATTTAGATTTTTTAGATTACAAATGATAAGAGCATATATTAATCCAAATGTTCATACTTGTTTCTATTTTGACTTAAAATGCAGAGTAACTTCTTCCCTTAAACAAGATATTTAAGTTCTCATATTTTATATAACCCATTAACTTGATCAACCACAAACAATTTATTTGTTGTGCCTTGATGAGTGATTATACTAGATTATTAATTACAGTAACTTGTTCTGTGTTTCATCTTTACAAATATTTGCTATGTATGAACTAATTTATTTGGAGCCAAGCACTGTCAGCCATTTTGGGTTGTCCCTACTACAGACCTATTAATCTGGTGTAGTAGACTAGATTCCCACTGACCAAATTGTACCCAGTTACAATTTGGCCTAAGGCTATGCTGGAGATGGATAGGACACGCATTGAGGAGACCTGTTGTTAGCATAACAAGGCAGTCCTTGATCTGGAATCCCCAGGGTAAGAGTGGTAGAGGGAGACATAAAGGAGATAAAGCAGACGTGTTGGTTTTTTCCAAAATCCAAAAATTCAAAATTAATCCCTGTTGTAATCTGGATTATGAGACTAGTTTAGCTTGTTAGACTGGCAACATTAATTATTTGTTGATTGTACTATACGCCCAGACCACCTCGATTATTTTCACATGCAAACAATTTCAGTTATTTAATTACTTTCTAATATTTTCACATGCCTAAAGAATCTGTGCTATTTATTACTTTATAGTATTTTCAAACATGAACAATCTCTATTATTTAATTACTTTCTATTATGTCCTATGCCCAAAATAATCTCTATTATTTAATTACTTTCTATAATTTCTATAAGCCCAAAACAATCTCTATTAATGAATTACTTTCTATTATTTCCAAATGCCCAAAACAATCTCTATTATTTAATTACTTTCTATTATTTTCACTGGCCCAAAGCAATCTCTAATATTTAATTATTTTCTTACTTACTTACTTAATCGTTCCCCTTCTACCATGAGGTGTAGAGATTTTAATTATTTTCACACACCAAAACATTCTGGTCTTTTCTAATATTTCGACATGTTCAAACAATCTATGTTATTTTTTCCCCCATTATTTTCACGTCCTGAACATCTCATGTTACCCCTTTTCATGATATTATTTGTTGTTGTGCAGCAATTTCACAGAAGGTACAGTTATTTGCTGTAATTAATTCTGCATCTTCTAAATATGAACATCGTCAGTTGTGTTATTATGTACATTTCTGCTGTTTATGTTAAGTTTAAGATTCCTAATTTCCTGTTTCTTGTTCAAATTAACCAATGACAGGCCTGTATCTTTTTATCCAAAATCCTCGGGAGCAACTTTGTTTCATAAACCAGATATTTTTGGTTTTCAGATGTTGCCAAACCACATTAAAAACTAGCCCAAAATGTGTTCAAAAATAGTCCAAAGTCGCCCACAATAGCCAAAAATCACCCCAAAGCCTGAAGTGTTGATTTTGAATCATTGAAGATTATGATATCTGAGGGCGTATAGATTTCTTGTTTGAATTGGCTGACTATTGCTGTGATGATGTTGTTTATTGCTGTAATTTCTGCTTGGTAATTAGTACAGAATTCTCAACTTCTTTTCTTTCTTTATTCCTTAGCCACCAACTGTCAAAGCAGTTAGCGGCTTTCACGCCTGCTGGCAGTCATCCTTCATGCAGTGCCCCAGCTCTGGTTCATTCTTTGCATCTCGGCCTTCACAGTTCTCCGCCAAGTTGTTTTTGGTCAGCCTCTCTTCCGCTTTCCTTCAGGAGTCCATAGCATATCTGTTCTTGTGATGGCATCAGGGTATCTTCTAACGACATGGCCTACCTAATGCCAGTGTCTGCCAGCTATGATGGTGTACATTACCTCTTGGTTGCTCCAAGTAAGCAGTTCTTGGTTGGTGATGGTATCGACCAAAAGATTCTGAAAATTCTCTTTAGGCAGATTGTGTGGAAAGAGAAAAATTGTGTGTTGCGAATTCTCCACATAGTTCATATATTTTTAGTGTGCTGCCATTTGGGTACTTCACATAAGCTCCAAGTCCAGCATTTATGGTGGCCTTGAATGCAGAGCCATCTGTGTATGCATGTATTGCAGTCTTAGAGTAGCTGGCAATTGTCTCTAAAGTAGCTGTGTTAAGTATTGTTGGGTTGGTGTCTTTTGTTAGTGTGCTCCTCAGCGAGTTGCAAACAGGGATTGAAAAAATAAAGCTTCAAGATTATGTTGTTGTTGTTATTGATCCAGTGGCGCTTGGGCTATCGCTCTTTGGCGCAATGCCATGTAGTGATATCTGCATGTTTTTGCAAGTTGTTTTGTTTTCCAAAGATTATGAGAACACAGATATGACAAGATTTGGAAAATGTGCCTTGCAGACAGTAACTATAGCACGTTTCACTAGCTTTGCCCTCAAACAAATGTAATTATCTGATTAACCGTCCAACGTATTAATGCCATTTTTTGCATACGATGTTATATTGGGTTAGACCCAACAAATATATACTTTATATCTGTGCATCTTGTCTAGTTCCCATAAACGGATGAAATCCTTTGATCTTTGTCGGCATACTAATTATTGGGTATCGAGAAAAGAAAGTTTACCACTTCATGCACAGATTCTGTGAATTGATTAGGCATAGGCGTGTCTTCTTCTTCTTCTTCTTCCGTCCTTAGCCAACGACCGGCAAAGCAGTCAGTGGCCATTACGCATAGTGGCGTCTTAAGGGCAACAGCGAATAGATTTTCTTTGCCGTTGTTCCCATCACGCCTAATGGCGTCTTTAGGGCAACGACTAATCAATCCGTTTGCTGTTGTTTCCGTAATCAAAGTGACTGGCAAACGGGTGATCAGCCCGTTGGGATAGGCGTGTCTACTATTACAATAATGTGGCCATCACGTTTGCATATGAATACCTGTTGAAGATGATTTCTTAAATGATCTGCATGCGAGATACTCGTGACATTGTTTGTCATTGACATTTAATGCGCTACCAAACTGGACCTTCCTTGATCTAATTATTTCAATGGGTATCACCTCTTTTTGCGGTTCATAAATATCATAATGGAACGTTGCTCCTCTAATGTGCTTGTAAATAACGGTAAGGTCATCGTTAAAGAAATTAAACTTCATCCGAATCATAATCAGATGTCTCTGAGAAATTGATAATCAATCTCGGCTGAATGAAGGACAAACCATTATTCTTCCAATATTCCTCTTCCTCTTGTAACACATGGCTCTCACATTTCTTTTCTATTTTCTGTTGCTACCTGTTCCTTAATTTTCATTCATATTCATAACCCTCCACTCCCAAAGGAGCATAGGCCTTCAACAAACACATGCCAAGTCCTCCTGTCACGTGCCATCATCTCAAGTTCTTTCCATGTTCTCCTCATCATTTTCACCTCTGTTTCAAACTCTCTTCTCCATGTACTTCTTGGTCTTCCTCTGCCTCTCTTGCCCTGGGGATTCCAGAACAAGGTTCCTTAATTTTAGCCCATACTAATTCTATTGGGTTTAAGTGAGAATGGTAAGGAGGCAATCTTAAACATCTGTGACCATGTTCATGGATTGCCTTGTCTATGTGAAATATCTTTGTACGCTGTGTCTTTTTTTACAATTCTAAGTAATTCAGGCTTCAGGGACATTTCGTTGAATGGAATGTTGTTTATGGTCAGCCAAATCGTTATTACATCTCTAGTACTTGATGAATTAGGAACTTTATCTTCTGGTGCCACAACGTTGTGATATGAAGCATTGTCCATTATCAAACACGACGGTCTATCCAAGGAAGGAAGTACATGATTCACAATCCAATCTTGAAATATCTTGCCATTCATCTCTGTATGGTAATCCCTAATAACTGTGGATTTTGAAACAAATATGAGTTCAGTATTATTTAGACGCCCATGATGGCTGCTTCCTGGATGTGCAATTATTAGGCGCTGTCCTTTGCTGCTTGGTTCTAGTCTCTTAGTTGTCCCATCAGATGATTGCCATTCTCGTTCATTACTGTGGTGCGCATTGATCCAAGTTTCATCTAAATACACAAAATCATAACAATCTCTTCTCATTTCTCTGATCTCGCGTAAATATTTGCTTCTCATTGCAACTATATGAGGCTTCTCACAAATAAGGTTTCTACCACCAACATATTTTCTAAAAGTGAATCCCAAACTCCTAATAGTCCTCCATAGCGTAGATTTGGAAATATCAATGTCATTATTCTTTCTTAACCAAATTTTCAATTTCCTTAAAGTCACTGCCTCATTATTGTGAAACATATTGCAAATTTCTCTGCGGATCAATTCTCTGTCAAAATATCCACCACTCTTGGCCTAATTTTCGTGTGTAAAACACTAGAATTAGAAATATTATATGTCGCTATCCAGCGGTGCAATGATCGTTTGATTATCCCCAAGGCATGAAGTCCTCTTTTGTGGGTTTGAAATAGAATGATATAGTTTTCCACGAGTAGCTTCATTGCAGAAATACTTAAAAATACTATTTGTGATTAGCTGTAATGTCATAAAATGTACTCGCAGACTCATTTTCCTAGTTAAACCACACAATACTTTTTGTAGACACGCCACTGATTGACAATGTGTGAGTAGCACCGGATATAAACTATTTTGTGTTCAAGAAGTGCGATTTCACGCAATTTCACTCAAAAATCATGCCAATTGCTTGATAAACCAAAAATGTGCAAATGAGGTCGTATAATTTACTGTAGACATTTCAATATGTGTGCGTGTGATGTGTGTTGGCAAGTAGGATTTTATATTATATCGCAAAGAAACGAAAATTGAAACCAATGGCCGCATTTTAATGAAAAATTTAATTCATAGGGTCTATACCATTTCAAATTCACACACAAAGTTTCACTTATATGCGTTATATATTCGCTGAGATATAGCATTTTGAAGTTGGGCAAAGCTAGTGAAACGTGCTTTTTTATAGCAATGTTTAAACTATTAACAAAGTCCCTGACATGAGAATGATGAAGACGTGGAAAGACTTTGAGCTGATGGCACAATACAGGTGGATGTGGCATATATTTGTTGAGGGATATTACCGGTGGATGTGCCATACATTTGTTGAGGGACATTACAGGTGGATGTTGCATACAATTGTTGAGGGACATTACAGGTGGATGTGGCATACATTTGTTGAGGGACATTACAGGTGGATGTGGCATACATTTGTTGAGGGACATTACAGGTGGATGTGGCATACATTTGTTGAGGGACATTACAGGTGGACGTGGCATACATTTGTTGAGTGCTATGCTCCTTGGGAAGTGGAAAGTTATTTAACGAGTAAATGAAAATCCCTGAAGGGTTTAAATATTGATGAAAATAGACAAGGTGATGTGATGACTGGTTTATTTGGTGATAAAAGAAAAGAAGAAGAGTGTTGGAGAATAAGAAAGAAATGATGAGAAAGTAGAACCATCAAGAAAGAAGAAGAAAAGGTGAGGCAATAGGTCTATACAAGAAATTGTTTGTTTATTTCGCTTGTGTGTTTGTGTGTCTGTATGCACAGCGGACTGATCATCCGCTTACCAGTCACTCTGATTACGGAAACAACAATTAATTTTCTGTTGTACCAATAAACGGCACTAGGCGTAACGGAACAACAGTTGATTTCTTGTTGCCCTAAGGCGCCACTGGGCGCACTGGCCACGGACTGCTTTGTCGGTCGGTGGCTAAGGATGGAAGAAGAAGAAGTGTGTCTGTATACATGTGTGCATCCAATAATTTGTTGGTTTTTTTTTTTACATTTCTTTATTGTTTGTTTATTCTTTGAATTGAAATAAACGTTTTTTCAAGATTAGACTGTCTTTGGTTTTATTCAACTCTTTTGTTCCAGGCAGATTTTAAGTTTCACTCGGGCGCCAAAATGGATGGCATTTTTCCACCGCCACAGGTGATGCTTTAAAACACGCGGCAAAAATGCAGATTTATAAGGAAAAAAATAACACTTTGAAGCATTTTAAGTCTTATAGGCTACAAATAGGTTTGTTTTATATAATCTAAAGTGCAGATGTGAGGAAATCTAGTTATAACCAAATGTGTGAACCCGCTTGTCCTTGGCAGTGGTGTACTTTAAGTATTTGGCATCCGGTGCGTGCACTGTCTTAATCATCACTTCCCCCACCACCAATAAAGAAACACTTGCAAGTACATTTTTAGCAGTCAGTATCATAATAGTATCCAATGACACCCCCCCCCCCCCCGCCCCCCATCCTGGTTGTCACATAGAGCGGACCGCCCGCCTTCGCACCCCTTAGTTGTACGGCACTGGCCCTTGGGAGGAGTATGTACATTACGCAGCCCGTGGGAATGAAAGAGTTAAGCAGACAAACAGCTGTGGAGAGTTTGATGAGGTTTCATAAAGTAGTGTGAGATTTTGATTTAAAGGGCTGACATAATTATGACCAGATCTTGATACGTCAACGAGTTAGGAGTGCCATCTTGTTTTACAACTCAGGAAGGGTGAGATTTTGATAGAAACGGAAGTAAGATCAAATCTTGGGGCTACATTTTGGTTCTCTCTTTTTCTTCCTCGTTCGTCCTGAAAAGGACGTTGGTTGCGTTGTGTCTGTTTACAGCGCAGCTGCGATATCTGCGCCTTTCGGCCGGCACATCCGACTTCAGCACGGCATTTTTTGGGACCGGGTTTGCCTTCCCTCTTCGATCCCTACTCTCTCAGCCAGACTGCAGTGATGCAGCCTGTTTCCAGGACCACCACGTGGAGGTGGAGTAGGGTCTTGGTCAGCTCTGGTTCGCTGACCCTGATGCAAGCAGTCAAGCTATGGGTTGCTGACTGCATTCTCTATTGCTGCGTCTTTGGGTCCCAGATTTTGGTTCGAGCGTCGGTTGTCTAAGCCAGGGTTGTATAAGCCAGGGATTCTCAACCTTCTTTTGCTCATGGCTCCCGTGTGACCTTTATTTACTTCTGTGCGCTTCCCCTCCCCCATTGTCACTGTAAACTGGGTACATTGCTCTGCTCTTGGGTTGGGGAAGGCAAAACGCAACGAGGAAGAGTGTGGTGGATTTAGATGTTATGATATGTTGTTAGGTATTTATATTGTACTGAATGAGATCAGCCGTGAAGGCCCCTGAATATAACAATTATTAGGGTGAGTTTTCAGGGTGCCTTTCTGCTACCACCTTATGATCTCATTCAGACTTATTCTTGACTAGTATGTATGATAACTACGTTTAGTGTCTAGGGTTATGAACATATGGTGCGATGGTAATGTAATATTAAACACACACACATAAACAAATGTTAATGTCTATGATCAAAGGAACTAACACCGTGGGTTAAATTTTGGTATTTAACTAATTTCTTTACAATTTTATTTTGTCCTGAACCTAGTATTCTTCTGGTCAGGACTTTCAACTCAAATAAAATCAATTTATATATATAATGTAATCACATAAAAGGGACAATCTGTCCAAATACGTATTTTAAAATCTAATAATGGTGTTAAATATTTCTATTACTACTATTAAACTAGCTCAGGATGGTGGGTCGGGATTCTATAATCACTCCCATGTCTTTATTTCACAACTTTTAATGTTAAGTTCTGGGGTGGAAATAGTGTTATTTATTTCAATCAGGGAAACCCTACTCTGCGTTGATGAAAGGTCATGTGCCAGAATATATACTAAACTAGCACATGAAGTCGTTGTCAGTTGTCACTCCGGCCAACGGCCACTGCTGTACTTGTCCAAAAGTAATAGGGTAGGCAGCGTGTACCTCTATCACTACTGGAATACAAAGTCTTCTCAAATTCACCACTCAGAAATCTGGCACTGGCCTAGTGCCAGACAAAAAACCCTGTAACATGAAATTATGTTTCCTTGTTTACCTCAGGTTTAAACTACTATTTCCACAAATTATAATACATGCAAAACAAAAGACCTGGGTCAGATCTAAGCTGACCAACCCAACTCATCCACATACCAAGGTGTACTTAGTTAAAAATAGACTTGCTTTTTGGCCTAATACAATTGCCTCTCCCTCCTAACGTTCCCCACTTCGGACTTTGACCCTCCCTCTTAGTGCCTCTCTTCAACAACGCGTGCAAAATTTGTCACCGATAGTGAATGCAAGAACGAGAGTCTATCCGGATGAACCTACACAGTATTTTGTCAATATCTTTAATATTATCGGGAGGAATTTGTATTTTAAAACATATTATTACTCAGGAGAAGATATTCTATTTAACTAAATAGGTTTTATGGTCATATCCCTTTTAATAAAGAAGTCCTTATATTTTCCAGAATATTCGGAAATTTATACTTTTCTAGAAATACTCCATCTTTCCCCCTCTGTTCAACTGAAAACACAAGTCGTTACGTCAGAAAAATTACGCCACTTGGCAGACACTGCGCTGTGTGTGTGTGGTTATATATGTCAAACTGCGTGCCTATGAAACGCACAAGTATTGGCTTTTTCGTTACATTTTCAAATATAGTAGTAGAAATGACCCGCCTTTCTCGAGTTGGCGGGGCTAAAACCCGCTCTCGCTTGTCAATAGTAGCATTTTTTCGTCTGGAACCAAAATTACACTGATATTTTGCTTCAAACATGTGATGGAAAAAGAAATACGCTTCGTTTGTTTCAAACATTTCCTGTTTAATTTTACCCTACGTTAAGGTCTATCAATACACGACGCGTTTGCAGGCGTGGCGAAGACGAAACCTCACAACTCCACTAATTTTTATTTCTACATTATTTTGACTTTATAAATCCTACAAATGGGATCGGTGTATCAATGTATATTATCACAAAGAGAAATAATCACTCCATATCATTAAAAAATAGCAATTTGTTATACATGATGAGGTTTCCAGCCACATTGACAAACTCATTAAGTGGCCCTTACGACATGCCTGGTGGAAGAAGTAGTCCTGTTCTTTCTTTGTCTAATCAGAGATCTCACCCCCACCACCTTCTTTCCGGAACCACACGGGGCACCACACACACTCACACAATTATAAATGTGTGTTTTGCTTTTAGTCCTGCTCCAAGAGACAATTTTTCATTAATTACTTTCCGGTTTTCCGTAGTTCACAGGCCTTGTCCTGCTCCAAGAGACAATTTTTCATTAATTACTTTTCGGTTTTCCGTAGTTCACAGACCCTCAACAAATACACGCCAATCCTTCCCATCCTGTGCTGTCCGTTCAGAGTCGTTCCATGTCCTCTTTACCCTTTGACGTCTATGTCTAATGCCGCATTCTGTGTGTTTTTTCTTCCTCTATTTCACGTACTTTGGGAATTCCTTAGCAAGGACGGTCTTGTAATGCTATCAACTGGTTTTCTAAATGTGCGTCCTATCCAGCGGTACTATCTTCTGTTCACATCTTGTTCCAGTGGTACATGTCTGGTATTTTTTTAATCCATCGGTTCAATTTTAATGATCCTGTTATAAAAATTTTCAATCCTTCTATTTAGCTTAAACACCAACGTATGAAAGTACAGTATGTCTCTTTCTCATGGATGACAAGAACCAGACAATGACCAGTAAACAAGAAATGAGAAAAAGACGGTGGCGATGGATATGGCACACATTGAGGAAACTTGCTATGACACGAAAAGGAAATAACTTGTCAGGCCTATGCACCTTGGGGAGCTAAAGGGTATTGAGTGCATCTTTCTCAGGGGTGGACTGAGTTTTAGGCATTTCAGGCAATGCTCGAGGGCCCGCGGTAGTAAATGTGTTCACGTTTCCCTAGCCTAATATATAATCGATTATCAGGGGCTAGTGACTCTTTTTTTGCCCCGGGGTCCCCATCACGGCCAGTCCGCCCCTGATCTCACTGATTGGCGTTGTTATTGTCCATGCCATAGTGCCATACAGTAGGATAGTCTTGACATCTAAGTTCACGAAATATGGACATAACACATACCAACTTTAACGTTTATAAACTGAAATACAGAAACATGAAAACAAACCAACATACAAACGTCGACAAACATAAATAGAACCCATACTGTCTTAATATAAACCTGATTTTTGCAGCCGGCGACTGGTTGGCCAAGTGGTTAGAGGTTTACCAGATTGCAGGATCGGAACGCCCCGTCTGCCTAGATGTAAATGGGTGTCTGATTGCTCGTGACTAAGGGAATGTAAAGACAGCGAGGAAGGAAACTGGTCAAGCCACCTCGTAAAGCTGGGTCTAGTATTGTAAAGTCTCCAACACTTCACTCTCCTACGACAGTATCTGCAATGGGAATACCTTTACTTTCTTTAAAAATGTTGCCTCCATTGCGGAAAACAAACTTTTTACTCACGTTAGAAAGAAGCAATCCACTCTCTTTCGACATGTTATGAGAAGACGACAGCGGGAACATACCGTAACATTAGGAAAGACTGAAGGAAAGAAAGACAGGTGATGGCAAAGAGACAAGATAATTGACATGCGACCACACGGCATGGACAGAAGTTAACACACGAATTCATAAATCGTACGAGAAATAGGAAGATGTGAAGAGACTCGATCACCTACACTACAAGGCAGCATCACCATCACTACCTCGCTGCTCCCCACGGAGCATACGCCTCCAACAAACTCATGTCATGTACCATCCTCTCAAGCTCTTTCTATGCTTTCTTTATCCCTTTCATATTTGTCTCTAAATCTCTTCTCCGTGTGGTTTTCACTCTACTTCTACTTTTTTGAATCTGGGGATTCTAGGAGGACTGCCTTGTAAATCTATCAACAGGTTTTCTCAGGGTGTGTCCCATCCATCTTCAGTGCCTTCTTCTCATCTCCTGTTCCACTGACATCTGTATAGTTCTTGTTATCAATTCCACATTAGTGATCTTATCATACCATCCCAATCCTTGTAATTTACGCAAGCACCCATTCAGTGGTGTACTAAGGGGGATGCGAAGTGGGTGGTCCGCCCCGGGTGACAGTCAGGTAGGTGGTGCCGTGGGACACTATTCTGACGGTACTTACTGTTACAAATATAACTGCGTGTGTTTCTTTATAGTGAGTCTAAGGTAGGATCCGCCCCGGGTGTCAATTACTTTAGGGACGCCTCTGCACCCATTTATGAATGCTTCTTGGTTGTTGTTCTTGTTGTTTTTACCAGGCGTGGTAGGCGGTGATGCCGCACAGAAGGTCCTTGGTTCGATTCCCCAGTAAACCAGTCACGTCTGCTGTATTTCTGTTGTCTAGTGTTCTACTTCTTTATTATTCACGAGTGCCTGAAAACATGCCTTTATGTGTGTGTAATATTTATTTACTAGAAAAAAAAATGTTTGGCCTTTTGTTCGCCATAGACAAGACTGAATTATTTTCGCGGTTACTTTCAAACAACTAACAAGGGAAGTTATACAACATGCCCGCCTCATTCAAGTTCTGTAACCCATTGGTTCTCAACCTTTTGGATAAAATACCCCGTGATAGGTCCTCAGATACTCCTTAAGTTCATCGTAAGCACAAAACTATGTGAAATCTGTGCTTTTTTTGTTTTTAAACTAAAAAAAAAAAAAAGTACGTATCATGAAGATTCCAAATGGAAATTAAGAAATAGGTTCACCCATTGAATCTCTCATTAGAGATCTTGATGAGACAGGTTTTCAGCAATTTTGCTGAAATATGTATCAATGCTGATACTGTCGCGCTGCTGCCTTAAGTCATAACTTCTAAACCCCATCCCTCTTTCTTCTCTTAACAACAGCAGAAATAGGATTTCCGCTTGGTTTGATATAAAGGATCATCTTCATTGCGCACGGATAACTCCATCAGTGCTCCGATCTCCTCCCTTAGGTCAGAGGATCTCGGCACAGTGTACGAACTCCATAGCACCGGCGGATGCGTATTTAAAGGAATCACACATTCTATAAATATTTTTGTGGTGGGTAGATTTTCCTAATTTTGTAAATTTAGCCAGGGCAGTGGCCGAATGACCTAACCTTTACGATTTCCAAAGTCGTGGGATTTTTAACGTGCGCAAGTTGCACATGGACCTCCTGTTTTTCGCCCGTATCCGAGGAAGCTAGGCATCCGATTTTGGTGGCGCCCCCTGGACATCAGTCTCTAGCGATATTTGCGCCTTTTGGCCGACACATTCGACTTCAGCACGGCATTTTTTTGGGACCAGGTTTGCCTTCCCACTTCGATCCCTACTCTCTCAGCAAGACTGCAGTGATGCAGCCTGTTCCAGAACCACCACTTGGAGGTGGAGTAAGGTCTTTGTCAGCTCTGGTTCACTGACCCTGACGCAAGCAGTCAAGCTATGAGTCGCTGACTGCATTCATCTCTCTTGCTGCGTTTTCGGTCCCATGGGTCCATAGTGAGATCCTCCTATATGCAGCCAACCAGGTAAAAGCCAGAGTTACGTCTGGGACTCAAGTGACTCCTCCAAGCTTAATGTTCAATGCTGGGTTCTCAACACGTTTCACCACAGGGAGAATCCCTGGAAGTGTGTGGATGATTTCAAGAGTCAATGAGGGTGTAATTAGCCTAATAGACTGTCACGGATTTGCCTCCCCTGCTTTGCAGTAGTGGTCCAACAGTGGCCAAAACTCAAGAGTATCTAATATGGGTCTTCAAAGGTGTCTACCTTCGCACAAGATTACTCTTGGCAGAGTCGTAGATAGAAGGATAATGACGCTTCTACCTCAGAAATATTCATAAGATATTTCAGAAGTCAAGAGCAATGCTGCGTTGGGCAGAGCAATTGTTCACTTATATCTGATCCGCCGCCTTTTATGAAGAATTAAGCAATCATTAATTTAAATTCAGCTCGTTCAAGCCCCCACCCTGATTTACTCAGTGGAATTCTTATTATTATGGTATAGCTCTGTTTAGAGTGTATTTAGCAACTTGACTGAGACAAACATGCAGTACATCCAACATGATTAAATCAACGTTAAATTTGTATATTTACAAATAACAGATTTAATAATCAACTATGTTTTAACTGTTTTAAAAAATTGGATAATCTTTAACAGAAAATACTCATCATCGTGTGATGGTAGGTTTCTTTAGGTAAGAAGTCACTTGGCAGCTTTTAGGTTTGACTTAGCTGCAAATTGTAGTTTCTTCTCCCGCAGGGTTCTTTGGGTTCACTGGAATAGGCATTTTACACGTGTTCTTAGGGGTCGTTATTTTAACAATGAATTCCCACTTTGACTCTGTGCTTTAGATTCCTAAGATTCCCGGTGTCCTTGTTAAATATTAGAGTTTATTCTGGGCTCTGAAATCCTCAAAATTCCTCAAACAATGGTTCAGTTCTGATATAAGAATCTTGATTCTAGGCTCTGGCAAGGTCTGGTTGTCGTCTTGGCAAGCGATTCTCTCAATGATGGAACGTTCCACTGACTTGCAAAACGCGTCAGATTATATTCACTGTCTTCGCCCGGATTTTTTGTTACGATGCTAAGCAGGGCTCCAGTCGTTTCAAACATGCGTGTTTTGTGGGGTAATTTCAAATATTTCCACGTAGGAAAAATTATGTGCGTGATGCCAAAGGTCACCTCTCACATATATAAAAATAAAACATCCGATTCCCTTGTAGGCAAACTCACACACACATCTGTAAACTCATTCGACAATTTGTGTCAAATATAACATCTTCGTTTCCTCCTTTGCAACAAGGTGTGCAGGAAACAATTGTGTCATTCCTGTGCGCTGACAAATAAGTTATCTCCCCGTAGTGGCTATCAAACTTTCAATGTATTACCATCTTGGTGAAGAACGCACCCTGGCCTTATCAGCGATTAAGCAAATACGCTGGTCGATTTTAATGCTACTCCGTAGTCTGATGTCGGCTACACCAGAGATTAACCAACAGGGTTATCGGTTAGTATTGCATTACCTGTCTACCCTCTCAGCAGGGATGTTCAGGTAAACAGACAAGACGAATTATTACTGAAAGGAGTGTAAGAGTGTTTGTAAAAACAAAATATCTGCTACATTGCAGAGAAAGAAAGAGGTGCCGACCATTGAAAAGCATGTAATTAGTCAGTACAACAAATGTCCCTGATTACTGCCGTAGTGAAGCAGAGATCGACCCAAATAATGTCACATAGACAGTGGTTCACTTCCACATCTGTATATTATAGCATTGTGAGTAGCTGGTGGTCATATAAGGATGGCTCTAGATATGGCTCTAGATATGCCTCCATGCATCAGGACCGAATATAGTGAAGTCTCTAACACTTCACTTCTCTCCAGCAGTATCTACTATGGGATCACCTGTAGATATTCCTGCAATCTAATTTGAAATAATCTTTGTTCCTTATTATTTTTTAAAAGCTGGAGGTGCGAACGTGAGTGCGGGGTGGTCCAGTGTGAGCGCGAGGCCCGATTGGGTCAAATAGGTTAAAATCCGCCTGAGGCCGGCACCAGGGTAAGCTTACCCCAGGCTGAGAATCGCGGCTGTAGGACGATCAGACGATCAATAAAGCTCGTCTGCACTTTGCTCCCCTCCGTGTAGTGTGTGAGTTCGCCGAGCACGCAGCAAGCCCAGACATACTTTGAAATCCGTGTTACAACTTCCCCGACTGGTGGTAGGTGAGGTTTCACAACCCGCTGAAATACTGCCAGTAAAACGGAAAAGTCGGCGCGCTGACTTCGTACGGGGTTCGGAAAACTCGAATAATGTTGTTGTGTAGTGAAATGTAGTTAGCTTTTGACGAACCCTGTGTATTCCCTTTCACACTTCGAGGATTGTTAACAAACTGTACCCCTTGCACGGATTTATTTGTATTCACTTCATTTCAAATAGGATTTTACGTTAACAAACATGAGGAAAGGATTTGTGAAAGAGCAACCGCCGAATTCTTCAAAAAGCGAGGGAGATGGTAAGTTATCCTACATTTATATCTTGTTGACGTTCGGTCTTTCCTTCCAGTCGAAATTCTTTGTTTTACTGTCAGATTTCTTTCATGTCAGCTATTTCTTAAGCTTTTTGGGACAGTAATGAAAATAGGCCATGTGCTGTTAAAATGAAAAATAGTGGGGCGTGTTCTTCGGTGTGTTCCAAATAAGTCGCCCTCGTCGTTAGGGTTAGAATTTAGGTTATGGTTTAGGGTTAGGTTTAGGATTCCTAAGCCTTACCCATATTACTGCGTCCCTGCATTCTTGTTTTTATTTTTAGCCCGTATGTAACACACGTCACGCAGTTCTTCATTTCAACCTGTAGGCCTAAGTGAATACCATGGCACATGAAAGTGAGTCATGGGCAGTTAGTAAAAAAAAAAACCCACAGAGATATGGTTTTACAAATGAATGTTAAAAATACCATGGACAACTAAGAAGAGTAACGAGGATGTCATAAAGAAGCATGTCCGCATATGAAGCTTATTACATTAGAAAGAAAAAATCCACTTTATTTGGGCGTGTTGTGAGATGAAGAAAGCTGGAATGTTTTGACCAACAAGACAAGTTGAAAGATAACATAAATGCAGGTCAACACATTGAGAAATACTGAACAGTTTGACACCACGGAAATAAGTCAAAAACTTAATTGATAAACATCAGTGGGAACAGAAAGTTGCGGAGAACGAACGAACTATTTTAAAAGGGTTGAGAATTGGGGCACGCAGGCCTTTCTGACATCCTGCCCTGTGTCTTTCATCCTGTAATCTGACACTCGTGACAATACCACCTACGCTTATAGGCATGGAAGGCCCCTACTTGATGATAATGAAGCACGAACAAGTAGCAACTTATCTGAGATCTAGACTTGAATTTGATCCCAGTTCAACTTTCGTTTTTTTTTTTTTTTCCTGTAACCAGCGGCACTCGAGCTTTCCAGTCCTTTTGGCCCAATGACATGTCATTGCGAGGCTGGGGGGTCAGTGGACTTTCCTTCCAACCCGAAAAGCTTCGCTCCTTCCCATCCACAGGGGGTTTATGTGCAGGAGCCGTTCAGGTTATTCAGTCAAATTCCCGGTCGTAAACATTCCTTCAAACGCTGACGCCCGGGCTTGAACCTTGAAAACCTGGTCGCCAGTACAACGTTGTAGCCATTACACCCACTTTCGTTAGTGGGGAGGGAAACATAATTCGTGCTATGATGACAACACATGAATTCCGTGCGTGCCTGTCTATGTTGACAGCAAGAACCACTTAATAGAGATAGGCGCCAGGTGTGTTATTCCTTCCCCGGCCTTCCTGGTTATGTTCTTTCCATGTGTTCCTCATCATTTTCACCTCTGTACCCAGTTCTCTAAAAAGAAAACACCAGGAATTTTTCTGTCCACAATACGCTGAGGTTTGTGGTGGACTAGTGAACGGGCTGCGACTCAGGGGCGACAAGCGGTGTATACTATAAGGGGTGTCAGTATCAATAGTCCAGTGGGGAACGCGCAGTGGCGACTCGTTGACTTCGCGCTGGTGTCTCAGTGTGTGCGACGGAACGAACGGAATAATTTGTCTTCTCTTTGTTACTTTCACAATTGCCTCCACGGCTGGCGGAGTTGTGGAATTTAAAGTTGCTGCCATAAGTGAAATGGGTTCATTTTCGATGCAAGACAACAGGAAGCTGAGACGCTTGGGAGTCATGACCCAAGTGGGCCCGCCCCCCTTAGAGTGTAAAGGAGTATATAGGGCCGAAATACTTGTCGGACGGGGGGACCTCTTCTGATGATCAGATTGCTTCCTGTTGTATCGCTCTGTAAAGAGTTTCCTATCATCATACAGGAAATTATGGAAAAAGTAAAAAGAGACATCACAATTTTGATGGGTGACATGAATGCAAAGATATGTACAGTCAACACCGGCTTTGAAGAAGTCATAGGAAAACATGGGCTAGGAATAATGTATGAAAATGGGGACCTATTCTCAAACTTCTGTGCTTCAAATCAACTGGCTAAAGGAGGAAGCATGTTTCCACATTAGAGAATACACAAGGCAACATGGATATCACCAGACCATAGAACAGAAAATCAGATTGATCATATATGCATAAACAAGAAGTTTAGATCATCATTGCAGTATGTAAAGGTATATAGAGGAGTAGATGTGGCATCAGATCACCACCTTCTGATAGCCAAAGTAAAAATGAAACTCAAGAGATATGCAACAATGCAAAATTATAGACAACAATTTAATGTAGGACATCTAAGAAATCAAGCTTGCTGCCAAGATATGTGTACGATTCTACATCTTGTATCGTTGTTTCTTCAAGTTCAACCCTGTTATCATTACCTGCATTTATTCTCATTATTTTTGTTTTTTCCCTGTGTATTTTCAAACCCAATTGCTGTGACCTCTCATCGAGTGTTTTCATTTTGTCCTGCATCTGATTACGGTTGTGGGACAGGAGAGCCAAGTCATCAGCAAAATCTGGATCATCTAACTGTTTAGTCAGATTCCACTGGATTCCATGTCTATTGTGTGTCGTAGATGTTTTCATAACCCAGTCTATTGGTAGCAAGAAAATAAATGGAGACAAGAGGCATCCCTGTCACACTCCCGTTCTTATCCCAAGCGGTTCTGTAAGTTGTCCTTCACGAAGAACTCTGCATGTCATGTCTTCATAAGTTTTTAAAAATTAAATTAATGATCTTCAGGGGAACTTCACAATGCCTCATCAATTTCCAAAGTGATTCTCTGTCTACACTGTCAAATGCCTTTTCGTAGTCCACAAATCCAATGTATAGTGGCAGATTCCATTCCAGACTTTGTTCAACTATTATTCTCAAAGTGGCTATCTGGTCTGTACAGGATCTGTAGAGATTAAAAGAGTCCACAGATAAGAAACTGAGAGATGAACAAGCAGGTTTTCGACGGCACCCCTAAGTAGATAAAGAATTTCCAGGAGTTGTTTAACATTATGTGTATTGTGCGCATATTCCAGATCTGAGCGTAACACACCAAAAAGAAGTTACATTTATTAAAAAAATCAGGTAATGTAAAACTGTGACTAAGTAATAATTGTATTTATTGACTTATTTAAAGTTCTTCAGTAATCAAAATGAAACAGTTTAGCTTCCGAATGGCTGGCTCCAAAGACCATACTTTAAATCGTAGGTTTGGCTCCACTTTAAGTCTGTTCCTGTATCTATTTTTCAAATGAACCAGAGCGTGTTTTTGTTGCTATTGTCACGGATTGCCTCCCCTGCTTTGCATTAGTGGTCCAACAGTGGCCAAAACACAAGGGTGTCTAATAAGGGCCTTCAAAGGTATCTACCTTCGCACAAGATTACTCTTGGCAGAGTGGTAGATAGAAGGATAATGACGCTTCTATCTCAAGGTCGTTTCATAAGATATTTCCGAAGTCAAGAACAGTGCTGCATTAGCAGGGCAATTGTTAACTTTATATCGGTCCGCCGCCTTTTATGAAGAATTAAGCAATTATTAATTTCAGCTCATCAAGCACCCACCCTGATTTACTCAGTGGAATTCTTATTATTAAGGTATAGCTCTGTTTAGAGTGTATTTAGTAAAATGACTGAGACAAACATGCAGTACATTCAAAATGATTAAATCGAAGTTAAATTTGTATAATTACAAATAACAGATTTAATAATAATTTAGGTTTAACAAGGTTTTAGAACATTTGAATAATGGTTTAACAGAAAGATGACATCACTGTTGTGATGGGATGACAGTTAATAAAGAAGTTCGCGTGGCAGCTTTAACGTATAACTTATCTGCCAGTGGTAGGTTCTGCTCCCGCTGATGGTTTGGTTTTTGGTAGACTGATCATGCTCATCGCTGGTCAAGGTTGTTAGCGCGTAGCACATTCCTAGAAATGCAAGGGAGTATCTACAAAGTTGGTCCCTCATCTTAAAGCTCAGGCCACTGTTCCCTTCTTGTTCCAGAGATAGTACCCGTAACTGGTATCACCAACAACCATGGTAAAAGAATAGAAATGAAACACTCTCCTGAGTATTGCATTTCCCGACACAGACTTATGTGTCCCCTTCTCTCTATTCCACCATCCCATCTACCTCAAAATTTACCCTCGATGAGAATTAAACTTTATCCTTCTAGAGAAAACTTCCTTTACATTTAAATTGAATAGCTTTATCTTTATTTTACATTTAAATGAAAAGGTTAATAGTACAGATATAATATATTTACATTTACATCTCCACTGATTGAAAAGTGTTCGCAATATAAATTAAATATGTTTTCATTAATATCTACACTTGTTGAACATTTTGAAACTTTCATTAATGTTAAAGTGAATATGTTTACATAGACATTTACACTGGTTTGAAAATGTAAATATTATACTTAGAATGTACATCATTTCATTCATCTTTCCCACCCTGCTCCATTTGGAACTTGGGACTACCTATTCTTTTAGTTCTCTGTAAGAAACTAGCGAGAAAGCAGTTAACAGCCCTTGCAATGGTGGTTCATGAAATCATAATTCTATACGCTGAGGTTGCCAGCCTCAAATGACTTGGACATCCACTAGCAATTTTCACATATTAATATTCACATGGCAATATACACATATTAGTTCACATGTTAGTAATGAAAAAAAAATGAAATGTAAAAGGCACAACTCACGCCAGTCCGGGCTCCCAGACTTTTTGTTCAGATGAATAATGTTAAGTCACTAGCAGATGCCTTTTTACACTTGTACTTGGGGTCGGTACTTTTATAAGATAATTCCCTCTATGACTCCATGTGTTTCAGTATCCTCAGATTCCGGTTCTTTAATTAAAAATGACAGAGTTTTCCTGGGCTGTGTAAGTCTTTCCAAAATACTCCAATAAACGCCTGACCTGATAAATGGAATTCTGAATTCTAACTTCTGACAGTCTGGTTGTGTCGTCTTGGCAAGCGATTTCTCACAGTGTCTTAACACTGAAATGTGCCAGGTTAAATTGCCTGTACTCCCCCGCATTTGTTTGTTACGAAGCTAAGTAAAGCGCCTATCGTTTTCAAACATGCATGTCGTGTGGGGAAATTTAAAATTATTTCTGACATGGAATAATTTTGTGCATGATGCAGAGGTCACCTCTCCCATATATGGTAATAGAACATCCGATTGTCTGGCAGCAAACTCACCAACACATCTGTAACCTCATACGACAATGTGTGTCAGATGTAACAACTTATTACTTTCGTATAAAGTAATGTCTTCGTGATAGTCGGACAGGAAACGATTATGTCATTTATGTCTGTCCGTAAGGTGTCTCACGGACGAGTAATCTTGTTACCTCTTTCTTGAGCACGCAAAACCCGTCTCTTTACCATCATGGCAACAGACCTTGCATTATCAGCGCTTAAACAAATACGCTGGGACGATTTTAGTGTTAATCTGTCGTGGCCAAGGTTTGGTATAAGAGAATTTACCAACATGATTGCCGTTTCAATATTGCATCGCCCAGACCATCCAGATAAATCGCCCATGTCGTTGTAATTGGGGTAGGGTTAACCCTAACCGTTATTACTGCATCTCATAATTTTTTTTTTTAAGGCCGTATGGAACACAAGCCCCATCGTTGTTCATTTCAACCACTTGAAACAGTGTCGTAAAGGGTTGAAATGAAAAACAGTGGCGCGTGTGATGTTCTCCAAATAAGTCGCCCACGTCATTAGGATTAGGAACAATGTTGGCGTTAGGTTTAATATTCCTAAAATTAACCTTTATTGAACTGGTCACCTGACCTGTCAGTGTTGGACCTAGTATAGTGAAGTCTCTAACACTTCACTCCTTTACGTCACTACCTGGTATGTGACTGCCTTTAACCATTATTACTGTGTTTCAGAATAAGTAAGTCCGTATCGATCACACGTCCCACTGTGCTTCATTTCAACGCCATAAAGATCCCCCCAGCCGTACCTTAAGTGCCCTTACATAGTCACTGTATAAATTCCCGTAACGTTACTGAGATCTGGGTTGGTTTTGTTTGGGTTTAAGGACTATCTTCATCGCACACGGACAACTCCATCAGTGCTCCAATCTCCTCCCTTAGATCACACAAGGAGGATCTCAGCACAGTGCACGAACTCCGTAGCACCAGCTAGAATCGCAATGTGTGTATATAGGAATCACACATTCTATAAATATGTTTGTGGTAGGTAGGTTTCTAATTTTTAAATTTTGCCAGAGCAGCGGTCTGATAGGCCTACTCTTTACCATTTCCAACTGCCGTGGGATTTTTAACGTGCGCAACTTGCACACGGGACCTCCTATTTATTTCGCCGTTATCCGAGAAGGCTAGTCATCCGATCTCACTACCCAGGAGAGCAGCGGGGAGAGTCTGACATTATTAGGACCACTGGTTCTGAAAATTGTTTTTCCATAAAAATATATTTCCTCAACTGGGAATCGAACCGGGTACCTCTAGAATACGAGGCGGACGCCTTACCACTTAGCCACTCCGACTCTGGGTTACGATGGATGGGTTTGAAAAAAAATCGAAAAAAGGTGATTCGTCTTACGAGGACAAAAGACAAAGAAAATAGTCTACGTTACGGCCACAAGGCCTTCGTCAGGAAAGGAAAGAAAGTGAAGGCTAGATAGGACACATAAAAACTAAATAAAATAAAAACTGGGTACTTCCCTGAAGGCAAGAACCGAAATTCTATCAAAATCGCTGTCTGTTTGTAAGCACGTGGCTGAACAGAAAAATGACTTCCGCCGCCGGATGTACACAATGCATACTAAGAAACTAAAAAACGAAACCGGAAAATAAACTACCCAACGTGCGATTTTGACAGCGATTTTGATAGAATTTCGGTTCTTGCCTTCAGGGAAGTACCCAGTTTTTATTTTATTTAGTTTTTATGTGTCCTATCTAGCCTTCACTTTCTTTCCTTTCCTGACGAAGGCCTTGTGGCCGTAACGTAGACTATTTTCTTTGTCTTTTGTCCTCGTAAGACGAATCACCTTTTTTCGATTTTTTTTCAAACCCATCCATCGTATTCCACGTCTTACCGCAGTTCTCCTCCACTTCCTCGACTCTGGGTTAGTAGAGACATGTACTGCTTGTGGTGGGGCTGGCTGTACTGCGCATAACGGAAGAATAATCTTGTACGGATATTGATAATTGTAAAGTAAATGGACTTACTTAGTCGTTCCTTCTCTACCCTGGGGTGTAGAGCTTTGCCAGAGAGCGCGCCATACTACCGTTTTGGCTCTCTTCCTCCTTGTCTGGTTCCAGTCTAGTCCTTTAGAAATTGGCTAATGTTGTCCTCACGTCGAACACTGGGTCGTCCTGGAGGTCTGGATCCATGGCTCCACCTTAACAATCTCGAATTTAACTTTCTAGATGCAGCCAAGAATGGTAAAGGCTGATGATCGCTTTGGACAATGAAGTGTGTCCCATACAGGTATGGTGAAAATTTGTCGATGGACCAAATTAGAGCCAAACATTCTGTCTCTATTGTCGAGTAATTCAACTCAGCTGCATTCAGCTTCCTACTGGCGTAGGCGACGGATAAAAGTTCCTCCGGCTGGGCTTTTGATTGCTGTAAGAGAGTTGCACCAATACCTATACTGCTAGCGTCCGTCCTTAATACAAATTCGTGTGTGATATCGGGTAGCGTAAGGATGGGTTTGCTGGTGAGTTTTGCTTTTAGCTCTGTGTAAGCTTTTTCACAATCAGCATTCCAGTTGATTTTGTCAGGCTGTCCTTTCTTAGTTAAGTTAGTTAATGGTGCACACACAGAGAGTTAAAGTGGGGTATGTGTTTCTGATAGAACCCACATAATGACACAAATGATCTGACATCTTTCTTCGTTTGAGGTCTTGGTGCCTTCTTTAACTTTTCTATATTCTTTGGATCAGGAGACATATGACCTGTAGAAATAGTGTGACCTAGGAATTCCAACTCCTTACAACCGATATAGCACTTGGTAGGACGTGCAGTCAATCCAGTTTCTCTCAGTCTGTCAAACAACATGGAGAGCGCTACTATATGCTCTTCAAATGTGTTTGTAGCAACAAGAATGTCACCCATAAAGTTCGTGATATGGGGATTTTGTAGAGGTTCCAACAATTTCCTCATCATTCTTGAAAAGATACTTGGAGCATTTTTCAGTCCAAAGGGTAGTACATTTAACTCGTAGTGTCCGTCTGATGTACTAAATTCCAGCATTTTCCTAACTTCTGGTTTCACTGGTATTTGGTAGTATCCCTTGCTTAGATCTACCTTCGATAAATACCTAGCCTTACTCAGTGTAGAGAACAGCTGGTTGGTGTCAGGTAATGGGTCCACCTCAGATTCTGTGATCGCATTTAACTTCCTGTAGTCAATACATAACCTGTGTTCACCACTCGGTTTTCTTAATAGCACTACACTTGAGCTATAGGGAGAGTCTGACTTTGAGATAATTTTCTCCTTCAACAGATAATCAACTTCCTCCCTTAGTGCTTGGGCTTTCGCGTAGGGTATAGGGTATGTTCTCATGCATACTGGTGTAGGGTCAGAAACCTTCATGTCGTACTTTAACAGATTCGTACGACCTGGCTTATCTGTGAGCACATCGGCATGGGTTTCCAACACTTTCTGAACCACCTTCTTCTGCTTACTTACTTAGTCGTTCCCCTTCTACCGTGAGGTGTAGAGGTTTGGAAGAGAGAGCGCCAGACTATTCTATCGGCTGTCTTCCTCCTGGCCTGGTTCCATTCTAGTCCTCGGTCCTTCAAAGATTGTCTAATGTTGTCCTCCCAGCGGACTCTGGGTCGTCCTCGGGGTCTGGATCCTTGGCTCTTTGTTTCCCATGCTTGTCGTGTTAGCCGATCTTCTCCCATTCTGCAGACATGGCCAAACCATCTTAGTTGGGACTGTTCTACTTGGGTCTGTAGGGGGTGGCATTTTAGGCCTTGACGTATCGTCTGGTTGCGTACCATGTCTCTTCTTGTTACTTCAACCACCTTCCTCAGATACCTCATTTCTGAGGTTTGGATCTGGCTTTTATGGGTTGTAGTCATTGCCCATGACTCGCATCCATATGTCAAGACTGGGACATAGGTGGAGCGGTATACAGCCATTTTCGTTTTCTTACCAACCTCTCTCTTGCTGAGGAATCCTCTATTTATGGCCTGAAAAAGTCTCCCAGCTGCTGCTTTTCGAGTGGCCAACTCTTCTTTGATGCCTCCCTTTCGGTCTATAATAGCTCCGAGGTATTTAAAGTGGTCGACCTGCTCCAGGACCTGTTCTCCCAGCTTAATCTGATGTCTTCTTTCTTCTCGTGATATCACCATGGATTTTGTTTTAGAGCTGCTTATGACCACCCCTCTCTTCTCCAGCTCTTCCTTCCAGACTTGCAGGTTGGATTGGAGATGTGCCTCTGATTTAGCAATCAGGGCAACATCATCAGCAAATGCCAGCTCTGAAATATAGACCTGTCTCATCTTCCAGTACCCCACTGAATACTTTCTTGTTCTCTCCTTACATGCCATGATGACATCGTCCATAAGGAGTATGAAGAGGTAAGGTGATAGGATATCACCTTGTCTTACACCAGTGGTGGTCCTGAACTCTTCTGACTTATGGTTTGCTGTCCTCACATAATTTCTGCAAGACTTGTAGAAGCTCTGTATAGCATGAATCAGAGGTGCTGGAATATTCTTCCTTGCCAAACAGTCCCAAAGTTTGCTCCAAGGGACCCTGTCAAACGCCTTTTCCAGATCTATGAAACAAAGATGGATCTCACTCTTATACTCAAGGGCCTTTTCACTCAGCTGTCTGAGTGTGAAGATTAGGTCTTGAGTACTTCGGTTTGCTCGGAATCCGCACTGGACCTCATCCAATTGTGGCTCAGCTAGGCGTCGGAGTCTCTGCTCTAGGATTCTAGAGTAGATTTTTCCAGGGACACTGAGAAGGGATATGCCTCTATGGTTTCCACACTGTCGATTGTCACCCTTTTTGAAAATTGGTGTTATGATGGCGATCTCCCAATCCTTTGGTATGGTCTTGTTGCACCATGCTGCCTGTAGGACTCTTAAGAGTAACAGGTCGCCTGCTGCTCCCATGTACTTAACCATTTCTGGTGTTATACCATCATGCCCTGCTGCTTTGCCCATCTTGATTTTCTCCAGTGCTGCTTTCAGTTCTTCCATCTTTATGTCATCTTCATCACCATTGGTTTCCTCTTCTGTGCTAGTGGTTATCATTTCTGATGTTTGACCTTGCTCACCATCAAGGAGTTCTGAGAAATATTCTTTCCATCTTTCCATTACTTCCTTTGGGGCAGTAAGCAATTTGCCTTGCTTGTCCTTTATAAATTTGAGAGGGCATTGTTTTTCCTTCCTCTTGTTCTTTAAGGTCTTATAGAACAATTTCTGGTTTTCTTGTGCATCTTTTTCTAGCTTTTCTCCAAATTCTTCCCAGGACTTCTGTTTTGCTGCTAGCACTTTGTTCTTTACTTCTGTTCTGAGTGTCACATATTCTCTATATTTTTCCATTTGTCCTGTTGTGTTTTTAGCTCCTAAGTATTGTTTCCATGCCATTTTCTTTTCTCTTATTTTCTCTTTGACTTCCTCTGTCCACCAAGGTGTCCTCTTTCTCTGGTTCCCAAGTCGGACTTCACCACATGCTTCTGCAGCAGCTGTCTTTATGATATCCTTGAATTTAATCCAGAGGGTTTCCAAGTCATCAGGTTGTTCTTCTGTGTTGCTCACCGCTGCAGCAATAAGCCCCTGATATCTGGTCTTAATTTCTGGCTCTCTCAGCTTGTAGGTCCTAATGCTCATTTCTCCTGCTCGTTTACTTGGTTTCTTGCGTGATGTTGAGCAGTTCCTAGGCTGAGCAACTCTTTCAGTTGTTCGTTTGATTGTTAGCAGGTAGTGATCACTTCCAATCTCTGGCCCCCTCCAGACTCTTGCATCTCGGACATATTTGAATGAGCTTCTCCGAACAATGGCATAGTCGATCACTGACTTCTCATTCTTTGTTGGTTCACATCTAGTGTATGCATGTATGCGCTTATGGGGGAACTTTGTGTTTGTAATGATCAGATTCTGCTCACTGCAGAATCTAAGGAGTCGCTTTCCATTGTCATTGAGAGTATCTTCTCCATATCTTCCGATAACTCCACCCCATCTAGCATGGTCATTTCCAACTCTGGCATTAAAGTCTCCGAGCATGATAACTTCATCTAGGCAGTCATCCACTGTCTTTTGAAGCAGCTCGAAGAATTCCTCCTTGACCTCTGCTCTCTCATCCTCATTTGGCCCATACACTATGACCAGGTTGACTATGGTTTCTCCTTCTTTTAGTTTCACAACCATAATGCGCTCTGAGACAAAGTTCCACCCCTTGATACTATCTTTTTGATTTTGGGCCACAATGCAACCCACACCCCCTTTAGCTCTTTCGGATATGGGTACACCACTGTAGAGCAGCGTGTTGCCATTGAGATCCATGACTCCTTGTCCTTTTTTCTTTGTTTCCGTTATAGCCAGGATTTCTAGTTTTGCTTTCCTCATCTCTTCCACCAGCTCATCTTCCTTCCCATTTATACTTCTTGTGTTCCATGTTCCATAAGTCGTAGTCCGTAGTCCGTTCCAGTTCGTCGCCTTTAGAATCAGTCCGGTTTTCTCTCTTGTGTTACTCGTAATCGTGGTTTAAAGCAAACAGGTGATTGGCCTGTTGTGCCTTTGCATGGTGGAGGGGCTGCCTCCTTACAGCCTCCATGCAGGCCGCCCTCCTCCTTTTTCATCCGGGCTTGGGACCGGCATAGGCGGAGTTACCTTCTTCTGCTCTGGAGTTAAATGTTCACTAATGTTTACTTGAACATAATCCTCTGTAGTTGTGAGTGGATATTCCATAGAGTGAAGTGGTTCACCATGCATTTCTGTTGCGATGGCTAGGGTCATGATATGTGCAACTTCTGATGATTCCTTGTCATAGTATTTGTTAAGAAGATTGACATGATACACCTTCTCCTTTCCTTTCTTGTCAATCTTATAATTGGTCCTGGAAAGTTTTTCCAGTATGACATAGGGTCCCTGCCATCCAATCTGCAATTTATTATTGCTGCTTGGCAACAGTAATAACACCTTTTCACCCACCTCCAGTTCCCTATCCTTTGCTATTTTGTTGTAGTACGCAGCATGCTTCCTCCTGGCCTGTCTTAACTGATTCAGTACGTAATTATTTTCAGCTCTGGACGGAATTATTTTTAGGCCCCAAAAATGTACGCATACATAATTTACGTTTACAGACAATGTGTGTCTAATCATGAGTTAAGTATAACATATTATATATCAAATTAAAGTACATTGGATGAACAATATAAATCCATATGCCTTTCTAGCTAATTTTATGTTATGTTTATGTTATAACAGATAACATGTACACGGAAAAAAGATAACTTGAAATTTTGAACAAAAATTTTCGACTTACGTAAGGCTTGTAACATAAATTGTTATCACAATACAGTTTCACTGCTCTCTTTGTGCAGGTAATCCATTTAGAAACACAGAAAAAGTAAGAAAGTTATGATTGATCGCACAGTTTGTTCACTGTTCACATATTAGTAACATATCCTGTGTGTTTTCGGCCATTATGGCGATACGACAAAACACGATTAAAGATGAAGATAAATGTGAAAAAATTCCTTCAAACGCAAATAAAAGACGTTGAAGCTTGTTGAAATTTGCCCAGTTTTGTGTTTACTTCCGTTCGAGATAAATTCCGGGCAGTATAAAATATCAGAATAGAAAGAAACAACGAAATAAATCAGCGTCTTTTAAAAGATCTTGCGGTCACAGCGGTCGGCCATTGCGTCTTTTAATAGATCTTACGTACGGAATCAGTTAAGTTGTCATTTGCCAGTTTCCGACCTGTTTTCAATCGAGATGTCAACTCGTTGACGTATTGGTATGAGGAAGTCACTGTTTCCTCTGCTTTTTCATCAGTCCATGTCTGCAGCAATGCTTCTAGTGGACCTTTTATTGGTCTTCCAAACAACAATGTAGCTGGAGCCAATCCAGTTGAATTGTGGGATACTTCCCTATATGCAAATAGTGCAGCGGGTAAGTATGTATCCCAAGTATCAGGTTTTTCACTCGCCAGCTTTCTAAGGATGGAAATTAGCGTACCATTGAACTGCTTTACTTGACCGTTCCCTTGGGCATGGTAGGGACTACAATGATAGTGCCTGGTTTGAAATATCCCGAATACTTCTTGTGTTAGCTTTCCCTTAAACTGAGAACCATTGTCAGTCAATATCTGATGCGGGAAACCTAATCGGGTGAATATTGTTAACAGGGCCTCTGCCACATGCTTTGAATCTATAGCTGACATGGCCACTGCTTCTCCCCACAGAGAGCAAGTATCAACCAAGGTTAAGATGTAAGCATTTCTCTTTTTGGTCCTAGTGAGGGGTCCAACAATATCCACTGCAACACGTTCAAAAGGCGTTCCCATAATGGGCATTTCTCCTAGTGTTGCTGGTGCAGTCCTATGCTTAGGAGCTACTCTTTGGCATTCTGGACAGGATCTTACATATCTCTTTATGTCCTTTGTGATTCCTGGCCAAAAGTAGTGACAGGCTATCCTTTGTCCAGTGGCCCCTATTCCCATATGTCCACTGAATGGTATAGCATGTCCTAGCGTCATAACTTTCTCCCTGTAAGATTTTGGCACTACTAGCTGTCCATGCCCTTTAGGTCCTGTTCCAGCTTTTCTGTAGAGTAGGCCATTCTTCATGTAAAAGTCTCCTTTCTCTGGAGGGTTATGTGCTTTAGGTAATTTGCCAAAACAAGGCTTCAGGGTGCTGTCTGCTGCTTGAGTCTTTTTCATCTCTTCTGGATGAGTATTGATAGGATTTTCCTCCATTTTCCTGGAGCTTTCCCTGGTCTGGACTGTTGCCATAACTACAGGTTTTATAGGTTCTCCAAGGAAAACATACCTGCACCCCAAAATCAAAGAGTAAATAGGGTCGTCCATCACTGCTGCTTTGATTTCTCCTTCCACATAGCGAGATCTTATGTTGATTGGGGCTATGGATAATGTCATGATTCTTGCTCCCTTGATCGGTCCTCTGATTTCCACTGTTTCTGTGGTTATCTGGTCAGGACTCACTAGAGAAGAGCACACAACTGAATCAAAGTCCAATCCTGTGTCATATAAACACAGTACTTGAGTGCCATTCACGGTCACTTCCTCACAGACATGGAGATGATGGAGGTCCTTCTGACTTACTGCCAGTTCCTTCCTTCCCTGTTTTCCTGTTGTAAGACATGCAGCATGATGAGGAGGGTTCTTTCTTCTGCAGTCCGCAGTATTGTGTTTACTCATTGGACAAATTTTACACCACTTTCCTTCCTTCCGGTAAGGTGTCTTATCCGATCTTAGAGGGTTTTTGTCCTGTTGGTCAAATCTTTGTTTGTTCCTTGTGGTATGGTCCTTTTGTTCATATTTGGAATAGTTTTGTGATGATTTGAAGTTTTCACCCTGCTTCTTATTTCCTAATAATTCTGCCTGAGCTGCTTGATATCTCTCAGCAACAGTTACAATATCTTCCAATCTCTCTGCTCCTTGTTCCATGATAAACTTCCTCATTTCTTGAGGCATGAATTCTTTCACTTGCTCTATCATTATTATTTCTTTCAGATTCTGACACTTTCCTAAAGTACTCCATTTTTCCAATTGAATGGGAAAAAAAAATACACACACTCAAATAGTAATACGTCTCACAAGGAGAATGGACAAGAAAAACCTACGTTGAAGAGTAGGAAAAATAAAAAATAAATAAAAAAAATAAAATAAAAAAATAATAATAAAATGAATAAATTAAAAAAAATAGGTTTCCAATCTAGCAGAGAATTGGTGATAGTTTTCTCCTGGAAGAAGTTTAGCTGTTCGGAAATTCTTTCTATACGATTATGAGTTCTTTTCGTATCTCACAAGCAATGCCTGCTTCAGGATTTCATAATCTTCCTGGTCATCTCTTGAGAGCTTCAAATATGCATCGTAGGCCACACCTCTCAATCCCTGAGATAGTTTAAGACTCCACTTTTCTTTCACTAAGACATAGGTAGTGGCAAGTCTTTCCTATCTATCCAGTTACGACCCAATGGCGTCTTCTTTCTCAACAAATGTGTCCAGATGAAAATTCATGACCCCACTTGAGGTGCTCTGGCTGGAGCTACTCTCAGAGTGAGGTGAGTTACCACCATTATTGCCAGTAGTAGCCTGAATTTAAAGCTCTTTAATCTCAACTGATGGTCTCTCTCTGCTTGTAATTTCCTTTCCTCAGCGTCAATTTTCTTTGCCTCATTTTCAGCCTCCAATTTCTTGGCTTCAGCTGCTAATTTCCTTTCTTCAACTTCTAATCTTTTGGTTTCTCTCTCAGCATCCAGTCTTTTGCATTCTCTCTCAGCTTCCAGTCTTTTGGCTTCTCTTTCAGCTTCTACTTGCAATTTCTTTTCCTCTCTATCCATGTGTTTGTCCACTTCTGTTGTGACATACTGAATAAGAGCATCACCTGTCATATTTAATTCCTTACCCATTTGCATGACCGCAGTTCTGAACTTCACTAGATCAGCCATGGCGTTACTTAGAGAGGGTATATAATTTTACTATATCCAAATTATTGTAATTAAACTTAATTAATTTAATTGAACAAATAATTTCCGTGCAACTTTGTGAGCATCAACTATTTACTGAGTACTAATGGTATTCCTAAGAAAAAAAAAATTATATTTATGAATTTTTTCAAAATTTTTTTTTCTTTTGTTATCTATGGGTGGCACAATATAGAGTTAGTAGATAGATGAATAGACTACGTATGGCTCAAGATATATAGAAATATCCCAGGAACGAGCCCCCAGTGTAGCGTGAGGTTTTTATTGGCTCTAGGATCAGTATAGTACTGACAATACAGAAATATAATTTCTGCAGGAAAATGGCGAAGTCCCAGTGTATAAGAACACTACTGGTATCACAAATTAATTACGGCTGTGAATGATCTGATCTCGAAAAATTAGTAGAGAGGAGACAGTCATAAAATGGCACCCCGCTGTGTAACTAACTGTGATATTAAACAAGGAAACAGATTTCACTTAACAATTATAAAATTGACAAGTCGTTCAAATACAATTTCCTTATTTATTAAGGCTATACACTATCTACACTTGTGCTGAAGGGTGGATGTTGGAAGATGGAATGCAATGGATTTGTAAATTTACATATGATATATATATATATATATATATATATATATATATATATATATCTTATATATATATATATATATATATATATATATATATATATATATATATTTATATATTACAAGTCTTCAAATTATAGGAACAAAATTATAGATATCAGCTGTGCTGTTAATTAATTATAGAAAATTTATCAGCTGTGCTGTTAATCTTGTCTCTCACTACGCTAAATCACTTTTTCGTCATTGACAGTTAAATGCTCAGAATTGCCGACGGAAATGGTACTAATGTGTACTCATCTCTTAGAACAGTTCTGTCCTTCCTAATTTGTTGCACACAACACCCGCTGATGATCGTTCCTTTAGCCCACTCAAGACTGAGGGGGACTAAGGATGTAGCTCCGGTACAATCACTGTGCTCCTGCGAAGTTCCAGGCAGCTGGATTGACTCGAACATACGACCTCAGGTTGGATGACACGAATAAACCCTCTAAGATTAATACAAGCCAGATTTGAACTCTACTTTAGTGAAGCAAGAGTGCCCGGTCACGCAGGTAAGCAATAAATCAATGTTGACAGCTTTCTCTTTCCACAGTCGGTCGTGCTGGCCTTCGTGTTTGTGTGTGTTTTTTTAAATAAAATGCGCCCGTTTATATAGGTAGACGCAAGGAATCTGCCAGTGCGTAAGGAACTCTTTTGATTGGTTCTCGGCGGTTTCGTACATTCCGTGACCGAGTCCCGAAATACAGGGCTTATGCCTAATTTTATTCTGTCTGCCGCCATCTTGGGGGAACAATATGGCGTATACTTCGTGTAATTTATTCTGGCTCAGAGTCTGTTGAACGTGGATTGGCTGGGCATACTTGTTAACAAAGAAGTGGGTTTACACACACGTTTTACGACAGGCATATCATTTTACCACCTTTTGATCACTTATGTAAGTAAAGTTCAGCATTGACTGTTTACTGCTGTCAGCGTGAAGTCATTCATCAACTGTTGAAATCACTCATCAACTGTCAGTATATGAACTGTAGTCGTCTTGAGAGAAAGAAGTTTTCTTACCACAAATAAGCTGCCTACTGTTTAGGCTAGAAATACGAAACCCACTATACGATCAACACTAGATAATAAAAATATGAAATAATAGACAGCGATCATACATGGCCACACGGATGTCTTACGCCCAGCTTGGATAACACTAGATACTCTTTGCCACATGTTATCTGTATCATACGTCTCACAGTTTCCCACTCAACCAAGGCGTGTTCCTTTGGTGTCAGACAGCGCCAAGATGACTATAACCGAAGGCCTTCTCCGATTACATCTTCCGCGTCTCACAAGTTTGTTTGTCTCAAAGATGGCAAAGGTGTGTTTCGTTTAGATCGCCCATTTCCCTGCGAGATATTGACAACATGAGCACAAATAAACAGCGTAGACTAGATCGAAAATTATTACTCAGTCTAAAATTACATCATTCTGCCCACACGGTCACAATAAGAAAAGTAATAAAACAACAAATTACCTCTATTCTTGAGGATATCACACTTTAAAATTCCAGCTGGAGAGGGCAAGTCCGAATTTTCTCTAGCTTTACAATTCTTACTATTTCCCCCCTTCGTCACCTAGAGATCTCCCAAATCATCTCCTGTGATCTACCTGTAGATCGAGATCTACCTTATGCCGACCTCTGACCTTTCCTGGGCTGTGACCCTTGACATAAGCTTCCATCACACTATTCATTTTCATCATCGTTACACCTACCACTAAGCGTCACAACCATCTGTCACGCTGCTTTCATGACTTGAAAGTGAGGATTTCTTTCTCTTTAGCAAATTACTTCTTCTTCTTTGGTCCTTTTTACTTCCGAGATAAAAACTCTTCCCATTGGATGGATGTATGATATGTCTTTCTTTCGCCAGTCCGCCCTCACTGACCTACTTTCTCGGTTCTTCACACGAACTGATATCCCAGCACTGCGCCAAAAAAAAAAAAAAACCAAAAAAAAAAAAACAACTAAGCAGCTCTTTCTAAAGCGTAATTTTTTTATATCTTTGGCATAACTTCGCAAGTAACAGATATATTCCTGACAAAATTGTCCTATTCACGGGGCAGACGTGTTTACTTCAGAAAAGGCTATTGATGTGTTGCTGAATTTATCGATAGTTATTCTAATGAACCGCTTGCAAAACATGCTATTTATATTCGCCTTACGGTGTTTATTAAACATTACCTGACGCATAACCAGCGGTGTTTCTCATAATGAGTGAATTAGAACACATAACTAGTACTGCACAAACTGAGCCACCGTTTCAAACGAGTTGTTGTAGTACAGTGGATCCCACCTCATTGCAACATCTCCGACAATGAAGAAGCGACAGACTGGTAAATGTGACAAAACGTTTGTACATGTACTTTTGTACCCCTCTCTCACTCCTTCATCCGCTTTTTACTTGGCATATTTTATGCACCTTCATTCGTCATTCTTGCTGTGACCACTCCCAGACTTGTTTACGTTTCGCCAGGTGAACCGTAATAATACCAGGTTAATTAGACCGGGCAGCGGATAATACCTTTATCACGTAAGTCGCCTAGCCACCTTTGATAGAGGCGATCTGCGTTTTTTCAGTATGGTCTCGTACGATCAATGAAAAGAAAGCCGTCTGAGGGATGGGCAAAGACGCAGGTGATAAGTAGATGATCGCTTCCGCGGGACCATCCCTGCGTAATTATTACAGATGACCTGGCAGAAGAGACAATCTGAGTGGATGTATTACAGCATTATTAGAAAGAGGTCACGCGATGGAATTTTTAAATGTAATATTATTATGTAATAATACGCAGGGGTATTACGATTTAAACACCCCGAACAGATAGTTTTAAAGAGCTTACAATTGGCTTGATTTGAGAGACGGGATACACAATGGTTCTCATTGGAAAATTTGTTGGAAGGACCATCTGGGATTTTGAACTGAGAAATGGAAATATAATCTAACGAAATCAGAGTCACAGATCAGACTGCATCGCCCCGTCAAACTAGCATTACACCAGAGCCAGAAAGAGAAGGATCGGACAAAGGATTCCAAAATTATAAGTGACAGATCGAAGTATTTGGGCAGCTTTAAAACTTAAAAGTAAACCCTCATTTTTAAATACAACGACTGGAAACTTAAAGGACCAGGATCGAAGTAATTGGGCAACTTTAAAACTTAAAAAGTAAACCTGCATTTTAAATACCAAGACTGGAGTCCTAATGAATCAGATCACCCGTCATAAGAGGAATACAAAATTTTCCCAAACCAAGTGATTCGAAAGCATCAAAGTGCTACGTCCATTCTAAACTGTGCCAGGAGATTGTGTTCCCAAAAGTTACTTTGGGGTAAGTGTAAACATTTATTTTACAAATGTGAATTTGACATGCGCCGCAGGCGACCCTTGTCTTTACTGACTGTGTGTGGTACACCACTTTGAGTGGAGACCTCCCAATAACAAAGACTGCTGTGTCCGTCTCAGATTTTGCTCTTTTCCTCAGACCTACGGGTCCTGAGTGTTCCTCTATAAATGCCTTTGTGCAGATGAGGAAGGACGTCCCTCGAAACCTTTGGGTATGTGAGGCTCTGTCCATTTTGGCTGGAATGACGTCTCGATGGTTCGGTGGTTTTGTGGCGAATATGAGTACACATGAGGGCAAGTTCGGGCACAATGGGCTAATCACCTGTTTGCCAGGTCACTTCGATTACATGTCCTGCCCATGGGCCTTGTGCACTTGGGTCCCCTCTACAACTCGTTTCACGGGGTAGAAGAGGTTCCGATTATGAGATGAGATGAATTTGACATGTTTTCCTTGCTAAGTGGTTATATATGAGGCTGGCAATCTCAATATATGAAAATAGTATATTCATAAACCACTACAGCAAGCGCTGGTGATTTCTTCTTGCTAGCCGTACAGACAACCGGCAGCAGAGGTGACCCCAGACTCCGACTGGAGCAGTGATGAGTGATGATTACATCATATGTGCCTCAAGTGTATAATATCATTTTGTGAGATATATGTACCTTGTTAATTGTAATTCAGGCAAATCAATGCTTTCACGCTGTCCAAGCACATATTTTCCCATTTTAATACCCAGAAGAATAATATTGGTGATTTCTAATCATCTTCCCTGAGTTATGCTGTGTATACTCAAGAATATAATTATTCAGAGAGGCTAACATTGGTGGGTAGACAGCGAGACAATGCGCCTCTTAATTTGCAGCCCACAAATGAACTTAGCAAAGGCATTTGTTCTTTTTATTTTTGTCTAAAGTTCGTGGTGCGAAGCTTCAAGACGAAAGTTTTACGCCACTAGTTGTGAGTTAGAAGCAGGGAATCTACACTAACCGCCTAAATTGGACAAGTTGTGTGGAGAAGTGCCTTCATCACAGAACTGACGAAACCACGGCTGCTAAGTCATCGATTCTAAGCTAAGTGCTTACTAAAAGGCAACAGCAGAGAACATTAATATTCCTCTTTCCAGTCTCTATGAAGATAAAACTTTCATCTAAAATTCACCATCATTTCATCTCTATTTTAACCTGTTAAACTAATTGATTATTAAATTTGTTACATGTTATTTTAAAACATAACAATCATAGTTGATAGCTATTATGTGAAAGCATACTATGAGCAAGACTTTATATATATATATATATATATATATATATATATATATATATATATATATATATATATATATATATATATATATATATATATATATATATTTACATCTGTAGAGCAAATACTTATAAATAAGAATTTCGCTGGATTTACACCAGCTAGGGGCTTCAACGGGCTAAAACCATTGCTTAATTCTTCACAAAAGGCGACGGATCAGATATAAGTTAACAATTGCTCTGCCCTATGCAGCATTGTTCTTGACTTCTTAAAATATTTTGTGAATACTCCCTTGAGATAGAAGCGTCATTACCCTTCTATCTACAACTCTGCCAAGAGTAATCTTGAGCGAAGGTAGACATATTTGACGACCCATTTTAGATACTCTTGCGTTTTGGCCACTGGTGGACCACTACAGCAGAGCTAAGGGGAGGCAATCTGTGACAGTAAAGGAAGGTGGAAAGCTACCTCAGCGTGATACAAGTATAACTTTTGAAAAGGCAAAGAGTTTTACCAGACGCAGATATAGGAACAAGTGGGAAGTAGAACATCCAGGCCACACTAAAAATGATGCATATTACCAGCTCAACAGAAGAGAACAAGTGGTAATCTTCAAATTCCGCACGGGCCACAACAGATTGAGATATCACATATTCAACAAGCTAAAGATAGGAACTACCGATGTGGCACCGATAAAATGACTGCTGAACATTTGCTTCAAAGATGTCCAACATATGAGGAACAGAGAAAGCACATGTGGCCATCACCACTACCATTCCTGGAAAAGCTCTAAGGAAATAGCCTCATGCTGACCACTGCATTCTTTGCACATATTCAAGTTGACGTCTGAGAGTGTACGAAGAAGAAGAATACATAACAAGCTCCATTTTATCCAGCTTAATATACGTTTACATTTGATGTGTTTGTCTTCTTGCGGCGAGGCATGCTTCTTTCAACCATATCCAGAAGTACTTACTTAATCGTTCCTCTTCTGTCCTGGGGTATAGAGATTAGCCAGATAGCTATCCCACCAGCTGTCTTCCTCTTCCGCTCGTTTTAATGTGAATAATTTGTTTTATATATCCATGTAATATTATTATATAATGTAATGTATGTGAGAATGTACCCGCATACCACTGTACTTTAGACATGTGAATCGTGAGAATGTACCCGCATACCACTGTACTTTAGACATGTGAATCGTGAGAATGTACCCGCATACCACTGTACTTTAGACATGTGAATCGTGAGAATGTACCCGCAAACCACTGTACTTTAGAGATGTGAATGTTTTCGTTTGCTTAAATGGGATGATGTATATGAGAATAAGCAGATATACATCTTTATTTCAATTTTTTTTTAACTGCTGAAAGACTTGTCCTGCTACAGAAGTGCGTAAGAAAGTGTTATTATTATTTATTATTATTTCATTTTCCACCAAGAATGTAGGGATAATATAAGCGAGAATGTGTTTATGTAATTTTTGTATTGATGATTGATGACACATTCAAAAATACAGATTACTTGTAGACGTTTTGACCGCATAAGTGAGTATCTGTATACAGAATTTATGTCAAGAGACTAGTACTATTGTGGATTTATCACCATCAGCATATGCATCATAATACTAGCAATATCAATGACTCATTGTCTAAGAGTACGACCACAACAAAGATTAGCTGACATAAACTCACCATAACACCTGCAACAGGTTAAGTTCCCTTTAATACTATGCACACAAAGAAGCCACACACGGCTCGAAATACAAATGCAATACAATGCAACAGGAATGCCAAAAAACACTTGCAATAATCAACAACTCAATCTATCATCAAAACTCGCGGATACGTCATTCTGAGTAACCAACACACTGACTTTCGCTCACCGGCTAAGTCCTGTACTATGATAACGCCATATTTCACTACAAATGACTTCTCATCAATGAATTACGAAAATAATGCTGATAGAAATTACACCACTGTCCTAGACAGATATAACCAAATTTAACCACATGAATAAATGTCAAGCACCCTGAATGAACAACTATGGCATCCAAAAAACACAGCAAAATGCTGAAAGGGAACAACACAGCGGCCTCTCCGGTCGGTAGCCAGAAACTCAACTGCCTTTCCCCGCCAGAATTCGGGCGCACTTCCGTACAGGTCACATAACCAAACGGGTTTTAAATTAGTACCAAGGTTGTCACTCTACAGCGTGACCAACTTAATATTTTATAATATTTATACTGTGACAATTTATTTATTTATTGTTTTGTTTATATTATTTTATTTTATTTTTTATTTATTATTATTATTTTTCTTCACTCACTCTTTTTTATTAAAAAAAAACCAACTCATTTTTTATTATGATTGCATACTGTAAATCAGTGTTTCTCAACCCTGATAGTAGCAACGCCCCTTTTGACAACTAATATTTTAAAAAGCCCCCCCCCACCCTTTTAACACCCCCTTGCTCTTTATCGTGTATACACAAACACACACACACACATACATATATTTCACCATACATTTTGAACATCGCTTGCCATCCTATCTATTATTCTTGAAACAGTATCATTGCTCAATGGAATAGAAGAAATGATGTCACTTGGATTTCTTTCCATCATTGTGCTAATTACTTCCCGTGCAGCTGGTAAAATTAAGTTTTCTCCAATGTTGTGAGGTTTTCCACATTTCGCAATCATGTGTGCAATTTTGTAAGATCTTTATCATTGTGATTATACATTTTCTTAAACAAACTAGTGATAGTGTTGCGGCTTTCAAACTTTTGTTTTAAATCCTGGAAGTAAGAAATATCTTTGCCAACTTTATCTGAGTGTTTCTTGGTAAAATGATCGTTAAGAAGTGACGGTTTCATTGCTTCGTTAGAAAACACTTGCTGGCACAGCAAACACATTGGTAATTGTTCATTTACGGCCGAAGGTACTAAACCGAATTTCAAATATTCGACTGAATTGTCGACACTTTCTCTTTTCTGCTGACATATTGAAAATTTTAGTATAATATCACTGCACATACATCTTTACCTCGTCAAGCCTCAAAACTGACTGAGTTTAATTCTCTACACTCGAAATATCCAAAGATGCATTAAAACTAAGCCACAACTGCCCACAAAGTCCCTGTTGCGAGAATGTATTTACGGTGCACTCGCATCAATGAGAGTTGAACACAAAGGTTACACACAGTTCTGTGTAGTGCTGTGACTGTAACGTCAACCTCGCTAAACAAAGAGGGGTTTTTGGCGGGCACACGTGGGGCACGTGATTGTGCGGGGAATGTTTTGAGAGGGAGTCGTGCTGTGGAAGTGGACAGAGTAGGGAAGGGGCTGTGATGTGTTCACGGGCTAGTCAATGTTTGACTGGATTGTGTTTCCAGAAGAAAATATGTGTCGAGAGTGGAAAGAGAAGGTTAGCTTGGGTGTGTCGAGAGGCTAACGAATGTTTCGAGTGTTGAAGGGACATAAATCTCTGCTTACTGTCTCCTGACAATGGTAACATCCCAGGTACTAAAATTTTGCGTTTGGAATCCTTGAAACACTCCATGGGACACAGAGGAAATAAAAACTATCGTGTTACAAGCTATGTGAAGGGGAATATCTTTTGTAATTGTTTCATTTTGATTCTTGTAAAAATGTACACAACGCTCCCCTGAATGGAAGTAGCGACCCCCAATCGTTGCTACCCATCAGAACGCCCCCAGACATCTTGAAAACGCCCCCCAGGGGGCGGTATCGCCCCCGTTGAGAAACACTGCTGTAAATGAATGCTGTTATGTTACCTTTATAATGTTGCATGCCTTTAAATTAATGCTTAAAGTAACATGTGGGAATAAAAGGATATAGTATGCAAGATTAATGAGAGTGAAAGGACAGAATGTTAGACGGGCCTGCGCGCCCAATTCTTAACCCTTCGAAAATAAAGTTCGTTCGTTGGTTCGTTCCTTGCCTTCCCTATCACAAAAGCGCCGATGTTTTGGCTAAGCGGTTAGAGCGCTTCACTCCCTCGGCGTATTTACCGGGTTCTGGGTTCAAAACCTGATAACGTCACGCTCCAGTCTACCCAGATGTAAACTGGTACCTGATTCTGTTCTTGAGTTAGGAAAGGCACAGGCAGTGAGTAGGGGAACAGGTCACCCAGCCTTATAAAGCTGGACCTAATGATGTATTTACCACTTTCACTCCCCTACGGCAATATCTGCTATAGGACTACCTTTATTATTACCTATCATCATCATCATCATCAAAATCCATAATTCTCGCCGTTTGTACGTCGGTCACATTTAAGGGATGCAACTGTGTTTGAAAGTTAGACATTAATTTATTGTTTCCCTTATATGTACTCTCCCGAAAATAGTAACACTCAACGAAGAAAAGTCCGCGAATTGTGCAACACAAAGTGAGTGACAGTGATATATGAATAAAATGTAAGTTTTTGATTGTAGAACCCAGTTTCATTCCTGAAACGGATTTAACTCATCATTTTGTTAAAAATAACCTTAAAATGTAAGTTTTTAATTGTTTCTTAAAGACAAAATTTTAATTTAAAGTATTGCATACTTATTGTTGGAGCTACTCGCTGGAAATGAAACGGTTTATTGGAGCATACACTGTTTCTCTTGCCCTGTTGATTTCCGAGCAAGAAATGCTATTTGTCTGGTTCAGACCGTTCCGGATAAAATTTGACATCGTAATTTTATTCATTGCACTGGTTTCTCAAACGCATGCATGGAGGCATATCTGGAGTCATCCTTATATGACCAGCAGCTATGCACAATGCTATAGTATGTAGATTAGGATGTGAACCTTACTCCGTGAGACTAATACCCTCATTGACTCCTGAATTCATCCATACACTTTCATTAATTCCCCCTGTGGTAAAGCATGTTGAGAACCCAGCATTGCACACTAAGCTTGAGGGAGTCACTTGAGCCCCGGACGTAACTCTGGCTTTTACCTGGTTATCTGCATGCATGATCTCACTATGGACCACATGATACACAGGGGGGGGGGGATGAGAAGTGGCTCTATGAAGGATGTGACAGTTCCTAAGGAGAGCCCAGAACAGGATCTTAGCTCTGCGTATTTAGAGAGCCCCTTAGATGGCGGGACATGCACAGTATGCATTCTTCCACCGAGCTTGGGACCAGATGTGATGATCCTTTAAATGCAAGTCATGCTGGACAAACTGGAGCTCATGACTTCAACTCAACACGTTTTGCAATGGCAGAAAAGCCATAGAAAAAACCCAGATCTACAGTGTAAATAATGCCAGGGACTCGTCAAACTGGTATTGACTGCAAAAGAGCGAGAAGCTCAGCAGCCCTCGTTAAACAACAACAACAAGGTGTATTGTTTTGGCTAGCCTCATACCATGTGTCCAGATTTCTTTAACATTATTTATCCATCTATTTGTCTAATCATAAAAACAAAATTTTGTACAAATAAACCTGACGCGGTTACATATTGAGAAGACACCTACGTTGGATATGACACACATTGAGAAGACACTTTGGTTATGACACACATTGAGAAGACACTTACTTTGTATATGACTGTCGTAAAACGTGTGTGTAAACCCACTTTGTTAATACATATGCACAGCCAATCCACGTCAACAGACTCAGGCAGATTAAATTACACGAAGTCAAGTTCCCCCAAGATGGCGGCAGACAGAATAAAATCAGGCATAAGCCCTGTTTTTCGGAACTGGGTCATGGAAAGTACGAAATCGTCGGCAATAAAAATGTACCAAATCGTCGAGAACCAATCAGAAGGGTTCCTTTCGCACTGGCAGATTCCCTGCGTCTACCTATATAAACGGGCGCGTTTTATTAAAAAAACACACACACACAAACACGAAGGCCACGACAGACTGGGGAAGAGAAAGCTGTCAAGACTGATTTATGCTTACCTGCATGAATGGGCAGACTTACTTCCCTAAAGTCGAGTCAATCTGGCTTGTATTAATCTTAGAGGGTTTATTCGTGTCATCCAACCTGAGGTCGTATGTTCGAGTCAATCCAGCTGCATGGAACTTCGCAGGAGCACAGTGATTGTACCGGAGCTACATCCTTAGTCCCCCTCAGTCTTGGGTGGGCTAAAGGAACGATCATCAGCGGGTGTTGTGTGCAACAAATTAGGAAGGACAGAACTGTTCTAAGAGATGAGTACACATTAGTACCATTTCCGTCTGCAATTGTGAGCATTTAACTGTCAATGAAGAAAAAGTGGTTTAGCGTAGTGAGAGACAAGATTAACAGCACAGCTGATAAATTTTCTATAATTAATTAACAGCACAGCTGATATCTATAATTTTGTTCCTATAATTGGAAAACTTGTTTTATATATATATATATATATATATATATATATATATATATATATATATATATATATATATATATATATATATATATATATATATATATATATATATATATATATATATATATATATACACATACACACACAAGGTATATGTAAATCATATGTAAACTTACAAATCCATTACATTTCATCTTCCAACATCCACCTTTCAGCACAAGAGTAGATTGTTCTTCTTCTTCCGTCCTTAGCCGTCGACCGACCAAGCAGTCTGTGACCATTACGCCTTGCGGCGTCTTAGGGCAACAAGAAATTATCCGTTGTTCCGTTACGCCTAAAGGCGTTTATTATTACAACAGAATATTAATTGTTGTTTCCGTAATCAATGTGACTAGCAAGCGGTTGATCAATCCGCTGTGCCCGAACTTGCCCTCGTGTGTACTCTCCTTCTGCCGCTATAAAACCACTACGCTACCGAGACGTCAGTCCAGCCAAAACTCTCTCGGGACCGAAGGTCCGCGAAAAGAGCAATCTGGTACGGGCACAGTACCCTTCGCTGCCTCCACCATGCTGGGAGGACCCGGCAACCGGGACCACACACAGCCTTGAGAGGACAAAGATCGCCTGAGGCATACAAGAGTAGATAGTGTATATATATACTGTTCAAAAAAAGAAACGCAACATTATTGCAGTGGTAATGGACACCAAATTTCAAACTTGTACCAAAATTTTATTTTACGGAATTAATGTTTCAATCTTGGCATGAAGAAACTTTCAGACTTTAACAAGGAAATGATGTTCATTAAATTTGGTTTGGACTTTTATTCTTTGCGACTGAGGCCTCCGTTTCAGTAAGGTGTGTGGCCTCCTCTAGCCTCTATCAGAGAACGACATCTCTTTGACATGGATCCGATTAGCCGTTGGATCTGTTGTTGTGGGATGGCTGTCCACTCTTCCAGCAGTGCAAGAGACAACTGTCAGAGATTGGCTGGAGCCACGTCTCGCTGGCGGAGTCATCTGTCGAGTTCATCCCATAAGTGTTCTATGGGGTTCATGTCTGATGACATGGCTGGCCACGGAATGATCTGGACGTTGTTGTCAGCGAGGAACTGGGTGGTGAGTTGTGCCACATGAGGTCGAGCGTTATAGTGCTGAAAAATCGACCCTCGTGCAGCCAGAAGTGGAAGGACGTGAGGACGAAGAATTTCAGCGACGTATCGTTGGGCATTCAGGCGTCCTTCAATTTGCACCAGGTCACTTCTTCCCATGAAGTTGATCGCCCCCCACATCAGTACACCTCCACCACCATGTGGAGGAGCCTCATCAACGCTGTTCTGGGCGTAGCGCTCATGGACTCTGCGGTAAACTCTTCTCCGTCTATCGTGTCGCTGGAGCACAAAAAATGATTCATCACTAAACCAAACCCGTCTCCAGTCATTCCCAGCGGTCCATTGACGATGCTGGTTCGCCCACTGCAGTCAGTTCTGGCGATGCCGGTCCGTAAGAACAGGACCTCTGTAGGGTCTTCTAGCCCAAAGACCAGAGTCGTGCAGCCGGTTCCTGACCGTTTGATCTGAAATTCGACGAGCTGCTGACATTGACTGGACTGTGGAGGACGCAGATGCAAGTCGATTCCTGAGGTGACGCAGCCGTATAAAGCGGTCTTCGGCAGGAGTTGTGACTCTGGGTCTTCCACTGCGCGGCCGGTCTGCCACTGAGCCAGTTTCTTGAAATCGACTCCAAAGGCGACTAATGGTGCTTCTAACCACATTAAATTGTCTGGCCACCACACTTTGTGACTGTCCAGGCTGTAAACGTCCAATGATGATGAATCGTAGTTCTGTAGTGAGATTAGCCACACTTGCGCATTGAATTTTCAACGGAATTTATTCGAGGAGCGTCAATCTTTTATAGGCATTCAATAATATGGCCAGAGAGTTTTGTGTTCAGTAAGTTTCACGGGATTCTCATGAACCTGTCACGAGTTATTGTCAAAAATGTTGTTTTGACCTTGACCTCTTTCATGACCTCACGAATCATGAGGTGAGTACAATTCAGGTAACCACGAGAAGTTAATGACCAGGTGGACACAGTCGATAGGTTGACTGATGTCCAATCAGCGAATATCTTTTATAAAAGTAACACCAAAAAAGTTGCGTTTCTTTTTTTTTTGAACAGTATACTAAATAAGGAAATTGTATTTGAACGACTTGTCAAGTTTATAATTGTTAAGTGAAATCTGTTTCCTTGTTCTTGACCTATCACCCTCACAGTACTGCAGTCAAACAGATCCTTTTCCGCCATCTCCCTATCCTCCAAGCAGAGTCTGTGACCCAGGAAGTTTTCGGTGAAGCACCTTTGGTGGCATATAGGCGCGACAAGAACTTGAAGGATCTTCTTGTTCGCAGCCGTCTTCCAAAGGAGAATGCCACTCAGTTTGGCACACTATCCTGTGGTCGGACACGATGCAACAGGTGCAAGTATGTCATCTCAACCAACAAAGTGTGTTTTCCTGAGGCTACGTACACCATCACCAGTAGCTTCACGTGTGAGTCGTGCATTGTTATTTACACGATCATATGTAAACGTTGCTGCATAACCTATATTGGCCAAACAGGCAAACGACTTGGGGACAGATTCAGCCAGCACTTGAATGACATCGCTCAGCAAAAATCCACACCAGTTGCCATACACTTTAATGGTCCTGACCATGATGGTCCCATCGACATCCAGGTCACGGCGATCAGATCCTGCTCCTCTGACACTGCTAGCCGAGAACAGCTTGAGAACCGTCTTATCCACCGCATGGAGTGTCTAAAACCAGCCGGTCTTAACACTCTGAACACCTTTGTCTGAGGTCAACCCCCCCCCCCCCACCCCCTTCCTCTCTTGTTCCATTTTGACTCTTTCCACTCTTATCCTATTTTTCTGCCGCCTTCTAATAATATGTATGAATATAAAATACACTGTTTTAAATATGTGTTGATTTTTTATTTCATATTTATTTATCTCCAACTCATTCTGTCCTCTTCTATTTCCAGTCCCCGCTAATAATACGTTTGGGTAGTTTATTGTTCAGTTTCGTTTTTTAGTTTCGTAGTATGTATTGTAGTATGTAACAAGCAGGATTTAGAAAGAACAGAAGATGTGTAGATCATATATTTACCCTCGGGAACATTGTAGAGCAGTGCTCGGAGTGGCAAAGACAGCTGTACATTAATTTCATTGATTTTGAAGGGGCTTTTGACGGTATACATATGGACAGTTTATGGAGGATACTGAGGTGGAGTTCCGGGCTGCGTGGTGTCAATCATAAAAGGCCTTTGTGCCAGCTTTGGGTGTAGTGTTGGGCGGGGCGACCTAGCCTTTGGGGTGAAGACAGGAGTGCGGCAGGGATGCCCCTTATCAACCACTCTATTTTTAACGGTCGTGGACTGGGTTGTATGCCGGGCGGTCCGGAAGGAATGGGATGGACTGCGTTTTCTACATTGGAGGATCTGGGGTATGCAGATGGAATTGCGCTGCTGGCACATTCGCATCAGCGCGTCCAGGAAGAGACGGATAGACTTGATGGGTATGGCCAGCGGGTGGGCTTGGGCGTCAACCTAGGGAGGACAGGGGTCATGGCGCTCAGTGTGAGCAACCCTGGGCCCATGTCGGTGGGGAATCGGCAACTGGAACGGACAGATGCCTTCACATACCTAGGATGCATAGTAACACCAGACGGCGGAGCAAGCAGAGACATCAACAACGGAGTGAACGGGGCAAGAACAGCCTTTTTTGGTCTAGGCGGCATCTGGGGGCCCTCTCGGTGCAGCACGGGCACAAAGTTAGGATTATATCAGAGCTGTGTGCTATCTGTGCTTCTCTATGGCGCGGAGAGCTGGAGAGTTGCAGAGAGGGAGGTGTCGAAATTGTCCTCTTTTCACATAGCATGCCTAGGAAAAGTTCTCCGGATCTTTTGGCCGAGTGCCATCACCAGCCAAGATCTGCTTACTCGGAGCAAGCAAGAGGACATGCACACCATCATAGCTGGCAGACGCTGGAGCTGGGTTGGCCATGTCATCAGAAGAAACCCCGATGCCATCACAAGAACAGCTATGCTATGGACCCCTGAGGGAAAACGAAAGAGAGGCCGACCAAAAACAACTTGGCGGAGGACTGTGGAGGCTGGGATGCAGGGAATGAGCCAGAGTTGGGGCACTGTACGAAGGATGGCCGCCGACCGAGCAAAGTGGAATCAATTTGTTGTTGCCCTACAATACGCCACGAGGCGTAATGGCGACTGACTGCTTTGACGGTCGGCGGCTAAGGATCAAAGAAGAAGAAGTATGTATTGTATACATCCGGTGGTGATAGTCATTTCCTTTTCCGGGCACGCCAATCGGTTTGCGGGAAGTTTCCTTCAGGGAAGTACCTAGGTTTAATTTATATATTTTTTATATTTATTTAGGTTCTTATGTGTCCTATCTAGCCTTCACTTTCTTTCCTTTCCCTGACGAAGGCCTTGTGGTCGTAACGTTGGCTATTTCCTTTGTCTTTTGTCCTCGTAAGACGAATTACCTCTTCTCGATTTTTTTTTCACACCATCCATTTCTTTGTTTTAATATCACATTTAGTTACACAGCGGGGTGGCATTTTATGACTATCTCCTCTCTACTAATTTTTCGGGATCAGATCATTCACAGCCCTAACTAATTTGTGATACCAGTAGTTCTCTCATACACTGGGACTTCACCATTTTCCTGCAGATTCTATTTCTGTATTGTCAGTACTATACTGATCCTAGAGCCAATAAAAACTTCACGCTACAATGACACACATTGAGAAGACACTTACTTTGGATATGACACACATTGAGAAGACACTTTGGATATGACACACATCGAGAAGACACTTAATTTGGATATGACACACATTGAGAAGACACTTACTTTGGATATGACACACATTGAGAAGACACTTTGGATATGACACACATCGAGAAGACACTTAATTTGGATATGACACACATTGAGAAGACACTTACTTTGGATAGGACACACATTGAGGAAACATGTTGATAGTATTAGAAGATAATCACTGTTTTGGAATCCTCAAGGTAAAAGAGGTAGAGAGAGAGAGAGAGAGAGACTGAAAAAACACACACTTGGAGAAGAGAGATGGAAATAGAAGTGAAAGTAGACGAAGAAAACGTGGAAGAACTTCGAACGAATAGCATAGTACAGAACGGCTTGACATATATTTGTTGCATGTCTAAAGAATCCTCAGACGCTATGTAATTCGCTAATTTGTACACTTTTATATCCCAGAAGAAAAGTCGACCTTATGTTTCCAGTGCAATTACATTTACAACTCGATGACGACATACCGAGTCATCACGTGGCTAGCTCGTTTAAATTAAATTAAGCGTTGTCGCACTCGGGACCGTGCCTGTGAATGCTGCCTGTTGAAATTAGGTCACATTGGTCGGCTGTAAAATAACACATTATTTTTTGTTTGTTTGACACTTGATGATGATGTGTGTGAATACAGGTGAAAGATTGAGAAATCTCTTGTGTAAATGATATACAGTAGAACGTCGATTATCCAACCCGTCAATTATCCGAGCCACTCGCTGTGGATCAAGCAAAGACATCAACAGCCTAACAGCCTATTGTTTCAGCCTGCTCTTGTCCCACTGAACGTATTTTTGAATTCCTTGATAGTATTTTCCAGCCTTTGGTCGCCAATCTGCCTTCTTATTTGAAAGATACTACTCATGCTATCACACCTTTGATTCGATCAGATTCACGCCTGATCGTACTTACCGTCTTTTCCTCCTAGAAGTTTGTTCCCTTTATACTTCTATTCCACATGCTGATGGTCTCAAGGCACTCCAATTTTTTCTCGACCAGCGTACTGATCTTACTATAAGTACAGGTCCGCTTCTTCGCCTTGCTGAGTTGGTTCTTAATCTCAACTCTTTTGAGTTTAATGGCCAATTCTTCAACCAAATCAGTGGCGATGCTATGGGTACTAAGATGGGCCCTAATTACGCTTGCCTGTTTATGGGCCACTTTGAATATTTGGTCTTTCATAGTTACGATGGACCAATACCCGAATTTTACCGTCGTTATATTTATGATGGTATTGGCATTTCAGATTTGTCTGAGGTAGACCTCCGTCGATTCATTGACTATGTTGGAAATTTAAATCCTGCCATCAAATTCACTTCTGAAATTTCTACGACTTCAGTGAACTTCCTTGACATCACTGTGACTATTAGCCCTACTGGTCTTAAAACGTCTGTTTATTATAAGACTACTGACGCTCACGGTTTCCTTCTTTATACTTCTTAGTTGTAAAAATTCCATTCCCTTTTCTCAACTTCTTCGCTTGCGTCGGTTATGTCACGATGACGATGATTTCCATCAGCGAGCTCAAGAGATGCTCGAGTTCTTTCGCCAACGTCTTTATCCAGAACATGTTTTATCTGATGCTCTTTATCGTATCACACGCGTCACTCGTCAGACTGCACTCACTACTAAACCTTCTGTCCAATCTGACAGACTCAAACTGGTTCTAACTTTCCATCCTCATTGTCTGGCGGTGAAGAGAATTCTGTTTCGACATCTGCCTATTCTCCACTCTGATCCTGATACCAGAGAGTTGTTTCGTGATACACCTTTGGTAGCATATCGTAGGGATAGGAATTTTAGGGATATTCTTGTACACAGTCGTCTGCGACATACTAGCCCTTCATACTTTGGTACTAAACCGTGCCAACGCCGTATATGTAAGAGCTGTCCGTTTGTACTCCAAACTCAGACAGTCACTTTTCCGAAAGGAAAATTTATCATTAGAGAGTCTTTCACGTGCGAATCCAGAAACCTTATTTATGCTATCATCTGCAAGAGGTGCGGCATTACCTATATTGATGAAACTGGCAGGCGTTTGGCAGACAGGTTTCGTGAGCACTTGAATGACATCTATCATGGCAAACATTTACCGGTGGCCCTTCATTTCAATAGGCCTGACCATTCAGGTAAATCCGATATCCATGTCATGGCCCTCCGTTCATGTGTCGGGGATGACAGGACTCACTTTTCATTAAAGAATCGTCTTATTTTTCAATTGGGCGTTTTATGTCCTGAAGGTCTCAATGTTCAACATCATTTTGCATAAATTCTGGAAGCTTTTCTCTCTCTTTCATTCTTCTTTATTCGTTGTTTTTTTTCGATCTATCTTCTTATGTTTTGGTTTTGGTTCGTTTCATATCCTTTTGTATCTCTAAAAATTGTCGCTATCTTATACGTCACTTCCTTCGAGATTTCTTGGAGAGAGTACTGCGATCTTGTGTATTCCTAGCATTTACAGTTCTAGCTAAGTGACTTGTTCCGAAGTTTTGTTCATTCTCTTTTTTTTTCGTTTCGTTTATTATTTACTTTCTTGCTTCGGTATTTCTGTTAGGTTTTTCGATTTTCTTGTGTTATCATTGTACTTTTTCCATCTGCTTGTATCGCTCATTTTGTATTGTTTCTTATCATCGTATGTTTTTGTAGTACCTATTACTATATGCAATTCTTGTCTTTGTCACCTGTTTGTGGCTGACGAAGGTAAAACCCGAAACGTCGCTTGTCTCATGTGAACTGTTATTTGTAAAACTGATTCAATACCATTTTATTAGTTTATAAACTTATAAAGACATTGACAATAGAATGAATAAAGCGAGAACAGCCTTTGCTATTCTAAACAACATCTGGAAGTCTTCCCAGTACAGCACAAACACAAAATTAAGATTATATCAGAGCTGTGTACTTTCTGTGTTTCTCTATGGTGCGGCATGCTGGAGAGTAACAGAGAAGGAAATGTCGAAATCGTCCCCTTTCCACAAATTCTCCGAATCTTTTGGCCGAATACCATAACCAACCAAAAACTGCTTACTCGGAGCAACCAAGAGGACATGCACACCATCATAGCTGGCAGACGCCGGAGTTGGGTTGGCCACGTCTTCAGAAAAGACCCCGATGCCATCACAAGAATAGCTATGCTATGGACCCCTGAAGGAAAGCGAAGGAGAGGCTGACTAAACACAACTTGGTGGAGAACTGTGGAGGCCGAAATGCAAAGAATGAACCAAAGTTGGGGTACTGCACGAAGGATGGCCGTGGACCGAGCAAATTGGAAGCAGTTTGTCGCTGCCCTACAACACGCCACCAGGCGTGATGGCCACTGACTGCTTTGGCGGTCGGCGGCAAAGGATCAAAGAAGAAGACTGTTGCCGCTGAAAAAAAGTTCAGTATTTACTTTTTGTGCACTAATTGTTATAGGAGGATCCGGTTGCCCGTCCATTGAGGCATATTGGGAATATGGTGTTAGGCCCATATTTTCTTGACCATCAGCACACTAGGGGTGATGTGGTCAGCATAACGCCGGCCGCCTTAACCTTCACAGAGCTGTTCTGGTACCCAATTCATGAGGCTGGGTCGACCCTGGAGCTGTTTGCGGTCTAAGAAATCCCACCTCAACTGGGGATCGAACCATGGACCACTGAACTAGGAAGCCAGTGCACTAACCACTGTGCTACCGAGGCTCCACTAATTGTTATGCTGGAGCATTACTCCCGTCACTCAATGCATTCTTTTCTGATTATTTATTCGAAGGTGTGTGCAATAGTGCATAGAAATAGTCTTGATTTGTCATTACGGGAGTTAACAATCAAATTTAGCCAATAGCAACTGTGTGGACTCAGATGGGACAAAAGGATAAAGAGACTGAAAATCAGGAACGCATGCAAACACGCGTTTTCCCGCGTGTAAGTCTACATGCACTAATTTTTTTTTTCAGCGGACATTGTCTATTGTAACGTTGTCTGTTGTGAGGGCGGAAGTGGCAGTTGTAGTTGAAACCACGTAAAACAATTGGGTACAGGTACTTTCAAAATAAATATACATTGTTAGCTCAAAACTTTTTGTTTATTATTTACAAACTATTTCCTAAATCAATTATTACAAAAAAATAAATCTTCATATTTCAAAATGCAGGAGTAATAACTGTCCGTACAATAATTTAATTGTAGGCTTAATTACTCGTTGTTTCGTATAAACTGGGTATTCTCATGAATGTTTGATTATTTGAACTATTTGATTAACCGAACCAAGCTTGGTCCCAATTAGCTCGGATAATCAACCCTCTACTGTATTATTATTTCGTTTAGTTGTATGGTGAGTTTGAATGATTAGTGTTTAGGATTGGTAACAAGTGAAGTTAAGTATTTAGTTTGCGAGTTACATTCTGGAGCAGTATTTCCCGACGCGGAAGCGATTTAAAATTAAGAAAATTTTTTTTTTACATTTTTACTTGGAAAAGCGTCTGATTGGCATAGTTATTAGAGCTCTGGTCTCTCACAGCAGAGGTGCCGGGTTCAGTGTACGGTATCGACACGGTCCAGTCTGCGTAGCTGTTAATGGGTACCTGACTCTGCTCTTGAATTAGGAAAGGAAAAGGCAGCGAAGAGGTTGTGCGTGTGACCATCTACCTCAGCATGTAAAACAAATTGCTACGAAAACTACCGATACAGGAGCGTGGGAATGCTTAGTGCGAGCCTCCTTGAAGGGGACCAGCTGAAATGGTGACCACATGCTCTGTCAGGAGGCAGAAGAAAAATAATGATGATATATAAATCAATGTAATTCACTGTATATGTTCTAGTGTGGGTGAAATTGTACTATTAAAACTTCCCCTAAATTATCTTCCTTAGAGGAATACGCTGGTGGTAGAATCTCACAAAGGGGTACACGACTACAGTAAGTTTGGGAAACGCTGTATAGAGATATAGTATTAATGTTGGCGGTGACTATCCCTGATAGTGATGGTGTTTCGGTAATTAGCTTTCGTTTAAGAATACGAATCAAGTCTGTTGCAATTAGGGCTTTGAGAGAGCACGTGTGTTTCTTGTTCTGAACAGTTTGTGCAGTATAAAGAAACTATTACTGCGAGTTTGATGATAATTAGTTTGCTTAATTATATTATAAAAGCCGCCGTGGCGCAGTGATTAGCGCCCTGGCTACCCAGCTCAAAGGTCCTGACTCGATCTACTATTGAGGTAGGATTATTTAGACCACGAACGGCTTCGGGGTCGACCCAGCCTCATGAATTGAATACCAGAGCAACTCTGGGAAGTTAAAGACGGCCGGCGTGATGCTGACCACATCACCACTAGTGTGCCGTATCTTCAAGAAAATATGGGCCTAACACCATATTCCCAATATGCCTCAGTGGGCATGTAACGGGATCCTTTACCTTTTTTAAATTATATTATAACGCTGGAAGTTAAAAAGCCCGACTCTGAGATAGACGTTGATAATTACCCGCGATTTGTATAGTCTCATCTCTCTCCGTGACATTAAAACAAAAACACGTTTTTGTGTTCAGTGCCTACGTTATCTACCATGCCACCGTAAATTTGATATTCAGGACAGCTATGTGATTTTATTTATTAATTCAAATCAGTTAATGCCGTATAGCTGTCCAAATAGTGATTTTTATTAATTACTGGGGCTGAATTCCCGAGCTGATTCTTTTGTGAATGGCTGTGGGATCATCTCTAGACAACTACACGAGTCAGCATACACCCAATGCTACGACAGAACAACACCCATCAACCCGATGTCATTTGACACACATCTACCAAAACCTCCCGCTGACAGTTAACATCATCTTGAATCCTTAGCCGCACAGATAAAGCAGTCATTGACCGTCACACCTACTGGCACCTTGTAGTGCAGTAATAAACTGACGTCTCCACTTTGCTCGGTCGGTGGCCATCGTTCTTGCGGTATCCTAACTCTGGTTCGTTCTTTGGATGGGTGTGAAAAAAAATCGGAAAAAGGTCATTCGTCTTACGAGGACAAAAGACAAAGAAAATAGCCAACGTTACGACCACAAGGCCTTCGTCAGGGAAAGGAAAGAAAGTGAAGGCTAGATAGGACACATAAGAACCTAAATAAATATAAAAAAATATAAAAATTAAACCTAGGTACTTCCCTGAAGGAAACTTCCCGCAAACGGACTGGCGTGCCCGGAAAAGGAAATGACTGTCACCACCGGATGTAACAATACATACTACGAAACTAAAAAACGAAACTGAACAATAAACTACCCAAACGTAATATAAATAGAAGAGGACAGAATGAGTTGGAGATAAATAATTATGAAATAAAAAATCAAGACATATTAAAAACAGTGTATTTTATATTCATACATATTATTAGAAGGCGGCAGAAAAATAGAAAAATAGGATAAGAGTGGAAATAGTCAAAATGGAACAAGAGAGGAAAGGGGAAGGGGGGAGGGTGACCCCAGACAGGTGTGCAGAGTGTTAAGAGCGGCTGGTTTTAGACACCCCATGCGGTGGATAAGACGGTTCTCAAGCTGTTCTCGGCTAGCAGTGTCAGAGGAGCAGGATCTGATCGCCGTGACCTGGATGTCGATGGGACCATGATGGTCAGGACCATTAAAGTGTATGGCAACTGGTGTGGATTTTTGCTGAGCGATGTCATTCAAGTGCTGGCTGAATCTGTCCCCAAGTCGTTTGCCTGTTTAGCCAATATAGGTTATGCAGCAACGTTTACATATGATCGTGTAAATGACATTGCGCGACTCACACGTGAAGCTACTGGTGATGGTGTACGTAGCCTCAGGAAAACACACTTTGTTGGTTGAGATGACATACTTGCACGTGTTGCATCGTGTCCGACCACAGGGTAGTGTGCCAAACTGAGTGGCATTCTCCTTTGGAAGACGGCTGCGAACAAGAAGATCCTTCAAGTTCTTGTCGCGCCTATATGCCACCAAAGGTGCTTCACCGAAAACTTCCTGGGTCACAGACTCTGCTTGGAGGATAGGGAGATGGCGGAAAAGGATCTGTTTGACTGCAGTACTGTGAGGGTGATAGGTCAAGATCAATTTGACTCTATCTGAAGTGGGTTTATAGTGAGGTTTGAGGGCCTCCTGACGAGAGATGGGGAGCACACGTTGCAGGGCAGAGGTGAGAACATGTTCCGGATAAAGTCTGCTACGGAAGAAATCCAACATCTCATTTGCTCGGAAGTGGAAGTCATCATCGTCTAGGCACAAACGGTGGAGGCGGAGAAGTTGTGAGAATGGAAGGGAGTCACGACAAGCCCGAGGATGAGAAGAGGTATACAGAAGGTAGCTATGGGCATCTGTCGGCTTGTAGTATACTGAGGTATTAAGGCCGGAAGGCGTGATAGTAATAGTAATGTCAAGAAAGTTGACAGATACTGTGGAGATGAGGGAGGTGAACTTGATGGTGGGGTGGAAGTGGTTGACAAAGTCGATGAAGCGGGATAAATCAGTATCGGACATATCTGTGAGACCAATGCCATCATCGATATATCTGCGGTAAAACCCGGGGAAAGGACCGGAGTATTGTTGCCATATCTGATGCTCCAAGTGGCCCATGAACAGGCAGGCATAGCTAGGACCCATCTTCGTTCCCATGGCAACACCACTAATTTGATCGAAAAACTGACCATTGAATTCAAAGGAATTAAGTTGAAGGACCAGTTCAGCAAGACGGAGAAGAGTGTCAGTGGATACAGAAGGACAAGTGCGCTGGTTAAGAAAAAAACCGAAGAGCTCGGAGACCATCAGAGTGAGGAACTGAGGTATACAGAGAACAGCCGTCTAACAAGAAAAGGCGGTAGGAGCGGTCTGCTGAGAGTCGGATAGAGGAGAAAGTTAAAAGAGCATGATTAGTGTCTTTGACAAAGGAAGGAAGATTCTCAACGATAGGCTGGAAAATGCTATCTAGGAAGTCAGAAATGTCCTCAGTAGGATAGGAACAGGCCGAGACAATAGGTCTGCCAGGGTTGTCGATCTTGTGAATTTTGGAGAGCTTGTAGAATACAGGCTTGCCCAAAGAACTATCATGAATCCTAAGATTAGATGCGTGGGGAGGAAGAGCATTACTGGTGATGAGCTGTTTAATAGTGTTGTGTACAATGCGATTGTTTGAGACAGTTGCATCGCTGGTCCTGGGCCTGTAAAAAGAACCATTGGTCAACTGGTTTTTATCTTCACTTAGGTATAAGTCCTTCTGTCATACGACAATGGCTCCTCCCTTGTCAGCCGGTTTGATGACAATGTCGTCTCTACGGCGACGAATGGAGAGAGCACGGGACTCTGCAGAAGTGAGATTGGAATAATGCAATCTACGAGGGCAGAGCTGCTGAGTGTCATGGATGGTGTTCTTGATATACAGGTCCAAGGCATGAGAAGCCCCAGGTTTAGGTGTAAAGGGAGGTTTCGTAGAGTGAGTAAAGCGTGCGAAGATGTCGGATTCAGCCTGAGACTGCGGAGTGCTGTCTTCCTATCTAAAATGGAACTTCAGCCTCATGCGACGGTGAAACCGATGAACATCCTGGAGGAGATTATATGGGTCTAGGTTCGGACAAAGAGGAACAAATTTTAGGCCCGTTCTGAGAACAGAGCGTTCTCCCTCAGAGAGCGGCAGATCTGAGGGGATGCAGACTACCTGAGTGCAGGATGGAGTGGAGGATGGAGGGGCAGCTTTAGGGGTAGGGAGGAGACGGGATAGTTTATGATGTTTAGTAGTGGAAAGGGACTCATGCAGCTGCCGGTTCAGTGTGTGGATAGTGGTGCGTATCATAGAATAGAAAGGGAAGTTGTTGGAGGTGAGACAACGTAAGTGAAGCAGAAGCTGTGACTGTTGAGCATTGAGATCCGATAGAAGGCGGGAGTGACTGGCAGCCATTAAGCTGGTTCGTTCTTTGCATCTCAGCGTCCACTGTTCTCCGCCAAGTTGTTTTTGGTCGGCCTCTCGTTCGCCTACCTTCTGGGGGTTCATAGCAGTTCTTTAGATGGTGTCGGGGTCTCTTCTGAGGACATAGTCAACCCAGTTCCACCGTCTGCGCGCTGTGATGGTATGCGTATCTTCTTCATTGTTTCTGGTAAGCAGTTCGTTGTTGGTGACATTATTCCGCCACAAAAATTCGGAGAATTTTCCTTAGGCAGGTTGTGTGGAAAGAGGGCAATACGGACATTTCCATTATCGGTAACTTTCCGGCATTCCGCGCCATGCAGAAGTACGCAACTCTCATATAATCTGAATGTGGTCTTTTGTGCTGAACTGCGATTTCCAGATGTTGTATAGATTGGCAAAGGACAGTTTGCATAGCATGTACAAAAAGGATAACACAGAAAATCCACCTCAGAGACTTACCAACTCCAACAACTGCTCTGACACCCGAATATTGGTGTTTAAGCTAAAACACAATTGAGGAATAGTATCTTTGCTGTCAGTGTCAAACATGGTTAATGACCAGAGAACTGGAGATGAAAATCATATCGTGCGAGACGAAAAGCTTTTTATTGCCATTATTGTTACCAAGGAGGGACTCATGGCATTACACCACCCCGCCATTTAGAAGGTCTGGTATATTATACCAATGCCTAGCTTTGTGAGTTGGTGAAGCCCTCTGGGAATACCATCTCAAATAAAGAATGGAAACAAAGAGTAAAAACTCTAATCCCGGGAAATCGAAACAAACATGGAGATACGGAATGACAAGTCATGTCAGAGTGGCTAAAAGGTAGGGCGTCCGCCTCGAATTATAAAGATACCGCGTTCGATTCCCAGTAGAAAGAATATAATTTATGGAGATTTTTTTCAGAACCAGTGATGTCTTACACTCCCCCCCCCCCCCCCGGTCTCTTAGCTAGTAAGATCGGATGCCTAGCCTTCTCGGATAGGGGCGAAAAGATAGGAGGTCCCGTGTGTAAGTAACGCACGCTAAAAATCCCTCGGCAGTTGGAAATCGTAAAGAGTAGCCCCATACGGCCGCCACCCTGGCTAAATTTAAAAATTAGAAACCTACCCACCACAAACATATTTATAGAACGTGTGATTCCTATATACACACATTGAGATTTACGCCAGTGCTACGGAGTGCGTGCAGTGTGCTAAGATCCACCTTGTGTGATCTAAGGGAGGAGATCGGAGCACTGATGGACTTGCCCGTGTGCAGTGACGATAGTCCTTATAACCAAGCCAAACCAAACCAAATCATAACATCAGGCAAACTGTAAGAACTACATCCTGCATGAAATATATAGGGCCAATGTGGCCAGAATGTTACTCGCACAGACTTATGCAGCTCTCATTACGTACTTGAAATTATATATACAAAATTTCCTCCAGTATTGTAGCTCCCACAAACCAGGGGTCCAGAACTCCTGGACGACCCAAAGTCGATTGGAGGACCAACACAAAGCAGTCCCTTAAGGACCGAGGACTAGATTTGAACCAGGCCAGGAGGAGGACCGTCGATAGGGACAGCATGGCGTTCTCTCTGGCAAACCTCCTAGGGTAGAAGATGAACGACTAAGTAAATAGTATTGTGGCTCCTAAAGGCCGCCTAGTTGGCCACCCCTGACATAAGGAGACACAATAAAGTGGCGTTGCCATCTCATCAGACTGGAGCTCGATTATTTACCACTACGCACCTACAACATTACAGTATCTGGTATTAGGGTACTGGGAAAACCAAAAGACATTGGATTTACACTATTACAGAAATCCTGCAATGATACTAGCTCAGAGCAGCCAGTGCAGTACATTGACTCAAGAACGTGAACTTCTGCCCCCAACGACGCATCACCGCAATAGTGGACCGAAGAAGTTTATTTTAAAAAAAAAGTAAGTATACATAAAAGAAAGAACGAATATACATCTTTATTTATACGAGATGAAGAACAAAATTCATTCCTGCTTTTTTACGAGCCTATCCTGAATTACTGTCAAATTAGAAGCTGTTAACGCTAGATATACAAGGTGTATTTGACCAGAGCACAATAGTCCAGCTCAGAATATTTGGAGAGCCCTCTTGGATGGCGGGGAATTCACAGTACTGTATGCCACGCGCTTCTTCCTACTTGCCTGGGATCAGATGTGATGATTCTTTAAATGCAAGTCAAACTGGAGAAACTTGAGCAGATGACTTCAACTAACACATTTCGGAATGGCAGAAAAGCCACAGGAAAAGTCTAATCTACAATGTAGGTAATACCAAACCAGTCTTCAACTTGGTATTGGCTCCAAATGAACAATAAACTCAGAAGCCCTAGTTAAACAACAACAATAACAATGAGGTGTATTGTTTTGGCTAGCTACATACCATGTTTCCATATTTCTTTAACATTATTTATCCATCTATTTGTCTTATCATAAAAACAAAACTTGGTACAAATAAACCTGACGCGGTTACATATTGAGAAGACACTTGCTTTGAATAGGACACAGATTGAGGAAACATGTTGATAGTATTAGAAGATAGTCATTCTTTTTGAATCCCCAAAGTAAAACAGATAGAGAGAGAGACTGAGAAAAAAAATACACTTGGAGAAGAGACAATAAGACAAATGAAAACCAATGAATAGAAATGAAAGTAGACGAAGAAAACGTGGAAAAAGCTCGAACGAATAGCATAATACTGAAAGCCTTGATATATATTTGTTGAATGCCTATGCTTCTGGTGGAGCTGTCGAACAGTGATGATGATGAATAAGATAGTTACACATTGATTAGTACTTGATACATTTTTAACATTCCACTGACGTGGTTTTGAGAACGTGTTTGTGAAGGCGTGTTGTATGAAGCGACTAATATGAGGCTGGCAAACTCATCATACAACACTAATTGCTACAGAAACAACCTCTACAACAGCGTGAGAGCTTTGACGCAGGCTTCATATAATGAGGTCAGCTCCATGCTCCAGAAGGAATAAAAACGAAATTAAAGAATGTGTTATGATCTGCATGATCTGTTTCTTAAAGACCCCTTCGGTTAATTGTAGCCTTGGTCATCTTCTTTGCCGCCGCTTAAGGAGCATAATACTACTGATGCTGAACCACTATGTTCTCCCTTGCATCAAACCATCGCTTGTTTTTGAAACGATGGTTTCTGTAATAATTTAACATACTTTTTTTTTTCTTAACCAGCGGCATTTGGGCTTTCAGCCCTTCGGCCCACTGACATGTCATTGCGAGGCTGGGGAGCCTGTGGACTTTCCTTCCAACCCGGTCAGGAGCTTCGCTCCTTCCCATCCACAGAGGGTTTATCTCAGGAGCCGTTCAGGTTATTCAGTCAAAATTCCGGTCGGTGACACTCTGTCAAATGCCCACGCCCGGGCTTGAACACCTGATCGCCAGCGCAATGTGGTAACCATTACACCAGCGCGGCTCCCTAATTTAACAATGAAATACGAGCCCCTTGCACATTAGTCGTCTTTTACGAGCTGCCTGTGAGAGCAGTATAAATATTATTTTTGGTCTTCACGGAGACGAACAGAAGCCTTCTTCTTCTTCAGGTACCATGCCTAGTGGTGTCGGAAATCATGTCTCTCCACAACAGTACAATTTATCAATTCTGTTGTTGTCTTCTTTCCAGGCCACGATGTCAAACATGTTCAGTTTTTGCTGTCTTTGTCTTCCCTTATCTCTTTGTCTTCCCTTATCTCTTTGTCTTTTAATGTTACCAGTTGTTACGATATATTCCAGCTTTCCTTTTCTCATATCATGCCTAAAACAGTGAATTGCTTCTGTATAACTTATGAAATAAGTTTCCTTTGCGCATTGACCTCCTTCAGAAGCCTTAGAAACATTGCTTTTTTTTAATAGAAACCTTTAAAAAGCATAATAAAGAATCTATCGGGAGCTGCGCTGGTGTAATGGTTACCACACTGCGCCGGGATTTGGACTGGATTAATTCGAGCCCTGCCGCCGGCGTGATGCTGACCACATCACCCCTAGTATGCCGATGGTCAAGAAAATATGGGCCTAACACCACATTTGAAGGAATGTCGTCGACCAGAGGGACTGGAATAACCTGAACGGCTCCTGAGCCAACCCAGCTCTAATGGGTACTCTCCAAGGGACGGCGAGTATCTGCCTGAATGGCGAAAGGACACCTGAAAGCGTACAGGGAAAATAGGATACCCTCGTAAAATCAGTCTCAGGTTAGACATACTAACCATGGGACCCCAAGATGCAGCAATAGTGAATGCAGTCAGCGACCCATAGCTTGACTGCTTGCATCAGGACCAGTGAACCAGAGCTGATCAAGACCGTACTCCACCTCCACGTGATGGTCCTGGAAACAGTCTGCAGCAGTGCAGTCTGGCTGAGCGAGTACGGATCGAAATGAGAAGGCAAACCCGGTCCCTAAAAATGCCGTGCAGAAGTCGGATGTGTCGACCGAAATGTGCAGATATCACAGATTAGGCGCAAACAGACACAACGCAACCACCGTCCTTTTCAGGGCGAACGAGGAAGAAGAAGAAGAAGATACTAACCTGAGATGTCGCCTCGAGTAAATAGTTCGTGTACGTAAAAAAAGAATGTAACAACAAAAACAAATTTTACTTTTAAATTGATATTGCCTCTCGCAGCAAAGTTACAGGGTACCAGTATCCTGGGAGCGTCAAGCCAGCTGTAAATGGGTACGTGACTCTACTCTTGAGATAAAGAAGGCAAAGGCAGCGAGGAAAGAACTGGCCACCCCCACCTTATAAAGCTGGACCTATTATGGTGAAGTCTTTAACGATTCACTCTCCTACGGCAGTACCTTTGAGACGTAAACAGTTAACGTTAGTTCCGAAGCAGTTACTGCTGCAGGGAAGTGAAGGGTTAAAGAATTCACTATACTATGTCTGAGCTTCGAAAGGTGGGGTATGCAGTTCCCTTATCACTGCCTGTGCCTTCTTTAACTCAAGAGCAGTCAGGTAATAATTTAAAGCTGTGTAGGCTGTAGCGTATTTCGAACCTTCAACTTTTTATCGAACCCAATCTTTGCCCTTGTTTTCTGGTTGATTATGATCATTACATGTACTTATTGTCTGCTTGGTACTGCGGCAAAACCACCTCAATCCGGTTATGGCTTGAATCTCATTTTACAAGGCAGGGATACGCTACGCTGCTGCATCTGTGAAGGCAAGATCGATGGGCTAACTCGAGTTGTCATCGGTCGTAATCATTACAGTTATGAATATGTTTCGATAACCGGAGTCCTTTGGTGCCCTGTGTCTCGACTAAATGGATGTTAAATTACCTACATTGTTGCAATATTTTAATTGCTAAGTATTTTAAGATAAACGCGCATGCGATCTTTGTCCTCTCAAGGCTGTGTGTGGTCCCGGTCGCCGGGTCCTCCCAGCATAGTGGAGGCAGCGAGTGAGAGCTGTGCCTGTACCAGACTGTCCTTTTTCGCGGACCTTCGGTCCCGAATAAAATTTTGGCTGGATGGAAGTATGGCTGGCATGGTGAAATGGTTTTATGGCGGCAAAAGTAGAGTACACTCGAGGGCAAGTTCGGGGCACAGTGGACTGATCATCCGCTTGCTTGTCACTGATCAAAGAAACAACAATTAGTAATCTGTTGTACCAATAAACGCCGTTAGGTGTAACGGAACAACGGATAATTTCTTGTTGCCCTATGACGCCGCAAGGTGTGATGGCCGGAGACTGCTTAGTCATGTCAGTCAATGGCCAAGGGAGAATGATGATGATGATGATTTTAAGATAAAAGATAAAGGTAATCTCAAAGCAGAAACTGTCTTAGGAGAATTAAGTGTTAGAGACTTATTGTCATTTTCCTTACACTTTTTATGCGTCAATCTTGACTGAACAGATGGGCCATGGAACACACCAGGAGAGAAGTTCACATACATATAGCCGATCCTGATTCTAGATTACAACAGCCATCTTACAAGGAGGGATCAGTGCACCATTTTTCGGCACCGAACACAACATATACTACTCAACAATCACATGAACAGAATCCAACCACAACACACTTCATAGTGCCAGCTATGTACCTACTAATATGAAACTTCACCACCACCTCTTTGAGTGCCCGGCACTCGATGATGTTAGGAAAATGCTCCTTTCTCTGAGGCCAGTTAAATGGAATACCTTATATGGAGTGATACTACAACTTGCGAACACACGCATGTACACACTAGAATGCATTGGGCCGAAGGGCGAGCGCCCAAACGCCACTGGATCTATAACAATAACAACAACAATAGTGCGCCAGTAGGCATCTTTCCTGTGCTGACTGTTTAATCAGTTTGTTAAACATTCTTCTTCTTCTTCTTCTGTCCTTAGCCACAGACCGTCAAAGCAGTCAGTGGCCATTACGCCTAGTGGCGTCTTAGGACAACATTTAATTACGGGTTGATTGAAAAACCATTCCGTATTTTTAAATTTGTGATGGGGTGGGAGTGGCTAAGAGGTATGGCGTCTGCCTCGTATTCAAGAGGTACCGGGTTCGAATCCCAGTTGAGGGATTATAATTTATGAAAATATTTTTTTCAGAACCAGTGGTCCTAATTAGGTCATACTCCCCCCTGGTCTCCTGGGTAGTCTTCTTCTTCTTCTTCTTCTTGCGATCGCATCTTTGATGATTACACCGTCAGACGAGTTCTCATGATGAATTCGACTGTTGTTTGAAGTTCCTCTTTAACTCCATATAGCTTTGAGTTTAGTGTTGAGTCATTGGGCCAGTATATCTTTCTTAACTGGTCATACAGAGGACAGTCCCGTAGAACATGCTCAGCAGTTTGTTCGTTTAATCCACATGTGCACAGTGGTGAAGCAGACAATCGTAGCTTGTGCATGTGTTTCCTGGGTAGTGAGATCGGATGCCTAGCCTTCTCGGATAAGAGCGAAAAAATAGGAGGTCCCGTGTGCAAGTTGCGCACTTTAAAAATCCCACGGCTGCGATGCTACGGAGTTCGTGCACTGTGCTGAGATCCTCCTTGTGGGATCTAAAGGAGGAGATCGGAACACTGTGTGTGCAATGAAGATAGTCCTTAGAGAAAAAACCTTTTTCTGGAAACAAAATATAGTGAAGTCTAAATTGGCCAATGAACGATTTGGTTTGGTTAGATCACACGAGGAGGATCTCAGCACAGTGCACAAACTGCGTAGCACCGGCGAAGGGCCGAATGTGTGTATACAGGAATCACATATTCTATAAATAGTTTTGTGGTGGGTAAACACGTAGTCCCAAAGCAGATACTGCCGTAATGGAGTGAAGTGTTAGAGACTTCACCATACTAGGTCCAGCATTGAGAGAGTGATGTAACCAGTTCCCTTCCTTGCTGCCTTTTCCTTCCCTAACTCAAAGTCAGGTACCCATTTACAGCTGGGTAGACTGGAGCGTGTCGGTACATGTTTCCAACCCGGCACCTTTGCCGCGACAGACCAGCACTCTAACCACTCTGTCAATCAAATTTTCCCATGGCAGCAGCCGTATGGCCTACTCTTTACGATTTCCAACTGCCGAGGGATTTTTAACGTACGCAACTTGCACATGGGGCCTCCTATTATTTCGCCCGTATCCGAGAAGGCTAGGCATCCATCTCACTACCGTCACAGGAGACCGGGGGGGGGGGGAGAGGAGGAGTATGACACCATTCGGAAGCACAGGTTATGAAGAGAAAAAATAAAATAAACTCCATCAATTATATTCCCTTTGCTGGGAGCGAACCCATTACCTTTAGAATTAGAGGCGGACACAGCAAAAATTGCTGTCCACTATGAAGTCATGTGTTGAACGGTCCAGATCTCACTTTTAAATTGTAATGTTAATGTGACGTAGCATTTGATACAATAAAATTGCATTTGTTGATTGCTGGCCGTTAGTTTTGTACGTTATGTTGTAGTTTACAGCTGAGCTGCGATATCTGCGCCTTTCGGCCCGACACATCCGATTTCAGCAAGCAATTTTTACGGGTTAGCTTTCCCTGCCACCTCACGCCTATATGTATGCTATACCTCATGTCCACCCAATAGTGCAGTGAGGTGGAAATCGCATTTAATTCTCGTTATCTTGACATTTGTTTCGTATAAAATAATTGGATAGGAGTAGAGAAACAACTGGTTAAAAAATAGGACGTGACCTTTCATTTGCCCTTTTTCAAATAGCTTTGTGCAGAACACAAAGATTCACTCCAGCACACAACTGTGTGGAGAGACAGACGGGCTACGAACTTTGTAGAAATTAGTTAAGATATCTCATGGGGTCAGTGTCCCCAACTGGCATTGAACTTTTTCTGACGTAGTTAGATGGATATGCTATGTCAGCCCAAGAAAGATTACACATAATTACACCAGAGTGGTGTGAATTTCTTCACTTCACAGTATTTTTCAAGTCAAGACTCGGACGGAATATTCCAGCCATATGGCGCTACTGATAACCTATCCGTGCTTCTCCGTCTTTGAGAACGTATTGAAGCTTAAGACGAAAAAAAAAAAAAAAAAACTACCGTTAATTCTGTGGGAACTGGTTGTAATGATTTTGCTACCATAAGTATTCTTTTTGCCATATGAGAGCTGTTTACTTTCTGTGCTTCTCCATGGTGCGGAATGCTGAAGAGTAACAGAGAAGGAAATGTCGAAACTGTCCTCCTTCCACACAATCTGCCTAAGGAAAATTCTCCGAATCTTTTGGCCGAATACCATCAGCATCCAAGAACTACTTATTCGGAGTAACCAGGAGGACATGCACACCATCATAGCTGGTAGACGCTGGAGTTGGGTTGGCCACGTCCTCAGAAGGGACCCTGAAACAATTACAAGAACAGCCATGCTATGGACCCCCGAAGGAAAGCGAAAGAGATGCCGACCAAAAACAACTTGGCGGAGAACTGTGGAGGCCGAGATGCTAAGAATGAACCAGAGCTGGGACACTGTACGAAGGATGGCCGCCGACTGAACAAAGTGGAGTATATTTGTTGCTGCCCTAGAAGACGCCACCAGGCGTGATGGCCACTGACTGCTTTGACGGTTGGTGGCTATGGATCAAAGAAGAAAAAGAAGAATATGTTTGATGAAGACTACCTGGAGTCAATGCTGCAATATTGACTCCATTGTCTGTAATGAGCACGTGAGTTAGTGCAGGCTTTCTAAGAACATCTCCATGTTCCGTAATGAACGCCAAGGAGAAATGAGACGTATTCTGTTACCATGGGTTCTTGCGCAAAATAAAGTGATTGAAATGGTATAACAAGACGACCAATGTGGAACTGATGGAAAGAATCAAATACGAATGGAACACGGTTTGGAGAGAAGACGCTTGAGTATGATAGGACACATGCTGAACAAAATCTGTTGATAGCATTACATAGTCTTTGGTCTGGAATTTTCAGGGCAAGAGAAATCGAGACAAAAAGTACACAAACACACGTGGAGGTTGGATTTAAACACATACATGAAAAATGTAGATATATAGAAGAATGGGGTGCGTCTCATGGAAAGAGAATAATTAAAGAGGTCCTAGAAAACCTAGAAATGCTTAGAGAATGAAGGAGATCACGATTAGACAGCTAAAATATTTTGGCCCTGTAAAAGGACATAGCACCGCACTGAAGAACATAATAGTGAAGATAGCGCTATAATTAAGAAGATAACAACATCAAGAGATGGACAGGAAAGAGTCTATCAAAGTGCGCCATCAAAACAAAGAGACAGAAGACGCTGGAGATTTATTGCAGCCGACCTTCGTTGTGGAGATGGCAGCTGATGATGATGATGAACGGAACAAAGTAGTCGCGGAAAGATCTTGAACCTTTAGCATATGACAGGAAGGTTGGGCGTGTATTTTTTGAAGCCTGTACTCCGCTTAGAACTGAAAGGTAAACGAAGTATTTTTTTTTCCTTGTGGAGCATCGGCGTCCAACTGTATTTGACCTTCTTTTAGGAAACCTGCGCTGAAGCATTAATGTGCATGTGTACAGAGGTGGTTTTCGTGGCTGTTTGTATGATGATGATGATTATTATTATACTTACTTACTTAGTCGTTCCTCTTCTACCGTTAGGTCTAGAGGTTTGTAAGAGAGAGCGCCATACTATCCTATTGGCTGTCTTCCTTCTGGCCTGGTTCCATTCTAGTCCTCCGTACTTCAGAGATTGTCTAATGTTGTCCTCCCAGCGGACTGTGGATCTTCTAACTATGAATGATCTCTTCCTAACTATGGCGTAGTCGATCACTGATTTCTCATTCTTTGTTGGTTCACATTTAGTGTATGCATGTAAGCGCTTATGGGGGAACTTTGTGTTTGTAATGATCAGGTTTTGCTCAGTGCAGAATCTAAGGAGTCGCTTTCCATTGTCATTAAGAGTATCTTCTTCATATCTTCCTATAACTCCACCCCATCTAGCATGGTCATTTCCAACTCTGGCATTGAAATCTCCGAGCAGATAACTTCATCCAGGCAGTCCTCCACTGTCTTTTTAAGCAGCTAAAAGAATTCCTCCTTGACCTGCTCTCTCATCTTCATCTCGCCCATACACAGTGACAAGGTTGACTATGGTTTCTCCTTCTTTTAGCTATATCACCATAATGCGCTCCGAGACAAAGTTCCACCCCTTGATGCTATCCTTTTGGTTTCTTGCCACATTACAATCCACGCCCCCTTTAGCTGTTTCAGATGTGGGGGCTCCACTGTAGAGCAGCGTGTCGCCATCGAGATCCATAACTCCATCTTCTTCTTACTTACTTACTTAGTCGTTCCCCTTCTACCGTGAGGTGTAGAGGTTTGGAAGAGAGAGCGCCAGACCATTCTATCAGCTGTCTTCTTCCTGGCCTGGTTCCACTCTAGTCCTCGGTCCTTCAAAGATTGTCTAATGTGGTCCTCCCAGCGGACTCTGGGTCGTCCTGGAGGTCTGGATCCCTGGCTCTTTGTTTCCCATGCTTGTCGTGGTAGCCGATCTTCTCCCATTCTGCAGACATGGCCAAACCATCTTAGTTGGGACTGTTCTATTTATCATCTTCTTATTATTATTATTATTATGCTTTGTATAGAGTTTTCCATCGTATCCTTTACTGACGATTTGTATTCGAATACTTTAAAAATAAAGGACCACGACTGAGGTATCACCATAATGATTTTTCTTTGCACTTCTTGCGTATCATGGCACCACCATTACAGCAGGTTTCGCAGCAAGCCAGCACCATGCAGTCACATGCTGTTGTAGCGGAGGCTTCTGTGGCAATTTGTGTTACATGATGAGATTACCAGCCCCCAAGCCTGAGAGTACGGACCTGTTCTATCTTTGTCCCATCAGAGACCCCCCACGGGGAACTACACAGTTGAGGCATATTATTCCATATACTGGAATGGTCTTCAGTTGCCTCTTACAAAGGGCAGTAACTCCTATCATAGATAAACTTTGAAGTACGTACAGAGTAATATCACAGTAAGGAAGCTTTTGTTTGAATATTTATATTAAAAAAAAAAAAGTGTATTGCGTTGTCCTTCTACGTTTGTGAATGTCTCTCAAGTGTTCGACAGTGTTCTTATCGCCACTTATCTTTCCCGTACCACCCCAGTTTGTAAGCCCTAATGGAAAGGTCACACCTTTGTCTTTAGGTCACATTAGTGTCATAAATACACAAAGGAAGCTGACTAGTCACGTTAGATAAAAGCCACCGACTTTTTTGTTTCTTCTTCAGGATTTTGCCTTCTTGTGACGAGGCACGTGTCTTTCGACCTATACTAAATTCCGTTTGTTATTTTAAAGCGCAAGTTGCCAGTCAAAAATAAGTGAACTCTGCTAACAGAAGATTAACGTTGATAAAAACTAAGCCCTAAAAAGGACAACTAGCTTCGATCAGCTTGCATGAAGAAAGCCATGAAAATGGTTAGTCTTGAAAAGGGATGTTGGCGCGTACAGCGTAGATAGATGTTACGTCCTGAACAGGTTTGGTTTGGTTTTTTTTAAGGACCATATTCATTACACACGGACAACTCCATCAGTGCTGCGATCTCCTCCCTTAGATCGCACACGGATGATCTCAGCACAGTGCCTAAACTCCGTAGCACCGGCGAGGATTCCAATGTGTGTATACAGGAATCATACATTCTATAAATATTTTTGCGGTGGGTAGTTTTCCTAGTTGCTAAATTTTGCCAGGACAGCAGCCGTGTGGCCTACTCTTTACGATTTCCAACTGCCGAAGGATTTTTAACGAGCGCAACATGCACACGGGACATCCTATATTTTCGCCCTTATACGAGAAAGTTAGGCATCCGATCTCATTACCCAGGAGATCAGGAAGGGGGGGGGGGGGCGGCGCGAGTATGACATCATTATGAACCACTGGTTTTGAAAATAATTTCCATCAGTTATATTCCCTGTGCTAGAAGCGAACCAGGTACCCTTAGAATTAGAGACAGACGTCTTACCTCTTAGCCACTTCGACTAATATACTGAAGCACATTAAAAACGCACCACCTGTATAATCCAAGAAGTGTACAAGTTTACATATTTGGAATCTTTATTCATTTTCCTATGAATCCATGCTGGTCATTAATTTGTACATTTGATTGTTAAGAAATTCATTGCATTCTGTGCAGGCAAGGGAGAAAAACCAAAAAACAAAAAAATGCACGTGCGTTATCCTGCTGGAGAAGCTGCAAGTCTGGATAAATTGTGAACGCAGGAGCAACCAGTGCATCCAGAACCTCATCTCGATATGTCACAGCATTAACATTTCCACGGAAGACGTCAAGCGATGGGTGAATCCTCCCCAAATGTGAATACTGCCACCTTCGGTTGACACACAGCAATCTGCAAATGGCCTCAACACCGTGCTAAATCCGCATACGTCCATCTGCAAAGGATATGTTGAATCTGTTCTCTTCTGTGAATAGGACAGCATTCCACTGCAGTCTAGTCCGTCCTCTGCCTATTGCAGGCGCTGCTAACGATGTCTGTGAGTCAAGTTTGGCCCAACATAAGGTCGTCTTGCAGTAAGGCCTGTATCTCTGAGTCGTCGTATGACTGTCATTCGATAGACTTGCCCATGGCTACCCACTATTGCTCTTGCTGTTTGACTTGCCGGGAGAGTCAATTCCTTAGGTGACTCAGCACAATATGACGATCTTGCGCAGGGGTAGTAACTCGTGGTTGGGTACTCCGAAGTCTATCCCGGGCACTGCCAGTGGTTCCGTAACGTTAATTGAGACGTACACTAGTGCTGTGGTGGCAATTCATCCTTCTGGCAATGGCCCGCGAGCTCATTCCGGTCTCCAACATACCAATGGCTCGTTGGCGGTCGTTTTTCAGATAGTCGTGGCATTTCAAGCACATGTACTGGGTGTTTTGTCTCAACGGCCTTTTTATACCGAGTATACTGCCACAACGCGTACACATTTTCAGGGTCATAGCTGTTGAGAATCGTGTTGCACGTGTAACTTTCATCGTTTTCATGTAGTCTGTACACACACCCATGGGTTGAATCTTGCACTTTCCATTCCAGCAGCCATTCGCTCTCTACCTCATGGCAAACACGGGGAAAATCCATTCCCACACTTTTTTTTGCCAGCTTCTCGGCATCGGTATATATAATAGTGGTGCGTTTTTAATGTGCTTCAGTATAGTATATATCTTCTTCTTCTTTGATCCTTAGCCGTCAAAGCAGTCAGTGGCCATCACGCCTAGTGGCGTCTTGTAGGGCAACAACAAATTGATTCCACTTTGCTCGGTCGGTGACCATCCTTCGTACAGTGCCCCAACTCTGGTTCATTCTTTGCATCTCAGCCTCCACAGTCCTCCGCCAGGTTGTTTTTGGTCGGCAGTATATATCTTACAGCACGATAAAGTCCTAAAAAGGACGCTGTCCGAAACTCCTCAGTCTTCAGCGAACAATGCGAATGCGAAAGCATGCAGTTTTCTTCGGGCATTTTATGAAAAGAATAAAGCTAGAATATATTGTGACAACATAAAAGATTGAAGGAAAAAGATATACAGGACAATAAGGAGAGAATATACTGGGCAGTTTAACATCATGGAATGGAAGGAGTTCAACAGAATTGATAGATAGTACTGAAGACAGAAGTTGTGGAGAGACATGATCACCTATTCCGCAAGGCAATGTACTTGAAGAAGAAGAAGGGGCGTGAAGCCCTAGTTACATATATTAAGCTTTTTATTATTTCATTCCATACATTTCCAACCCTCCGTTGAGTACAGACTTTCAACATATACATGCCATCTCATTTCATGTTTTGCATTTTTGGTTTCATTCCCTGCGTTGATATTTCTTTCTTTAGGGTTCTTGTTTTTAAATCTTGCTTATTTAGTGTTACTTTTTTTTTCTCTTGTTACTTGACTCATCTTTCTTCTTGTTCCTTTTTATCTTTATGTGTTGCTCATCTTATTTTATTGTGAATTGTTGGTTGTTTATCTTTTTGTTTTCAACGTATTTACAGTATCTTTTGCATTTTTCTATTCTTCTTCTTCTTGAATCCTTACAAAGCAATCAGTGGCCATCACGCCTAATGGTGTCTTGTAGGGCAATAACAAACTGTCCCCACTTTGCTTGGTCGTTATCCACTTTTCGTACAGTGTCCCAGCTCTGGTTCATGCAATCAATCTCGGCATCTACGGTTCTCCGCCTGTTTTTTCGCCGTCCTTCTGGAGTCCATAGCATAGCAGTTCTTGTGATGGTGCCGGGGTCTCTTCTGTGGACATGGCCAAACCAATTCCAGCGTCTTCCCGCATTGATGGTGTACATATCTATTTTGACTGCACTGTGTAAGCAGTTTTTGGTTGGTGATGGTATTCGGCCAAAAAATGCGAAGAATTTTCCTTCGGCAGGTTATGTGCAAAGTGGACAGTTTATTTATTTTTCTCTTAACATATTTATATTTCTTGTCTTGGTCTCCACTTGCTGAATATGGCGGACGAAGGGTAAACCCCAAAAAATCACGTGTTTTGAGTTTTTTTGTTAAGGTGTATGTCACAGTGTGATTAACACAGCTGTGGACTGGCGGTGCTTCGCTGGAGGCGGGTACATAATGTCAGTCGGGTGTGAGAGGTGTTCTCATACACTTAACTTAACAACACGAAACTGCGAGGTCAGCAGGTCAGGGGTGAATGCAAGGGACGTTCTGATTGGGCAGTGAAGAAGAGAGAGGAAAGCGAGCGAGGAGGTTTTGGGATGATGATCGCCGACTCGTATTGTCGAATGCAAGAGGATATTTAGTTGTGAGAAGATAAGGCATTCGGTTATCTGAGATTTTCATCAATGTGTTACACTTCGCTAACTACATATATTGTTGTGATTTTGTGGTGATAATTATTTGAATACATTAGACAGAGTTGGGAACATTGCTAGTGTTCGTTATTACTTAAATGTGTTCTACTCCACCTCTCTCTCTCTCTCTCTCTCTCGTGTAGTATTTTTGAGGACTAAGGCATATGTGTATTTAATACAAAATACCCTGTGTTAGGTGGGGGCTCGTCCGGGATTTGAACCCGGGACAGTTTATTTGTTTTTCTCTTAACATATTTATATTTCTTGTCTTGGTCTCCACTTGCTGAATATGGCGGACGAAGGGTAAACCCCCAAAAATCACGTGTTTTGAGTTTTTTGTTAAGGTGTACAACTGACGTAATATCTATTTTTTTCTTCTTTTGCTTCTAAGTATATCTTATGATGCCGTCAGGAATGTTGTACGAAGCGACTAACATGAGGCTGTGGATGGAACTGGCAACCTCAGCATGTAAAACAGATTGCTACGGAAGCATAATACTACTAATGCTGAAGCATGTAAATCCTTGGTGCAGGCTTCCTGAAAGGGGACTAGCTGCAAGGGTAGCTCCATAGGGAGCCGACAGAAACAATTATGATTCCCGTGCTCAAAGGGATATTAACAGCTCGACCATTTCCGGCTCAGTTACGTCATCACTAATTGTAGTTGAGCGTCCGATTGGTTAGAGTGGTTAGTTGTTACTTTTCGGAGCCATTGGACCTGGACGGTTGTTGCGCAACTGCTATTAACCATTACGATGAGTGTGGGCCCTGTATTATGCAGTATTGTCAATTTGATGTTACATTTTGAGTGCAAGGTATAAATACCTTGAAAAATTATTTTTGGGTTTTTGGTGCATTAAAAGCGTGTGTTTAAAATATTAAAAAAAATTTTTTTTATTCATCCGTGATGATGGGCAATGCCTAGGCCGAGCAACTCTTTCAGTTGTTCTTTTAATAGTTAGCAGGTAGTGATCACTTCCAATCTCTGGCCCTTTCCAGACTCTAGTATTCCGCACATACTTGAATGAGGTTTTCCTAACAATGGCATAGTTGATGATTGATGTCTCATTCTTTGTTGGTTCATAGCTGGTGTTTGTATGAGTTCGCTTATGGGGGAACTTTATGTTCGTAATGACAAGGCTTTGCTCAGTGCAGAATCTAAGGAGTCGCTCTTCACTGTCTTTCATATTTTATGTACATCGATTTACATTTCTATAGACCTAGCTAGCTATACACAACAGCTGAAGCGCTTCATTCATTCTCGTTTTTATGAATCGTGAAGAGTTGTTAGAGAGCCTGCTTCTCGAGACACGGTTAACTGGTTAGAAACCATATCGCGGAACGCTCCAGGTAAACAAAAAATAAAATAAAAATACTTACCTCTGCTGTGAGTTAAAGGTAAAGATAGTTCCATAGCAGAAACTGCCGTAGTGAGTGAAGTGTTAGAGACGTTACCAAATCAAGCCCAGCTTTATAAGGTAAGAATGACTTGTTCCCTTTCTTGCTACCTTTGCTTTCCCTGACTCAGGAGCAGAGTCAGGTACCCATTCACAGCCGGATAGACTGAACCGTGAAGTTACCAGATTTTGACCTTCGAATCTGGTAATTGTACCGCGTGAGAAAAGCATTGTAACCGTTTAGCCAATCGCTGAATTAAGGAAGTCAATAATAAACGACTGTATGTAAATAGCAGGCACTAGGAAGACCCTAGACAACACAAAAGTAACAGAAGTGATAGGCCCACAGAGAAAGACCACAAAGGCCCAGCATTCCCCGCCATCCAATCGGGCTGTCCAACTATGCAAAGCTAAAATACCGTGCTCTGGTTCTGGGCTCTCCCAAGGAATTGTCACGTCCTACACAGAGCCACTTTTCAACTCCCCCTGCCGATCACTGCGTCCATAGTGAGATCCTCCTACATGAAGCTAACCAGGTAAAAGCCAGAGTTACGTCTGGAGGACTCAAGTGACTCCTCCATGCTAGTACAAGTAAAGTCTCTAACACTCCGCACCCTATAGCAGTACTTGTGACGGGACTACCATGACCTTTAGCTAGTCTTGTTTTGAGAGGTTGTAGGTTTTGGAAGAGCGTATACTCGCTGGCCACGACCTCGTGACCTGTTTTCTCATTCCAGCGATTGCTCTGGGTTTTGAAAACATTACAGAAATAAAAGTAGGTCGACGTATCATCAGCAATACTAAAAGACCAGTGACACGTGTTTGACACACAAAACAAGTACAAGAAGAAAAAATAAGTATTAGGGATTCACGTGTATTTTTATTGCCATATGCACCTGAAAAACAAAATTTCCAGTACATTATAATCATCAACACCATGAGGGTTGTTGAGACAGCCAAAAAGATGTCTCCGAATTTTACAAGTCACGTGACAAAAAATTCGGAGTCGGAACATTTTTTACCGACTCTGACCCCTCTTAAAAAACGACCGACTCCACAGCCCTGAATTCATCATCATCATTCACCTTTGTGCTCTTGACGAAACATGGAGCAACCATTACAACTGCTTCCCTTGTACGAGGCCTGAACCAAGCATTCACCCATGCTCATACAGCCGTGGTTTCTGTGACAATTTGTGTTATACGATGCGGTTGTCATCCCCATGAGCAACCTCGCATTAGTCACCTTCTACGACATGCGTGAGGGTGTAGAGTCCTATTCTTTCTTGTCTCTTCAGCGGCCCCCCGGGTCCTACACGGGGCTTACATCCTAGACTGGAAATTGGCCAGTACCATTTATTGTTATGGCAGAGTGATCAGAGCATTTGCTTCTCGAGGAAAGTTACCAGGTTCGAAACATTTTAGCGTCACGCTCTAGTCTACCCAAACTGTAAATGGGTATCTGACTGCTCATGACTTATGGAAGGCAAAGGCAGCGAGGAAGGTTACCAGTCACTCCATCTCATAAAGCCGAGACCCTAGTATAATGAAGTCTCTGACACTTCACATCCCTACGGGAGTATCTACTATGTGGCTACCTTTACAAATACATTGTAATGACCTTGTTTGTATTTTGGTACATGCAAACGCCATGTTAATATTTATTGGTCGAAGGGGAGTGTCTAGTTTGAATTTAGAGGTAAATGTAATATTCCTGTTTGTATTTAGAGGTAGATGTAACATTCCTGTTTGTATTTAGAGGTAGATGTAACATTCCTGTTTGTATTTAGAGGTAGATGTAACATTCCTGTTTGTATTTAGAGGAAGATGTAACATTCCTGTTTGTGTTTAGAGGTAGATGTAACATTCCTGTTTGTATTTAGAGGTAGATGTAACATTCCTGTTTGTATTTAGAGGTAGATGTAACATTCCTGTTTGTATTTAGAGGTAGATGTAACATTCCTGTTTGTATTTAGAGGTAGATGTAACATTCCTGTTTGTATTTACAGGAAGATGTACCATTCCTGTTTGTATTTAGAGGTAGATGTAACATTCCTGTTTGTGTTTAGAGGTAGATGTAACATTCCTGTTTGTATTTACAGGTAGATGTAACATTCCTGTTTGTATTTAGATGTAGATGTAACATTCCTGTTTGTATTTAGAGGTAGATGTAACATTCCTGTTTGTATTTAGAGGTAGATGTAACATTCCTATTTGTATATAGAGTTAGATGCAAAATTCCTGTTTGTATTTAGAAGTAGATGTAACATTCCTGTTTGTATTTAGAGGTAGATGTAACATTCCTGTTTGTATTTAGAGGTAGATGTAACATTGTTGTTTATATTTAGAGGCACCCTGTAAATCCGCTGTGACTGACCGAGCAAGCCAACAGTGGTTATTTTATTGTTGAAACGATTAAACACAAGCATAAAAGGACAAATTCGCTCACAGCAGCCAACACGACACACATGACCCAGGAACGCAAATTTCAGCTCCCCACCACGCTTAACGGAAAAAGTAGAAGGAAAACGTAATGTGTTAATCTCATGTTAGTATAGTGGTACGGATGACGGGGAATGCACAGTATACCACGCATTTCTTACTCCGTTGTTTGCATTTATTGGTCCCGGAACCCGATGGGATATAGGTACCGTAGATAATTCCTGATTTACAACACAAAACGGCAGTAAACAAGCTACAACTAGGTCAGGAATCGTGAAGGCACAACCATGGAAAATATTTTTTAATTAAAAAAAAATAAAAATCTGGTAGCAGCGATGGAAAAGTTAAAATTCCGTTATTACTTTGTGAGTGTCAACCAGAACGACAAAAACGAACGTATGGAAAAAAATATTTCGAGGCAGCAAAAATGGGAAAGATCTCAGGCATACTAAGAAGGTCACGCGTTAAAGCCTTCAGAGAAACAGGCACGAAAATCCGTAAGCCAGTGGTCGGGCAAACAAGGTTTAACCAGTCATCATCGTCATCATCAGCTGCCATCTTCATATTGAAGGTCTTCTGCAGTGGATCAACGTCTTCTGTCTCTTGTCTTGATGGTGCACTCTGATAAACTCTTTCTTGTCTATCTTTTGATGTTATCTTCTCACTAATACCTCTGTCGTCCTCTTGCACTGTTGCTTTCAACTCTTCCGTCCAGTATGGTCTTCAGCAGGGTGTTAGGTCTTTTGATATGGCCAAGTTATTTTAGCTAATTTGATTACCTTCATTAACTACGAGTTTTTGTCCTCGGTTTTCAATTACCTCCTTATTTCTTTTCTTCTTTTTTTTTTCACGAGAAGCGCATCAGTCTTCTACATATCCACATACCGGTATGAAGGGCCTCAGATCTTCCTTTCTACTGCTTGTTCATTGTCCATGCTTCTACACCACAGAATGATGAAGAATGAGTATGTATATATATATATATGTGTGTGTGTATGGCACTTGATAACTCCCAGTTTGAGTTTGTGAATTATTTTTTTTAGATGTAATTATTTGTCTCATGTTGTTGAATGTAGCTTTGACCAATACTCCATTTCAAAAGTTTTGGTACTTCACCTTGACGCCGGCGGAATGGAGGAACTACTTCTTACAATGATCGAGAAAAAGTAACGGCAAACCAGCTTGTTTTGTTTATATACAAGACAGACTTGGTAAAAATACATAACCTAATTCTAATCCTAGCCAATCGGATGGCTAAATTGACACTTGCTACTACTGTTCTTTTCTTCAAACTGCGGCATTTGTTGAATAATGCTTTTCTGTTTAGTTTCGTATTTTTTTTTTTTTTTTTTTTTTTTAGAAATGAGAATAGAACGGACTAGTATCAGATAAACTTCATTTGCTTCTGCTAATCCACCATTTTGGTCTACCCTGTTCAACCTAATTGTCAATTATAATTAGTGTATTTCGTGTAATTTTTATTTAAAATTACCTCGGTAGCAAATACAAGGGCGATAATAATACAGGGTGTCCATAAAAGATTGTACCCTTTTCAAAAAAATTATTCTCGGCCCCATGATGAGTTACGAGGATGCTTTCTACCGCAAAAGTAAGATAATCTCTTCAAGTTTTTAAGCATACCTTACAAAGACTCAAAAAGAATGTACCTATTTCCTTTTTTCACCTACTTGACCAGTGTGTTGAGAGACATGTAACAATTACCGGTTGCAACTCAACTGCGAAAGTTTCACTTGAAATACCCGCCGCGCGCATGCGCACTTTTTTTTAGTCTTTGTAAGATATGCTTAAACACTTGCAGAGATTATCTTACTTTTGGTGATAGAAAGCATCCTCGTACCACGTCATGGGGCCGAGAATTAATTTTTTGAAAAGGGTACAATCTTTTATGGACACCCTGTACTTCCCGACCACCTTTGATGTCCGTGCATTTTCAGGGGACATAAAGCTTTGATCTGAGGAAACGGACAGAAATCTAAAAAAAGGGGCCCGTTCGCACGGCATGTCTTCTGATGTCGTTCGGCATCGCAAGTTGAGCGAACAGGAAAATCCTTTATCTCTTAAAAACGAAGCTCGTTGATTTCCCCTGCTATGCCGAAGGTGTGAATTGTCACATCCTTTAGAGATAACTACCATAAATCTGTATATATACTGCGTTCTCTCCAAGTCAGTTGTCAAGTCTCTCAGAAAATTTTAGATAATCTAAACGCGTACGCTAGAACCTATGTGAAATAGTGCGTTAATAGCCTTCTTGGGGATTATTCTGTTTTCTGGTAATAATATAAGTTGTGCTTAAATGTTAAATGTGTTAACGTTTTACCATTTTATTCACTGTGATTCCCTAGCGTTAAGACTAGTGAAATAGCAAACGCGTAGATATTTTCTTACCAGTTGCTCAGGGTAATGTAAAATCCATCAACCATTATTTTACACCAGAAGATAGGTTTAGCTGACTAAAGTATAATGCTATGAGTGACGGATAAAGTGACAGAGTAGAATGCGCATTATATTCCATTGTGTGTAAATTTTTAAATGACTAGTGTTAATATCATGTTTCAAAACGATAGACGCCGACAATCAACTAGCTAGTAATGACGGGCGATATTTGTTAAGGGCGCGTAGTTATAATTAAATTATAACTGACATTGTGCGCTGATTGTTTTACCGGGTCGTGGGGGGGGGGGGGGGCTGCATGCCTAAAACCCTACCTGTACTCGCTAGGTGAAGCGCGATAAGATAGGCTAAGACACTGTGTGCCTTTTAATTTAATTAGATGACGGAGAGGATAAGAGATCATACCTTACCCTTGATAGCACAGGATATTGTCATTTTGGTTAAATGTTTTGTTTTCTTCCTAATATAGTGCTTGATCAAAACCAGCGGCCAGCGGTTTTTTTTTCTAATTTGTGGTCCTTTTCTCAGTTACTGAAGGAGTAACAGTTGTCGTCTCCTTGGCGTTCGTCTCCAGTACAGGTGTGTGAACAGGAATTGCCAAGGCGATAAACTAAAATTTTAACTGTAAATTTGAGTTAACTGGACTTACAAAATACCCAGATTGTTTTTTATTTAATTTTATCAGCCCGCTGTGGCAATATACATAACATTTTTTTCCCGACTTCTGACAGTCGTTTTCCCAAGTGGATTTTATCCAGGAGAATACGCTGTTTCATAATCGGCACTCACACCAGAGCAAGCCGATAGGAGTTATCATCATCATCTTAATTAACCGTTTTTTTTTTTTAGCAACCAGAGTTTTCTTTAGCTATTGGAAGTACTGACTACTGTCTACTGTGAACACAAGATCGCGTGGTTTTTTTGTGTGTGTGACATTGCATATCCAAGACTCAACCACCAAATTAAGCGTCCCCCGTTTAAAAATTAATTATAAGTGGAGGGACTGGGGCTCTATTCGGAGGATAGAACTACTGGATCATGATACATGTGCATGGATGTTTACGTTCAAGAGATTGTTACACCAAGTTTAGCTAAGGCGTGATTGATGTGGCCATGAATGACAGAGTGAGAGTGAATATTTTTCCAGTTACGGAAACTGTACCATCCTTTATTTTCTTTGCAAATACTTGAGTATTTTTACTGGATAGCTTAAGTAGGAACTTTGTTCTTTTCTTTACTGTCTATTCTATACCCTAGTGTTAATCTTTGACCTTTTGGGTTATTAACTTCTTTGGGATCTATTCTCAACAGGGGGGAGGGCACTTATTCGGTTATTTTCCTATGTCTGTAAACATGATTATATTGATTTCTATATGTTTGGTGTTGTAAAGTTTAAGTGATAATAAACTAAACAAAACTTAATTTAGTGTGTTGGTCAGACCCATATCCATTTACCATAGTTTTCACGTTTGTGTGTCTTGTTGTCACATAATTGTGTGTGTGTGAGTAGTAAAGTTATATTTATACTTATAGGGAGGTTTGACAGATCGTCGTATACTAAAGATAATCATATAGATAGGCTGGACTAGAGAAACCACTCATTCCAGAGACAGATCTCCACCTTAATCTATTCACTTGTGGAATCTATTCTATCACCTTTCTCATATATCCCCACCTTCTGCTCTACTCAGACGGGACCAAATATATATCTAACCTATCTAAAAATGTACGACAAGAATGTGTTTAGGGTCTCCGGGTTGAGTTTGTGTCGTTTTTATCAAAGCTAGTGCAGTAGACCCACCTCACACATATAGGCTAATCCTTTCAAGTTGACTTCGAGTCGCAACAACCCAAGATTGGAAGGAAAAAGCCTAAATCTTTGGGGGAGGGGAGGGCATAAAAGCGGAGTGCCATAGCCCAACTGCTGTGTATTTGCAGTTTTAAAACAGGTAAAGGTATCCCATAGCACATACGTCCGTAGGGGTGGGAAGTGTCAGAGACTTCACTGTACTAGGTCAGGCTTTATGATGTGGGGTGAGCAGTTCCCGCCCTTGCTGTCTTTGCTTTCCTTAACTCAAGAACAGAGTCAGGTACCAATTTATAGATGAATAGACTGGAGAGTGATGCTACCAGGTGTCGAGCCCGGAGACTTTGCCACGAGAAGCAAGAACTTTAACCACTGTGCCAGTCAGATTTGCTCTTTACTCCCAGAAAATTCGAAATTACACCGCAAGAGAGTTTACCCCATAGTTGCCGACCATTGTCGTAAGCATATCACCAAAACGAAGAACACACATTCGAAACTCCTTTGACACATCACCAGAACGTTCAGAAACCTGGAAACAAGTGGTAACTTTATCGAGAGGCTGGGGGGAGCCGCGCTGGTGTAATGGCTTCGGCGTTGTACTGGCGACCAGGTGTTCATGGTTCAAACCCGGGCGTCGGCGTTTGAAGGAATGTTTACAACCGGAGATTTGACTGAATAACCTGAACGGCTCTGTGGTAAAGTGGGATGTTATAAATATTTATAGGGAACTTAGTGTACTGACTGAGATCAGCTGTGAAGGTATATATATATCTAATAAGAGTAGTGTATTATATATAACCTTACTTGCTGCCACATATGTATACCTCAGTCAGAATTATTCTGGAGTAGTGTGATGACTACGTTATATGTCTAGGGTATGTGTATGATGAAGTGTAAGTCAAAACAACAACAGACAGATAAACAATTTAATTTATTCCACTACACTTGACAACACTGTGACACTCACATACATAAAACACTCTATGAGGATATCTTAAAGGAGTCACTGATAACTTTTCAAATAACAATATGTATTCATTGCTGTCATGAATGAATATGTGTCCTGATTCAAATACAAAGGAACCAGGAATCACAATCAATTTTAATTACAAGTTATATGTACAGAATTTATTAATATGAATCTTGTAGTGACATCTATTTTTAATAGTATCCTATGTGTGTTAGTTGTGTAGTAGTAATATGAGGTAATACTGGTTTTGTTTTGTTCAAGCTCTGTTGGTATTTGTCATCATGACTTCAATAGTTTGTCTTTATTGGAACTAGTATTGGAGATGTTCTCAGTTCCTGATATTAAAACAATTAAATTCCCCTCTTAATGTTATTTTTACAATGTCATTTTAAGATGGGGGTACATAATGTTGAGCTCAGCTGGCCACATCAGCTTATCTTGCGTGATGGCGGCAGGAAAGGACTCCTCTGCTCGATTTCTCCCCTGTGCTCTGGAGACACCTCACTGATAGCTAAATGGACCAAGGAGTATGCTGTCCGACTCTGGATTCAGCAAGGCTCTGACCAGGTGCTGCTCAATAACTGTAAGACCACGGTCCCTGAAAACAAGAAGGATGTACCTTCTACGTCATAACTAATTTATACTCTCTTTTTACACTGAGCACAATACATCACAAACATTGAGTTCAGAGCGTTAGGCCAACTGTCAGCTTCATCTGAAATACTTTATACCAGTATTAACCTCCTTAATGGTTACTACGCCTCTGCAATTCCAGCATTATTTCTGTCTAATCAATAATCTAGGTGTCAGTGTACTGTTTGGCCATTCCATGCAGTTTTACTTTCCTCCGACACCTTCTGTTCAGGCTGGAGCATTATAGGCTTTACATCATGTTTGCTACTGAACTACACATATATACAGGCATAAATTAACAATTCATTCAATTTTCATTAAAAGATACTGAATGTTTCAAGCTTACCACAATTCATGGAAATAAACACAGATACGTTGACTAGCAATGAATTCTGGCACAAATACTGGCACAAATTCCCATCTGCTTATGTTCCAGGCTTTTATTTAGCAAAAATATGAGCTGGCTTCAACGCACTGTTGCTTTATCAAGCTTATTTGAACTAGTGGTCTCGAACTAACGCTCCTAAGTGATTATATCAGCGAGTCTGGCCAATGGAGCCACGTTTCGACAAGTGTTTGAAAAAATTTTACCTTCCTACGTCTCCCCTAACAACCAAGGATAGCATTTATAGTCCGACTAATCGTGTTTAGCCTTACATATCATTCCAGCCAATCAGTTCAAATGTAACTTGTGGCCCATTTCCCGTACAATGGTGGTTTAAAAAATCTACCACTGAGCGATTCTGATTTTGGGTGTTGTCTGACAGCACCATCATTTTATTTTGGCTATAACTTGTTAATTCCTAGACTATTTGCGTAACGTGTTACATATTCTTTGTCAGCAAGCCCTAAGGAACCCAAATATACAAATTTAAAAGAGCTAAGTGGCTGCGTTCAAAATATGCAATTTCTTCTACCTCCTGTTTCGAAGATGTGCTGTCTGGGTACTGTAATGTTTTCAAACGTAAACCCATCTATTGTCATCTTTCCTAATAAGAGTTTTTCAGGATTTAAAAACCTAACTCTGGGAAGGGTAGTGAATTTATCACTGTCCGTCTGAAAAAAAAGTTAGTGCATGTGGCCTTACACGCGTGATAGTAGTAATTGTGTATCGCGCGACGCGTGTTGCATGCGTTCCTGATTTTCAGCCCTCCCTCTCTCTTTCTATTTGAGTCCATCTGTTCGTTCGTTTTGGTAACGTAGTATAATTAATGTTAGGATTAATTTAGGTCATTACGCAGTGCCTCTCAATGTTTTTCTTAGAAATGCAATACCCGTTTTAATGTGTTGTGGAAACGCTTGTATTTATGCAGTGGCTTATATTTAACGTGGAAACGTTACAATTTGCAGACGAAGCATAAAACAAAGGGGGATTTCGAGTACATTCTTTGTGACAGCACTGTTATTTTACCATTGCTCTTTTCTTTATTAGAATTTATTTGTTAGGCTTTATATTTACCTTTTAATTTATATATGTGGATTAGAATATTTCACGACACCTCCCCTCTTAAAACAGACATCCCATGTCAGTCCTTTATTCTATATACACATAGATAAATGTAAGTCAACTTGACTTTACTCTGCTGTGGTGCTATCATGGTTTTATGTAGTTGGGTCCATTCAGAGTAGGCACTACTCATGAAATCTGCCTCAGACTTCTACAACCAATAATATATTTCGGTTATGTTACTGAACAGCCGCAAGTATGAGTGCTTGTCTTAATGCTGCTTCGCAACCCGTATTCACCATTTCTCTTCTCTGAGTCTGCGCAATGACATGTCCAGAGAACATTATATTTCCCTCAAAATGTACGTTATGAGGAGATAACATATACCTGGTTATAGCAGATTTTTCGTAGTGGATCCCATAATCTTCTTATTATCCTGTATGAAACATTCGGAATATCCTCAATCAAAGAGGCAACTCAGGGATTCATTACGTTCCTCCTAAATGTTTACATCCAACAATTTTCTCATCTTTCTAGAGAAGACACTAGGCGCATTCTTCAATCCAAATGGCAATCTATTAAACTCATAGTGTCCTTCTGAGGTACTAAAAGCTAGGTATGGTCTAACCTCAGGCTTTACTGGAATCTGATAGTATCCTTTACTGAGATCCACTTTTGAGAAATATTTAGCTTTATTTAGTCTGGCAAACAGCTGATTTGTATCCGACAATGGATCCACCTGTCCTTCTGTAATAGCATTCAGTCTCCTGTAATCTATACAGAGTCTATGTTCTCCAGAGGGCTTCCTTAAGAGTACAACACCGGAACTATATGAGGATTCACTGTGCGAAATAATTCCTTCCTTCAACAGATAGTCTATCTCTTCCTTCAAAGCTTTCTCCTTAGCAAACGGAATCGAATATGGTTTCATACATACAGGTGTGGGGTCTATCAGTTTCATATCATATTCCAATAGGTTTGTATGCCCTGGTCGGTCTGTTAACACCTCTGCATGATTATTTAGAACCTGTTGCACTCTCTCTTCCTGAGTTTTCGTTAAATGTGTACTGATTTTCACCTGTGCTGCTGTCTCACAGGGGTGTAATGGATATTCAAATGATGAAAGTGGTTCCTTTTTCATCTCCATGGCGATGGACAAGGTCAACAAGTGTGTCTCTTCCTGATGTTCTCTTTCCAAATATTTCTTCAGGAGATTCACATGATAGATTTTTTCTTTCCCCTTCTTATCTATCTTATAATTTGTTCTAGACACCTTCTCTAAAACTGTATATGGACCCTGCCATCCAATTTGTAACTTATTCTGACTCCCGGGCAAAAGAAGCAGTACTTTCTCTCCCACAGCCAAATTTCTGTCTTTCGCCTTCCTGTTATAATAGGCAGCATGTTTCTTCCTGGCTTGTTTCAAATTTTCATTGGCAAGTTTCCAGCCAGTTTTTAAACGAGTGGTCAGCTCATTCACATATTGGTATGAAGATGTAATGTTTTCCTCTGCCTTTTCATCAGTCCACGTTCTTAACAAAGCTACATATGGACCTTTAATTGTGTGGACCTCTTTGTCCATGCACCGGTATGGTCTCTTCCACTCGAAGCTCTATAGTGATGATTTTTCCTCCCAGAATTTTCATGCACAAAACGACCGCTACCAATTCTTTTCCTGGGGCTTTCTCCCCACTTAAAATTCTTGATGAGAGATTTCCTCTCTACATCCTCTTCCTCCAGTTTGTTTAAGTCCGATTGAGGGATTTTCGGCTTATCCTGGGGTAAGACATCTTTTTGCACTCTCCGCATAGTGGCCATTGTAAAACAGTTAAGTGAAGCTTGTCCGTGAAAAGGGGCTTCCCATTCCATTTGGTCCACTTTATCAAATCTATTTTTCTTTTTATTATCAGGCCTAATTTTGCCCCGTGGCGTGTCCAGGTCCTGATCCATGTTCCCACTTGTGGGTGTTCCCTCATGTGCTATGCTACACCTTTCTACAAAATTCTCAATGTCCCATCTTGCCTTGGGCCAATAATAATTGTGAGCCACCTTTTGAATGATGGTACCTATCTTCTCATGGTCCCCATCTGGTTTCACATGTAGGCTCCTTATTAAGTCTGCCCTATATCTTTTAGGAAGTACCAGCTGTCCCTGACCTTTGGATCTAGCTCCAGTCTTCCTATACATCAACTTGTTTTTTCATGTAAAAATCTCCCTTGCCTGGAGTTGTATGACAAGTTGACAATTTTCTGAAACAAGGCTTGAGTGTTTTATCCCCAGCCTGTGCCTTCCTCATCTCTTCTGGAGTGGTATCTAACATAATATCCTCCTCCTGTCTTGAGGTCGACCTGACCTGAAGGGTTGCCATATACACAGGTTTCCTTCTGCAACGGTCAGTGTCATGATTGTCCATCTGACAATTTTTACACCACCTTTTTCCTTGGTTGAAAGATTTTCTTTCATCATATTTCCTTTCATCGAATTGTGGGAATTTATTTTTATTTTCATACCGTGGCCTATCAAATTGGTGCTTACCTTTGTTTTGATCCCTAGGATCAAATTTATTAAAGTTCTGTGGTGCCCTAAAGTTATCCACTTGTTTCTTTTTATTACCTGTTACCTCTGCTTGAGCTGCTTGATACCTTTCAGCAACATTTAGCAACTCACCCAGCCTCTCTGCACCTTGTTCCATGAGAAACTTTCTCAGGTCTGGAGCCATGGACTCTCTTAATTGCTCTATAAGGACCATTTCCTTAAGATCTTGGGTTTTCCCCAGAGAAGTCCATTTCTCCAAGTATGTCTCTATTCGTGCAGAGAACTGGTGATAGGTTTCACCTGACAGTAGTTTAGCATTCCTAAATTTTTTCCTATAAAATTCTGCATTCTTTTCATATCTTAACAAAAGAGCCTGCTTTAGCATGTCATAATTTTCCTGATCACCTCTGCTCATTTTTGCAAAAACCTCATAAGCTGCCCCACGAAGTCCTTGAGATAACTTTAAGCTCCACCTTTCTCTCTCTAACCCATACGTGGTAGCTAATAGTTCATACCTATTTAGGTAGCTCTCTATATCATCGTCTTTCTCAACAAAATGATCTAAATGGAAATTCATAGCTGAGGTTGAGGCTCCTTGGCTAGCAGTGGCATCAGAGGCAAAGGGACTGGCACCATTTTCAGGAGCATGGCCCTGAAACTCAAACTCCCTTAGTCTTAACTCATGTTCCCTTTGTAATCTCTTCTCCTCCTTTTCTGCTTCCCTTTCTGCAGCTAATTTCTTCTCTTCCCTTTCTGCAGTCAATCTTCTTTCTTCTGCAGCCTGTCTTCTTTCCTCGGCTTCCAATGCTTTAGCCTCTTTGTCAGCCTCAATCTGCAACCTCTTAGTCTCAGCCTCAGTCTGCAACCTCTTAGTTTCAGCCTCAGCCTCAAATTGTAACTTCTTAATTTCCCTTTCAGCCTCTAACTTTCTTTCGGCATCAAACCTTCTTTCTTCGCGTTCAATAAATTTGTCACATTCCGTAGTGACATAGGCAACCATAACTTGCCCATCTAATCCTAACTCTTTTGCAGTCTGAACAGCAGCAGATCGAAATTTGGCTAGGTCCGCCATTGTCTATCAGGTAAGTTTATAAAATGTCTAACTAACAATTCAATCTCTAAATATATATCTAATGGACAACACAGGCACCGTGAGCTCAACCTTATTTAATTCCACCCAAGGATACCTTTTAATTCTTATATTCCCTGAAGTGAATTACCCCCAATATTTTTAATAGGTAAAGATTCAAAATCCCGGACGAGCCCCCAATATATGTGGTAAAGTGGGATGTTATAAATATTTATAGGGGACTTAGTGTACTGACTGAGATCAGCTGTGAAGGTATATATATATATCTAATAAGAGTAGTGTATTATATATAACCTTACTTGCTGCCACATATGTATACCTCAGTCAGAATTATTCTGGAATAGTGTGATGACTACGTTATATGTCTAGGGTATGTGTATGATGAAGTGTTAGTCAAAACAACAACAGACAGATAAACAATTTAATTTATTCCACTACACTTGACAACACTGTGACACTCACATACATAAAACACTCTATGAGGATATCTTAAAGGAGTCACTGATAACTTTTCAAATAACAATATGTATTCATTGCTGTCATGAATGAATATGTGTCCTGATTCAAATACAAAGGAACCAGGAATCACAATCAATTTTAATTACAAGTTATATGTACAGAATTTATTAATATGAATCTTGTAGTGACATCTATTTTTAATAGTATCCTATGTGTGTTAGTTGTGTAGTAGTAATATGAGGTAATACTGGTTTTGTTTTGTTCAAGCTCTGTTGGTATTTGTCATCATGACTTCAATAGTTTGTCTTTATTGGAACTAGTATTGGAGATGTTCTCAGTTCCTGATATTAAAACAATTAAATTCCCCTCTTAATGTTATTTTTACAATGTCATTTTAAGATGGGGGTACATAATGTTGAGCTCAGCTGGCCACATCAGCTTATCTTGCGTGATGGCGGCAGGAAAGGACTCCTCTGCTCGATTTCTCCCCTGTGCTCTGGAGACACCTCACTGATAGCTAAATGGACCAAGGAGTATGCTGTCCGACTCTGGATTCAGCAAGGCTCTGACCAGGTGCTGCTCAATAACTGTAAGACCACGGTCCCTGAAAACAAGAAGGATGTACCTTCTACGTCATAACTAATTTATACTCTCTTTTTACACTGAGCACAATACATCACAAACATTGAGTTCAGAGCGTTAGGCCAACTGTCAGCTTCATCTGAAATACTTTATACCAGTATTAACCTCCTTAATGGTTACTACGCCTCTGCAATTCCAGCATTATTTCTGTCTAATCAATAATCTAGGTGTCAGTGTACTGTTTGGCCATTCCATGCGTTTTACTTTCCTCCGACACCTTCTGTTCAGGCTGGAGCATTATAGGCTTTACATCATGTTTGCTACTGAACTACACATATATACAGGCATAAATTAACAATTCACATTCAATTTTCATTAAAAGATACTGAATGTTTCAAGCTTACCACAATTCATGGAAATAAACACAGATACGTTGACTAGCAATGAATTCTGGCACAAATACTGGCACAAATTCCCATCTGCTTATGTTCCAGGCTTTTATTTAGCAAAAATATGAGCTGGCTTCAACGCACTGTTGCTTTATCAAGCTTATTTGAACTAGTGGTCTCGAACTAACGCTCCTAAGTGATTATATCAGCGAGTCTGGCCAATGGAGCCACGTTTCGACAAGTGTTTGAAAAAATTTTACCTTCCTACGTCTCCCCTAACAACCAAGGATAGCATTTATAGTCCGACTAATCGTGTTTAGCCTTACATATCATTCCAGCCAATCAGTTCAAATGTAACTTGTGGCCCATTTCCCGTACAATGGTGGTTTAAAAAATCTACCACTGAGCGATTCTGATTTTGGGTGTTGTCTGACAGCACCATCATTTTATTTTGGCTATAACTTGTTAATTCCTAGACTATTTGCGTAACGTTTTACATATTCTTTGTCAGCAAGCCCTAAGGAACCCAAATATACAAATTTAAAAGAGCTAAGTGGCTGCGTTCAAAATATGCAATTTCTTCTACCTCCTGTTTCGAAGATGTGCTGTCTGGGTACTGTAATGTTTTCAAACGTAAACCCATCTATTGTCATCTTTCCTAATAAGAGTTTTTCAGGATTTAAAAACCTAACTCTGGGAAGGGTAGTGAATTTATCACTGTCCGTCTGAAAAAAAAGTTAGTGCATGTGGCCTTACACGCGTGATAGTAGTAATTGTGTATCGCGCGACGCGTGTTGCATGCGTTCCTGATTTTCAGCCCTCCCTCTCTCTTTCTATTTGAGTCCATCTGTTCGTTCGTTTTGGTAACGTAGTATAATTAATGTTAGGATTAATTTAGGTCATTACGCAGTGCCTCTCAATGTTTTTTCTTAGAAATGCAATACCCGTTTTAATGTGTTGTGGAAACGCTTGTATTTATGCAGTGGCTTATATTTAACGTGGAAACGTTACAATTTGCAGACGAAGCATAAAACAAAGGGGGATTTCGAGTACATTCTTTGTGACAGCACTGTTATTTTACCATTGCTCTTTTCTTTATTAGAATTTATTTGTTAGGCTTTATATTTACCTTTTAATTTATATATGTGGATTAGAATATTTCACGACAGGCTCCTGTGATAAACCTTCTGTGGATGGGAAGGAGCGAAGCTCCTGACCGGATTGGAAGGAAAGTCCTCAGGTTCCCCAGCCTCGCAATGACATGTCATTGGGCCGGCGGGCTGAAAGCCCAAGTGCCGCTGGTTAAGAAAGAAAAAAAATAAAAAAAATCGAGAGGCTGGGGACAACTGAGAGAAATACTTGGATGAACTACTGACACGAGAAGGCAGCGAGGGAAGTGCACACTATCGGCCTGTGCGGATGAAGAAGCAAAGACTGTCTATTCTTTTCAGCACGACAGTTAACGATGATGGGCCATTAGCAATCATTGTAATGTTTTAACAATTGATGAACAATCAAATTAGCGAGGTCACCTGGTGGAGTGGAACAAGGGACGTGGTCGCAGAGCAACAGTGCAGGCCCATATTTTATTTATTTAGTAGTTGCCTGTGTCTTTCCAGCGAACTTTAAAAGTGCGACAACCTTCAAATTTGACTTTGTTGTCGCTAAGATTTTTTTTTTTTCAATGTTAGATTGTATCCCCGATTGTTCGAAGATATTTCTATTTTCTTCTAAAGACAGTAACTTCATTCATTCTCACTTGTATTTATTTGTAAGAATTTCACGGTATAGTCACTCAAAGATTCTCTCAAAACATGTTACACAATGATGGGAAATAACGGTGGAACAAGATATGAGAACATTACGCAGGTTTTGGATAGGATACACATTAAGAAAATCAGTTGATAGCATTACAAGGCAGTCCTTGTTTTGTTCTGGAATTTCCCTCGGTACAAGAAAAAGTGGATGACCAAAAATAGATGGAGAAGTGAATTAGACATAAACACGAATGGGATAAAGGAGACATGGAAAGACTTTGAACGGACAGCACAGGATAGAAAGACGGCATGTATTTGTTGAAGACTTGGTGGAGCAGACAAGTGATGACTTGGCATGTATTTGTTGAAGACTTGGTGGAGCAGACAAGTGATGACTTGGCATGTATTTGTTGAAGACTTGGTGGAGAAGAAAAGTGATGACTTGGCATGTATTTGTTGAAGACTTGGTGGAGAAGAAAAGTGATGACTTGGCATGTATTTGTTGAAGACTTGGTGGAGCAGACAAGTGATGACTTGGCATGTATTTGTTGAAGACTTGGTGGAGCGGAAAAGTGATGACTTGGCATGTATTTGTTGAAGGCTTGGTGGAGAAGAAAAGTGATGACTTGGCATGTATTTGTTGAAGGCTTGGTGGAAGACTTGGTGGAGCAGACAAGTGATGACTTGGCATGTATTTGTTGAAGACTTGGTGGAGCGGAAAAGTGATGACTTGGCATGTATTTGTTGAAGGCTTGGTGGAAGACTTGGTGGAGCAGAGAAGTGATGACTTGGCATGTATTTGTTGAAGACTTGGTGGAAGACTTGGTGGAGCAGAGAAGTGATGGCTTGGCATGTATTTGTTGAAGACTTGGTGGAAGACAGCCCCAACAATAAACGACCGCAGGACTGTACATCTTTGTAAGGCTTTGCTATAACACCCTGGCTGAAGAAAATGATTAAAATTTGCATCAATTTGCATTGAATGTATCCGTCTTGGATGAAGACTAAGTGGTCCAAAGAAAATTTATGGCGTGGCAGTTTATTTTTTGTTCTCTCAGACTTGGTGGAAGACTTGGTGAAGAAAAGTGATGACTTGGCATGTATTTTGTTGAAGACTTGGTGGAAGACTTGGTGGAGCAGAAACGGGATGGCTTGGCATGTATTTTTTGAAGACTTGGCGGAGCAGAAAAGTGATGACTTGGCATGTATTTTGTTGAAGACTTGGTGGAGCAGAAAAGTGATGGCTTGGCATGTATTTTGCTGAAGACTTGGTGCAGCAGAAAAGTGATGACTTGGCATGTATTTGTTGAAGACTTTGTGGAGCAGAAAAGTGATGGCTTGGCATGTATTTTGTTGAAGACTTGGTGGAGCAGAAAAGTGATGACTTGGCATGTATTTGTTGAAGACTTGGTGGAAGACATGGTGGAGCAGACAAGTGATGCATCAATCATTACCATCATCACATTCCTTTACCCTCCCCTTGGAGCATGCACCAATCATTCCCTTGCTGTTGCTGTGGTGGTTTCTGTGGCACTGTTGTATATGATGAAGTTGCTAGCCTCATGCACAATCATGTTAGTCGCCTGTTACGACATGCCTGAGGGTGCAGTAGTTATATTCTTTATTTGTCTTGTCAGAGACCCCCGGGGTACCACACGGGGTACCACCACACGGGGTACACCACACGGGCCAATACAGGAATGAATGTTACAAAATATCCTTTAAATGGAAAACGCTCCATTCTGCCTAGCTGCAAATGGATACCTGACTCTACTGTTGCATTAAGGAAGGCGAAAGGCAGCGAGCAAGGGAACGGGTCAGCCCATCTGTCGTAAATTTATTTTGAGAGAAAAGAGTCGTAGAAATAGTGGTCCGGTTTAGAGTGGAAAATGATGATGGAAAGCTCAGTGATAGAAAATGTAGATATTAAATAGTTGCTTCACAGCGTGCTGGAGGAGAGTAAAGACAGACTTATTTACGACAAATCGCTTCTCTCAATCTTCTCTTCCGCTCTCCTGGTCAAACAATTATTTGCCAGTTTTCCAGACTCGCATCTGCGCGCACACCGATTTGGTGTTTTTTCACACACACAGACGATGTAGATACAAACTATATTAAACGAATAGGGGAAATGTTGGGCTGTGGGTATGTCCAACACCGTACTAAATGAGTTTATGTGATTTTATTCACTTTAAACATCAATCACTAACAAATATCAGGTATTACATAAATTATCATAAGTACACAAATGCAAATAACAAATTTGGGAGGGGTGAAGAAGATTGGTATCGCCTAAGCCCTTCCCGCTTATTAGACAAAGATAAACCCAGTCCAGAGATAGATAATATCAGGAACATAGGTACGTTAACCTAACAGTGAAGTTAATTGCTCTGAAAGAGGTGTTACAAAGTTAGGTATAGGTGATAGAAAAAAAAAACCTGTTCTTCCCAGCTGTTCTTCCCTTTACTAAGCAAATGGAAAGGAGGGGGTTTTTAAACAGAGTTAACCAATTAGCAACTCCCCCTTAAAGGAACAATGCAGGGAATACAGAAAAATTATATTACTAGGCAAGAAAGTTAACAACAGGTTTACAAAAGAAAACGATTAAATTTCCTGTCATTCATGCACACGCGTGAGGATCCACACTCATATACTCACACACTTACCGAATGCAGCCTCAGACGATCCATAAAAAGTATATAAAAACAGCAAGTACTCTTTCGACATATGAACTGTCTAGTCCTTCAATGTCCCGCCGCAGATGTTTGAGAGGTTTTGTTGGTAACAAATATTCTCACTTATCGCAAGACTTGAAGACTAAGAGGTCTCGTGTTTTTATTCTATATATAAAAGGAGTCTATGGGATGGCACTAACACAGTGCGGCACAGGGGTGAAAATGAAGTGGTCTCTTTTCCTCCTCCGCTATAGTAAAATTCCTTCAATTCGTGATGATAGTTTCATTAAATCCAATTGAGGAAAAAAAAACTAGCCTCAGTCACAGTCAGGAGACTACGTACTCTCTCACAGTAAACAGTAAATATATATCGCTACTTGCGATGATTACCTTCCAGTTTATCTTACAGGTTTGTAATGGTAATTTGATGATCGGTCTTTAAAATGTTCTTGGGTGGGCTTTATTTCATTTAATTCTGACAGCTAGGTCGCAAGGACCGCCACAAGATTATATTTTAAAAGAAATGTTTCTTCAATATGACTGGAAGTTTATAGGATGATTTCTTTATTTCTTTCTTTATTTAGCTGGGACCGCAGGTTACGATCACTCTGTATGAAAGAAAAAAAGACATGTAACATACCGAAAAATCAAGCGCGATAAATTTCCCGTTAAGCCTATAATACACTCGAGTATTTAATTATGTATTTAATAAACACTGCGCGAATTCTAGTGGTTAAAAACACACATCTATAAAACTAGGACTTAACTGAATTTATTAATTATAAATTCCTTCGCGACTTTAAAAGTTAATTAAAGCATCTATTATCTTTTGAAATAATATAATAGATAGATCATTATATTTACAACTGGAACTATTGAGATGGTTTAATTTAATAGATTTAAATTAACACAAAATCCATTGAAATAGAATGACTGAACTAGACCACTGATCACTTTACACAATATATATTACCGCTTTGCACAGAATAGAAATCACTGCAAATATATATATAAAATCCAGGGGAAAATCTATAACAAGATTTCAATAAAGCTAGTGCTTCTGTAAAGGTCTGGCCAGTAAGTGATAAAATGTCTATCTTCATGGTCTATTTAGCTAAAATGGAATGTAAGTTGAGTGGGACATGATAAACTTGACAGCTTATTTGATCTCACGAACTTTTGGGGATCTGACCGCCAAATCAAGAGAAGAAACCGCCCCCTGGTCTTCGTATCTCCGTTCGCTGCGACCCGTTCGCTTACCCCCGTTCGTTCCGTTGCGATCGCCACCGAGACGCGAAATTAGCGGCAAGCAACTGCGTCTCGTATCAGGGACCACTACTGTCTTTGATAACGCCGATAGTCTCCCCTGAAATCCCTCAGTCTGTCTCTTTGATCTCGTCGCTGTATCTGTTTGATTCTGGCGACGCCCCCCACTGGCCAAGTTAATTAAAATAACTGCCTATGATTGTTCAAGAGATGTTAGTGGGCGTGATTTAATCTCTCCTTAAATCAATGCGATGACCAGAATCAACGATAGGTAAACTTTCCACATATCAATCAGCAAACGTGTTTGCCCTCTGTGGAACAGTTTCATAGCTAATGAATCCACGTGAAAGAAGTCCCGTTTTACAAGAATTACAACAAAGTTCAGGGTCAGCCGAGTTCGTCCATCACACCATCTTATAAAGCTGGATCTAGTATATAACGAAGTCTCTAACTCTTCATTCCACTACGTCAGTTTCCGCTATGGAACCACCTTTACATTTTTAATGTAAGCATAGCAAACATAGCATTTACTGATATCAGGTAAACACATATAAATTTTGTTTACCCTATTTTGTTTCAAATAACTTTTTTTAAATAGCAGTTTTGCCAAGGCGCGTTGACAATAATTTAAAACAAGGTCCCGGAAATTATATATTGGAAAGTCCAAATCGATCATCAAGATCTTGCGGAATGATCATGCGTATTCCGTCAATATTCTTGATGTCGCCATCTAGCATTTATAAAAACCTGTTTCGATTGCTAAAATATTCACTACAACTGAGTATTTGAGCAGTTAGGAAGTACGGCCAGTTCCGTAGCTGGCTACTCCTTTTCAGTAAGCTAGCAGATGGATAATGTTAGTCCTTTTCAGTACTTAGTATCTATCAACGTTGGTCGGGCTAGCAGTCCTTTTCAGGACTAGCCCTTTTCACGGCTACTTCATGCTAGCTGATAGATTATATTAGTCCTTTTTAGGGTTTCGTGTTTATCAACACACTTTATCACTTCACAAGTTCAATATTTTTAGAATGGCTATTGTGCTATATATAAATGGCTTAAGTCCGGTTGAAACAGTAGTACTAAGAACTTAAAACCTTCGCACACAAACTAAAGGCCATCTCTATTAACGAGATAATTTAGAAATCGCTGACGAAAGGCTACGTTCTGTCTACTGCGAAGTTACCAAGTGAAATGACGTAAAGTACACAAACTTGGGTTAATATTTTAAAAGACAAAGCTCTTTAAAACTATTATTTTACGTAGAACTTTAAATGCTCTCCCCTTTCCGGCTTTAACGATACGTTTAACACCTAACATGTCGTAACTGCCACCTACTGACCAAGATGTACGCGTGTCAGTTGCAACTCTCAGACAACCGTCTCGTACTGCGTCGTAGAGATTGCCGGGTTTGACACCTTACGCTAGTGTCAGGTGAAAAATGGTAGACCAAAAGTCTGCTCTTTAGTCTGGATATGAAACATAATCACACCTTTCGTCTACTGACATCTATGTAATAGAATCACTATTTCGATTCCTCCGTTTTAGAAAAGACACAGGTAAAGTTAAGGAATAGTATGAAAAATATATTTCGCAAACGAATGGATGCAAAATATACAGGAAAAGGAAATAAAGAGAGATAACAAAGTTAAAGAATTCGGGTGAAAGAATAGGAAGACGCTATAGGCAATTTAATGATCAAAACCTACGTGACACACATCAATGAGTCCAGGTAGGAAATTACTAAAGAGATTTAATGGTCACAGTGTCAGTAGCTGATAAATTTGATACTAGAAGGAAATGTCAGGTATTAAAATCTCTCAGGATCAAGAATCCTCGTCACACCACAAATGGTCGATAGTCGGAAAATGTCAATGTTTGATTATTTCGCCCAACGGCAATGTATAAAACAGGAGGAAAAGAAATCTGCATAGCTCTGAGGCAGCCAGTTACAATGTATTCTTAATATTCTTTGGGTTGGTACTTGCTGTCAAATAATATGGGTGTAAACAAGAGGCAAATAGTCCACCTTGGAAGACCCGATAAATTATATACCCAAAATAAAATATTGGGGGTGTACTGTAGCATAAAATCCGTTTCTGCTCATAAGATTTTTTTTTAACGTGTTTGAAAAAAATTTACGTTACAGAAATAGCCTACCATGTAAACTCCAAATTGATTGGAGCGCAACAAATGAAAGCCTAACCACGATTGGTCGGGCTATAAATACTATCTTGGTTGTTAGGGGAGACGGGAAAAGATAACATTTTTTCAAACACTTGTCGAAACGTGGCTCATTGGCCAGTCTCGCTGATATACACACTTGGGAGCGTAAGTTCGAGACCACTTGTTTAAATAAGATTGATAAAGCATCAGTGCGTTCAAGCCAGCTTATATTTGGCTAAATAAAAGCCTGGAAGATAAGCAGATAGGAATTTGTGCCAGTTTGTGCCAGAATTCATTGCTAATCAACGTATCTGTGTTATTCGTATGAATTGTGGTAAGCTTGAACCATTTAATATCTTTTAATGAAAATTGAATGTGAATTGTTGATTTATGCCTGTATATATATGTGTAGTTCAGTAGCAAACGTGGGGTAAAGCCTATAATGCTCCAGCCTGAACAGAGGGTGTCGGAGAGAAGTAAAACGGCATGGAATGGCCAAACAGTACACTGACACCTGGATGATGTACTAGAAAGAAATAATGCTGGAAGTGCAGAGGCGTAGTAACCATTAAGAAGGGTAATGCTGGTATAAAGTATTTCAGATGAAGCTGACAGTTGGCCTAACGCTCTGAACGCAATGTTTGTGCTGTATTGTGATCAGTGTAAAAGAGAATATAAATTAGTTATGAAGTAGAAGGTACATCCTTCTTGATTTCAGGGACAGTGGTCTTGATGGTACTGAGCAGCATCTGGTCAGAGATTTGCTGAATCCAGTGTCGGACAGCATACTCCTTGGTCCTTTTAGCTATCAGTGAGGTGTCTCCAGAGCCCAGAAGAGAATTCGAGCAGAGGAGACCTCTCCTGCCGCCATCACTCAAGATAAGCAGAGTTGGCCAGCTGAGCTCAACATTATGTCCCCTCATCTTGAAATAACTTTATAAAAATACTACTCAGAGGGGAATTTACTTGTCTTAAAATCAGGAACTGTGAACATCTCCAATAATAGTCCCTAAAGACAAACTATTGAAGTCATGATGACAAATACCAACAGAGCTTGAACAAAACAAAACCAGTATTACCTCATTTTACTACTACACAACTGACACACATAGAACATTTGTAATAATATATGTCACTACAATATTCATATTAAATACATTCTGTACATAACTTGTAATTTAAATTGATTGTGATTCCTGGTTCCCTTGTAGTTGAATCAGGACACATATTCATTCATGCCAGTAATGAATACATATTGTTATTTGAAAGTTATCAGTGACTCTTTTAAGATATCTTTGTAGAGTGTTTTATGTATGTGAGTGTCACAGTGTTGTCAAGAGTAGTGGATTAAATTAAATTGTTTATCTGTCTGTTGTTGTGACTTACACTTCATCATACACATACCCTAGACACATAACGTAGTCATCACACTATTCCAGAATAATTCTGACTGAGATATATATATGTGGTAGCAAGTAAGGTTATCTATAATACACTACTCTTAATAGATATAGATACCTTCACAGCTGATCTCAGTCAGTACACTAAGTCCCCTATAAATATTTATAACATCCCACTTCACCACATATATTGGGGTCTCGCTCTTGGGATTTTGAATCTTTCACTATTAAAAATATTGGGGGTAATTCACTTCAGGGAATATAAGAATTAAAAGGTATCCTTGGGTGGAATTAAATAAGGTTGAGCTCACGGTGCCTGTGTTGTCCATTAGAGATTGAATTGTTGGTTAGACATTGTATAAAGTTACCTGATAGACAATGGCGGACCTGGCCAAATTTCGATCTGCTGCGGTTCAGACTGCAAAAGAGTTAGGATTAGATGGGCAAGTTATGGTTGCCTATGTCACAACGGAATGTGACAAATTTATTGAACGCGAAGAAAGAAGATTAGAAAAAGAAGCCGAAAGAAGGTTAGAGGCTGAAAGGGAAATTAAGAAGTTACAATTTGAAGCTGAGGCTGAGACTAAGAGGTTGCAAGCTGAGGCTGAGACTAAGAGGTTGCAGATTGAGGCTGACAAAGAGGCTAAAGCATTGGAAGCCGAGGAAAGAAGACAAGCTGCAGAAAGGGAAGAGAAGAAATTAGCTGCAGAAAGGGAAGAGAAGAAATTAGCTGCAGAAAGGGAAGAGAGGAAATTAGCTGCAGAAAGGGAAGCAGAAGATAAAAGATTACAAAGGGAACATGAGTTACGACTAAGGGAGTTTGAGTTTCAAGGCCATGCTCCTGAAAATGGTGCCAGTCCCTTTGCCTCTGATGCTACGGTTACTCAAGGAGCCTCAATCTCAGCTATGAATTTTCATTTAGATCATTTTGTTGAGAAAGACGATGATATTGAGAGCTATATAAATAGGTATGAACTATTAGCTACCACGTATGGGTTAGAGAGAGAAAGGTGGAGCTTAAGTTATCTCAGGGACTTCGTGGGGCAGCTTATGAAGTTTTTGCAAAAATGAGCAGAGGTGATCAGGAAAATTATGACATGCTAAAGCAGGCTCTTTTGTTAAGGTATGAAAAGAATGCAGAGTTTTACAGGAAAAAATTTAGGAATGCTAAACTACTGTCAGGTGAAACCTATCACCAGTTCTCTGCACGAATAGAGACATACTTGGAGAAATGGACTTCTCTGGGAAAACCCAAGATCTTAAGGAAATGGTCCTTATAGAGCAACTAAGAGAGTCCATGGCTCCAGACCTGAGAAAGTTTCTCATGGAACAAGGTGCAGAGAGGCTGGGTGAGTTGCTAAATGTTGCTGAAAGGTATCAAGCAGCTCAAGCAGAGGTAACAGGTAATAAAAAGAAACAGGTGGATAACTTCAGGGCACCACAGAACTTTAATAAATTTGATCCTAAGGATCAAAATAAAGGTAAGCACCAATTTGATAGGCCACGGTATGACAATAAAAATAAATTCCCACAATTCGATGAAAGGAAATATGATGAAAGAAAATCTTTCAACCAAGGAAAAAGGTGGTGTAAAAATTGTAAGATGGACAATCATGACACTGACCGTTGCAGAAGGAAACCTGTGTATATGGCAACCCTTCAGGTCAGGTCGACCTCAAGACAGGAGGAGGATATTATGTTAGATACCACTCCAGAAGAGATGAGGAAGGCACAGGCTGGGGATAAAACACTCAAGCCTTGTTTCAGAAAATTGTCAACTTGTCATACAACTCCAGGCAAGGGAGATTTTTACATGAAAAACAAGTTGATGTATAGGAAGACTGGAACTAGATCCAATGGTCACGGACAGCTGGTTCTTCCAAAAAGATATAGGGCAGACTTAATAATGAGCCTACATGTGAAACCAGATGGGGACCATGAGAAGATAGGTACCATCATTCAAAAGGTGGCTCACAATTATTATTGGCCCAAAGCAAGATGGGACATTGAGAACTTTGTAGAAAGGTGTAGTATAGCACATGAGGGAACACCCACAAGTGGGAACATGGATCAGGACCTGGACACGCCATGGGGCAAAATCAGGCCTGACAATAAAAGGAAAAATAGATTTGATAAAGTGGACCAAATGGAATGGGAAGCCCCTTTTCACGGACAAGCTTCACTTAACTGTTTTACAATGGCCACTATGCGGAGAGTGCAAAAAGATGTCTTACCCCAGGATAAGCCGAAAATCCCTCAATCGGACTTAAACAAACTGGAGGAAGAGGATGTAGGGAGGAAATCTCTCATCAAGAATTTTAAGAGGGGAGAAAGCCCCAAAAGAAAAATTGGTAGCGGTCGTTTTGTGAATGATAATTCTGGGAGGAAAAAATCATCACTATAAAGCTTCAAGTGGAAGAGACCATACCGGTGCATGGACAAATAGGTCCACACAATTAAAGGTCCATATGTAGCTTTGTTAAGAACGTGGACTGATGAAAAGGCAGAGGAAAACATTACATCTTCATACCAATATGTGAATGAGCTGACCACTCGGTTGAAAACTGCTGGAAACTTGCCAATGAAAATTTGAAACAAGCCAGGAAGAAACATGCTGCCTATTATAACAGGAAGGCGAAAGACAGAAATTTGGCTGTGGGAGAGAAGGTACTGCTTCTTTTGCCCGGGAGTCAGAATAAGTTACAAATTGGATGGCAGGGTCCATATACAGTTCTAGAGAAGGTGTCTAGAACAAATTATAAGATAGATAAGAAGGGGAAAGAAAAAATCTATCATGTGAATCTCCTGAAGAAATATTTGGAAAGAGAACATCAGGAAGAGACACACTTGTTGACCTTGTCCATCGCCATGGAGATGAAAAAGGAACCACTTTCATCATTTGAATATCCATTACACCCCTGTGAGACAGCAGCACAGGTGAAAATCAGTACACATTTAACGAAAACTCAGAAAGAGAGAGTGCAACAGGTTCTAAATAATCATGCAGAGGTGTTAACAGACCGACCAGGGCATACAAACCTATTGGAATATGATATGAAACTCATAGACTCCACACCTGTCTGTATGAAACCATATTCGATTCCGTTTGCTAAGGAAAAAGCTTTGAAGGAAGAGATAGACTATCTATTGAAGGAAGGAATTATTTCGCACAGTGAGTCTTCGTATAGTTCCGGTGTTGTACTCTTAAGGAAGCCCTCTGGAGAACATAGACTCTGTATAGATTACAGGAGACTGAATGCTATTACAGAAGGACAGGTGGATCCATTGCCGGATACAAATCAGCTGTTTGCCAGACTAAATAAAGCTAAATATTTCTCAAAAGTGGATCTGAGTAAAGGATACTATCAGATTCCAGTAAAGCCTGAGGTTAGACCATACCTAGCTTTTAGTACCTCAGAAGGACACTATGAGTTTAATAGATTGCCATTTGGATTGAAGAATGCGCCTAGTGTCTTCTCTAGAATGATGAGAAAATTATTGGATCCTCTGAATAATCCCTGTATAACAAATTTTATGGATGATATCCTTATAGCAACAGAAACATTTGAGGAACACATTGACTCTCTGAACATGCTGTTTGATCGACTTAGGGAGGCAAATTTAACAGCCCGACCAACCAAATGTTGCGTTGGATGTAAAGAATTGGAATTTTTGGGACACACAGTTTATCAGGGAAACATGACCCCTGACCCAAAGAATTTAGAAAAACTACAGAAAGCCCCGAGACCACAAACCAAGAAGGACGTGAGATCCTTTGTCTCATTATGTGGTTTCTACCAGAAGTATATCAAAAACTTTAATTCCATATGTGCACCTTTAACGGAATTGACACGTAAAGGACTTCCAGATCGCATTACATGGACACCACAATGTGAAATGACTTACCAAGAATTGAAGGAAAAGCTCACAAGTAAACCCATTTTGAAATTACCTGACTTAAGTCAAGAATTCATAGTAAGGACGGATGCAAGTAATATTGGGTTAGGTGCAACTTTACTACAGAAATCAGATGCATTGGATGGGGAATTAAGCCCAGTGGCATATGCTAGCAGAAAGTTGAATAAAGCTGAAATCAACTACTCAACTAGCGAAAAAGAATGTCTTGCAGTAATATGGGCAATAAAGAAATTCAATATTTATCTATATGGGAAGGCATTTAAGTTGCAAACTGACCACAAACCTTTATCGTTTTTAGCACAGGCTAAGCATGAGAACTCTAGGTTACTCCGATGGTCTTTGCTTCTGGCTCCATATAATTTTAGCATTGAATATATATCTGGAAAAACCAATCTGGGAGCGGATTTTTTAAGCCGCCATCCGTGTGATGAGAATCACCGTAAACCCCAGAAATAATAATAAATTTCTCTATGTGTATATAGAATAAAGGACTGACATATAATGTCTGTTTTAAGAGGGGAGGTGTCATGAAATATTCTAATCCACATATATAAATTATTAGGTAAATATGAAGCCTAACAAATAAAATTAATAAAGAGAAGAGCAATGGTAAAATAACAGTGCTGTCACAAAGAATGTACTCGAAATCCCCCTTGTTTTCTGCTTCGTCTGCAAATTGTAACGCTTTCACGTTGATATAAAAGCTTACTGTATTATTACCCGCCTTCTTCAATGAAACGTGTGCTGCATTTCTAAGAAAAACATTGAGAGACTGCGTAATGACCTAAATTAATCCTAACATTAATTATATTACGTTACCAAAACGAACGAACAGATGGACAAAAGGATAGCGAGAGGGGAGGGCTGAAAATCAGGAACGCATGCAACACGCGACGCGCGATATACAAATGCTGGCATCACGCGTGTAAGTCTACAAGCACTAACTTTTTCAGACGGACAGTGATAAAATACACTACCCTTTCCCAGAGTTAGGTTTATAAATCATAACAGACTCTTATTAGAAAAGATAACAATAGATGGGTTTACGTTTGAACACATAACAGTACCCAGACAGCACATCTTCCAAACAGGAGGTAGAAGAAATTGCATATTTTGAACGCAGCCACGTAGCTCCTTTAAATTAGTATTTTTGGGTTCCTTAGGGCTTGCTGACAAATAATATGTAAAACGTTACGCAAATAGTCCAGGAATTAATAAATTATACCCAAAATAAAATATTGGGGGTGCCTGACAGCATAAAATCATTTCTGCTCATAAGATTTTTTTTTTTAACGTGTTTGAAAAAAATTTACGTTACAGAAATAGCCTACCATGTAAACTCCAAATTGATTGGAGCGCAACAAATGAAAGCCTAACCACGATTGGTCGGGCTATAAATACTATCTTGGTTGTTAGGGGAAACGGGAAAAGGTAACATTTTTTCAAACACTTGTCGAAACGTGGCTCATTGGCCAGTCTCGCTGATATACACACTTGGGAGCGTTAGTTCGAGACCACTTGTTTAAAATAGCTTGATAAAGCATCAGTGCGTTGAAGCCAGCATATATTTGGCTAAATTAAAAGCCTGGAAGATAAGCAGAAGGAAATTTGTGCCAGTTTGTGCCAGAATTCATTGCTAATCAACGTATCTGTGTTATTCGTATGAATTGTGGTAAGCTTGAACCATTTAATATCTTTTAATGAAAATTGAATGTGAATTGTTGATTTATGCCTGTATATATATGTGTAGTTCAGGGGCAAAACGTGAGGTAAAGCCTAAAATGCTCCAGCCTGAACAGAGGGTGTCGGAGAGAAGTAAAACGGCATGGAATGGCCAAATAGTACACTGACACCTGGATGATTGACTAGAAAGAAATAATGCTGGAAGTGCAGAGGCGTAGTGACCATTAAGGATGGTAATGCTGGTATAAAGTATTTCAGATGAAGCTGACTGTTGGCCTAACGCTCTGAACGCAATGTTTGTGCTGTATTGTGATCAGTGTAAAAGAGAATATAAATTAGTTATGAAGTAGAAGGTACATCCTTCTTGATTTCAGGGACAGTGGTCTTGATGGTACTGAGCAGCATCTGGTCAGAGATTTGCTGAATCCAGTGTCGGACAGCATACTCCTTGGTCCTTTTAGCTATCAGTGAGGTGTCTCCAGAGCCCAGAAGAGAATTCGAGCAGAGGAGTCCTCTCCTGCCGCCATCACTCAAGATAAGCAGAGTTGGCCAGCTGAGCTCAACATTATGTCCCCTCATCTTGAAATAACTTTATAAAAATACCATTCAGAGGGGAATTTACTTGTCTTAAAATCAGGAACTGTGAACATCTCCAATAATAGTCCCTAAAGACAAACTATTGAAGTCATGATGACCAATACCAACAGAGCTTGAACAAAACAAAACCAGTATTACCTCATTTTACTACTACACAACTGACACACATAGAACATTTGTACTAATATATGTCACTACAATATTCATATTAAATACATTCTGTACATAACTTGTAATTTAAATTGATTGTGATTCCTGGTTCCCTTGTAGTTGAATCAGGACACATATTCATTCATGCCAGTAATGAATACATATTGTTATTTGAAAGTTCATCAGTGACTCTTTTAAGATATCTTGTAGAGTGTTATATGTATGTGAGTGTCACAGTGTTGTCAAGAGTAGTGGATTAAATTAAATTGTTTATCTGTCTGTTGTTGTGACTTACACTTCACCATACTCATACCCTAGACACATAACGTAGCATCACACTATTCCAGAATAATTCTGACTGAGATATATAGATATGTGGTAGCAAGTAAGGTTATATATATAATACACTACTCTTATTAGATATATATATACCTTCACAGCTGATCTCAGTCAGTACACTAAGTCCCTTATAAATATTTATAACATCCCACTTCACCACAACCAGGCTGTACAAAATCTGTATAGGGGCCAGAATGACATGACCTATACGTGAACTGAAATATGTCAATAGCATTACAAGGCATTCATTGATCTGGAATTCCCACGGTAACAGTGGAGGGAGATAGAATAACAGATGGAAAAGAGAGATGGTGATATGGAAAGACGTTGAGCTGATGGCACAGGACAGGAAGGTTAAGCATACGTTTGTTGAAGGTCTATGCTCCTTATGGAGGTGAGGGGTGATGAATGAACTAAAGACCTCAACTGAAGAAGATACTGCACGTGTACAATACATAAGAAGACAGATTATACAGAAATAAAAACACAAAAATGAGAGAAATAGGAACGCAAACACACACACATGCAGACTCATATAGTGACAGATCTAGGGTTCCCGCGACTTTATAATCATTTACCGTTTTTCCGGGAGTTGTTAGGGAATTTATGTTCAGGGTATACTTGGGACTTATCTACGCCACTGCAGAATTTTAAAAAAAAATTTGCCTCGTTTAGCCCCCGTTCAACCTGCACATATTAGGGCGCGTGTCCACTGCAGAAAGATTACATGAAAGAAAGAAAATATAAATATGAGAGTAGAAGTAACACTTGTGATAAGCGACGCATACGAACTAAGTAATTCGACCACACACAGACTTAAGATGTATTAAAGAACACATAAATATGTGCTGGTTAGTGCGCCCTTTGATATCTTCTGGGTCACTTTGTATAAAACTAGGTCTAGGTCAAAGAAGGGTCGGGACTGAAGAAGTCTCTTAACCGATGGACTGCACTAGTATTATCTCGACTGTGGGAGACACCACACATGCGCACTCTTGTTGGTCTCGGTGTCGTTTTAACAGACCAGAAACGGAGAATAATACCCCACTTCGCTCTATTTTTGTTTTAAAAAAATAACGCTCCTCTGAATTAAGCCATATTGCGTAATGCAGGGATTCTCAGCATGTAGTTGGCAGAACCCACAGACACGCAAGGTGTTTGTAGGGGATTGGAAAGTATAACGTAAATTTTTTTTAAACATGATTTAGAACAAGTTTTCTAACATCGGCAACGTCTGCGACTGTTCTCTTACCATCGAAAAATATTACATCAACAAATAGCCAACTTCACTGCGGAACAGCTAGGTTTCTCACACCATTCTGTTCTTTAGGTTGTTTTCCTTACAGTCTCATACTGAATTTTCCTAAGCATAGCGCACTGCTCACACATTTTGCTTCTTCAAAGCCCTGAGCTCAACTGCCTACTCTGAGTCATTTCCGCTCGCCTCTCGTACGACCTTCAGTCAACGTTCAGTCGCTACGCCTTTCCAGGTCAGACAAAATTCATGAAAGTTTACCACCATTTACTCACAAACAAGCTACTTCAGGCAGAAATCACGTGAAACTTAATTTTAGCACAACTCTTGCTGACATACCGACAACATAAACGAACGAACAAACGAACTTTATTTTGAAAGGGTTAAGAATTGGGCACGCATGCCCGTCTGACATTCTGCCCTCTCTCCCCCCCCCTCTCTCTGTGTCTCTCTCTCATATCATGCAGTACCCTTTCATCCTCACATTTACTTAAAACATTATTTAGGCATTTATCATTATAAAAGTAAAGAACATCATACATTTGCAATATCCTCATAATTAAAGTTTTTTTTTAAAAATAAATTTTAAAAAAAAGAAAACAAACAAACAAACAGACTGACAAAAATCGAAATCTTCATACAGCAAATTAGACAATGATTTGAGACATCCTAGCTCCGTGTGGAGCATATATTATTAACACCCTTTCTCAAGAACACTTCCTGACTCATGTCATTGATTCATCTTTCTTTCTTTCCACTTTTTAAGTGTAAGAAAATAATTTTCGTTTTTTTTACGAATTGTTTGACTCTTCCCAGTTCATTTTCATCATTAATTAATTTCACATTTATTTACTTATTACACTCTCAAGTCACTAAAGCTGGCCCCCCTATGAAGCCCCAGATCACCTGCTGAGAAACGCTGCTCAGAACGGAAGTAGAAAGACACTTTCAAGATAAAACAATAAAATGCTGCTATTCGATGACTTATGTTCTAGAAAGAGATAAGACGGTAATCATAATTTATAATCGGTCGTGCGCGTCTGCAAGCGAAGGTTAGCATTTATGGTACGTGAAAAGAATTTGTGAAACACGTGTTGGAATAATTCTGTTTTGCGTATTGCATCTGTGATTGGCGTATAGTTTTGAGGTTTTGTGCTTTTACTACGAAGGTAAATTTGTAAATTTTATTTTTCCTCACATTTTTTTTTTTCCTTTTAATTTGACAGTGCGTAGAATCTATTTCATATGCGGCGGTCACCAGCAGTACCATTCTTGGAAAAAAAACTATATGGAGATGCAAATAGCCTCACTGCTAACCTTGAAAATATTTAAGTAGACGTTTGAAAGTGTAGGAAGAAGAATATACTTACTCCATTTAGTTTATGGTAGTACTAGCAATAACCCGTCAATAATGACGGAAGTAAATGAAAAACTGTAATATATTTTTTAATTCAATGTAAAAGTTCTATGATGACTTCTTCTAGAGTCTCGCTTGCTCGTTGTGATTGACGCGATCGTCTCTTCCTCCTATCATCTGCAGCTGGTTTTGCAGCCATCTTATCATTTTGATCCATACAAATAAGTCAGCAATACTTTAAATTAAAATTTTGTCTTGAAGAAACAATCAAAAACTTACATTTTAAGGTTATTTTTAACAAAATGATGAGTTAAATCCGTTTCTGGAAGGAAACTGGGTTCTACACCGACTTTTCTTCGTTGAGTGTTACTATTTTCGGGAGAGTACATATAAGGGAAACAATACAATTAATGTCTAACTTTCAAACACAGTTGCACCCCTTCGATGTGACCGACGTACATACTTCGAGAATTATGGTTTATAAAACAATAATATACATGGTAGAATTACTTGCTCATGTGCATATGGCTGGCTTCCTCATCATGTAAAACAAATTATTACAGAAACTACTACTGCAAACACCCCTTCCCCCCACATGAATGCTTTGATACAAGCTTCTTGATCTGCAGTGGTGACTCCCATTTTCCACAGGGAGCAGAAAGAGAAATAAATATAACTTGCTCGCGGGATAAGAAAACGCGTATTAACAGGTGCTTTTACCTTTCGTTGATTCGATTCATGACTGATGTCAGAGACAGTTGGAATATATTTGTGACACCAAGAAAGGCAGAAGGAAAAAGAGATACAGGACGGCAGCGAGAAAAGATGTTGGATAGTATGACATCTTGGCTTGGAAATAAGTCAACAACGGAATTGATAAATAGCACTGGGTAGCCGCGGTTGCACAGTGGTTAGTGCACTGGCATCCTAGCTCGGTGGTTTCGATCCCCAGTTGAGGTGAGATTGTTTAGAACGCAAACGGTTCCAGGGTCGACCCAGCCTCATGAATTGGGTACCTAGAACAACCCCTAGTGTGTTGATGGTCAAGAAACTATGGACCTCACAGAATATATTCCCAATATGCCTCATTGGGCGTGTAACGGGATCCGTTACCTTACTGTGGACAGGAAGTTGTGAAGGGGAATGATCTACGCCACCAAGCATGGAACTGGAAGAAGTGTATCTGCCCGTCTGATAGGAAAACTAATTAACGTGTGTGGTTACCGTTAGTCGTTTCTTGATAACGAGAATGTGAAGAAAGCTGAACTATATTGTGATGAAAGAAAATGTTAAAGGAAAAAGAAATGAGGGACGACAATGAGAAAAAATATATTGGACTGTTTGACATCCTGGCACGGAAAGAAGTTGACTGCAGAATTGAAAAACAGTACTGTGGACAAGAGGTTGTTGAGAGGCGTGATCGCCTTCTCCAACTGGTGCTTGAATAATTAAAGAAAGAATAATAATTTTACCAGCCACTAAAAGTCCGAACTTGACTTTCAGGGACCGAACCCACTCTCTCTTCTTTCTTTCTTTCTTTCTTTCTTTCTTTCTTTCTTTCTTTCTTTCTTTCTTTCTTTCTTTCTTTCTTTCTTTCTTTCTTTCTTTCTTTCTTTCTTTCTTTCTTTCTTTCTTTCTTTCTTTCTTTCTTTCTTTCTTTCTTTCTTTCTTTCTTTCTTTCTTTCTTTCTTTCTCTCTCTTTCTTTCCATCCTCCCTTCATTTCTGCTTTGTTTTTTCTTTCCTTCCGTTCATCCGTCTTTTTTCTTTCTCGTTTTCGTTAGTTGAATGAGAAGAAAATTCCAAGATAAAACCCTGGTAAATGTAGTCCAGTATGGCAGAGTGGTTTGAGCGCTGGCCATTCGTGGCAAAGGTACCGGGCTAGAAACACGGTGGTGTCACGCTCCTGTCTACCCAGCTGTAAATGGTTACCATGACTCTACTCTTGAGTCAGGGAAGGAAAATGCAGCGAGGAAAGGGAACTGATCAACTAACCTCGAAGCCCGACCTAGTATAGCGAAGTCTCTAACACTTCACTCCCTTACGGCAGCTTCTGCTATGGGACTACCTGGTCAGCAAATTCATGTCAAACGTTCCTGTCCCATGCCGTCCGTTCAAAGACGTTATGCATTCTGTATTATTTTCATGCTTGTCTTCAGTTCCCTTACTCTGTTTGTATTTGTTCTACCTCTAAGTCACTTACCCTGGGCATGCCAGAAAATGACTGCCTTCTAATGGCTACAACAGGCTTCCTCAGTGTGTCTTATCCAACGTCACTGTCTTATTCTCATCTCGCACGGAAGGTCCTGGGTAAGCCACTCACGTCTGTTGTTTTTCTGTTGTCTAGTGTTCTACTTCTTTATTTCTTACGAGTGCCTGAAAACATACCTTTACGTTTGTCTAATATTTATTTATTGTTCCACAGGTACTTGTCTGGTTCTTACCGCCAGATCTTTACCATTTCTGTTACTGAACGGCTAAAATTAACGATGACCTCATTTCATGGTGGCGTTAAGAAAGTTTTGTTAAAGAGTTTAAGGCAGAGGTTTTCAAACTGTGCGTCGCGGCTCCCAGGGACGTCGCGGTCCTCGGCTAAGGGCGTCGCGGTGGCTTGGGAAAAGTGTTGGGCTCGATATTATGAGCCAAGGTCCATCAATAAATATAGATCTTCGTAGTATAGAGAGGAGCCGCGGTGATTTATGCACAGTTCAAGGGAGCCGCGAACCAAAAAAGTTTGAAAACCTCTGGTTTAAGGGCTTCATTCGTCGTTCGTTCGCCGTGCATGTTCCATAAGGTCATGGGATGGGAGCCGCGCTGGTGTAATGGTTAAGACGTTGCGCTAGCGACCTGGTTTTCAAGGTTCAAGCCCGGGCGCCGGCATTTGTAGGAGTGTCATCGACCGGGAATTTGACTGAATAACCTGAACGGCTCCTGCAGATAAACCCTCTGTGGATGGGAAGGAGCGAAGCTCCTGACCGGGTTGGAAGGAAAGTCCACTGTCTCTCCAGCCTCGCAATGACGTGTCATTGGGCCAAAAGGGCTGGAAAGCTCGAATGCCGCTGGTTAGAGAAAAGAAAAAAAGGTCATGTGACCACCGCCGTGGCTGGCATATTTGCGCCTAGTCACTGTATGTGCGGTGCCAACGGTGGTTTATGTAACAACTAGTTTTACGTGATGCTTAAGTGACATTATTCCGCCTACTACTACGTGCCTGTGGGGGCAGAGGTTATTATTCATTCTTCATATTCTCAAAGTTCCCTGGAAACTACCCGTGGGTCGCGCCATCTTGGGTAAGCGTTAAATGAAGTATAAAGATCGTCAGGTTAACAGACTGGTTAAAGCGCTGGCCTTTGGCGGTAAAGGTACCGGGTTTGTAACACGTTGGTGTCACGGTCTAGTCTACCTAGCTGTAAATGGATATCTGACTCTGCTCTTGAGATGTAGAAGGCAAAGGCAGGGAGGAAGAGAACTGGTCACCTCACCTCATAAAGCTGGACCCAGTATTGTGAAGTTTCTAACAGTAAATAAATAGTACCCACAAAAAGGTATGTTTCAGGCAGTCTGTCTCTATCACTTCACTCGTAAATTACTAGCAATATCTACTACGGGACTAACTTTACCGTTTTTAAGTTTTAAAATGCTAAACTGTTTGAAGGGTATTGGCAGGGCCGGATTTAGCCATGGTGAGACCCTAAGCCACGGGTCGGAAACTTGTCCACGACAAAGAGCCAAATATTTAATTTTGTCTCCATTTTAAAAAATTGAAGAGCCGCATGAAAAAAAAAATCACATGCGGCTCGCGAGTCGCGGGTTCCCAACCCATTAAGCTATAGGGCGCAGTGGATGTCCTATTTGGCAATTATTCTACAAACTACTCGGCAGCGTTGGCGTAGCTGGCAAGTCCTTTTTATGGCTTTATGCTAGCAGATAGATAATGTTAGTCCTTTTCAGGACTTACGAGTAGTATCTAACAACGCTGATCGGGTTATGCAGTGAACGGAGTTCACGCATTTTTGGATGGTAAATGCGCTCTGATATAATCAAATAGGTTGAAAGGTACGCGCCTCGCCACAAAAAGGCAAAAACCGAACCAAACCAAAAAAAAAATGTGGTAACTGGTAACAGAGAATAAGGCCGTGTGTGGTGAAGTGGGATGTTATAGATATTTATAAGGGACTTAGTGTACTGACTGAGATCAGCTGTGAAGGTATATATATATCTAATAAGAGTAGTATATTATATATATAACCTTACTTGCTGCCACATATCTATATATCTCAGTCAGAATTATTCTGGAATAGTGTGGTGACTACGTTTTGTGTCTAGGGTATGTGTATGGTGAAGTGTAAGTCACAACAACAGACAGATAAACAATTTAATTTAATCCACTACTCTTGACAACACTGTGACACTCACATACATATAACACTCTATGAGAATATCTTAAAGAAGTCACAAGTAACGTTTCAAATAACAATATGTATTCATTACTGGCATGAATGAATATGTGTCCTGATTCAACTACAAGGGAACCAGGAATCACAATCAATTTAAATTACAAGTTATGTACAGAATGTATTTAATATGAATATTGTAGTGACATATATTATTACAAATGTTCTATGTGTGTCAGTTGTGTAGTAGTAAAATGAGGTAATACTGGTTTTGTTTTGTTTTTGCTCTGTTGGTATTTGTCATCATGACTTCAATAGTTTGTCTTTAGGGACTATTATTGGAGATGTTCACAGTTCCTGATTTTAAGACAAGTAAATTCCCCTCTGAATGGTATTTGTATAAAGTTATTTCAAGATGAGGGGACATAATGTTGAGCTCAGCTGGCCAATTCGCTTATCTGGCGTGATGGCGGCAGGAAAGGACTCCTCTGCTCGAATTCTCCTCTGGGCTCAGGAGACACCTCACTGATAGCTAAAAAGACCAAGGAGTATGCTGTCCGACTCTGGATTCAGCAAATCTCTGACCAGATGCTGCTCACTACCATCAAGACCACTGTCCCTGAAATCAAGAAGGATGTACCTTCTACTTCATAACTAATTTATATTCTCTTTTACACTGATCACAATACAGCACAAACATTGCGTTCAGAGCGTTAGGCCCAACAGTCAGCTTCATTTGAAATACTTTATTCCAGTATTACCCTTCTTAATGGTTACTACGCCTCTGCACTTCCAGCATTATTTCTTTCTAGTCCATCATCCAGGTGTCAGTGTACTACTTGGCCATTCCATGCCGTTTTACTTCTCTCCGACACCCTCTGTTCAGGCTGGAGCATTATAGGCTTTACCTCACGTTTGCCACTGAACTACACATATATATACAGGCATAAATCAACAATTCACATTCAATTTTTCATTAAAAGATACTGAATGGTTCAAGCTTACCACAATTTCATGGAAATAAACACAGATACGTTGATTAGCAATGAATTCTGGCACAAACTGGCACAAATTCCGTTCTGCCTATGTTCCAGGCTTTTATTTTAGCAAAAATGTGAGCTAGCTTCAACGTACTGTCGCTTTATCAAGCTTATTTGAATTAGTGGTCTCGAACTAACGCTCCCAAGTGTGTATATCAGCGAGACTGGCCAATGAGCCACGTTTCGACAAGTGTTTGAAAAAAATGTTATCTTTTCCCGTCTCCCCCAACAACCAAGATAGTATTTATAGCCCGACCAATCGTGGTTAGGCTTTCATTTGTTGCGCTCCAATCAATTTGGAGTTTACATGGTAGGCTATTTATGTAACGTAAGGTTTTTTCAAACACGTTATAAAAAAAAATTTTATGAGCAGAAATGATTTTATGCTGTCAGGCACCCCCAATATTTTATTTTGGGTATAATTTATTAATTCCTGGACTATTTGCGTAACGTTTTACATATTATTTGTCAGCAAACCCTAAGGAACCCAAAAATACTAATTTAAAGGAGCTACGTGGCTGCGTTCAAAATATGCAATTTCTTCTATCTCCTGTTTAGAAGATGTGCTGTCTGGGTACTGTTATGTGTTCAAACGTAAACCCATATAATGTTGTCTTTTCTAATAAGAGTCTGTTATGATTTATAAACCTAACTCTGGGAAAGGGTAGTGTATTTTATCACTGTCCGTCTGAAAAAAAATTAGTGCATGTAGACTTACACGCGTGATGGTAGTAATTGTGTATCGCGCGAAGCGGGTTTAGTGTTCGGCTTTCTGCCTCTCCCTTCTCTTTTTATCCCTTTAGTCCATCTGTTCGTTCGTTTTGGTAACGCAGTATAATTAATGTTAGGGTTAATTTAGGTCATTACGCAGTACGTCTCAATGCTTTTCCAAGAAATACAGCACACGTTTCATTGAAGAAGGCGGGTAATAATACAGTAAGCTTTACTATCAACGTGAAAGCGTTACAATTTGCAGACGAAGCAGAAAACAAGGGGGATTTCGAGTACATTCTTTGGGACAGCACTAACATGCCGCTAAGATGCATAACAAATCCATGCGAGTTGGGCGAAAAGATTGCTCCATTAGAGTTTTTAAAATATGCCTTCAATTTTTCGGTTTCAAGATATTTCTTATAGCAAAAAATACCTCAAATTTGTTCCCAGAGAGTCAAGTGACTGACTGTATTTAATTCCTAGGAGTAAAATACTCTTGTAAATTTGTAATTGCCAGAAAATGAAATTTAATTTGCAAACTGTAACATGATAAACACCGATAAAACATTAGAAATCAGTCAATTTACAACATTTTCCTTCTTGCTTTTGTAAACGAAAAGTTATGAATGATGTTCTCAAAAGATACGCTGTGTAATTCATCACTTTCTATGCACATAATTCTGAGTGCTCGCAGCTCATTTTTAATTCTCTTCAGTCGTGAAAATTAACATTATAGACTTACTTTTACTTGGTGGTCGTAGTGGCTAAGAGGAATGGCGTCCGCCTCGAATTTTAGATGTACCGGGTTCGATTCCCAGTAGAGGGAAAATAATTTATGGCGATTTTTTGTGTCCAGAACCAGTGGTCCTAAAGATGTCATACTCCTCCCTGGTCTCATGAGTAGTGAGATCGAATGCCTAGCCTTCTCGGATAAGGGCGAAAAAAAGGATGTCCCGTGCACACGTTTAAAATCCCACGGAGTTGAAGATCGGAAAGAGTAAGGCCATATGGCCGCGGCCCTGGCAAAATTTAAAAATGAGAAACCTGCCCACCACAAAAATATTTATAGAATATGTGATTCCTATATACACACACTGGGATTCTCGCCGGTGCTACATAGTTCATGTACTGTGCAGAGATCCTCCTGTGTGATCTAAGGGAGGAGATCGGAGCACTGATGGAGTTGTCGGTGTGCAGTGAAGATAGTCCTTAAAACCAAACCTACGTTCTGTGCCGCTAAGCCCCTACCCCGCTACACCACTGTTAGAGAGGCCCCTTCAGACCGTGAGGCCCTAAACTGTAGCTTGCTTAGATTATGCCTAAATCTGGCCCTGTGTATGGGCATGTAACTTTAGAAGTGGTGACGATTGCCACAATTCTTTTTGTAAATGTTCAAAATATTATGTATTGTCTGTTGTCCGCTGTTTTTCCCGCCGTTGATTTATTCTGTAAAGGACAAAGGCAGGCGTGACACGCGAAAAAATACCCTCATACCATATCTCCACGGGCTATCAGAACTGGGGAGAACGATTCGTCACAAATAACGTTTGTGTTACCTTCCCTGCCACACACAAACAACAATAAACTGCCCCTGATTATGATGCAACAGAATACATAACTATGGGATTCCCCCCCCCCCCCTTTTTTTTTCCCCGTGCTATATCAAGGGGAGTTAATTTTCCATTTCCGTTTGATTATGTCCCATTGTTATGAGCGCTAATTCGCGTGTCCTGTCCTGGGGGGATGGTTCAAGAGATCTCAGAATGTATCAGAAGTTTTTCTTTTACCACTAAATGAATAATCATTCGTATTTTACGTTTCATTCGAAGCATGGGACCACCTTTGCATTTGGTCTCTTAGAAATCCAATGCCATAGATCTGGGGTCGGCAATCAGTCGATCCCGTTCCATCGATAGATCCCTGTGGGTGATTTGGTAGATCTTTAGGCGACTGCAGTTGAAACAAAAAGAAAAGAAAAGCAAATCTTTTTACACTAGGAACATTTCGGACCAGACCTCTCCCAATGGCATTTACAATCGCGGTGTCCCCGGGATCAAAGGTTACTTCTTCCGTATTCAGTCTAGCTGGCTGCTAAAATATATTCGTGAACTGCAAGAGATGGGAATGCGATCTTTTCATTGTAATATTCATTCATAAAATTACAAACATGCACACTCGCACTTATATGTCGATATATGTGGTATTGGCTGCAAAAGAGATTTACGTCCGGGACTCAAGTTACTCCTCCAAGCTTAGTGTGCAATGCTGGGTTCTCAACAATGTTTCACCACAGGAGGAATCCTTGGAAGTGTGTGGATGATTTCAAGAGGTGGTGAGAGTATACTTAGCATCACAGACAGGTTCACTTCCACATTTGTATACTATAGCATTGTGCTTAGCTGATGGTCATATAAGGATGACTCCAGATACGCCCCCGTGAGTAATTCATATGTAGAAGACGGTAAAACATATTTATTACGCACACCTGTAATGATAGCTTGCACATATGGATTAATTACACTTGTGTAAACTCTGGCTTTTACATTATTAGACTACTTACTTTGTCGTTCCTCTGCTACCGTGAGGTGTAGAGGATTGGAAGAGAGAGCGCCATTCTATCCTATCGAATGTCTTCCTCCTGGCCTGGTTCCATTCTAGTCCTCGGCCCTTCAAAGATTGTCAAATGTTGTCCTCCCAGCAGACTCTGGGTCGTCCTGGAGGTCTGGATCCCTGGTTCTTACCCTCCCATATCTGTCGTGGTAGCTGATCTTCTCCCATTCTGCAGACATGGCCAAACCATCTTAGTTGGGACTGTTCTACTTGGGTCTGCAGGTGGTGGGATTTTAGGCCTTGACGTATCGTCTGGTTGCGGACCATGTCTCTTGTTACTTCAACCACCTTTCTCAGATACCTCATTTCTGAGGTTTGTATCTGACAAACATTATTTTACATTATTAAAACGACAAGAAATTAACTGGCCAAAAATAACAGTAGTGAATTATGAAACGCTGTTTTTGCTGCACGTCCTGATAATGGTACTACTTCTGCTGTGGACATTTCATTTCTTTCCATTCCATGTCACCTTCATTAGATCTTTGTAGACAAACTTATCTGGCGGCATTGGCTATGAAGCTGCGGGGCAACGCGTCAAACATGACGTGGGGATAAGTGGGGGAAGCTAATGGAATGAAATTAGCTAATTAAAACTTTTTTGTGGTAAAATGTACGGGTATCTTTTAAAATCTTGCCTTGATACGTTTAAAAAACAGCAAGTATTCCAAATAAACCTTTCCTTACTCCATCTGTGATAAACGAGCGCAAAGGCCTTATTGCTCTATCTTTTCCTACATCTTTCGTATTGTATTTTCTCCGACATTTGCTCTTTCATTCCACATTTGCGATCCCACATTTGCTATTTTATCGTTGTGATTACTCGCGACCGGTATCTAGAGAACCACATTTGTTCTTTCATCGGGGGAAATAAAGTCCTTTGATTGAGTCCCCATACCTGACATTATCGTTTGAAGCCCACATTGCATCGTGATAAATCTGGCGAAAACACATCTGGTCATCCCAATCAGACATCTGGGCATGCTGTAATTTCTGTGACACCACATTGGACGCCCAGATTGGCCAGGTGAAAACGTCTCATGCTGTAATGGTGTTATCTTTGGTCGGCCGCTGTTCAGACAAGCGTTGGGTTACCACATTGGACGCCCAGCTTGGCCAGGTGAACAATAAACAATCAGAGAGTAAGGTGACAGCAATTTGACAGCACCTTTGCATTAGCCCGCCAATTATCTCCATACCTGTTTGTCAAACCACACCCACGTTTGGACTGACAGGGGACAAGAGCGATCCTGTGAATGAGTGACCAGAGGGGCTATTAAGGATTGGTTGGTATGGGCGGAGCTGTACAAGAAACCCATATCGGACTGGCAGAAATATAATACCGCGTAGCTTGTTAGAGGAAGCAGTTCAGTTTTTATATTGTGAGGCAGAGATACAATCCCAAAAACGCCTAGCCTAAATACACGTGTTTAGTCAGAGTGGATATAATTCAGTTCTGTGAGGAATTGTGTTCTTAAAGGACTTTGCGAAGGGAAAGAAGGTTAGTAGATCTTATACAGATTATTAATACATTTTCTTAAATTTTGTTTATTTTAACCTCACAGCTAAAATGTGCGAAAGGAAGAGTTTCAAATAATTCTTTGCATAACTGATTAATAAAATCAGAAGATTTTCCTAGAAGATGAAAGGAGATAATTAATAGTTCATACTTCACCTTCATCATCATCACAGTCTCCCATGCGCACTCTCATGCACAAGATATTTAACATCATTAGAAATGAACTCAGAGAGAGATCAATAATGAGCAGTAGTATGAATGAAAGTCAACCAGTGATGTTAAATGTGAAAAACTTACGAAGACTTTTGTGTGTCTTCAGTTCATCAGAAGTCTGAGTCTACACGCAACGTGTCTGACGTCTAACCAGAAATAAGTTATCAAAAACGGACATTTGGCTAGCAGAATTCGCCATAGGACATCTTGCATTCCTCAATTAAAGAGGAATATTGTCTCACCCACAAGTCAGAAGGTGGACGCAGCATTTTTCGTCACCCATATACTGCTGGCTCACAAGTTCAATATATCGTTATCACAAGTTCAATACAGAGTCATCATAAATTCAAATCACTCGAAAGATCATTATTATCTGAAGTCAAGCAAAAGAGCTCAAAAGAGGAATCGCATATTTATACCACGTGCAACACACTCTTAAGCGCATTTTATGAAGCAGACTCGAAAGTATATGAATCACGACTACATACGCAAGATTAGGAGTCTACATATCACTAACATTTTGTGAAGATATCCAGTCTGAATATCTCGTCAGCGTTCTCAGTGCGACAACAGTTTTCATCAGAACATCCTCGGCTTAGAGATACCCCACTCAGAACGTATAACCTCGGGACAGTGTATGCATACAGTGATACCCCAATGCAAAGCATTTAGAGACACATGGACATACTCACCATTTTGGTAACACTCATGGCTTTACACCAGTTATTCTTAATTAACTACTACTTAATTAACTGCAATTTTATTATCTCATGTGAATCGTCTTTCACCATATCCATTAATAATAATAATAATAAATTCTTTTCAAGCGCCAAACACGCGCATTTAGAGACACTCTCCATGTTCGACTGTCTTGCACATTAGGCCCAACGTTCTTCCTCACCATGTTTCTTTTGGTAAGGAACCCAAGTGAGCGCCTGTAGTGGTATTCTGTTGTATCATTCGTAGGACATGACATCATCATCGTCTTTTCCTTATATAGTCGGAGACATATTTCTGCCAGTAGAGTCATCTCTTATTTTCGAACTTGAATTCTTTCCAATCAACTGAATGAACTTTTCTAAGAATTTTATTCTCGATCTCATCTTGTTCTCCAATGATTTTGTTATTTTCCAACTCTCACAGCCGTATGTTAACACTGAGATAACATTTGAATTAAACAGACGAAGCTTGGTATGTATATTCAATGATCGTAATTTCCAAATGTTAGATAATCTATTGAAGGCGCTAGCTGCCAAAGCAATTCTAGTATAACCATTACTAACCCTATATGTGTGGATATTTCATTAATAAACCCAACGATCGTTTGATCATTATCTAGTTTGTTAATGTATCACTCGTGCTGTCGGTGTTACATATTCACCTATAGGAACATTTCTCTACTCAGATGAGGTTGGGGGCTTTTTCTTTACGGGATCTAAGGGCAGAAGCTAAGGTCGTGGGGAAACAGAACTCTTTCCATACTTAATTAGAAAACACTGTCCAGTGGAAAGCATTCGCATTCCTGTCTTCTTGTCCCTATCTCGAATAGGTCTTTATTCTTTCTTAACGAGCCAATTTCTAGAGACCTTATATCTAATATCTCATAGACTATTCCTGGCAAAAACTACTGTCATAGTTGCCCCAGTACACACCACACGACACCATCTCTGAATCATAATTTAAGGGCGTATCGACTTTGGCGACTAAATCTATCGACGTAACAATAATTATTTGGGCGAGATGGGACATATGCCCCCCTTCCCTCTCTAAAATTCATTTCAACCTCTTAAAACAATTGGTTGCAATGATTTCATACCTACAGCAATCTATATTGTATTGTAAGATTCGTTTGACTACAAATTTTCATGAACTCTATACGTTCTCTACTTCTTCTCTTCTTTGACACTTAACCACTAGCTGTCAAAGCAGTCAGTGGCCATCACACCTGGTGGCGTCTTGTAGGGCAGCAACAAACTGCTTCTACTTTGCTCGGTCGACGGCCATCCTTCGCGTAGTGACACAGCTCTGATTCATTCTTTGCATCTCGGCCTCCACAGTTCTCCGCCACGTTGTTTGTGGTCGGCCTTTTGTTCGCTTTCCTTCAAGGGTCCATGGCATAGCTGTTCTTCTGAGGACGTGGCCTAACCCAACTCCAGCTTCTGCTAGATATGATGGTGTGGTGTCCCCTTGGTGGTTCCGAGTAAGCAGTTCGTTGTTTATTGATTTTTTAAAAATTCAGTTTCTGATCGAAATTTTGTTCTTGTGTGGAAATTAAGAGAATTAATTCATATTGTAAATTGGTAGGGATAATTAACGAGTTACATTCCATATAAACTTTTAATAGGGACACCCTTGGAGCATAGGATAGGTCTAGCGAGAAGGTGACTCACTTCACAGCTCTATTCTACAGCTACCTTCTAGACTGTGCAGTAACTACCTGTGCCATCCCTACATCTTGTTCACCAGTTCTCTTCTCCAGTTCTGGGAACTACATTTATTATTTTTTTTATCTAACTTCAATCTCGCCAAAGTTGAGGTTAGTATTCGGCCAAAAGATTCGGGGAATTTTCCTTAGGCAGATTGTGTGGAAAGAAGACAATGTCGATATTTCCTTCTCTGTTACTCTCCAGCATTCCACACCGTAGAGACGTTCTCTGCTGGTATATATAAATCTAATATTGAGATACATATTTATACGTACCGGCGACATTTTTTGCCACGAAATCTGTGTAAAGTGAATAGTGCAGCCCGAACAAAATGTGTGTGGGTGCGCAATTTAGTTTTCTCGGTGCAGTCCGAGCCTTTTTATTTTTTTATTATTGAAGAAAAATATCCCATTCAACCTCTGATGGGTTATAATTAGGATATTGAATACATTTTTAAACGTGGCGACATGCCATATGATGAATGGATGGTCAATTTAGTTTTCTCGGTGCAGTCCGAGCCTTTTTATTTTTTTATTATTGAAGAAAAATATCCCATTCAACCTCTGATGGGTTATAATTAGGATATTGATGCGTGATGCCATATGATGATGGATGGTATCCGCATGTCTGGTTTTGTGTGGTGTGCAGATGTGTTCAGTCAAAACAATGTTCATACAAAAATAACAGGGCAATCCACATAGGACGTCAGTAAACTCACGACGTATAAAGTCAATGATTCTTGTAACAGCCGTTGACGTTTTTCTTCATTATTTATTGTGGACGCCACAGTGACAAAATGGTTACGCGAATATGTAGGCACATCAAACAGTCATTATCACAGCAACATTCAATACAGCAATAGACGGTAGACAGCATTACAATGATGAGTCAGATGCATATATTTCAAAGTGCTGTAAATGTAGTCAGGTGGAAAACTCCATCCTTTTCTATAACAGCCAGGAGATAACCAGATGTATGAGATCAGTTCACTCTCCTTAGTTTGACTTCAGCAAGACAGACACGTCTGCCGAAGTATAAATAATGTCCTCAAAAATATCCTCTAGATAATAAAGGTTTTCCAAACCTAGTTCATTTAACAAAGTAGCAAGTAATGGTCCTTGGTACAAGCATCAACCGATGCAGTACAATGCAGCGACATGTGAGCTGGGAAAAAAAACATCTCGTGACGACGACTTTCGAAGACAGGCTATGAATCGAAATCGCTCACGACCCAAAATCGATAGAGTTAATGAAAAAGTCAATTTACCTTGCTTTCAAGAAATACAGAAATATCACGCCTCCCGGCATGTGCAAATACACTAGAGGTATTATCCCGAATAAACGAAATATCCATAAGAGGACTACACATCCCTGACAGAACAAAAAATAGCGGAGATCCCCTCTTCAACGAGGCATCTCTTTCGCCATTCCAAATCGCTCACTCCACTAGTGGTGGGCGGAAACCGATCGACCAAGAAGCAAGACAAGTCATGCGCAGTCCAGCGCAAAATGACCACAGCTCAAACTTAACTGCATTCGATACCAACGCGAGAAGACAAATGCTTACCGAGAAAAGTGACTATAAATTTCAAGCAGTTGTTGCCCTTGCGTTATAAAATAGATATTGAAATAAAACGATGTTGCGAGAATTTATCACGCAACATATCACCACCTCCTCCCGATAAAAAAAAAATGTGGAACATATTTTTTTTCAATATCAAAGAGCATGCGATAAGCGGCTCAAAACGCACGAATTATGCGCTGATAATTAACTAAATTGCCAAACAATAGGCTAATTATAGAGTGTCTGGTGAGGATATACCTCAACAGAAAAATAAATATGTCTCAAAAAATATTCACATCGGGGAGGTGTCACCAACACACATCACGTTAGCATGTAAACACAATATACGTATGCAAGTTACTATAATCATCATTAAACAGCATACTCTAATATTGTCTTTAAAAATGGATGTACAAATCTGATAGGAAAATTTAAATAGTACATTCTTTGACATGTAATGACATAAGTACATAGTAAAGTTAAACTACATGACGATCCAGGACATATGCTCTGGTATTCCGAGGGTAAGTACACAATCTAGAACTCGTCATGCTGATACTAGTAAGGTAAGTCCTCAGCTCAACAATGACATTCTGAGAAAGTACAAGCAATATAATGCTAATTAATAACTAATATGCTTCATAAGGTACAATACATTATTAATAATTGTGGCTGTTTAGTAAACTAACGGCCCTTATATTAACTACTCAGTCCTCCTCTATCATCTTAAAAAACGAACAGAAGAAGATGACAACAAAGCACGATAGTGTGTACATATAGAGTAAGTACAGATGTGCTAATCTATTGTAGAAATATAGGTGTGTTATGACTCTGTAATATATGGAAATATAGGACAGAAGTATTAGTTGGAGTCATGTGGGCATCTAGACAAAATGTCAGCCATCACATTATCCGCACCACGGATAGCTCGTACCGTGAAGTGAAAAGGTTGAAGAGCTATAGCATATCGAGTGGATCTCGAACTCTTCAAATTCTTAGTCTGAATAGCTGTAAGAGCTTTCTGATCAGTCTCTAGAATGAAATGTGCGCCCAGGAGGAATCTTTGTAGCTTTAGAATTGACCAAACCATCGCTAACAACTCACGGTCTAAAACCGAGTAGTTCCTCTCTGCCGCATTTAGTTTTCTAGAAATGTACATAACAGGATGCAGAGTATTTGCATATTCTTGCATCAGTGCTGCTCCAATCCCAGTGGATGAAGCATCACTCCGAAGAACAAAAGTCCTATCAAGAGTAGGTAATCTTAAGATGGGAGGAGAAGAAAATATATTCTTGATTTGGTCTAGTGAAGATTGGCATTCTTCAGACCAACGGACCAGATTAGGCGAACCTTTCTTCAACAATGTTGATAGAGGTGCCATGATCGAAGATAAATTTGGAATAAATCTCCCATAAAATTGAATTAAACCTAAGAGACTCCTAACTTGTTTCTTCGTTTTAGGAACAGAGATGTTCAGTATTTTGGAAGTATTGTGGTCTTCTGTCTTCAAGAGACCATGACCAACACGATGACCCAGGAAAGAGATTTTCACCAAAACCAACAAAAGCTTTAGAAGGTTTTGCTGTCAAATTATTCTCACGTAGAGTGGACAGTAAGTCATATAACCCTAAATAGTGATCTTCCCAGGTATCACTGAAGAGACAGATGTCATCTAAGTATGCGATGACATCCGAACGATGTGACAGAATTCGACGCATCATGCAAACGAAAGTGGCAGGGGCGTTCATGAGACCAAAAGGCATAACATTCCATTGAAATAGACCCCTAGGTGTAGAAAAAAGCAGTAAGAGGTTTGGCATGCTCTGCTAAAGGCACTTGCCAATAACCTTTAGACAAGTCAAGTTTAGTGAAGAATCTAGAATTAGAAAGTCTAATCAGTAGATCTTCTAACAAAGGCATCGGTTCAGCATCGAACTTTGTGACCTGATTCAATTTGCGATAATCAACGCAAATTCGTATGTTCTTATCCTTCTTCCGGACAATAACCATGGAAGAAGAATATGGTGAAGTCGATGGTTCAATTATATTTAATTGAATCATTTCATCCAATTCCTTTTCCACTTGCGACTGAAAGTGTATAGGAATAGGATACGGCCTAACCCTAATTGGATTATTGTCGGTAAGAATTATGTCATGTTCTATGACATCTGTGTGTCCAGGAATGTCAGTGAGAACATCCTGAAATGTTTGTAACATCGACGAGACTTGTCGATGTTCGTCACCAGAAAGATTAGGAGAAACAGAAACGTTTTTTCCAAGATTCCGTGGAATGTAATGGAACCACTGGAAGGGGAAGATTGACATCTGAGAAGGTAGATTCCTCATCCTGTATGACAGACAGGGATGAATAATGACCGTGAGGTGCAGGAGCATCATCCGTTGCCTGGAAAATAGGCAGCAAATAGTCCGGACGTTCGTGAAATTCCGAAAGCATGTTTATGTGGAAAGTTTTATGCTTTCCATCAATATCGACCACATAGTCAACATCGGAAATCCGAGAGACTATTGCATACGGACCTTTCCATGCAATAAGAAGTCTATTTTCCCTACTGGGGAGTAGGACGAATGCTTTGTCACCTGGACAAAGTTGTCGTAGACATCTATTCTTGTTAGCAAACTGTCTTGCCTTCTCTTTAGCAATTTCTGATGAAGCAGTTGCTAGCTTACATGCCTCAATGATCTTTTGTCTAAGAGCAATGACATACTCATATGAGGATTGAGTTTCATCGCTAATATCATCGGCAGTGATGAGATCGTGTAATAAAGACATAGGGCCGCGTGGACGCGCGCCAAAGACAAGTTCGAAGGGAGAAAATCCTGTGTGTTCATTAGGGACTTCTCTATAGGCAAAGAGAGCCGCGGGTAAAACCCTGTCCCAATATTGAGGATGATCTTCAGTTATCTTACCAAGCAAAGTCTTGAGCGTTCTATTCAGACGCTCAACTAACCCATTAGACATAGGATGGTAGATACTACTGAGAGATCGTTCAATATGTAAGGTAGACATTACCTGTGACATAGTGTCAGATATGAGTTGAGTGCCATGGTCTGACAATATTTCTCTGGGGAACCCCAAGCGAGAAAATATCAACAAAAGAGCATCTGCGATATCTGTAGTAGATATGCTCTTAAGAGGAATAGCCTCTGGCCAACGTGTGCACATATCGACACATGTAAGGATAAACTGATGTCGTCTGGCCGACTTGACCTTAAAAGGGCCAATAATATCTATGGCCATTTTCTGAAACGGCCGAATAGGAATGTCAGCAGCCTGGATAGGCGCAGCATGTCGTGGTCCTCTAGATTTGACCTCCTGACATACCTTGCATGATCGGCAGTAAATACAAATGTCCTTATTGACAAAAGGCCAAAAGAAAGCCGCAAGGACTCTCGACTTCGTACGGGCAAAACCCATATGTCCAGCACATTGCGAGTCATGAGCATGTTGTAATATTTGGACTCTCATGCTCTTGGGAACAAGAATTTGCGAATGTGCCGACGTAGTCGAATCTTGTACCATACGTACAAGTACGCCGTTTCTCATTGCAATCCAAGATTTTCTATTTGTATCCTGATTCGGATCACCTTTCTTCGCAAGAACGAAGAATTTTTTTAAAGAAGGATCTTCTTCTTGCAATTTTATGAAAGAGTCACGAGTGATTACTAAGTGACTATCTTGGCTATCAACTTCATTATCACTATTCAGTGAAGTTTCGGGTGTTTGTAGAGCTTGTGCTCTTGTAACTACTGCATTTGTAGCTTGCATGTTATTATCTTCCCAAGCAGCAATCTGCTGTGGGGTACACTCCCTAACTCCGTGAATACGACCAATAATAAGGTCCGCAATAGGATTAGGTAAGAGACAAGCATGCACATCTCCAGTAAAGAAAGGAGTGGCAATGCGAATTACAGCAGTAGGATATTTTTCTAGAGTGCCGCCAAATGTGACACATTTAATAACCCTTCCTGTAGCACAAGATGGATCTACAAGCGATTGTCTAACACCAATAGTGGTGCATCCGGAATCGAAAAGTAGTGAGACCGGAGTATCATTAACAAGACCCTTATGTAGGATTAAAGAACCCCTCCCGTCATGCGCAACAGCAGCAGGAAGAGCGGGAAGTGGGTGACCACAACTCAAAGTAGTTATGGTACCCGGTTCGAATAAAGTACTGCATTGGGGCATTTGTTTGCTCTCTCAAAGTCAAAAGCAGAACCAGTGACAGCGTCAAAGTTTTTACTATCAACAACATGATTACAGGCTCCCTCAGTTTCCTGTTGTACAGCATTAGCCTGCTGATATCTCTTTTTTTTGTGTTGAGATCTACCCCCGACTATTATTACCTCTGAAGTTATCAAAGTTATTATTATCTCTGCAGTTATTATTGTCTCTATTGTAATTGTTATCCTGGTTCGAATTCCAGTTTCCACGATTACTATCATGTTCACATTGATGCGAACATCTATTTGTTTGGTTCTGAGGTCTTCGGCAGGAATAACCTCTATTACCATATCCTCTTTTTGAAATGCTTATAATTATTAGGGTGATAGTAACGAGTACTATCAGGTTGTCTCCAATTCTTCGAAGAAGAATCACCATGAAATTGATTTCCATGATTTTGACAGAAATTACCGCTACTCTTTCTATCAAAATTTTTGTTGGAATCTACGAGCAAAGTTTTGGCCATACGGAGCTGCCGAAGCAACTGGTAAACCTTCTTTCACCTTAGAGTTACCCATGGTTATGTGTGGGTGCGCAGTTACGTATTGGCAACAGAAATCTTCCATTTCTTTTATTGTTTTAGGTTTACGTTCATGAAGGAAAGCAAGGAAAGACTCATTGACAGACGACATGACTTTGTCTCTAAGTATTAAGTCCATAAGTCCTTCATAAGTTTTTTTCCGTCTTAGATAGTTCAACCCATCGTGAGAAAGTAATGCGTATTCTTGCAATAAACTCGGAGAATTCAACTCCATTTTCAGGTAACATGTTTTTTAAATTGTAGACGATAGCCGTCTTCGTTAAGCTGATATTTCTTTAACAAAGCGGCCCTGACAACCTCATAATTGTTCTTGTCAGGTTCATCCACCATATTTAATATACTTAGAGCTTTACCTGTCAGTATCCCTGATAACTGATAAACATATTTTTGCTTTGTCTATGTTATGAGCTGTACATGCTTGTTCAAATCTGTCCAGATAGAACATTATGTCATCACTGGAAGGACTAAATGTTGGTAACTTAATCTTAAAAGTATCATTATTAGCCTTACCAGAAGATGAACCCTTGTTTGAATCATTACCATTACTCATGCTCGTCAATTTCAATTTTTCCAACTCTAAAGCTAAGACCTTTTCTTCATGTTCCATTTTTGCTTTCTCTTTCCTCTCATCAGACTCTCTCTGTAATCTTCTTTCCTCAGCCTGAGCCTCTTTTTGAAGTCTTTCATTTTCAGCTTCTTTTTCAAGTCTTTTATTTTCAGCCTCTTTTTCAAGTCTTTTATTCTCAGCTTCTAGCTGGAGTTTTCTTTCCTCAGCTTCTGATTCCCTTTTTTGTTTTTTCCATTTCCATTTGGAATCTCTTTTCATCCACCTGCATCTGCAGTTTCTTTTGTTCAGCTTCCATCTGCAGTTTCTTTTGTTCAGCTTCCATTGCTTTATCATATCGAGCAGTTGCAAATTCTTCTAACTTATCACCAGTCTTCCCAAGCAATTTACCCTGCTCAATAAAGTGCTCAAATGTAGACATGTTGAGTAATATATAAGTCCAAAACCTGAAATAATTAACTAATTTATTTCAAACCTAAGTGTAACAAGTCTTAATTAAGCACTTGTATATTCACATCACCTTATATTATCCCAGTCTCTGTGGGAAACAAGTCTCCAATCAAAGAACTTGTATATGAAATATCAACAATCAATTCTTGATCATAAGTGCACTTCTCATTCAATAGTGCACGACACTATTCATCATTCATTTATCATCAGTGTAGTAGTAACAGTGCATTAGCATAGCCCATTAACTAATTACTATAACTGTAAACAATGACTATGTAAACACATGCAGAATGTAAACATTGAAAATGTAAACAATGCAAACAATGTAAACAATAACAATGTAAACAATAACAAAGATCAGCAACAATACAAAAACGTTCGCAGAAATCAACTAAAAATAAAGCAGAAATTAATGAAATATCACAAAAAATGTGACGATATCTGCGATAGAATTAAACAAAATACATGACACCACAGTGTATAAACAAAAATGTTGTATGAAACTAAATTATAGACAAGAGTAGGCTAACAAATACAAACAAATCAAAACAAAACTAAAGAATGCGAAATAATAACGAAAACAATATTAAAACATGTCATCACAGCTAACATAAATAGCAACAGAAGTCGCTTAGCAAATTCCAGTATTGGAAATTTGCAAACCTTACAGAAAACGCTCACAATAGACGACCTCTATGACGTGGCATAATCTAACGGAGACACCACCCAACCGAGAACCCGCTGAAATATAAACATATAAATATACGAATAACATATAAACATATAACATATAGAATGAGATGATACACAGAAGACTCAGCAGAAGTATAAGGGCACAGTTTACATACAAACAGGCCACTTAACTTATAGGCTTCCAATCGTAGAACAGCAGAAAAACGGATGTCAATCAACGTCCTAAAGAGCGAAGCTCCAACGATGATGGCACATCTGAACTGCTTCCACTGCTAACACGATGGTACAAGAGCTTCTGAAATACTGTGTGTTGAGTTGTTTCGGCACTTGACCTTCTAATCCAAAAGTAAGTTGATGGAAATCGGTACTTGGCCTTCTTCAGAAAACAACCCGTTTCAACCGGCACTTGACCTTCACAAAAACGACAGCACTGGAACCTTGACAGCAGCAACTTGCTTGACTTGCGTAAAAGATAACAGCAGTCCGAGTTATCCGGCAACATGTAACAACGCCGGGTACTGTCAAATTCTTGTTTCCGTCAAAAAGTTGAAATTTTGACTTTTACCGGGCAACGCCGAGTACTTTGAAAATTTTGAAGATGTTGACTGTATTGAAGAATGTTAATTTCTTGAAGGATGCTGATGAATTCTTGTTGAAAATGAAGTGGGTAAGGGACCCCGTGTTTGCTGGTACCAGAATCAAACCAGCTTATGGCCACCAAATGATGCGTGATGCCATATGATGATGGATGGTATCCGCATGTCTGGTTTTGTGTGGTGTGCAGATGTGTTCAGTCAAAACAATGTTCATACAAAAAATAACAGGGCAATCCACATAGGACGTCAGTAAACTCACGACGTATAAAGTCAATGATTCTTGTAACAGCCGTTGACGTTTTTCTTCATTATTTATTGTGGACGCCACACTGACCATGTTTACGCGAATATGTAGGCACATCAAACAGTCATTATCACAGCAACATTCAATACAGCAATAGACGGTAGACAGCATTACAATGATGAGTCAGATGCATGTTATATTTCAAAGTGCTGTAAATGTAGTCAGGTGAAAAACTCCATCCTTTTCTATAACAGCCAGGAGATAACCAGATGTATGAGATCAGTTCACTCTCCTTAGTTTGACTTCAGCAAGACAGACACGTCTGCCGAAGTATAAATAATGTCCTCAAAAATATCCTCTAGATAATAAAGGTTTTCCAAACCTAGTTCATTTAACAAAGTAGCAAGTAATGGTCCTTGGTACATGCATCAACCGATGCAGTACAATGCAGCGACATGTGAGCTGGGAAAAAACATCTCGTGACGACGACTTTCGAAGACAGGCTATGAATCGAAATCGCTCACGACCCAAAAATCGATAGAGTTAATGAAAAAGTCAATTTACCTTGCTTTCAAGAAATACAGAAATATCACGCCTCCCGGCATGTGCAAATACACTAGAGGTATTATCCCGAATAAACGAAATATCCATAAGAGGACTACACATCCCTGACAGAACAAAAAAATAGCGGAGATCCCCTCTTCAACGAGGCATCTCTTTCGCCATTCCAAATCGCTCACTCCACTAGTGGTGGGCGGAAACCGATCGACCAAGAAGCAAGACAAGTCATGCGCAGTCCAGCGCAAAATGACCACAGCTCAAACTTAACTGCATTCGATACCAACGCGAGAAGACAAATGCTTACCGAGAAAAGTGACTATAAATTTCAAGCAGTTGTTGCCCTTGCGTTATAAAATAGATATTGAAATAAAACGATGTTGCGAGAATTTATCACGCAACAGATATATATTGTTTTCAATTCCAAATAATATGAACAACTGCCGATATGAGAAAGTGGCATCACATTTGTCAAATCATTGTAAATAGGGACAATCACAATTATGCATATACGTTAAACAAAAAAATAATAATAATAAATAAATAAATACATAAATAAATAAAAGAAAATAATAAAAAATTAAAAAATATTTAAAAAAAAAAAAAACAAAAAAAAAAAAAAAAAACGAACAAAATCAAGAAGACACTGAACAAGAATATTATTAAAGTGGAGAGGTGTAAAGGCCTGGTGGTTCCAGTTATATAACTGACTTTAACAGATATTTAATTGACTTTCATCTGTTAAAAGTCATATGTATTGTAAGACCAGCATCAGACCTTCACATTCCCAGCCACTATATATTAACATTTGTTCGTGTTAAATATTGGTTGACTATATTATGCAGTTCCCTAGGTCTGTCTATTCTTAACACCTCTTCTATATTTTTAATTAAGTTTGATGCTTCCAAATAATCTAATATTGGTATTCTCATTTGTTCATACCTCTTACATTTTAACAAGAGCCTTTTCCTGAAAAGTAGGCGGACATTTAAAAAAAAAAAAAAATTTTTTTTTGTTCGTTTTAGCGAGACGCGTCCCCTTTCAACTCAATCGGTTATGATGCGTCGCATGTCCAAATATAAAAGACATTTAGGTCTAATAACATTAATAACATAATGAGTAGGTGGAAATGTGTCAATGTTCGTTATATTAAATAAATAATATACGTAAAGGCATGTTGCACGCACTCGTGAGAAATAGACAACATTCAAAACAGCAGAAGTAATAGGTTTAACGGGGACTCGAACCTAGGATCATCCGAACGGCACCACCGCCTCGCTACACGAGTGAATCGTGACTAATCACACTGCCATCTAGGCACCACTAATTATTTATGTCATTGGTCGTTATGTTTCACTTAGTTCATAAGAAACAATTAATGTGTCGATTGTGCGTGTGGAGTAATCGCCCTAGTGTAAACTCTCGCATTACTTTATTAAAAATGATTACTTTTATGCTTTACTAAGTGAAAAAGACACCATAGAAAGAACACATTGGTAGCTTTTCTACCATTTGACTGTTTCTTTTCTTCTTCTCTACGTTTATTTGATTTTCGTTTGTTGAGTTTTTGCGTGTCTTTAGCCTGACGAAGATTATTTTGTCCGCTGACATTAGAACTGTGTGTTTTGGTTCATTATTTACCCGTAAGCTCCCCGCGGAGAAGGAGTGAGCAACCCTGGAAGCTGTGGGGGACATACTTTAGAACCACTGAGTTCTTTAAAGATCGACCTTGATAAAATCATGTTATGTTTTCACGTTATTTAGAAAATTGGAAAACAGTGCAGCCTCATTGGTAACTTGATTTGGCTTTGAGGACTCATCATTGCACGTGGACAACTCCATCAGTGCTCCGATCTCCTCCCTTAGATCACACACAGTGCACGAACTCCGTAGCACCGGCGAGAATCCCACCGGATGTATATAGGAATCGCACATTCTATAAATATTTTTGTGGTGAGTAGGTTTCTATATTTTTATTTTGCCAAGGCAGCGGCCTTACGGCCTACTCTTTACGATTTCCAAATGCCGTGGGATTTTTAACGTGCGCAACTCACACACGGGACCTCCTATTTTTTCGCCCATATCCGAGAAGGCCAGGCATCCAATCTCACTACTCGGGAGACCAGGGGAGCGTTTGACATCATTAGTACCACTGGTTCTGAAAAATAATTTCCATAAATTATATTACTTCTACTGGCAATCGAACCCAGTCCGCCATACATCTTTGCCACTCCGACCCCCATTGCAACTTATTTCTGCCGGACGTTCTCCCTCCTACAATTTAGTCGACAGAGTGTTGAACAATTCAAACTAAATGATATTTTACCTAATATTTACTTCACCCCAAACAAAAGATAGCTTGCTGTCTTATGTAGTTCACGAATAAAGCGAATTTTAGTCAACCAACTTGCGAGTTTTAACTGGGAATGTTGAGAAAGTACCTTTAATCGTTGTAGTGGTGTTGATGGTATTGTATGATGGTGATATTACTAAATGTAATTGTATGAGGCCAGCTGTGAAGGCTCCTGAGATAAAATGTAGTTGTGACTTGTCAGAAGGCCTTTCTTGCTACCACTACGACCTCACACTTAATTTTTTTTTAATGAATGTGGCTACGTAAAGTGTCTAGGGTTATGATATGTAGTGTGGTGTAATAGGTTATAGATATACCCACAGATATTTAACAAGACTAATAATATTAATAAATGTTAAAATACACTGAACTAACTCACGTGTGTAAAATTTCTTGATAGAATTATATTACATTTATTTTGTTCTGTATCAATTTTTTAGGTTGACCAGAACTTAAAAGGATTTAGAAATTATGAAAGAAATGCATGGAATATTATATCATAAATGCAATAGTGTACATATATATATGTACTATACTAGTTAGTTTTATTAAAATGTTCTAGTAGTCATCTACTTGGGAGGATAGTTAATGTTTGTGCTGTTGGGGTGGCCTCATCACACCTGTCTATATTGACTACACAGTGTCCAGAAAATGGTGGGAATTTTTATGGGGTTATTAGTAACTAAACGGTGTTGGTGAATGTCCAGCAGACCAGAGGCTCACTCATCTTGTGGTTGTAGCTCTGGTGCTGAAATCTGGTGGTCCCACCTCTCCGTGCTGGCGGGCAATAATGGTGGTCTCTGTCACAAGTACTGCACAGATACACTCGAGTAAAGTCACCAACTGAATAGACACTGCTTGGTTGACAACAGAAACTCACAGCTCTGCAATCAAAGTATGGGCCATGTGTCAAAATCTATTCTCTACCCACGTCTGGACACAACACTGACACAACAACCACATCATACAGACAGGTCAGATCTCTCTGACCAAACAGCACATTTACCATGGTGGGTTTACATCAGATAGATCCTCCCAGACTATAGATTCTGAAAAATATTTATTAGTTTTCTGCCCTAAAAGAGGATAGGTAATATGTTTGTTTATTCTCAACACTTGATCTGTCTTGCCTAACTCTTGCTGGAGTTTATGTACACCGTTGGTCCCTAGACCCTGACTTGGGCGGGGGGTCTAGAGCAAATCCCTACTTGTTTGTAAGGCTAGATTTCGATATGGCAGTATCAAATCACTCAAACATGAAACAATATTCAAAATATATATAAGGAAATAATTTCAATCTTACCAGATTATGAATAAATAACACAGAATTGCTAGCAAAACTCAGCTGAGCTGCTGGCTATAGTATGGCGTCCCTAAACTTCTTACACTTTCTTTCATATGGAAATCACCACACTTTAAAATCTGTGTCTATCACTGAACAACTATTGAAGAATGGCCCCACTTTCGCGTCTGAGCGCTAATGATATGATTGTCTGTGGCCAATCACTGCCTAGGTTTATTTGAATTTCAAATTTCCTACCATAAAGTCATTTCAGTCATGCTTCAGTCAAGTATGGATGGTTATCTGTTAGTCTGTCCGTCTCTACTTGTGTTTCTACAAAATGTACTTGATTTTTGAACCAACCTTTCTCTCCCCTCCAAAATTTTGTCGTTAAAAGTTATTTTTAGACACAGCCACCACAATATCCCCTCTCCTCCATACCAAGTAGATTTGAACACCTGCGTCTCGAGGTCGTGTTTTTTTGTGCAATTAGCGACACTTTTAGATTCAATACAGTCTGTCGATGATGTGAACAACACTGTCTTTTGTCATTATCTTCAATATTATCTATCCGTCTGTAAAATTAAGAACATATTAGTTCACTGCTCAGAATAGGCCATCCGGCCAGCTAATTTTTATATTCCTAACATTAATATTAAGAAAAAAGTACTTTTTAATTTTTGTAATATTCCTAACATCTGCGTTTAGCCGCTGAATTCAAATCAAGGCCTTGGTATCGCGCAAAAGCGTCCAATAAATGACTGTGGCGTAACATATCTATGGTCCCTTCTGTCGAGTTGCTTACTTTTTATGTCAACTTGGGAAACGTGACTTTTCTCCGTTTCCCCCCCAATTGCGTTCCTTAGCCTTTCTAGTCTCACGCAATCTTTCCAGTCATATTTTTTTTTTTTTTTTGATCCGCCGTTCCCCTCCTGTCTAGCAAGTCAATTTTTATGGAGGATGATGACCCGCGGTCTAGGCGATCATGTACTATTCGCAGCCTACGCATTATGTTTTTATCCTTAAATGTTATCTTTGGAGGGATTTTACCGTTGTATCTCTGTCAATTTCACTACACATCTCCCCACTTGAAAACATGCCTATGGCAAGTTCCAAAACCAGCGATACACATAGGTAAAATTACTCCTCACGTCTGCCACTACTCTAATTTTGATCACAGGGGTGCCGACTGAGGAAATCTGCACCGACATTTAATTTGCCTGGGATATATTGGATACTAAACTGATAAGGTTGAAGCAACAAAGACCACCTCAGCAATCTTGCGTTTTCATGCTTAGCCTGAGACAAGAACACGAGAGGCTGATGGTCCGTCTCCACCACAAAAGTCCTACCATACAGATAGATTTGAAACTTCTTTATTGCCCAGATTAATGCTAAACATTCTTTTTCGCTTGTGGAGTATCCTTGTTCCGCCCTATTCATTTGCGGCTTGCATAAGCGACTGGTTTCAGTTCCCCATCAGGTGAAGATGATCTTTGCAACAAAGCCCCTCCGAGTCCCACATTACTTGCATCTGTTCTTAAGACAAAGTCCTGTGTCAAGTCAGGCAGTTTGAGAATAGGCTTGCTAGTGAGTTTTTCCTTTAACTCTTGGAACGCTAGTTTACATTGTGCAGTCCAAATAATTTTATCTGGAAGTCCCTTGCGAGTCAGATCAGTCAGAGGAGCACAAATAGCGTTAAAATTCTTGATGTATTTCTGATAAAATCCGCATAACGACACAAATGATCGCACGTCCTTTTTTGTTTGCGGCCTAGGTGCTCTCTGCAGTTTTTCCAAGTTCTTAGGATCAGGGGTCATATTACCCTGATATACAGTGTGTCCCAAGAATTCCAACTCTTTGCATCCAATACAACATTTTGTTGGCCTAGCAGTTAAGTTCGCTTCCCGAAGTCTATCAAACAACATCTCCAGAGCTTCAATGTGTTCTTCAAATGTCTCGGTGGCGACGAGAATATCATCCATGAAATTTGTGATACATGGGTTATTCAGGGGATCCAACAATTTGCGCATCATCCTTGAAAACACACTCGGAGCATTTTTCAGTCCGAATGGTAGCATATTGAATTCATAATGTCCATCCGAAGTGCTAAAAGCCAAATAAGGTCTCACTTCAGGCTTCACTGGGATCTGGTAATAGCCTTTACTAAGATCCACCTTTGAAAAGTATTTTGCCTTGTTCAGTCTGGCAAATAACTGTTTGGTGTCTGGTAATGGATCCACTTGTCCTTCTGTGACAGCATTCAGTTTCCTGTAATCTATGCACAGTCTGTGTTCCCCAGACGGTTTTCTCAACAAAACGACACTAGAACTAAAAGATGATTCACTGTGCGAAATAATCCCCTCCTTCAACAAATACTCTATTTCTTCCTTCAATGCCTTCTCCTTCGCGAACGGAATAGAATAGGCTCTCATACAGATTGGGTTTGAGTCTACCAGTTTCATGTCATACTGTAGCAAATTTGTATGGCCTGGTTTATCTGTTAATACATCTGTATGTTCCTCCAGAACTTGTTGAACTCTCTCCCTCTGGTTTTTAGTCAGGTGCTTACTGACTTTTACCTGTGCTGCGGTTTCACAAGGATGTAATGGGTATTCATGTGAGGTGAGTGGTTCTTTTTGCATCTGGGTTGCAATAGCCAAGGTCAATAAGGGGGTGCTTTCCTGGAGTGGTCTGTCCAGATACTTCTTTAACAGGTTTACATGATAAACTTTTTCCTTCCCCTTTTTGTCAATTTTATAGTTTGTTCTAGACACCTTCTCTAGAACCGTATATGGACCTTGCCAACCAATTTGTAATTTATTCTGGCTTCCGGGTAGTAGAAGCAGCACCTTCTCTCCGACTGCCAGTTCCCTGTCCTTTGCCTTCCTATTAAAATATGCTGCATGTTTCTTCCTGGCTTGTTTCAAATTATCATTTGCCAGTTTCCATCCAGCTTTCAAACGATTGGTCAGTTCGTTCACATATTGATAAGATGAGGTAACAGTCTCTTCCGCCTTCTCATCTGTCCAGGTCCTTAATAAATTACATCTGGATCTTTAATTTATCATACGTATTTTTCCTGGAACCCGTCGGGTCCCGTCCATTAGAAGCTTTATAATGAGGACTTTTCTTCCTAGAATCATCACTCACAAATCGACCACTACCACTTTTTTTCTTGGCTTTATCTCCCCACTTTAGATTGCTTATGAGAGATCTTCGCTCTCTTTTCTGTTCTTCCAGCTTATATAATCCTGACCGAGGGATTGTCAGATTATTCTGGGTTAAATTTCTTCTTTGTACTTGTCGCATAGTGGCCATGTTAATCCATTCAAGTGACGACTGGGTGTGAAAAGGGGGCTCCCATTCCACTTTGTCTACCTGAGTATAATTAGTTTTCCTTTCAGGCCTAAAGTTGCCCCGTGGCGTTTCTAGGTCCTGCACATATTTTCCCTTTGTGGGTGTTCCCTCATGAAATACGCCACATGCTTCTACAAAGTTTTCAACATCGACATTTACGTCGGGCCAATAGTATTTTCGAGCAATCTTTTGGCAGATGGTACCGACTTTCTCATGGTCACCATCTTTTCCAACATGTAAGCTCCTTATTAAGTTTGCCCTATATATCTTGGGAAGAACTAACTGTCCGTGACCAGTGGATCTAGTTCCTGTCTTCCTGTATAATAGTTTGTTCTTCATGAAATATTCCCCCTTGCTCGGAGGTGTGTGGCATTTGGGCAATTTTTTTAAAACAGGGCTTGAGTGTCCTATCCTCAGCCTGCGCCTTCCTCATCTCCTCTGGATGAGCATTTATAGGTTCACCTTCTTCCTCCTTCTTCTGTGACCTGGTCTGCACTGTCGCCATGATCACAGGTTTCTCGGGATTCCCCAAGAAGACGTATCTACACCCCAATATCAGAGGGTAGATTGGTTCATCTATCACTGCTGCTCTGATTTCTCCTTCCACATAGCGAGTTTTCACCGTTATCCTTGCGATGGGAAGTGTCATGAGTGGTATGTCCTTAGTCGCCCCTTGTATTTCCACTGTTTCTGTGGTATACTGACTTGGGTCCACTAGGCTAGACTTCACAACTGAATCATAATCCAAACCTGTATCATAAAGGCACCTTATGGTGACCCCATTACAAATAACATCCTCACAAACTGGGGGGTGATAAGGTTCCTGTTGTCCATTAGGATTACCCTTTAATCTTTGCGTCCCCGACTTCATTGCAGCAATGTTTGAAGGTTTCCTTCTACAAAATTCGGTGTTATGGTTATCCTTCTTGCACCATTTACACCATCTTTTTCCTTGGTTCAACGGTTTTCTTTCATTGAACTTTTGGTCATTGAACTGTGAGTTTCTGTCGCGATAGTCATTTCTTGGCCGCTCAAAGTTTGTCCTACCTTTATTTCCCTGCTCTCTATTATCAAATTTATTAAATTGCTGTGGAGCTTTAAAATTGTCTATGTGCTTCTTTTTAGCACCACTTACCTCTGCCTGAGCTGCCTGATACCTCTCAGCAACATTTAAAATTTCCCCCAACTTCTCTGCACCTTGTTCCATGAGAAATTTTCTCATGTCTGGAGCCATGGACTCTCTCAATTGCTCAATCATGATCATTTCTTTAAGATCTTGGGTCTTCCCCAGAGCCGTCCATTTCTCCAAATAGGTTTCTATTCTGGCAGAGAATTGGTGGTATGTCTCCCCAGACAACAGTTTGGCATTTCTAAATTTCTTACGATAAAATTCACCATTCTTCTCGTACCTTAATAACAAAGCCTGCTTTAACATGTCATAATTGTCTTGGTCTTCCCTGTTCATTTTAGCAAATACTTCATAAGAAGTACCCCTCAATCCTTGTGATAGCTTTAAACTCCACCTCTCTCTCTCTAGCCCATATGTAGTAGCTAATAACTCAAAACGTCCTAGGTACCCCTCTATGTCATCGTCTTTTTCAACAAAATGGTCTAAATGAAACCCCATAGCTGAGTTTGAGGCTCCCAGACTAGGCGTAGCATCTGAGGCAAAAGGGCTGGCACCATTTTCAGGGGCCGGGCCTTGTAATTCCAGCTCCCTTAGTCGTAATTCGTGCTCCCTCTGCAACCTTCTATCTTCTGCCTCCCTTTCGGCAGTCAACCTTTTTTCTTCTGCCTCCCTTTCGGCCTTTTTATCTTCTGCCTCCCTTTCGGCCTTTTTATCTTCTGCCTCCCTTTGCTGTCGTTTTTCTTCTGCCCAATCTGCAGCCTCTTAATTTCTCTATCAGCCTCTAACCTCTTCTCTTCAGCTAACCTCCTTTCTTCCCGTTCAATATATTTATCACATTCAGCCGTTACGTATTGAATTAAAATTTGACCATCCATTCCCATCTCCTTCGCGGTGAGCACAGCAGCTGATCTAAATTTTGCCAGCTCCGCCATACTTTTTAGACAATATAATAATATACAAGCTAAATCTCTAACCCGTAAATACACTAAGTACTTCTTATGACTATAGTCTAACTAATTCTAACTAACCAGTTAACTAATTAATTATTACTGGCTGTGAAGATTCACCAACTTTTATCTGCAGGGACACTTTTAATGTTAAAGGGAATTTTACAATTTATTTCCCTACTTTTATTTCTCCCACCAGGAGATCCTAATATTACTGTTGGGCTAATTATCCACTGGACAAGACCCCAATATATGTAGTGGTGTTGATGGTATTGTATGATGGTGATATTACTAAATGTAATTGTATGAGGCCAGCTGTGAAGGCTCCTGAGATAAAATGTAGTTGTGACTTGTCAGAAGGCCTTTCTTGCTACCACTACGACCTCACACTTAATTTTTTTTTAATGAATGTGGCTACGTAAAGTGTCTAGGGTTATGATATGTAGTGTGGTGTAATAGGTTATAGATATACCCACAGATATTTAACAAGACTAATAATATTAATAAATGTTAAAATACACTGAACTAACTCACGTGTGTAAAATTTCTTGATAGAATTATATTACATTTATTTTGTTCTGTATCAATTTTTTAGGTTGACCAGAACTTAAAAGGATTTAGAAATTATGAAAGAAATGCATGGAATATTATATCATAAATGCAATAGTGTACATATATATATGTACTATACTAGTTAGTTTTATTAAAATGTTCTAGTAGTCATCTACTTGGGAGGATAGTTAATGTTTGTGCTGTTGGGGTGGCCTCATCACACCTGTCTATATTGACTACACAGTGTCCAGAAAATGGTGGGAATTTTTATGGGGTTATTAGTAACTAAACGGTGTTGGTGAATGTCCAGCAGACCAGAGGCTCACTCATCTTGTGGTTGTAGCTCTGGTGCTGAAATCTGGTGGTCCCACCTCTCCGTGCTGGCGGGCAATAATGGTGGTCTCTGTCACAAGTACTGCACAGATACACTCGAGTAAGTCACCAACTGAATAGACACTGCTTGGTTGACAACAGAAACTCACAGCTCTGCAATCAAAGTATGGGCCATGTGTCAAAATCTATTCTCTACCCACGTCTGGACACAACACTGACACAACAACCACATCATACAGACAGGTCAGATCTCTCTGACCAAACAGCACATTTACCATGGTGGGTTTACATCAGATAGATCCTCCCAGACTATAGATTCTGAAAAATATTTATTAGTTTTCTGCCCTAAAAGAGGATAGGTAATATGTTTGTTTATTCTCAACACTTGATCTGTCTTGCCTAACTCTTGCTGGAGTTTATGTACACCGTTGGTCCCTAGACCCTGACTTGGGCGGGGGGTCTAGAGCAAATCCCTACTTGTTTGTAAGGCTAGATTTCGATATGGCAGTATCAAATCACTCAAACATGAAACAATATTCAAAATATATAAGGAAATAATTTCAATCTTACCAGATTACGAATAAATAACACAGAATTGCTAGCAAAACTCAGCTGAGCTGCTGGCTATAGTATGGCGTCCCTAAACTTCTTACACTTTCTTTCATATGGAAATCACCACACTTTAAAATCTGTGTCTATCACTGAACAACTATTGAAGAATGGCCCCACTTTCGCGTCTGAGCGCTAATGATATGATTGTCTGTGGCCAATCACTGCCTAGGTTTATTTGAATTTCAAATTTCCTACCATAAAGTCATTTCAGTCATGCTTCAGTCAAGTATGGATGGTTATCTGTTGGTCTGTCCGTCTCTACTTGTGTTTCTACAAAATGTACTTGATTTTTGAACCAACCTTTCTCTCCCCTCCAAAATTTTGTCGTTAAAAGTTATTTTTAGACACAGCCACCACAATATCCCCTCTCCTCCATACCAAGTAGATTTGAACACCTGCGTCTCGAGGTCGTTTTTTTTTGTGCAATTAGCGACACTTTTAGATTCAATACAGTCTGTCGATGATGTGAACAACACTGTCTTTTGTCATTATCTTCAATATTATCTATCCGTCTGTAAAATTAAGAACATATTAGTTCACTGCTCAGAATAGGCCATCCGGCCAGCTAATTTTTATATTCCTAACATTAATATTAAGAAAAAAGTACTTTTTAATTTTTGTAATATTCCTAACATCTGCGTTTAGCCGCTGAATTCAAATCAAGGCCTTGGTATCGCGCAAAAGCGTCCAATAAATGACTGTGGCGTAACATATCTATGGTCCCTTCTGTCGAGTTGCTTACTTTTTATGTCAACTTGGGAAACGTGACTTTTCTCCGTTTCCCCCCCCAATTGCGTTCCTTAGCCTTTCTAGTCTCACGCAATCTTTCCAGTCATATTTTTTTTTTTTTTTTTTTTGATCCGCCGTTCCCCTCCTGTCTAGCAAGTCAATTATTATGGAGGATGATGACCCGCGGTCTAGGCGATCATGTACTATTCGCAGCCTACGCATTATGTTTTTATCCTTAAATGTTATCTTTGGAGGGATTTTACCGTTGTATCTCTGTCAATTTCACTACAATCGTCAGGACACCGCATTTTTAAGTGCCGAAAGGAAAGATCTATTATAGTGCGCAATTTACCTAGTTGAAAATAAAATTGTTTCCCTCTTCCGCAAAATAGAGATCTACCAAATGATCGACTGGGATCTACTGGTAGAATAATATGCCTGCTGTAGAGCATATACCTTCATTGAGTTCACACATAGCTCTCATGTCTTGTTCCATCCATTCAAGCCTTTTTCATATCTTCTGTAACAATTCTTCTCTGCAGTACTCTCTTTTAAGCCTCATAGATCATCATAATTTTCCTGTTAGCTGCCTTTGGAACTGCATCATTACAGCTGGCTACTGTGAAGACTGCACCAAAATAACTCACGTGGTCTTCTTTCCAGCAATTGTTTTACATATGGAGGTTACCAGACCTTTAGGCAGCCTCTAAGATGATTTCTTCTAATGTTTTTTCCTAATTTCGTGTTCTACTAGTATTTTTCGGCTTCTTTCAATCATTGTCCTATTGGTGATCTTAGTATATCAGTTTAGCCTTTTCAACCCCAGGTATTTGTAAGTTTTACGAGGCGTCAAAATGGATGCCAAATTTCCTCCTTCTTGTAAATATAATACACACACGCATGCATCATCGCATACATATAATAGATGAGAAGATGACGATGGCGTTGGTTTGTACACATATTGAAAAAACTGGTGATAACATTACCAGACAATCCCTGGTATCCACATGGTAAGAAAGGTCCTAAGAACACACGGAAAAGAGAACGGGAGACAGACATGAAAGGACATTGAGATGATGGCACGTGACATAAAGACTTGGCATACGTTTGCTGAGGCCTGTGCTGCTTTGGGAGTTAAACCATGAAGGGGTAGAATTACTTATTTACTTAGTCGTTCCCCTTCTACCGTGAGGTGTAGAGGTTTGGAAGAGAGAGCGCCAGACTATTCTATCAGCTGTCTTCTTCCTGGCCTGGTTCCATTCTAGTCCTCGGTCCTTCAAAGATTGTCTAATGTTGTCCTCCCAGCGGACTCTGGGTCGTCCTGGAGGTCTGGATCCTTGGCTCTTTGTTTCCCATGCTTGTCGTGGTAGCCGATCTTCTCCCATTCTGCAGACATGGCCAAACCATCTTAGTTGGGACTGTTCTATTTGGGTCTGCAGCGGATGAGATTTTAGGCCGTGACGGATCGTCTGGTTGCGGACCATGTCTCTTCTTGTTACTTCAACCACTTTCCTCAGATACCTCATTTCTGAGGTTTGGTAGGGGTAGAATACGACACCTAAAGCCAAATGTGACCAGATAAAGCAACATCTAACAGGATTGTGTCCATCACTTTTCTGTACCGTATAGACAAGCGCAAATCATGCATCGCGAATTTATGATGGCGAATGACGGTACGCATTGAAATTACGGAATCACGCCTACGCTTGAAATCATCATTGAAAACAGCCATTGGCACGAATCACATTTGTTATCTAACCCGTACCGGTATGCGTGAGTTCTGTCGTTATTAATCAATTTTATTTAATTAATATTATGTCTTCCACAGGCCGGCCTGGTAGCCGCTTGAAGGCCTCCGTAACACGGACACAAGACATGAAGCCAGGATGCCACTATGTTAATCCAGGGGAGGATGATCAGATGGTGAGGTTGCTTGTCTGTCTTTTATGGTGTCTGTTTTATATCTGACTACGCGTTTTATTTTTTTAATCGTGCGATTCGGACTCCTCCGATAGATCAGTGCCTTCATGACAGAATTTTGCGATTTTATTTTTGAGCGTAAAATACGTTGTTCAGCAAATGACTGCCTGCGATATCTGCGCCAGATGATCAGATTGTTCACCCGGAGTGAAGAGCTGTGATAAACCGCTATCGCGTGGGGTTCTATCTATTCAAAAACACTAAGTCACTTCAGATGATCAGATTGTTCACCCGGAGTGAAGAGCTGTGACAAACCGTTATCGTGTGGGGTTCTGTCTATTAAAAAACACTAAGTCACTTCAGATGATCAGATTGTTCACCCGGAGTGAAGAGCTGTGACAAACCGCTATCGTGTGGGTTCTGTCTATTCAAAAACACTAAGTGGGTTCACCCGGAGTGAAGAGCTGTCTATCGTCATTCAAAAACACTAAGTCACTTCAGATGATCAGATTGTTCACCCGGAGTGAAGAGCTGTGACAAACCGCTATCGTGTGGGTTCTGTCTATTCAAAAACACTAAGTCACTTCAGATGGTCAGATTGTTTACCCGGAGTGAAGAGCTGTGACAAACCGTTATCGTGTGGGGTTCTGTCTATTAAAAAACACTAAGTCACTTCAGATGATCAGATTGTTCACCCGGAGTGAAGAGCTGTGATAAACCGCTATCGTGTGGGGTTCTGTCTATTCAAAAACAAATAGCCATTTCAGATGGTCAGATTGTTTACCCGGAGTGAAGAGCTGTGACAAATCGCTATCGTGTGGGGTTCTATCTATTAAAAAACACATAGCCTCTTCAGATGGTCAGATTGTTTACCCGGAGTGAAGAGCTGTGACACACAGCTATCTATTAAAAAGCACGTAGCTGCTTCATATTGTTCCTTGTTGTAATGTTCTGTATTGTTTTCTGTTGTTATTATTACAAAGCAGTCCTTGTTCTGGAACCCCCGGGTAAAAAGGAAAAGAGAGACACCTGACAACTCATGAGAAATGGAATAGGTGAAAGACTTAAAAAAAGGACAAAGACATCATCATCATTATCATCATCATCTTTACCATTCAGTTTCCCATGGAGTATACGCCTCCAACAAACGTATGCCAAGTCTTCCTGTCCTGTGCCATCAGCTTAACATCTTTTCATTCTTCCTTTACCCCCTTTCATTTCTGTCTCCAATTTAGAATATTCATCACCATCGTAATTTTCCTGTCCCCATCTCTCTTCTCCATGTGTTCTTTGGTATTCCACTACCTCATTGACCTTGAGGATTCCAGAACAAGGACTGCCTTGAAGCATTACAAAGCAGACATGAAAGAACTGAAATGGATAACACTAGACAGTAGAATATGTAATAATCTGATTAAAAGCCTATGCTTTGTAGGAGGCTGAAGGGAAATGTTAATGATATTGACCGTGATGCAGATATGTTTTATTTCAGCAGCTTTCTCTTCTATCCTCAGGAAATTGTTGGCTACCGGAGTCACAAACTGAAAAAAGCTTTGACCTGCGTCGCTTATGTCTTCACATTGACCCTTCTTCGGCTGCTGTTTTACTGGTTGACAAACCTGATGCTGTATTCCAGCTACGTTATGTGTCCATTACAGGAAGCCGAGAAAGTTTTGCTGAAGGTACGCCCTACTTCATTGAATTTAATACATCATACATATGATGACTGTTCATTTCAACCGTTCAAGATAAAAATGACAAGGTGTTAGATTTAGCATCAAGTAGATGTTTATCTACCCCTTGTAATTTCCGGAAGGGAGGGGAAGGGGAAGGGTGATCTCTGAAAATATAAATAAAGAATAGAATCACTACTGTCTCAGACATGTTATACACAGGGACCAGAGCTGTGGAGCCGGAGTCGTGGAGCTGGTCATATTTTTGTTAGTGGAATCGGATTCGGTAAAAAAAAATGTCCCCACCGACTTTTACGAGATTAAAGTGAAGGCAGATCCATGTTTGATCCATGTAAGTAAGAGAGGCAGTTAAAATATGTGAAATAACATTTTAAAGTAGTAGAACTCCTAAAACCACTTTCATGTTAAAGTACATTCATTTTTACATAATGTAGGAAAATTTCAGTTGCTTCTGATCACAAATAACGTTTTTAACACAATTGGAAATTTGTTGGCACATTTAGAAAAAGCACACAAGAAATGAAAATAAACTATATACACTGTCAATTTTCTCGTCATTGTTAAAATGAAACTATCTTGCCTCAAGGTGTTTGGCAAAGCAGTCATTTGTGTGCAGGTGTGGATGATTTGTTATTTTGTATTACTGTATGAATAGATTAAAATGTAGTCTGCGAAAGCCACATATTCATTTATGCTCACACATAACCATACTTCTACATATAATTCCATATAAGTACATAATTGTATGCCATATCACTAGTTTAAAAAAAAAAAATGTAGTCAGAGTCGGACTTCTACAATTCCTGGAGTTGGAGAATTTGTTGGCCGACTCCACTACCTTGAAAGAGACTAATGATTTTATATTTAAAATTTCCCGTAGTCATTTTGACTTAAGAGAGATATTACGGTGTAACATTCATTCATGCATTCACCTGTGTAGTTCCCAGGTGTCTCTGAAGAGACACAGAAAGAATATACCTCAAATACGATGTAAAAGGAAAATAATATCATGCTCCCAAAGAAGCTTAGGCCTTCAACTTCCACATGCTAAATCCTCCTGTCACGTGCCATCAGCTCAAGTCTTCTCCACATCTTCCTTATCATTTTCACTTTTGTCTCCAGCTCTCTTCTCCGTCTGTTGTTGTGTGTGTGGTCTACCTCTGGTTCTCTTTCCCTGGGGATTTCAGAACAAGAACTGCCTTGTAACACTATCAACAGGTTTCCTCAGTATGTGTCCTATCCATCGCCATCGTCTTCTTATCTCTTGTTCCACTAGCGCTTGTCTGCTTCTTCTCATCAGTTCCACATTGGTGACCTTGCCCCACCATTTTAATCCTCTATCCTACGCAAGGGCCTATTTATGAACGTCTGTAGCTTTTTTGGTTGTTGTTTTTGTTGTTCTCCAAATTATGTTATTAATAGGGTATCATAATATTAGAAATGCCTTGTGTAGTTCCTATCGGTCTGTGAGTAAGCAAATAACGAATAGTACAACTGTTTCCTCAGACATGCCACAAGAGGTGACCACTGTGAGTTTGGGCATGGGGATGACAATCTCATCATGTAAAACAAATAGCTAAGGAAAACACTGCTGCAAAATTACATGACTGCTTCGGTTTAGGCTTCTTGCAAGATGGCCAGCTACAGTGGTGGCTACTTGCTCCACAGGGAGCGATGAGAAAATTAATTGATGGAGATGAGAAGCTGTAGGAATTAGGGTCAAGCAGATGAGATGCTGTTAGGACCACCACTGTAGAAGTTCCCCTTACCAAGAAACCAGTAGGAATTAGGGTCAAGCAGATGAGATGCTGTTAGGACCACCACTGTAGAAGTTCCCCTTACCAAGAAACCAGCATTAAAGCACTTGTATGCTTTTGCAAAGGTGGTTTGTGTAGTTGTTTGTTTTTACTTGATGAGATTGCCAGCACCATGGGGCATCATGTTAGGCAACCCTCATCATCCTCATAGTCAGTCATGACTTGAAGAGGCTACTACAGGCCTGTAAACCTTTATCTGAAATCCTTGGGAACAGTTTTGTTTCAGAAACCAGATTTGGGTTGCAAATGTCACCCAAATCACCTTCGAAAAGTAGCTCAAAATATTACAAATTTCCAAAATAACCAGAAATCACCCAAAAAGTTATCAAAGTAGCCCAGAAATAGTACAAATTCACAAAATAACCAAAAATAACCCAAAAAGTTGTCAAAGTAGCCAAAAATTTGTACAAATTCACCAAAATAACAAATAATCACCCCCAAAAAAAAGTCAGAGTAGCCCAAAAATAGTACACATTCACCAAAATAACCAGAAATCACACAAAAAGTTATCAATGCAGCTTAAAGCAGCTAAAAGAAACTATCAATTTTCAGACTATTTCATTTTTGGGTTTTGACATAAAAAGTTATAGACCTATATGACATACCTGAACAGGTAGTATCCTATCTTTCTTTGACGCTTCAAAGACCCCCAGGTACTATATAGGATGAACATATCCTTAAGTAAGGGGAAAAGAGGAATTAAATGAAAGAGTCTGAGAGTAACAGACAAGAGGAAGAAGTTAGAGCAAGTGTGAATGAGAGGAGTAAGACAGAGTAAAGAATAGGTGATTGAAAGAGTGGGAGAGAGTGTGAAGGAGCTGGTTAGAGATACAGGTGCAAGGCAGTTGAGTGTTTTTGAGTGAGAGTAAGAAAGAGAGTGAGTTATGCTATATAGGGTGTCTATTAAGTCCATGTGCAACATTAAACATATAACTTTGCACACTGTAAACGGTATATAAAAGCATAATTTATCAAGTTAAAACTGTTATCTACTCATCAAAACCACATTTTAAAAAATGAACTTAAGGTCATGGTCACAAATGAAATTCATTAAGCAGCAGCAGAAGAATGTTTTCAACGAGTTGGAAAATGAACGATGTATCATGAAAGATGGGGGTTATGTTGAAACCTAAAATTTGAACTGTATTGTGTTAAAACGTAATAGATTATACTTTCCTATGCCGTTTATTGTGTGTTTCCATCTATTGTACTTCAGCAGTTATTCATCTTATTTGGAATTGAAACAATATATATCTTAATTATAACCCATCGAAGGTTGAACAGGATATTTATCATCATCAGATTAAAAAAAAAAAAGCAAATGTGTACATCCAAAGTTTGATTTGGTTTGGTTTAAGGACTATCTTCACTACACACTTCAGTGCTCCAATCTCCTCCTTTAGATCACACAATGATCTCAGCACAGTGCATGACGCCTGTAGCACCGGCAAGGCCCCAATGTACGTATACAGGAATCACACATTCTATAAATGTTTTTGTGGTGGGTAGGTTTCTAATTTTTAAATTTTGCCAGGGCAGCGACTTTATGGCCTACTCTTTATGATTTCTAACTGCAGAGGGATTTTTAATGTGCACAACTTGCAACATCCAAAGTTATTAAAGTTTAGATTGCACAAAGATTTTATAGACACCCTGAATTATTGACACATTATTTTATTTCCTGAGATTAGCATATCATCATTGTCATCACCATTTTCCTGTTTGCTCCAGATGGAGCTTGGGAGATAGTACTGTAGCTGGTCCTAAGCATGCACATACTCTTGCAGTGGTGAATTCTTTAGCAATGTCTTACTTGATGAGGTTGCCAGCCTTATCAGTCAATACCCTTTAGCTCCCCATGGAGCATAGACCTTCAACAAACACATGCCGAGTCCTCCTGTCACATGCCATCAGCTCAAGCTCTTTCCATGACTTCTTCATCATTTTCACTTCTGTATCTAGATCTCTTCTCCATGTGTTTTTTTTTTTTTTTTTGTCTACCTCTGCCTCTCTTTCCCTGGAGATTCTTATGCCAGCCTCATGCACAACCTCATGCACAACTTCATACACAACCTCATTTTAGTTGCCTTGTATGACGTGCCTTAGGGAGCTTTAGTTCTATCTGTTCCTGTCACATCAGATACCTCCGAGAACTACATCTCATCAGAGACCTCCGAGAACTACATCTCATCAGAGACCTCCGAGAACTACATCTCATCAGAGACCTCCGAGAACTACATCACATCAGAGACCTCCGAGAACTACATCACATCAGAGACCTCCGTGAACTACATCTCATCAGAGACCTCCGAGTACTACATCACATCAGAGACCTCTGAGAACTACATCACATCAGAGACCTCTGAGAACTACATCTCATCAGAGACCTCCGAGAACTACATTAACATGTGACTAGAACAAGTCGACTTAGTGGCTCATTTTAAAAACAGGCAAAGTACAGTAGAACTCCATTTATCCGAACCCCATGGGACCGAGCATCGTTCGGATAATCAAATGTTCGGATAATTGGATTACATAATATATCGAGTATATGTACACATATTTCTAAAAATAATTAACCATCACAAGGAAAATACACTATAAAACATATTTACTTGTACTGTAATAATAATACCCACACTGTATTAGATCACTGTATCACCAAAATCTTTCATTACACTGCAGTGCATGTACTACTTGTATTAATTATTTTTGTTAAGAAAGAGAAATGTTTTCAAAATAACATTACAAACGATTCAAAACCAGGCGCGACTTACGTATACATGTACTTGCACAGATGTAGCCCACTATTTAAAATAATGAGGAATCCTCTTTTGCACCAAACTGGATAGTCTCCTTTTGGCTGCTAAGTACCGCATTCTCTTCAACAGCAGAAGCTGTGTAGGACAGCTGTCATCTTCTTGCTCGTACCAAGCCATCGCTGTTTCTAGTGCTATAAAGGCCTCTTCGGGACTTGGTCGACGTTTTGGGTTTTCTTCATAATCTACAAGTACTTCTAGGAGTCTTCATCATCGGTCACTACATGTATTCGGTTTTCTTCTTGCACAAAAGACAAAATTTCTTCTTCATTCAAAAACTGAAAACCAGAATCATTATCATCTTCTAGCCACATGTGTGCAAAATTTTTGTCACTGTCCGAAAATCCGGGCATTGCTTGAAACAGTTCCACAACTTCATTTATACAATCATCATTTGTGTCCACTGCAGTAGTTTCATTTCCTCCTTTTTTCCCAAGCAATCTATTCCAAGCCTTGTTGAGATTATCTTGTGACAGAGAGGTCCAAGCATCAGCTAACATATAGCAGCAGTCTTTGAGATTAAGCTTTTTGGAAAACGCCACCACACTTTCTTCATCTTCAGCCAACAATAAACGACGCAGGACTTCCTTCTTGTACATCTTTTTAAGCTTTGCTATAACACCCTGATCCATTGGTTGAATCAGTGCTGTTACATTGGGAGGCAGAAAAATTACTTTAAAATTTGCATCAACTGAATTCAATGTATCCGTCTCTGGATGAGATGGTGCATTGTCCAGTAGAAGAATTACTTTTCCAGTTTTCTTTTCTTGTTCTCCCAACCTCTTCACATTTGGGATGAACTGATTTGTATACCAATCAAGAAATATTTCACTATTCATCCAATCACTCTTCTGTGCTTTGTAGCACAATGGGAGACATGTCACATTCTTTAAACAACGGGGTTTTTTGGCTTTGCCGATCATTAGAACCGGTAAACGATGACTTCCACTGGCAATCGTGGCTACCAAAATTGTTACTCTCTCTTTGCACTTTTTAAACCCAGGGGCAGCTGCTTCGCGCTGAGATGCAAGTGATTTTTGAGGCAATGATTTCCAGTATTAGCCAGTCTCATCGGCATTATACACATCATTGAGTGAATAACCTTCTTCTTCCAAAAAAGCCAAGAATGTTTCTTTAAAATTTTCAGCGGCAGTTGCATCGCTAGATAAAGATTCCCCTTGAATCTCCAATTCTCGTATGCCATGACGAGATTTAAAATTTCTTAACCATCCTTGGCTAGCCTTAAAGTCAGGAGGACCGTCAAGTTGATTATTGAGCTGAAGTGCCTTTTCACACAATAGAGAGCCAGAGATAGGTTCCCCTTTGCTTCTTCTTTGCACAAACCATATATGCAAAGCCTCTTCCAATTTCAAATCTTTCGCATTTCTCATGGTTTTACGTTTCTTCGTCCCATTTTCACTATCCAATTTCGATGCAAAACTCATGATTTTATCCTTGTTACTTTTGATGTCAGAGACGGTAGCTTTCCCAACATTGAAAATCCTCGCAAGTGAAGACACAGTTTCACCTTTTTCTAGTCTCTTGATAATTTCTGTTTTCGTTTCAATTGACAAAACATTGCGGTTCCTTTTATATGCTTCAGTCCTACTGGAAGATGCCATATCGCACAGAGAAATACTTTTACACCAAAATTATTCTGCTGTAGTAGCAGACACAATTATTTTAAGTTGAACTGTCTGTTTAGCCAGTGTTCTGCCTAGAACGCACACGTACACTGGATTGGTAAACCAGATATTAATTGACTTTATGACCTAACTGACTTCCTGTACGTAAGCGACCGACCATTAGCCCATCCCATCCTCTACAAATTGTTCGCACACATTTAAAGCTTGCCGCATCAAAAGATTCAGAAATGTAGTCTAACGTGACTGGCGGCGCATGATTTTTTTCTTTTCTGGAAAGTGTTCGGATAATTGGATGTTCGGATAATTGGGGTTCGGATAAATGGAGTTCTACTGTAATGAAGTTTAAAAAAAAAAAGATTAAATTTCATGAGCAAATTTACAGAGAAAAGACTACACTAGTTTTTTTGTTTGAAAATTTGACCTTGTTTTGGGTGATATTGATCAACAGCTGAGCTGACTGTGTGTGCCTTCTGTTTGTTTTTAGGATCAATATGGCCAGTACTTCGTGGCAACTGTTGAAACAATCACCAGGGAGGGGACAGGGTATGTTATATGTATTTAACTATTTATTCATTCAGTATTGTATGAGTATTGTAAGTCCGTAACAGAAGGCAGAGTTGAAGGCCTAACTTCAAGAGATGGACAGGAAAGTCTATCAGAATGCACCATCAAGACAAAAGGTGTTGGAAATCAATTGCAGCCGCCATTTGATGTACAGATGGCACCTGATGATGATGTTTGTATGAGTTATTTCATTCATTACTCGTTACCTCACTGTGGCACACGTGTCTTCAACAGACTCAGGCCAAGCCTTGTCTATCACATGTCATCTGCTCAAGGTCTGTCCATGTCTACCCTTCCTCCTTATGTCTGTCCCATTTCTCATCTCCATGCATCTCAAGGTGTCCCTTTATGTCTCCTAACCTGGGGATTGCAGACAAAAAATGTCAAGTCAGTCCTATTGTATGGCTGTGAAACATGGAGAATAACAAAAAGAACAACCAAGAAGTTACAAACTTTCATAAATGGGGGCTTTTGTAGAACAGAAGGATTGAAATGGTACAGTAAGATCACCAATGTGGAACTGATGACAAGACCACCAATGTGGAACTGATGACAAGATCACCAATGTGGAACTGATGACAAGATCACCAATGTGGAACTGATGACAAGATCACCAATGTGGAACTGATGACACGATCACCAATGTGGAACTGATGACAAGAACCAGAGAAGTACCAGTGGATCATGATATGAGAAGAAGTCACTGATGATGGACTGGATATGCACTGAGGAAAGTTGTTATTAGCATTACAAGGTAGTTCTTGTTCTGGAATCCACATGGTAAAAGAAGCAGAGCAAAAAAAAAAAAAAGCACATAGAACTGATGAAAATGATGAAGAAAACATGAAAAGACCTTGAGCAGATGGCACAAGACGGATGACCTGGCTAGCGTTTATTGAAGACCTATGCTCACCACGTAGCTAGAAGGTGTTAACTGATTGATATGACTGCAATGTTATGCTATTATCTGGTGTCCACAGTATGTTTTCTAGTACAGCACCATCGTCTTCTTTACACCTCTTGTTCCACTTGCCTGTGACTAAAAACAGGGTTCGTAGCGACCTGGAAAAACCTTGAAAAACCTGGAAAACGAAAAAAAAAATTCCAGGCCTTGAAAAGCCTGGAAAAATGGCTATAAGCCTTGAATTTTCCGCATCGGACCTTGAAAAATAATACGAAATCGAAAGTTCGTTACTTTGTGTCCATTTTTTGGTTATTGATGGTATTTTTCGCAACAACAGACGCGACGAGTCTAAAAATAAATCGGCGTTTACGCCATTAACGCAAAGCGCCGAAAACGAAATCGCCGAAACTTCTGGAAATGCGCAAAGGGAAGTAAAAATTGTAAAGTTACCGTACAATTTTTACTTCCCTTTGCGCAAAGTTACCGTAAATTGTTTACTTCCCTTTGCGCATTAAATCCATTTCCAGAAGTTTTCGGCGCTTTGCGTTAACGACGTAAACGCAGATTTATTTTTAGCACTCGTCGTAAGTAATAAATTCGTTTATCTCATTTATAAAACCTATTTAAATAAGTCCAGTTTATTATATTTATGATGAAAAGACTTATCCCGTTCTACCTCTGAAGGGTTATAGGCTAATTAGGATAGGCCTAGGCCTACATGTTTTCAATTTTAGATAACATGAATAATCGCCGATACACGAAAGTGGCATCACATCTGTCAAATCGCGGTAATTAGGATAAATGAAAATCAGCAATTTTGTGGATAGGCCTATGTTATTTAAAATTTAAAAAAAAGATTTAATTAAATTTTAAATAAAAATCTAAACAAAAACGAAACAAAACCCAACAAAAATAAAATAGTAAGGGGGGGGGGGGGGGGGGGGGGGGGGGGGGGGGGTCTCCAGTTAGATATTTAATAGATTTTGTAAAGGGGGGGCCTACACGGGTGGGGGGGGGGGGGGGGGGGGGGGGGGGGGGGGGGGTGGGTATATAGGGGGGGTATTACCCTTCCAATTTTGATTAAAAAACTAAAGCCTATTTATTACCTTTTGTTCTATGTTAAATATTGTTTTAATAGATTTTTAACTTATAAGTATTATGTTATATATATTATTACGTTTAGAAATTTGTTTGAATTGTATTGCGTTTAAATTTTAATTGGTAAATATAGCTTAGGCCTACTCGTAAGTTATTTTGTGTTCCTTTTTTTTTTTTTTTTTAAACTAACACTACTAGGAGACCCCAGGTGTGAAATTATTTGTGACCAAGGAAAAAAAAAACTTGAGAGCTGAGATTATTTGGACTCTTTTTTTTTTTTTCAGTGAAAAGTCACCATAGTTTTAATTCAAATTTCATATGCAACAAGGGACATATTCTCTTCTGTGATAGTTTTGATTCAGCCTTCAGCTTTATTTCAAGACCTGAAATTCAGATTGGTGCATTTGGAACAGTAGCGAAAAATAGGAAGCATTTTCCTGTAGCACTGAAGAAAAAACAACTCAAATTGAAAAAGACAAATCATCCTGTGTTTTGTGCGACAGAAGATAAGGCATGCCGACAGTCACCTGGCATGATACGAAAAGATTTAACCTTATATCCACTGTTCACTCCAATGATAATATAAACAAGACAGTTAGAAAGACAAATTTCTTTAGGGCAGAACAATTCAGAAGCCAGTGATTGCAGAAAAATACAGCAAAAGTATGGGAGGTGTGGAAACTTCAGCCAACTAGGTGCAAGCTACCCCTACCCACACAGATCCTATTTTTATATTATTTCTTAGTTGAAACTGCCCTGGTCAATGGGCATATAACCTACAACACTGCCAACTCTACAAAAAAAGATCAAAGCGAAGATCAGGATGTCAGTATGACTCTTATTGAACCTGCTAGGGGCCGCGCTAGCGTAGTGGTTACCACACCGCTCTGGCGACCAGGTGATCCAGGATCAAACCCGGTCGATGGCATTTGAGGATTTTTCGTCGACCGGGATTTGGACTGGATTAACTCGAGACCTGGCGAGAACATTTGAAGGTGTGTCGTCGACCAGGGATTGGCGGCTCCTGAGCCGACCCAGCTCTAATGGGTACCTCCGAAATCGGCGAGTATCTGCCTGAATGGCGAGGGACACCTGTCTCTGTACAAGAAAAAAGGGATACTCACGTAAAATCAATGTCAGGTTAGACATTAATAATAACCTGAGATTTCACCTCGAGTATTAGCGGGCGTACAAAAAAAAAAAAAAAAAAATTGAACCTGCTATTCTTCGACGCAATGTGACACCTTCAAAACAACATGACTTACTGAGCACCACTTCATTGATAAAAAAAAGTAAAGGGCAAGGTACAAACCAGACTGTAAAGTGTGTAAGGCTGCAGGGAACAGAAGCCAGACTTGCATGTACTGCCCAGATTGCAATGTACCTCTATGCCTGATACCCTGCTTCAAGTTATACCACACAGTCAAGGATTATCAACGTGGATCGTTGACAAAGACTCTTGCAGAGGCCTACAGCTACAACTTCAACCCCAGTTAATGAAAAAAGCAGCTCAGACTCCAACTAGAGGTACTTAACTACTCAAACATTTACAAACGCTCATTGTCAGATGCCACAGACACAGAATACATTCAAAAAAGACAAAACACGAAAAATACAGTTTTTTTTTAAACATTTTATTCCAATTTTATTAGCCTTTTATGTTGATATACGTGGTTAATCGTTAAATCAATACGTCAATCAAGCTTATTTTATTCATTACCATCCATGTCACTAACATTTTATTGCGCTGATGTTGAACAAATTCACTAAAAACTTGGAAAAGATGTCTGTTTTTCAATCTTTTATGAATTTAAAAAAAAAAAACAGTTCTTTTTAAAGAAATCTGCAAACACCCTTGGTAATGGGAGATGGTAATGCTCCGGATTGCTGATCAGCAAAGTGATAATTATATGTGAGAAAATTAGATGAGGAAAATATTAGAGTTTCCCATCCTTGAAAATCACGTGCTGGACCTGGAAAAACCTGGAAAAAGCCTGGAAAATGCTTGAAGAAATTTGCTATGAGTCTTTCCATGACTTTTTTACCCTTTTTTTAAATGCCTGTCTCGCATTCCGTTCTCCATATATGTCTGTTCCTCCTATTTCTCTTATTCTTGTGTAGACAGACCTGGAGAATTGCACAGTATAGTAAAACAGTATATAACACAAACATAAATTAATATATAAGGATCATTGATGGTGTGATGGGAAAGTGAGGCTCTGGAGGGGGTGTCTTAATGCTTGTTGATGATGACAGATGATTGGTGGATTGGCGTTGTCCCAGACACCCCGGTCTTTCCTACTAATGTCCCCCATGTTAACAACATGGCAGTTGTGAGACTGTTGTTTTTGTTGTTTGTTTGTTGTGTTTTGAAAAGGGGAGAGGACACACACACATGCATTCACACAATTTTACATTATTTATTTACTCTATTTGAAGTGAGTGGAGTGGGGAGATGATGCCATATTTTTTTTTATAGCAGAAATAAAAATTATTATCATGATTTGACTACACTATATATCCTAATTATCACCCATCAAGGGTTGCACGGGATATTCTTTCTTCTTAAAAAAAAAATACCCATGTAGTTCTGGATTAGTGACTGCCTTGTCATGTTATCAGCTGGTTTCCTCTATGTTAGTCAACTTCTCACATGCTGGGCTCTAATGACGTGTGCAAAATATAAAAGTGGCTGATGTACTTTGTCCTTTGTCATTTTTGTATCAATCACCCACCTTTAGCTCCCCAATGAGCATAGGCCTTCAACAAACACATGCCAAGTCCTCCTGTCACTCACCATTAGCTCGAGGTCTTTTCATGTCTTCAATTTCATGTCTTCCTTTTCATGTCTTCATTTGCATGTCTTCATTTTCATTTTTACCAGTTCCATGGGCTTTTTTTGGGTCTACTTCTGCTTCTTTTACCCTGGGTATTGCTAACCAAGAACTGCCTGGTAAAGCTATCAATTTCCTCAATGTGTGTCCAATTCATCTTCAGCATCTTCTCATGGTTTGATTCACTGCCACTTGTCTGATTCATGTCATGTGTTCTACTTTAGTGATTTTTTCATACTGTTTCAGACGTAGCTTTTGCCATCAGTTGCACACTGGTGACCTTGTCATACCACTTGAATCCTTGTTTTTTCTACGCAAGCACCCATTTATGAAAGTCTATAACGTCTTGGTTGTTGTTTGTGCTGTGCTGCATGTTTCAGAGCCATACAATAGCACTCACTTGACATTGTTCATATAGCATATTTATATTTGGAGCCGCAGTAGAGCAGTGGTTATTGCACTGCCTTCCTAGCTCAGTGGTCCATGGTTCAATCCCCAGTTGAGGTGGGATTTTTTAGACTGCAAACGGCTCTGGGGTCGACCCAGCCTCATGAATTGGGTACCAGAACAACTCTGGGAAGGTTAACGCGGCCGGCATGATGCTAACCACATCACCCTTAGTGTGCCGATGATCAAGTAAATACGGGCCTACCACCGTATTCCCAATATGCCTCAACAGGCATGTAACGGGATCCTTTACCCTTTACCTTTATTTATATTTAACAACTTTGTCTGCTGTTTGTAACTGTGGCTGATAAAGGTGATAACCCAAAACGTCTCATGTTTCTTATGTATCATTTATTTGAGACAACTGACACCATACCATTTTTTATTTTGAGGTTAAATAAAACCATCGCAATAAATGCGTGATGATGTATTTTGCAGGGTCAAGTTAAAAAAGCCAAAGACAAGATTGTTCAGTAGGAAACATGATACGATAAACTACAACCCACAGGTTGGTATAATCATAAAACATGTTTTCTTTGCCCTTAGGCAAACAGCATTTTTGTGTGTTGAGTCATTTAATAATTCTCAGAGAAGAACAGTCCTTGGTGTTAGATGATTTATATCGCATCCCGATACTTATAACCAGAGTTGTGCAGTTGATGTTGTGGAGTTGGTCATGTTTTAGTTGAGTTGGACTTAAAAGTGTACAGAGTTAAAAGTGGACTCTGAATCCGGATTTTATGCCATATGACTAGTAAAAAACTGTAGTCGCAAGCAGGAGTCGCCGGAGTCGGACTTAAAAAATCTCAGAAGTCGGAGTCAAAAAATTGTTTGGCTGACTCCACAACCCTGCTCATAACAATTTCTGTTTATATAGGGTCATTTAAAAGTCACTTCCTAGTTTTAAATTGTAATTTCTACACTCCAGTTCAAATAATTTGTATTTCACAAACATCAAAATAAAGACAATTAACTGCCATTTTATTACAATAGAATTCTATGTTACATTAACATGATAACTCAGTGTAAGATCTGGTTTGTTCAACACATGGATTAACAGCTAGCTGCAATTTTTGCTATCTTTTGAAATGTCAGTTTCTAAGCCTGCTTACATTTTATTTTGTTTGATTTTTTCCTAGGAATATTTATTTTTAAAAAAAAATGTCAAATGGCATTTACTTCTCATTATTTTGACATCCTGCTTACTTGGAGCAACCAAGAAGACATGCATGCCATCATAGCAAATTGGAAGCAGTTTGTCGCTGTCCTACAACACGCCACCAGGCGTGATGGCTACTGACTCTTTTGACAGTCGGCAGCTAAGGATCAAAGAAGAAGAAGATTTTAATAATTATATTAATTAATTATATTAATGTGAGAAACCCTGAGCCCATATCAGTAAGGAATCAGCAACTGGTACAGACAGATACCTTCACATACCTAGGAAGCATAGTAACACCAGATGGTGGGGCAGGCAAAGACATCAACATCAGAATGAATAAGGCAAGAACAGCCTTCTTTAGCCTAAACAACATCTGGAAGTCCTCCCAATACAGCACAAGCACAAAGTTAAGATTATATCAGAGCTGTGTGCTTCTCTATGGTGCAAAATGCTGGAGAGTTACAGAGAAGGAAATGTCGAAATTGTCCTCTTTTCACACAACATGCCTAAGAAAAATTCACAGAATCTTTTGGCCGAATATCATCACCAACCAAGATCTGCTTACTCGTAGCAAGCAAGAGGACATGCACACCATCATAGCTGGCAGACGCTGGAGCTGGGTTGGTCATGTCCTCAGAAGAGACCCCGATGCCATCACAAGAACAGCTATGCTTTGGACCCCTGAAGGAAAACGAAAGAGAGGCCGACCAAAAACAACTTGGCGGAGACTGTGGAGGCTGAAATGCAAAGAATGAACCAGAGTTGGGGCACTGTACGAAGGATGGCCACCGACCGAGCAAAGTGGAATCAATTTGTTGTTGCCCTACAAGACGCCACTAGGCGTGATGGCCACTGACTGCTTTGACGGTCGGTGGTTAAGGATCTAAGAAGAAGAAGATCTTAGAATACATTAATCTTTATCATTGGCTTATCTTAGAATACATTAATCTTTACCATTGTCTTATCTTAGAATACACTAATCTTTACCACTGTTTATCTTAGAATACATTAATCTTTATCATTGTCTTGTCTTAGAATACATTAATCTTTACCATTGTCTTATCTTAGAATACATTAATCTTTATATTTGTTTATCTTAGAATACATTAATCTTTATCATTGTCTTGTCTTAGAATACATTAATCTTTATCATTGTCTTATCTTAGAATACATTAATCTTTACCATTGTCTTATCTTAGAATACATTAATCTTTATCATTGTTTATCTTAGAATACATTAATCTTTACCATTGTCTTGTCTTAGAATACATTAATCTTTATTATTGTCTTGTCTTAGAATACATTAATCTTTACCATTGTCTTATCTTAGAATACATTAATCTTTATCATGGTCTTATCTTAGAACACATTAATCTTTATCCTAGAATGACGAAAGTCTGATTCAATATTTTGTGTGCAAGAAAGTCAAATATATATGGGATCCAGAACGTGTTCAGTTTATACCTTTAAGGTAGGTCATTATTAGTCATCCTCATTATCTTTCTTATTGTTTAGTTTTAATAATTTCATAATGAAAGACATTCTTGAAAGTACAAAACTTTCTGAAAAGTTTTTTCCTCACATCCTGCAGTAGAAGGAACCATGCTAAAGTCTTCTATGTCTGGAGACAAAGTTTAAGCAGTGTTCAGAATTCTGACCTGATCAAATGCTATCTCAACATCGAAGGTCGTCTGCAGTGGATCTCCAGTGTCTTCTGTCTCTTGACATCATGGTACACTCTGATACACTCTCCTGCAGTGGATCTCCAGTGTCATCTGTCTCTTGACGTCATGGTACACTCTGATACACTCTCTCCTGCAGTGGATCTCCAGTGTCTTCTGTCTCTTGATGTCATGGTACACTCTGATACACTCTCTCCTGCAGTGGATCTCCAGTGTCTTCTGTCTCTTGACGTCATGGTATCTGCATGGATCTCTGTTCTCTGATACACACTCTCTCCTGCAGTGGATCTCCAGTGTCTTCTGTCTCTTGACGTCATGGTACACTCTGATACACTCTCTCCTGCAGTGGATCTCCAGTGTCTTCTGTCTCTTGACGTCATGGTACACTCTGATACACTCTCTCCTGCAGTGGATCTCCAGTGTCTTCTGTCTCTTGACGTCATGGTATACTCTGATACACTCTCTCCTGCAGTGGATCTCCAGTGTCTTCTGTCTCTTGACATCATGGTACACTCTGATACACTCTGATACACTCTCTCCAGCAGTGGATCTCCAGTGTCTTCTGTCTCTTGACGTCATGGTACACTCTGATACACTCTCTCCTGCAGTGGATCTCCAGTGTCTTCTGTCTCTTGACGTCATGGTACACTCTGATACACTCTCTCCTGCAGTGGATCTCCAGTGTCTTCTGTCTCTTGACATCATGGTACACTCTGATACACTTTGGTACACTCTGATACACTCTCTCCTGCAGTGGATATCCAGTGTCTTCTGTCTATAGACGTCATGGTACACTCTGATACACTCTGATACACTCTCTCCTTCAGTGGATCTCCAGTGTCTTCTGTCTCTAGACGTCATGGTACACTCTGATACACTCTCTCCTGTTCAGCTCTTGATGTTATCTTCCTAATTATAATGCCGTCTTCCTTTTGCACATGACCTTTGAGCTCTTCCATCCTTTATGGCTTTCAACAAAATGTCTTTTTATGTGACCAAAATATTTCAGAGTTTTTCTTCTTCAAGTACCATGTCTGGGTGATCATGTCCCTCCACAACCTCCTTTCTCGAGTGCTATTGATCTATTCTGTTATTGACCTCTACATGCTATGATGTCAGACTACGCAGTACCTTCTCTCTTTGCCATCCTCCAATTCTTTTTCTTTCAGTCATTTCTGTTTTCATGACATAGTCCAGCTTTTATCTTTTCATAACATGCTAAGGGAGACTGAGCCCTTATGGGTTTGCCCGGAATGCAGTGACGTTGATTCTGATCAACAACAAAAAAAATGCCTGAAGACAGTGGATTGCTTCCTTCTGAGGAATTCACCAGAATATAAAATTGGCTGTTGTTTGTGTATGTAACAATTTCCAGATTTCACAAAAATGGATGGTGTTGAACTATTCTGTACAACAGATTCAGGGTTCTTGAGTATAGCAGCCTCTTCCAGTCATAACTGACAATGGAAATGATGCACCCCTGAGGTGATAGCCCCATGATGCCCAGTGTTCCTTTTGCATGTTCTTTTCTCTTCTGCTTGTTGTGAGAGCTTCTATTTTGCCCAATCTGAGGTGGCACCATATGGAGCATTGCCACGTGGTGTGATCAGCAGCTTCATCCTCCCAGGTTGTTGGATTTATGTCCAGTGCCTTCTCATATCTCTCTTGCACACAGTTTTGAACCTCATCTGTGGGCACCCAGCTGTTCTTTTGCCATCTTCTAGTTGTCCGTAGAAAATATCTTTGCATATGCAACCATCTTCCATGCGGTGGACATGGCCGGGCCAGCATAGTCTCCTCTGTCTAAGATCTTGAACTGATGGCACAAGACAGAAAGAAAGATGTGGTAGAAGTTTGTTTAAGACCTATGCTCCTTAGGGAGCTAAAAGGTGATGATTATGATATATATATATAATGGCAAAAAACACTGACAGATCTTCCTGTTTTTGTATTTATTGACTTCTGTTTTTTGTGTGTTTGTTTTTAGAGGCTTGGATGAGGGATACAGATTGTCCTTTTTCCACAACACCAAAGGTCTGAGCGCAAGAGACCAGACAAAACGGTAGGTCATAGGTCACTGATTGAAAAATAAGAGCAAAATGGTAGGTCATAGGTCACTGACTGGAAATAAAAACAAAATGATAGGTCATAGGTCACGGACTGGAAATAAAAGCAAAAGGGTAGGTCATAGGTCACTGACTGGAAATAAAAGCAAAAGGGTAGGTCATAGGTCACTGACTGGAAATAAAAGCAAAAGGGTAGGTCATAGGTCACTGACTATGAATGGAAGCATATCTGGAGTCATCCTTATATGACCATTAGCTATGCACGCAAAGAAAGCAGAAATACTTTATCCCTATAGAAATGATTAAAGGGAGTTCATAGAGTACATGCTGCCATCAATGGTACCTATACCTTGTAGCGGTATGGCAGCTTGCATACCCTGACAATCCCCAGAGCTATGCCAGTGGGAGTTTTACTCCTGGTAGGTTCAACCAAGCTGGACTGGTCTGTGTGGGTAGGGGTCAGACAAAAGCTGGTACCCTGGTCCTCCAGGTTGGGGGTTTTAGCATAGGGCTGACACCCCTGTCTATGTAAAAAAAATAATGAAGTTACGGAAACAACATCAAATGAACAAACTTTGCTGCGGGATGGACATTCGGAGTCTGTGGCTCGTATGACTGTCAGTGGTGAAAGCCGAAAGGAAGCCACTGACATGAAAACGGATGTCCTGACCGCAAAACAGGATACAAGAATAGGATTTTGGAATGTCAGGACAATGTACGAGACAGGTAAACTAAGACAGGTCACGGCAGAAATGAGAAACTATAGGTTACACATCCTGGGGATAAGCGAGAGCAGATGGACAGGGGCAGGAAAAGTTAAAACAGCAACAGGAGAAACAGTACTTTACTCTGGAAGAGAGGATGGACAGCACAGTGAAGGCGTAGCCATTATTCTACAGAAAGGAATAGAAAGGACATTACTGGAATGGAAACCCATCAACAACAGACTGATACGATTGAGATTGAGAGGGAGATTCACCAACACTACAATAATACAATGCTACGCACCAACGAATGATAGCGATGAGGAGGTCAAGGATGAATTCTATCAACAACTGCAGAAAGAAATGGAGGACACACCTAGATATGATCTTGTTATAGTAATGGGAGACCTCAATGCGAAAGTTGGTACACACAATACATATAATGAAAGAACAATGGGGAAATGCGGCAGCGGAATAGCAAACAAAAATGGGGATAAGCTAATAAGTTTCTGTAGCATTAACAACCTGGTCATTGGAGGAACACTTTTCCCACATAAGGAAATTCACAAGTTAACATGGGAATCACCAAATGGTCGGGACAGAAACCAGATAGACCACATCATGGTTAACGGTAGATGGAGACATGCATTACAAGATGTGAAGGTAAGAAGAGGTGCAGATGTGGGAAGCGATCACCATTTAGTAGTAGCAAAACTGAAAGTGAAACTAAGAAGGGCTGGACCAACTGTAACTACACAGAAAAGGTTTGACATCAGCAAATTGAAGGACCCCCTTACCAGAAAAGCTTTTGCGGCTGACATAAAGAAACGATATCAATTTGCCAAAAGCCAGGAAAAGACATTGACTGATGATATAGACCAGAATTTCAACACCATTTCAACAATATATAAGGAAAGTAGCAAATCATGCTTAGGATTCCAGGAAAGGAAGAAGCAAGACTGGATAACACCAGAAACATTAAACACCATAAAGATGAGAAAGGAAATGAAAAGAAAGAAAACAGAAGCGAAGTCCCCCAGGTTAAAGCAACTATATAGCGAACAGTACAGTCAACTGGACAGGGAAGTTAAACACCAAACCCGAGCCAACAAAAGGAATTTCCTAGACGATCTTGCAAAACAGGCAGAAGAGGCAGCACTGAGAAATGAACAAAGCACAGTATACAAAATAACTAAATTCATCAGCGGAAAACGAGGTGCAAACAATATTACATTAGTAAGAGATAAGCAAGGAAATCTCATCAAGACAGCAGAGGGACAGGAAACAAGATGGGCAGAGCACTTCAGAGAAACTCTGAACAAGGAAATACCAGAGACACAATTGAATGTTCCTGAGGCTAAAAACGATCTAGATGTAAATACAGACATTCCACGAAAAGAAGAAATCATCACAGCAATCAAAGGGTTAAAGAACGGTAAAGCTCCGGGCCATGATAACTTAAATGCAGAGCTATTTAAGACAGACCCTGAGCTAGCAGCAGAACTATTAGAACCACTATTTGCACAAGTGTGGAAAATGGGGACAACACCATCAGAGTGGAACAAAGGAATAATTGTCAAATTGCCCAAGAAGGGAGATCTTTCAGACTGCAATAATTGGAGAGGAATCACTCTTCTCTCAGTTCCCAGCAAAATACTAGGCAGGATAATTATACAGAGAATTTCAAAGGCAGTAGACTACAAACTGGGGAAAGAACAAGCAGTATTTAGAAAGAACAGAAGATGTGTAGACCATATATTCACTCTCAGGAACATTATAGAACAATGCTCAGAATGGCAAAGACAGCTTTACATAAATTTTGTTGATTTTGAAAAGGCTTTTGACAGCATACATAGGGACAGTTTATGGAAAATACTGAGGGCTTATGGAATTCCAAGCTGCATAGTGTCAATCATAAAAAAGCCTCTATGCCAACTTTACGTGTAGTGTTGGGCAGAGCAACCTAACCTTCGAGGTGAAGACAGGAGTACGACAGGGATGCCCCTTATCAACCACTCTATTTTTTAACAGTCATAGACTGGGTGATGCGCCAGACAACAGAGGGCAGTCCAAGAGGAATAAGATGGACTACATTTTCTACATTGGAAGATCTGGAATATGCAGATGACATTGCACTGCTGGCACATTCACATCAACACATCCAGGAAAAAACGGATAGACTTAATAAATTTAGCCAGCAGGTGGGCTTGAACATCAATTTAAAGAAGTCTGAGGTCATGACGCTCAATGTGAGCAACCCTGAGCCCATATCAGTAAGGAATCAGCAACTGGTATAGACAGATACCTTCACATAACTAGGAAGCATAGTAACACCAGACGGTGGGGCAGGCAAAGACATCAACATCAGAATGAATAAGGCAAGAACAGCCTTCTTTAGCCTAAATAACATCTGGAAGTCCTCCCAATACAGCACAAGCACAAAATTAAGATTATACCAGAGTTGCGTGCTTTCTGTGCTTCTCTATGGTGCGGAATGCTGGAGAGTCACAGAGAAGGAAATGTCAAAATTGCTCTCTTTTCACACAACATGCCTAAGAAAAATTCACAGAATCTTTTGGCCGAATACCATCACCAACCAAGATCTGCTTACTCGTAGCAAGCAAGAGGACATGCACACCACCATAGCTGGCAGACGCTGGAGCTGGGTTGGTCATGTCCTCAGAAGAGACCCTGATGCCATCACAAGAACAGCTATGCTTTGGACCCCTGAAGGAAAGCGAAAGAGAGGCCGACCAAAAACAACTTGGCGGAGGACTGTGGAGGCTGAGATGCAAAGAATGAACCAGAGTTGGGGCACTGTACGAAGGATGGCCACCGACCGTGCAAAGTGGAATCAATTTGTTGTTGCCCTACAAGACGCCACTAGGCGTGATGGCCACTGACTGCTTTGACGGTCGGTGGTTAAGGATCGAAGAAGAAGAAGATGGAGTACATGACACAAATCTTTACAAAGAAGAATGAAGAAGATGTTTTCTTGGCAGAAAATATGTTCAGTGGTTTCAAATGTTAACAGAAGGGAAGTACAAGTTATTGTAACAGTTAACAGAAGGGAAGTGTAACAGTTAACAGAAAGGAAGTACAAGTTATTGTAACAGATTATATGGACCAGTGAAAACTGATATGTGGGTATGCCCTGGCCCTCTTTAAACAGACCCCAGTTTATAGGTATATCACGATCTTGTGGCAGACATAGAAAGAAAAGGATCAACTCTTCTACTGGGCATGTCATAAGAGGAGACAATTGTTAGGTTGTGCATATCGCTAGCAACCTCATCAGATAAAAAAGCTACTGCAGAAGTTACCACAGCAAGAGCACATTTTCTTTAAGAAAGGGTAAAGAAATATTCATGTGAGATATTTCGGGAGATGATATGCATATATGTATGGAGCCATGGTAGCACAGTGGTTAGTGCACTGGCGTCCTAGCTCGGTGGTCCATGGTTCAATTCCCAGTTGAGGTGGGATTTTTTAGACCTCAGACGGCTCCAGGGTCGACCCAGGCTCATGAATTGGGTACCAGAACAACTCTGGGAAGGTTAAGGCGGTCTGCGTGATGCTGACCACATCACCCGTAGTGTGCCAATGGTCAAGAAAATATGAGCCTAACATCGTATGCCCAATATGCCTCAATAGGCATGTAACGGTATCCTTTACCTTTTTAAGCATATATTTAAGGGCATTCATTCATTCTTGTGAGATACTTCAGAAGATAAGGCTAGAGTTAGGGACATTCATTCATTCATTCTTGTGATATACTTCAGAAGATAAGGCTAGAGTTCGGGGCATTCATTCATTCATTCTAGTCAGATACTTCAGAAGATAAGGCAAGAGTTAGGGACATTCATTCTTGTGAGATACTTCAGAAGATAAGGCTAGTGTTAGGGACATTCATTCATTCATTCTTGTGATATACTTCAGAAGATAAGGCTAGAGTTCGGGGCATTCATTCATTCATTCTAGTCAGATACTTCAGAAGATAAGGCAAGAGTTAGGGGCATTCATTCTTGTCAGATACTTCAGAAGATAAGGCTAGAGTCAGGGGCATTCATTCATTCTTAAGAGATGCTTCAGAAGATGATAAGACTAGAGTTAGGGAACTTCATTCATACTTATGAGATTTTGCGATGTCTTCCTGTCATATGCCATCTTTTCAAGGTTTTTCCATGTTTTCTTTATCTTTGTCATGTCTGCTTCTCGTTCCCTTTTCCATGTGCTATTTTTGGACTCCCTCTACCTCTCTTACCCAGGGGATTCCAGAAAAAGGACTGCCTTGTCGGTGATCTTTGACCTGGTATCCCCATTGTGTGTCCTCGCCAACGCCAGCAACTTCGTCTCACCTCTTGTTCCCACTAGCTCATGTTTGTTAAAGAGGATCATGACACAGCCTAAAGAAAGCTAAAAGGCGCTTAAGATGCTGACTTACTTTTTTTACACGCTTTTATTTAACTTCACTTGTATGTCACTTTCATGTCATTTTCATTTCACTTTCAAATCTTGCAATCAATTTTTCAATCACTTCCAGATGAGCAGTAGCTCTGAAACTTGGCATAGTTGTGTATTCCCAATGACAATACAATAATCAGTCAATTATTTAATAATTTAATATTGTCTTTTTTTGTTTTTTTTAATTATAAAATTTTGCCTCGTTTTGGCGAGGCACGTCTGTTCAACCTAGTCGGTTATATTAGGGCGCATGTCCAAATATAAAAGACCTTTAGGTCTGAAGAATAATTGTAATTCAGTATTTAATATTGTAATTATGACATTATGAGTAATTAAAGTTTTTCGTAAAGAAATGTAAACAAATCAGGGGCCATAATCAAGTTAATTAAAAATTCAAGAGTACGTGGTGTGCTTTATTTTTTTAAATTTTTTTTTTCCTATACATAAAACAGGGCAGTACTCAAACAAGTATCTAGCTAAATCAAGGGAAACAATCCAAATTATAAAATTATGAATCAAGGGAAAGTCGAGTTCGATCTCTAGATGGCCTTCAAATTGAAGAAATTGATTGCACCAAATTAACAGGCAAAAAGCCATGTAATATTGACGCTCTAAAAGAAATATATCGCTTAAGAAATTTTAGACCAGACTTAACAATAAGTAAAAATATTGTTTGTTTTAGTATGTCATAACTTTTCTAACACTAAAAAGAAGAAAATAAAAAATATTTTAAACACACGCTTTTAATGCACTAAAAACCCAAAAATAATTTTTCAAGGAGTTTATAGCTTGCAGTAAAAAAAATGTAACATCAAATTGACAAAAAGCATGGGGTGCTGATTCTGCATGACATTGACTTCTGCTTTATACTTCATTAGACACCTATGGATAAAATATATGATAAGCGTTTAAGCGCCCCACGCTTTTTGTCAATTTATGTTAAATTTTTTTACTGCAAGCTATAAATTCCTTGAAAAATTATTTTTGGGTTTTTAGTGCATTAAAAGCATGTGTTTAAAATATTTTTTAAATATTTTTTATTTTAACTTCTAGATAAATGTCCAGATTGGGGGATGTGGAATGTTCAGATACTAAACAAACTAAGGAAACATGTACAGGTGGCAGCAGAAATTTACAGCTGTGCTTACATCTGCTAAAGCATGTGAAATACTATTCAATATTTTATATTTCTGAAGAATTTGAACATATGTACGTTATATATATAAATATAAATAAAATATGGGAGCCGCGGTAGCATAGTGGTTAGTGCACTGGCTTCCTAGCGCAGTGGTCTATGGTTCGACCCTCTGATGAGGCGGGAATTTTTTAGGCCACAAACGGCTCCTGGGTCGACCCAGCCCCAAATGGATACCAGAGCAACTTCTGGGAAGGTTCAGGCGGCCGGCGTGATGCCGACCACATCACCCCTCGTGTGCCGACGGTCAAGATAATATGGGCCTAACACCATATTCCCAATATGCCTCAATGGGCGTGTAACGGGTTCCTTTTACATTATATATGTTCACTATGTTGGTGTGATTTTATAAATAGCATTTTCATTTAATGCACATTTGTGTGTGTGTTTTCTCTTCAGACGTGTCCTGTATGGGATGAACTCCATCGCTGTTCATGTAACACCCATCTTAATTCATCTCTTTAGACAGGTAAACTTCCTTCCTTCCTTCCTTCCTTCCTTCCTTCCTTCCTTCCTTCCTTCCTTCCTTCCTTCCTTCCTTCCTTCCTTCCTTCCTTCCTTCCTTCCTTCCTTCCTTCCTTCCTTCCTTCCTTCCTTCCTTCCTTCCTTCCTTCCTTCCTTCCTTCCTTCCTTCCTCCCTCCCTCCCTCCCTCCCTCCCTCCCTCCCTCCCTCCCTCCCTTCCTTCCTTCATCCATCCCTGCTTGCCTGCCTTACTTCCTTCCTTCCTCCCTGCTTTCCCCCTTCCTTGCCGTCCCTTGCCACAGTCACGTCTACTCCAGATTCTCCAGCTAACATTAAATATCCAGCTGTCAAACAAAGAAGAAAGAATATGGCTACAGCTCCCTCAGTCACGTCACACCAGACAACTGATATATGGTGGTTCACGACACACCAGACAACTGATATATGGTGGTGCACATCACACCAGACAACTGATATATGGTGGTGCACATCACACCAGACAACTGATACATGGTGGTGCACATCACACCAGACAACTGATATATGGTGATGCATGTCAAACCAGACAACTGATATATGTTGGTGCATGTCACACCAGACAACTGATATATGGTGGTGCACATCACACCAGACAACTGATATATGTTGGTGCATGTCACACCAGACAACTGATATATGGTGGTGCATGTTACACCAGACAACTGATATATGGTGGTTCACGTCACACCAGACAACTGATATATGGTGGTGCATGTCACACCAGACAACAGATATATGGTGGTGCACATCACACCAGACAACTGATATATGGTGGTGCATGTCACACCAGACAACTGATATATGGTGGTGCACGTTACACCAGACAACTGATATATGGTGGTGCATGTTACACCAGACAACTGATATATGGTGGTGCATGTCACACCAGACAACTGATATATGGTGGTGCACATCACACCAGACAACTGATATATGGTGGTGCATGTCACACCAGACAACTGATATATGGTGGTGCATGTCACTCCAGACAACTGATATATGGTGGTGCATGTTACACCAGACAACTGATATATGGTGGTGCATGTCACACCAGACAACTGATATATGGTGGTGCATGTTACACCAGACAACTGATATATGGTGGTGCATGTTACACCAGACAACTGATATATGGTGGTGCATGTCACACCAGACAACTGATATATGGTGGTGCACATCACACCAGACAACTGATATATGGTGGTGCATGTCACACCAGACAACTGATATATGGTGGTGCATGTTACACCAGACAACTGATATATGGTGGTGCATGTCACACCAGACAACTGATATATGGTGGTGCATGTTACACCAGACAACTGATATATGGTGGTGCATGTTACACCAGACAACTGATATATGGTGGTGCATGTTACACCAGACAACTGATATATGGTGGTGCACATCACACCAGACAACTGATATATGGTGGTGCACATCACACCAGACAACTAATATATGGTGGTGCATGTCACACCAGACAACTGATATATGGTGGTGCACATCACACCAGACAACTGATATATGGTGGTGCATGTTACAGCAGACAACTGATATATGGTGGTGCACATCACACCAGACAACTGATATATGTTGGTGCACATCACACCAGACAACTGATATATGGTGGTGCACATCACACCAGACAACTGATATATGGTGGTGCACGTCACACCAGACAACTGATATATGGTGGTGCAGGTCACACCAGACAACTGATATATTATGGTGGTGCACGTCACACCAGACAACTGATATATGGTGGTGCATGGGATTGACAACCTTATCATGTAACAGAAAACTCAACAGACACCACTGCTGCAAGAACATGTCAATATCTTGTGCTTGCTTTCTGCAAGGGATGCCATGATAAGTGACTAACGTCAGGTAGTGCATGAGACTGGCGGTCTCATCATGTCAAACATACTGCTACAGACACCGCCACTACAAGAGTACATAAATGCTTTGATGCAGGCTTCCTGCAGAAGGACTGGCTGCAGTACTGACGCCATGCTCCATAAGGAGCGAAAATGGAAATAATGAATGATTTCATGTTATGATGTTATTGTTGGCAGAAGATGTCATGGTATGATGTTATTGTTGGTGAAGATGTTATGTTATGATGTTATTGTTGGCTGAAGATGTCATGATATGATGTTATTCTTGGCTGAAGATGTCATGATATGATGTTATTATTGGTGAAGATGTCATGATATGATGTTATTGTTGGCTGAAGGTGTCATGTTATTGTTGGCCGAAGATGTCATGGTATTATGTTATTTTTGGCTGAAGATGTCATGCTATGATGTTATTGTTGACTGAAGAAGTCATGTTATGATGTTATTGCTGGCTAAAGATGTCATGTTATGATGTTATTGCTGGCTGAAGATGTAATGTTATGATGTCATTGTTGACTGAAAATGTCTTGATATGGCGTTATTGTTGGCTAAAGATTTCATGATATGATGTTATTGTTGTTATTGCTTTGTGTCCTACCCATCTTCATCATGTCCTTCTTACCTCTTGCTCACTGGTTCCTGTCTGGTTCTCGTCATCAGCTGCACATTGGTGATCTTGTCATGCCATTTCAATCTTATTCTTCACAAGCACCTATTTATGAAAGTCTGTAGCGTTTTGGTTGTTATTTTTGTTGTTCTTGATGTTTCAGAGCCATACAGTAGGTCTGACTTGACATTTGTGTTGAAGATTCTGATTTTCTGCACTCTTATACACTGGCACTTTCTCCCAGAGTTCCATGTTGGTGACACTGAAATACAAGTCTATAGCCTTTTATCTAAAAACCCATGCATGGAGGCATGTCTGCAGACATCCTTATATGATAACCAGCTATGCACAGTGCTACAGAATACATATGTGGAAGTGATAACCAGCTATGCACAGTGCTACAGAATACATATGTGGAAGTGAAAACCAGCTATGCACAGTGCTACAGAATACATATATGGAAGTGAACCTCAGTCCATGACGCTAATTACACCCTCATTGACTCATGAAATCATCCACACACTTCCAGGGATCCCCCTCTGGTGAAACTTATTGAGAACCCAGCATTGCACACTAAGCTTGGAGAAGTCACTTGAGCCCTATACGTAATTCTTTGACCTGATTGACTGCATTCGAAAGTATCTAACTTTGGATCCAGTGATAGGCAGGGGGAGCTGAGAAATGGCTCTGTGCAGGATGTGACAATTCCTTAGGAGAGCCCAGAATCAGAGCACTATTTTAGCTCTGCATAGACTGAGAGCCCCCTTGGATGGCAGGGAATGCAAAGTATGCTTCTTACTCCTAGCTTGGGACCCCTATGTGACAATCGTTTGAATGCAAGCCAAGCTGGAGAAACTGGAGCTCATGAGTTCAACTCAGCACATTTTAGAATGGCAGAAAAACCACAGGAAAAGTCTAAATCTACAATGTAGATAATACCAAGGAGTCTTCAACTTGGTATTGGCTGCAGAAGAGTGAGAAGCTCAGCAGCCCTTGTTAAGCAGCAGCAACAGCAACAACAACAACAGTTTCTTTGGGCTACTTTTCTATCACAATTTAGGCAATATTTTTATTATTTAGGGCAACTTTGGGATATTTTTTGGGTGCACATTGGGCACCTTGGTCTATTTTGAGCTAATTTGTGCTATTTTTCAAAATAATGTGGGCGACATTTGACAACCAACAAAATCTGGCATAGGAAAGAATGCAGTCCACAAGGATGTCAGTTTAAGGGTTACAGACCTGTACTGTTTAATCCTTCTGTCCTCCATAAGCATGTAAACAAATGAACGCTTTGATGGCCTAGACCAGTGCTCCGCAACCTTTTTCACTTCGCTGCACACTTAAAGTTTCTTTCAAAATTCCACGGCCCACTACAATATTTAAATACGTGGGTATAGCAAATATTTTAAAATTCGATGCAATCATAAGACAACGGTCCCAAATTTTTGTAATGGATTGGTGGGTGATGATAAATTTGTAAAATTGTATGCGTCAGATTCGTTCGTAATATTTTACATTAACATATAATTGTGTATACCATTATATGGTGTATTCTGTCTGGTGTCACAGCACAACAGGCAGACATCGGCGGCACACATGGACATTTTGGGATTATCGTTCCTCAGCTACAGTCAAAAACAGGAAATCAATCAATCATCAATACCCTTTAGCTCCCCGAGGAGCATAGGCCTTCCACAAACACATGCCAAGTCTTCCTGTCCTGTGCCATCCGCTCAAGTTCTTTCCATGTTTTCCTCATCATTTTCACCTCTATATCCAGTTCTCTTCTCCATGTGTTTTTTGGTCTACCTCTGCCTCTCTTTCCCTGTGGATTCCAGAACAAGGACTGCCTTGTAATGCTTTTAACAGGTTTCCTCAATGTGTGTCCTATCTATCGCCAGCGTCTTCTTGTCAACTCTTGTTCCTCGGGCACTTGTCTGGTTCTTGTCATCAATTCTACATTTGTGACTTTGTCATACCATTTCAGTCCTTGTATTTTACGCAAGCACCTGTTTATAAAAGTATGTAGCTTTTTGGTTGTTGTTTTTGTTGCTCTCCATGTCTCAGAGCCATACAATAGGACTGACTTGATGTATGAGTTGAAGATTCTTATTTTCGTGTTGACTTGATTTCTCTTGTTCTCCATATGTTTCCCAATGCAATGAAAGCTCTTCTTGCTTTTTGTATTCTTATTTTGATATCATTGTCTGTCCCTCCAACTTTGTCTATATTACTGCCAAGATATGTGTATGATTCTACATCCTTTAGTGGTGTTTCTTCAAGTTCAACCTTGTTATCATTTCTTGCATTTATTCTCATAATCTTTGTCTTTTCCCTGTGTATTTTCAAGCCCACTTGTTGTGACCTCTCATCGAGAATTTTCATTTTCTCTTGCATCTGATTATGGTTATGGGGCAGAAGAGCCAAGTCATCTGCAAAATCCAGATCATCAAGCTGTTTAGTCAGATTCCACTGGATTCCATTTTTGTTATGTGATGACGATGTTTTCATAACCCAATCTATTGCTAGTAAGAAAAGAAATGGAGACAAGAGGCATACCTGTCTCACTCCCATTCTAATCCTAAACGGTTCTGTAAGTTGCTGGCACTGATAGTAACATTATTCCTCTATAATTTGTGCACTCTTGTAAATTTCCCTTCTTAGGCAACTTGACCAGATAACCTTCCTTCCATTTTGCTGGTATTTCCTCTCTCTCCCAGACTTTGCCAAGTAGTTTGTATAATATCTCTGTAGAGGTATCAATATCTGTTTTGATGGCCTCTGCTGAAATGCCATCTGGACCAGTTGCTTTTCCAGCTTTCAAAAGCTTTATGGCTTTCTTTATTTCTTCTCTATTCGGTCGTTCACAGCTGATTTGTAGCTCTTCTTCTGGCTGGATGTCTGGGGGATTAGTTGGTCTATTGAGAAGTTCCTCAAAATGTTATGTCCATCTCTTCATTTCTTCTTGTATATTACTAAGCAATTTTCCATTCTTATCTTTTATGAGGCCATTTGCTTGCTTATATTTCCCTGTTAGCTTCTTTGTGTTGTTGTACAGGTCCTTCATATTTCCTTTGGCTGCAGCTTTCTCTGCTTCCCTTGCCAATTCTTCAGTATACTTCCTCTTGTCTCTTTTGATGTTTCTTCTTACTTCTTTGTTTGCTTTTATGGACGCTTAATGAGCCTTGGCTTTGGAGCTTCTGGTTTTGCTTCTGTTTAAATCTGCTTTCTTGTTTTTCCTGTCTGTATCTTGCTAATGGTTTCTGTTGTTATCCATGCTTTGTGCTGATGTTCTCTTTTTCTCAGTACTTCTTCACATGTCTCGTTCCATATATTTTTTTACTTGTTGCCAGTGGTCTTCCGTATCTGTTTCATCTTCCAGCTGTTAGAGTACTTGGTATTTGTTGGATACTGTGATTGAAAATTTTTATCTTATTTCCTGATTTCATAGATATCCCACATTATACTGTTGTCTGTAGCTATGTACTGTTGTAAATTTTGTGAGTTTTAATTTTGTTTTAGCCAATGAAGATGGTGGTCTCTTTCTTCTTCTTCTGCGTTCGTCCAGAAAAGGACGTTGGTTGTGTTGTGTCGCCATTTACAGCAAAGCTGCGATATCTGCGCCTTTTGGCCCGACACATCCGACTTCGGCACGGCATTTTTTAGGACCGGGTTTGCCTTCCCACTTTGATCCCTACTCACTCAGCCAGACTGCAATGATGCAGTCTGTTTCCAGGACCACCACTTGGAGGTGGAGAAGGGTCTTGGCCAGCTCTGGTTCGCTGACCCTGACGCAAGCAGTCAGCTATGGGTCGCTGACTGCATTCCTCACTTTTGACGCGTCTTAGGTCTCTAGTTGGTGGTCTTATACCATATCTGCTCCTCTACATACTTTTACATCATGCAATGATGACCTAAACTTCTTACTTATGCATATGTGATCAATCTGATTCTCAGTTCTGTGGTCTGGTGATATCCATGTTGCTTTATGTATTCTTTTATGTGGAAATATGCTTCCTCCTATAGCTAGTTGATTTGAAGCATAGAAGTTAGCTAATAGTCCCCCATTCTCGTTCATCATACCTAATCCATGCTTTCCCATGATTTCTTCAAAGCTGGTGTTGTCTGTTCCTATTTTCGTGTTTAGGTCCCCCATCAAAATTGTGATGTCCTTTCTTTTCTTTTTGTCCAAGACATTTTGTAGTCTGGTGTAAAAGTCTTCTTTCTCAGGTTCTTCTTTATCATTTGTTGGTGCATAACATTGGATGATGTTTATATTTACTTTGTTTTTGACTGATTTAAACCTTACTGTTATAATTCGGGGTCCCATTGCTTCCCATTTTATAAGTGCCTTCTGTGCTTCCCTAGACAGCATTAGAGCCACCCCTTCACTGTGGTGGGCTCTTTCCTCCTCATGTCCAGAGGACAACACCATTTCTCCTGTGATCAATCTCCTCCTCTCTATGCCCAGGATATCAATTTTGTAATTTCTGCTGCTACCTGTGCAGTTTTCCCGTATTCACATAGAGCACAAACATTCCAGGTGCCAATCCTGGAGATTTTCCTAGACGAAAAAAGGTTAGTCGGCAACCCAGACTCCTTTCGGCTTTCTCTGGGCTGCTTCATGCGCCTCCTTTCCAGAGGACCTTCTTCTATCTTGGGCGGCTGAGTTGATTTATATTCTATATTTGACTTGTCCATATGTGTTGAAGTTTTTTTTTGTAAAACGTTTTTTACGGGATGGGGTAACCAACCCCATGCCCAACCCTCCTTAGTTGCTTTTTACGACATGCATGGTAGGGTTCAGTGTTACTATTCTTTGCTCCCCTTTCAGGCCCCGGTAACATACGGGTGCAAACAGGAAATAGCTGAGATTTTTTTTTTTTTTTTCGTTCGCCCGCTAATACTCGAGGCGAAATCTCAGGTTATTATTTATGTCTAACCTGACATTGATTTTACGTGAGTATCCCTTTATTTATTGTATAGAGACAAATGTCCCTCGCCATTCAGGCAAATACTCGCTGATTTCGGAGGTACCCATTGCAGCTGGGTCGGCTCAGGAGCACCCAGTCCCTGGTCGATGACACTCCTTCAAATGTCCTCGCCAAGTCTCGAGTTAATCCAGTCCAAATCCCGGTCGACGAAAAATCCTCAAATGCCGTCGCCCGGGTTTGATCCTGTATCACCCGGTCGCCAGAGCGGTGTTGTAACCACTACGCTAGCGCGGCTCCCATAGCTAAGATAAATGCAGGATATGAGAAAATGTCAAAGGAGAAAAAAAAATGTCTGTTACTCTGGGTAAAAGGTAAAGATAGTACCATAACGGATACTGCCTTAGGGGGGAGGGGGGGGGAATGAAGTGTTAGAGACATCACTATACTAGGTCCAGTTTTGAGAGGTAGGGTGACTATTTCCCTTCCTTGCTGCCTTTGCCTTCCCTAACTCAAGAGCAAAGTCAAGTGCCATTTATAGCTAGGTAGACTGGAGTGTGAAGCCAGCATGTTTTTAACACAGTACCTTTGCCACGAGATGCAACCACCCTGCCAATTGGTTGCTCTGGGTAACGAGAGAAAATGATGAAATGTCTCTTATTTCAAGTTTATTGTTCATCTGTAAAATTTACCACAAAAAAGTTTAAATATTTGTCTTTTAACTTTCTGTTATCAGGTTTATAATAGCCCCCGTCCCCGTCATAATTTCCATGAGCATCTGCTTGTTGTATTTAAAGTAACAAATTAAAAAAAAATAATTGTGAAGCTAATGTTACTGTGTTACAGGCACATAAATATTGTTGTTTATAAATGTGGTTTTACTGTAGCCATAAACCCTGAGAAATGGGGGAGGGGTGAGGGGGATTTGAAAGCTTAAAAATGCTTCAAAGAATTTTCTTTTTGAGAAGCGAGTTTTCGCACATGTAAGAACTAATCAGAATATATCACAGCATATGATGGTTTGAGGAATTAAAAAAAAAAATTTTAATGATGGAAAATATCCCGTTAAACCTCTGATGGGTTATAATTATTGTGAGTATCCCTATTTTCAAATGTGATGCCACTTTCTCATGTCGGCAGTTGTTCATATTATTTGGAATTGAAAACAATATATATCCTAATTATAACCCATCAGAGGTTGAACGGGATTTCTGTTTATCTTCATTAATTTATAAAAAAAAAATGTGGGAAAGTGGCATCACACCTGTCAGGTCATTGTAAAAAGGGCAAACCACAATTACCAATTATACTCGTATGTTTAAAAAAAAACAACCCAAACAAACAAAAACAAGATCAAACCTAACAAAACCAAACAAAAACACCAAACAAAAATAATATTAATGGGGAGCGGTGTAAAGGCCTGGTGCTTCCAGTTATATAACTGACTTTAATAGATATTTAATTGACTTTCACCTGTCAAAAGTCATATATAAATATTGTTTGACTATATCATGCAGTTTCCTAGGTCTGTCTATTCTTAACACCTCTATATTTATAGATAAATTTGATGCCCACATATTTGGGCTGAATGCCATCACCAACCAAGAACTACTTACCCAGAGAAATCACGGAGAAATGTACACCATTATTATTGGTGAATGCTGGAATTGGGTTGACCATGTCCTCAGAAGGGACCCTGACACCATTGCCAGGACTACCATGCTATGGAACCCAGAAGAAAGGCAAAAAAGAGGCTGACCAAAAACAACTAGACAGAGCGCTGTAAAACTTGTGATGAAAAGCATGCACCAAAGCTGCGGTACCATAAAAAGGATATCCATCAACCGGAGTGAGCAAAATGGAGAAAGTTTGTTGCAGCCCTTCAAGATGCCACAAGACATGATAATAACTGATTGCTTTGTCAGTCATTGGCTAAAGAATCCAAGACGAAGCAGAAGAAAAAAAATTATGAGTTGGAGATTTGTTGGCCATTACTGAAAAGCATTGAGTTCTCTCAAATTAACATATGTTTTGTATCTTTGTTTTTTAATCTTCCAGTTTGAGAGGGCCCTGCGAAACACTATCAGCTCCACAACTATCACCACTGTATGCAGAGGGGATGGGGGTGAGTTGATTGAATGACTGTTTTGGGAACGGTCACACATTTAGCTGAATTACTGAATGGAAGAGGCTGTGAACTTAGCTGGATGGCAGTGTGAAGAAAAATATTGCATTTGATTTAATTGCTGAAGGCCATTGTGAATGAATGATTGTTAGTGAAGGTTTGACTGAATGTCTTGTTGGTGAATGTCTGATTATGTCTTGTTGGTGAAAGTCTGATGGAATGTTTTATTGTCCAAGGTCTGACTGAATGTTTTATTGTCAAAGGTCTGACTGAATAACTTATTGGTGAAGGTCTGACTGAATGTCTTGTTGGTGAATGTCTGACTGAATGTCTTGTTGGTGAATGTCTGACTAAATGCCTTGTTGGTGAATGTCTGACTGAATGTCTTGCTGGTGAAGGTCTGACTGAATGTTTTGATGGTGGTGGTGTGACTGAATGTTTTGTTGGTGAAGGTCTTACTGAATGTCTTGTTAGTGAAGGTCTGACTGAATGTCTTGTTGGCGAAGGTCTGACTGAATGTCTTGTTGGTGAAGGTCTGACTGAATGACTTATTGGTGAAGGTAATGCATCTGATTGATTGACTATGCTAGAAAGCTTAAGCAGAAGACTGAGTGAAAGGTTATGCTCTTGGCTTCATAGCCATTAGACAAAGGTTAATCTTTTGGCTGAATTGCTAAGGAGGGGGTAGTTTATGTTCTTGACTAAGAGGCTGTAAGACAGGTTAGTCTCAAATGATTGATTGCACCACCATCATTTTGTACATTTTTGTTCCTTATGGAGCATGGACACACGTGTTACATGAACTTGATAGGGGAACAAAGAACAGGAACACTATAACATACCATGCATGTCCTAAAGGCAACTAAGGATGGTTGGGGATGGGACCAGTTGCCCCATCATCTAGAAACCTTATGGCACAAAAACTTCATTAAATGTAGAAAAGATGGATTGAAAGTGTACAACAAGGTCACCAATGGGGAACTGATGACAAGAATCAGACAAGTGCTAGTGGAACAAGCAATAAGAAGAAGACTGGTGATGGAAAGGACACACACACACACACAGAGGAAACCTTTTGATAGCATTACCATGTCATCCTTGTTCTGGAATCCTCTGGGTAAGAAAAGCAGAGATAGAGTGAACAACACATGGAGATAGAAATGAAAATGATGAGAAAGACACAGGAAGACTGTGAGCTGACGGCGAATGACAAGAGGACTTAGTACGGGTTTATATAAGGTCCATACACTTTAGGGAGTTAAAGGATATTGATTGACTGATGGAGTTGGAGCCACCACATACACCATATGTATTGTCTGTCTATTTTTATTATGCAGTGTATGTGGATATCCCATCTGAAGACCTGGTGCCTGGTGACCTCATTGAAATTCCCCGACATGGTTGTGACATGCAGTGTGATGCCGTTCTTGTAACAGGAAACTGTATTGTCAATGAGAGTATGTTAACAGGTAAGTTATCTTGACAATACACCTGACAGATTCTAGTTGTATCTAATAATAATAGCCCCTTCAGTCATAACTGACTATGGGAATGCACCCCTGAGCTGACAGCCCTCAGCTGCTTATTTTCCTGGTGCTCCTTTTGACGTTTTCTCCCCTCCTCTGCTTGTTGTGTGAGCCTCTCTTCGCCCAATCTGAGTTGGCGCCGTAAATAGCATCGCCACTTAGTGCGATCGGCAGCTTCATCCTCCCATGTTGCTGGATCCAGTCCAGTGCCCTCATATCTCTCTTGCACACATCTTTGAACCTCAGCTGTGGTCGCCCAACTGTTCTCCTGCCATCTGCTAGTTGTCCGTAGAAGATATCTTTTGGGATGCGACCATCTTCCATGCGGCGAACATGACCAAGCCAGCGAAGTCTGCGCTGTCTAAGCAGTGTATACATACTTTGAAGGCCAGCACGTGACAACACCTCGACATTAGTCACTTTATCTTTCCACGAGATGCCGAGGATGCGGCGTAGACACCGTAAATGGAAGGTATTGAGCCTTCTTTCCTGCTTAGCATAGGTCGTCCAGGTCTCGCTGCCATATAGGAGTGTGCTGGTGACGCAGGCATTATATACCGCAGAGTCCTCTCCAGGGCGCGAGCTTGGGCACAGTTATATGGAGATCAAGCTGTTGCCCATGCAGCATGTTCCCCCTCTCCACACAGCTGGTAGATCCAAAGGAACGGCAGTAGCCGATACAGTTTGGTACCAGCCACGTCGCAGGAGTTTCCAGAATAATGTCGAATCGACATTAGACTGCCTTAGGGACTCCGCGGATTTATCCTCAGGGTTTACTCCCGAAGCCAATTCCATAAATGGATATTCCCGCAAGACAGCGGAGGTTTGAATTCAGAGTTCCTTCTCTTAGATAAGCTACCAACCAAGGATCACGAGCCCTATCTGCCCGAAGCTGCTGGTTTTAAGGCGCCAGTCGCTCGCCTTTGCCCCTTCTCCTGTCAGTGAAAACAGTTCCGCCGGGCTCAAACTGAGCCACACGTGAAGGCCGGGAGCTGGACTTGGTTGTCAGAGGCTGCTTGAGGCGCGTGCCATTGAAGTATTTTATCTGCAGTGAGAGCTTACCCTCACTACAACTCCTGGCTGTAACAACCTTTGGAACTAGTTGTATCTAGTGAAACTTAATTAATTAAGCTGATAACAGAACAAGGGGCACACAAAAACTAGGGTCATAATGAAGAAGGAAACAGCCTTCTCAGACCCGTCTTTTAATGTTGATACTTTACAATAAAATATAACGAGGCTAATAATGAACGTTGACAAAATAACATGAACTCTCATAACAACCTGAGTACACAATGATGCACCATACTTGGCTAAAGTCACAATGGACAATACAACTCTATGTCGATATAGATTCTATAATGTAGTGCTATCGCAATGCTAGTTGTACAAACTAAGAAACATGACCAAATAGCAGAAAAACAAGTAGCCATCAACTTGCCAATGTAACAACTGCCAAGAATTCAAAGTGGATACGGGTCTACAAACCAACCTTTGCCCGCTCTCCTGGACTCAATACTTTCTTACCCTCGCCAGTCCGAACACTAATCTCTGGCCACCTGAACACATGATGTGATTTCAAGTTCACGAAAGACAAAACATGCCAGATCCTGACTACACCTCAATGCTGTTTATACTATAACTCCAGCTATGCGCCTTACGAAGCATAAGTGCATCATGGTTGTCATCAGACATACCTTGAAACACTTTTCCTGTCATTCTTTGTGCATGTGTGTCTGAGAGTAAGACAAAGGTTATGATAGGAAACTATACAGATCGTGGCAACAGGAGGCAATCTGATTTTATTCCAGAATAAGTATTGCCTGGTAATGCAATCAACTGGTTTATCCTACATTTCTGCTGCTACTTGTGCAGTTTTCCACTTGTTGTTCAATCTACAAACATTCCAGGTGCCAAATCAAAAATTTTCTTACAAGAAAAATAGGTTAATCAGCAACCCAGCCTCAGCTATCTCAGTAACTCAGCCTCAGCTTTCTCTGGGTTGTTTCATATGACTCCGTACCAGAGAACTTTCTTCTGTCTTGGATGGCTGAGTTTTATTTTCCAAAGTTGACTTGTCTATACAGTACAGTTAAAGTTTCTACAGAATGAGGTTAGTCAGCCTTGTGCCCAATTCTCCTTAGTCACCTATTACGTATTTGGTAGGTTACGGTGTTACCATTCTCTGCTCTTCTTTTGGGCTGTGGTAACACATGTGAAGTTGGTTTCATTTGAGCTGCAACTGCTGTTGTTTGTAATGCTTTTTCTCTTAACACTTGAGGAAGATGGAATTGGGGGGGGGGGGGGGGGGGGGGGGGGGGGGGGGCGCTGCAGTGAGACGTAGAGTCGGGTGGATAGTATTAAAAGAAAAATCAAAAAAGGTGATTCGCCTTACTAGAGAAACAGTCAGAAAAAAGAAAAGAAAGTGAGAGGACCCTGTCTTTTCCCTGATGAAGACCTTGTGGCCACAACATTGGCTGCTTTCTTTGTCTTTTGTCTTAGTAAGGTGAATCACCTTTTAAAAAAAAAATAATAATAATGTCCATCAACATTTTTCTTAACTCTTAAGGATGTGTTTTCTTAGGTATTTCTTGTGATGTTTGATTTGCAAGGAATTTATCTGGGTTCTTTGATAGTTTTCTATATTTTTGGGAAACGGTTATTTTGTCGTTTCATTTTTAATATAACTTTTTAAAAATTAATAAAAAATGCAAAAGATAATTCTACTTTTTATACTGCTAAAAACAGATGCTTGATATATGTTAATGTTATATTTCAAATAGTTACTGTATTTTGAAATAATCCAGCTGATGAAATATGGCTTTAGAAGTTGTAGAACAAATTCGGCTGATCTGTTCTGTTACGTCAGTGCGGAAGATTTTAAGGCCGATCGTGAACACCAGAAAAATTTTTAAAAGGAATTGCTAAGAAAATAACAGCATATGAACTTTATTTCGATTCGAAAGTTGATGATGCAAATAAATCTTGGAAGCCAAATGCAGTTTGTTCGACTTGTGCAAATACATTGGCAGGTTGGTTACGAAAATCGCCGCAGCATAAGTCGATGCCTTTTGGAGTGCCAGTAATATGGCGTGAACCGACAACTCACGCTACTGATTGTTACTTCTGCTTGACATATAACTATGGTTTCACTTTTAAAACTAGAAAGTCTGTGGTTTATCCAAATATTGAATCGGTTTCGAAACCAGTGCCTCATGATCCAATCACGTGTCCGATCCCAGTTCCACCAGAACAATATCCGTTGGACGTGAATGAACCATCAGAAAGTGTAGTTTACCTGCTTTAGAAACTAATTCTGACTCGGATTATATACCGGTGAATGATGGTGTTCACTTAATTAACCATTCAGAACTTTCAGATCTAATACGTGATCTCGCTCTCACCAAAGGACAAGCGGAATTACTCGGTTCGCGACTCAAAGTTTATGGAATCTTTTCGCCCAATACTCCAATTTCTAAATTTTCGTCATAGGACACAGAGAACTTGTTCAATCATTTTGAGATGGATGATGACATTTGCTATTGCAAAGATGTAAAAGGCCTAATGGTGCACCTCGGTCATGAGCACATAGTCAACGAATGGCGACTTTTCATCGACTCTTCCAAGACTAGTCTAAAAGCCGTGTTTTGGTTGCATAATGGAAATTTATTTTCATCAATTCCCAGTCGTCAACTACTCTGTTCATATGAAAGAGAAGTTATGATAAATGGCTATACTTTTGGCAAAAATAAAGTACAATGACTACCAATGGCGGATTTGTGGAGACCTCAAGGTCATTGCAATTCTCACGGGCATGCAGACTGGGTATACTAAATTTTGTTGCTTCCTATGTGAATGGGACAGCCGCAACAGACAGGAACATTATGCAAGAAAGGTGTGGCCTATCAGGGATCGTATGAGATCGGGCATAAAAATGTAATACACGAGCCATTAGTTAACAAAGACAGCATCATTTTACCACCGTTACATATAAAGTTGGGGCTCATGAAGAATTTCGTAAAAGCGTTAGATAAAACGAGCAAAGCTTTCACTTATCTTCGAGAAAAGTTTCCGCAAATTAGCGATGCAAAGATAAAGGAAGGTATCTTTGTAGGACCTCAGATTAGGAAAGTTATTGCAGACAAACAATTCGAGAACTTGTTACATGGTAGTGAACTTCGCGCATGGATGGCATTCAAATCGATCGTCGATAACTTTCTGGGAAATCACAAATCTGTCGACTATGTGCATATTGTTAAGCAGTGCATAGATGCATCCAGAATTATGGGCTGTAACATGTCCCTCAAAATCCATTTGCTCGATTCGCATCTTGACTTTTTCCCTGACAACCTTGGCGAAGTCAGCGATGAACATGGAGAACGATTCCATCAAGATACATCGCTCTGTAATGGAGTCAATTATCCAAGGACGGTGGAGTGTGACCATGCTTGCCGATTATTGTTGGATGCTTCATCGTGATGTACCACATGCCATTCACCGACGAAAGTCGACTGCAAAGAAATTCAAGCCTACATAACTGTTATACTTCTTGTACAAATGATGTTGTAATACTGTATGCGTTGTTAAAAAACTTCAATTGCGTATTTCTAGAGATCCCGACCTGATAGAGAAAAACGGTTTGCAGATTTAAAAACAGCGCATTAAAATTGACCAGAAAAACATAGAAATGTTAGAGAAAGAAAAAAAAAATTTTTTTTTGTTAGCCAGTGTAATTGTCCATCCAACCTCTTAACTCTTTAAGGATGTGGTGGTATTTCCATGTTTGATGCAAGGAATTTTCTGTCTCTTTGAGTTTTCTTATAGTTTTAAACTTAAAGGGTTAATTGTTTTCAAATTCTTTAAAAAGTATAGTAATGTTATGTAAATTTTGCACCCCGAAAGATATCTTCTATGGACAACTGGCAGATGACAAAAGAACAATTGGGTGACGGCAGCCAAGGTTCAGAGATGTATGCAAGAGAGACATGAGGGCACTGGACATAAATCCAGCAAACTGGGAGGATGAAGCTGCCAATGGCACTAAGCGGCAATGCTCTCTACAGCACCACCTCAGATTGGACAAAAAGAAGATCTCATGGCAAGCTGAAGAGAGGAGAAAACATTGAAAGGAATCCCAGGAAAATAAGCAGCTGAGAGCTGTAACTTCAGGGGTGCATTTCCATAGTCGGTTATGACTAAAGGGGCTATTATATTATTATTTAGTCCTGTAAGAGTTAACACATTTTTGTGAAGAGATAAACACATCACGTTCCTTTCCACAGGTGAGAGTGTACCCGTGACAAAGACCGCACTGCCTAATCCTACAGGATTGAAGGAAGAGCATGACCCCGAACTAACCATGAAGAATCATTCCAGGCACATCCTTTTCTGCGGCACACATGTGATACAAACCAGGTTTTATGGCAACCAGAAAGTCCGAGCTGTGGTGTTGAGAACAGGTTAGTCAAGTAAAGTGTGTGTGAATATCCATATTAACAAAGCTTTCAATGTAATTTGTTCCTTTTGTCTTTTCTAAACAATTTTAGTTGGGGTTTGGATTTTTCATTTGCATCATGCTATTCTGTTGTATTATTTTGTTATTTGATTTTCTTTGTTGCATTTTCTTTCTAGTTCTATATTTTTACTTGCTTATTTAGTGCAACTTTTTCCTTGTGTTAGTTGTGTTCTTTTTTCACTTTATTTATACCATTCTATGTTACTCATCGTTGTCTGTTTGTTTATTATTTTTTGCCACATATTTATTGTGTCCTTTGTAAATTTTCTCATAGCCTATCTGTATTTCTCATTTTTGTCTCTTGTTTTTTTATGTGTGCGCCTGTATCACCTAACACATCCTATGTTTCTAGTTTATCATCCATTTGTAAAACTTATTCCATATTATCCCCCCCCCCCCCCCATTTTTTTCCCCCCCAAGTACACACTGTATTCACTCCCAGTACTTCTGTAACATCTTTGGTTTTTTTTTTTTGAGTGTGTGCTTGTGTCTTATGACAGGTATAAACTGAAGCATCCCACGATTGTAGTTTATTATCCATGTGTAAAACTTACCCTATACCATTTCATTTTTTTTATTTTTTATCAGTCAAACACATTCTGTAGTCATTCTCACTACATCTTTAGTTTTTTGTTTATTTTGTGTGTGTGCCTGTGGTCAATGAAGGTTATCACATGAAGCATCCCATGATTCTAGTTTTGTCGTCCATTTGTTAAACTTACTCCATACCATTTTACTTGTTTTCCTCTCAAGTACATTCTATATTCACTCTCCTACTTCTATAACATCTTAAGTTGTTTTGTACCTTTGGCTGATGAAGGGTATAACCTGAAGCATCCAGAGCTTCAAGTTTATCATCTGTCTGTAAAGCTTACACCATACAAATTTGTTATTTTTTTTTTCAGAAATATTCTGTATTCATTCTCACTACTTCTGTAACATTTTTTATTTTCGTCGTATAGTTTAGAAATAAAATTTATCAGAAGGAACATTACAAAATATATTTATACTTTTGCAGGTTTCTCTACATCCAAAGGTGAACTGGTTCGGTCCATCATGTTTCCCAAACCGGTTAACTTCAAATTTGAACGGCATTCCTACTATTTTATAATGGTTCTGGCTGCCATAGCAGGTCTTGGCTTCATCTACACTGTTGTCTTAATGGTGAGGAATTTAAAGATGTTGATGAAGAGGATAGATGATTCATAACTTACATCACTGTATGGGGGGAGGGGGAGATTTGTCGCAAATATAACTTCAATTACACTGTTATCTTGATGTTAAGGAATCAAAAATATTGATGAGGATCTTTTTCATCAAGGGCCATGCCTGGCTGTCCTAGGCGATCACATCTGTCTACCACTTCCTGTCTAATTATCAGTTCTGTTGTTGACTTCTTTTCATGCCATGATGTCAAATTGTCCAGTATATTTTCTCTGTTATCTTTTATCTCTTTTTTTTTTCTTCTATCTTTCCTGTTGTCCACGATATACTCCAGCTGTCTTCTTCTCATAACATGCCTAAAGAATGTGGATTGCTTCTTTCTAACAAGAGCTGTAAGCTCCCTTTGCATATTGGCCTCTTTCAGGACATCCTCATTACTCGTCATCTTTCAGGACATCCTCATTACTTGGCCTCTTTCAGGACATCCTCATTACTTGGCCTCTTTCATGACATCCTCATTACTTGGCATCTTTCAGGACATCCTCATTACTTGGCATCTTTCAGGACATCCTCATTACTTGGCCTCTTTCAGGACATCCTCATTACTTGGCCTCTTTCAGGACATCCTCATTACTCTTTTTTGATGTGGTATTTTTAACATTCTTCTGTAAAACCACATATCTGTGACTTCTAGTTTTTTGTTTTTTTTTGTTTTGTTTTTTTTTAATGAAGAAAAATATCCCGTTCAACCTCTGATGGGTTATAATTAGGATATATATTGTTTTCAATTCCAAATAATATGAACAACTGCTGATATGAGAAAGTGGCATCACATTTGTCAAATCATTGTAAATAGCGACAATCACAATTATGCTTGTACGTTAAAAAAAAAATAAAAATAAATAAACAAAAAAAAAAAATAAAAATAAATAAACAAAAAAAAAAAAAACAAACAAAATCAAGAAGATACTCTGAACAAGAATAATACTAAAGTGGAGGGGTGTAAAGGCCTGGTGGTTCCAGTTATATAACTGAGTTTAACAGATATTTAATTGACTTTCATCTGTTAAAAGTCACATGCATTGTAAGAACAGCATCAGACCTTCACATTCCCAGCCACTATATATTAACATTTGTTCGTGTTACTTGCATACTAATTGTCCATGACTTGTTTCCACATGTTAGGAGTGGTTTTATATAGCAGTGAAGAACTCTCATTCTTTTTAATTTTTTTTTAATTAATGAAGAAAAATATCCTGTTCAACCTCTGATGGGTTTTAATTAGGATATATATTGTTTTCAATTCCAAATACTATGAACAACTGCGGATATACGAAAGTGGCATCACACCTGTCAAACCATTGTAAATAGGGCAGTTCACAATTACCAATTATGCTTGAATGTTTTATATTTAAAAAAAAAACTCATTCTTTCTTACTTCCAATTATAAAGAGCTGGGGATAGAGAATTTATAAATTACGCTACAACGTAGGTTCATTTTCTACACAAGACAACAGGAGGCAGAGACAGTTGTGAGCCATGACCCAGGTGGGCCTCCCCCCCCCCCCAGAATGTAAAGGAGAATAAGGGGTCGAAACACTTGATCGACAGGGTGACCACTTCTGATGATCAGATTGCCTCCTGTTGTTTCGCTCTGTATACAGTTTCCTGTCATCATCAACATATCTCGATAATAAGGAATTAAAGGATAATGATGGGGATTCTGATGATTTCTTTGTCTAATGTTGTCGACATGATGAGGTTGCCAGCCACATCCACAACCTCACATTAATCAACTTTTACAACATGCCTGAGGATGCAGTGGGTCTATTCTTTGTCTGTTCCGAGACCCCCTAGGAAATATACATTATCGTGGATGATTATATTTTATTCCTGCTGTCATTTTTAGCAGTTGTTAAATCCATGTTAAACAAACAAAGAAAACTTAAAATAAGACCACAAAATATCTAATTTACCTGGCCACATGCATGGAGGCATATCTGGAGTCATGCTTATATGACCACCAGCTATGCACAGTGCTACTGTATTCATATGTGGAAGTGAACCTCTGTCTGTGAGGCTAATTACACCCTCATTGACTCTTGAAATCATCCACACACTTCCAGGTACTCTCCCTGTGGTGAAACTAGTTGAGAACCCAGCATTGCACTAGGCTTGGAGAAGTCACTTGAGCCTCAGATGTGATTCGTTGGCTTTGACCTGGTTGACTGCATGCAGAAGGATCTCACTATGGACACAGTGATAGGCAGGGGAGCTGAGATGTGGCTCTGTGCAGTATGTGACAATTCCTTGGGAGAACCCAGAACCAGAGAACAATATTTTAGCTCTGCATAGTTGGAGAGCCCCCTTGGATGGCAGGGAATGCACAGTATGCCACGCACTTCTTATTCCTAGCTTGAAACCAGATGTGACGATCCTTTAAATGCTGGAGAAACTGGAGTTCATGACTTCAACTCAGCACATTTCAGAATGGCAAAAACGCCACAGGAAAAGCCTAGATCTACAGTGTAGATAATACAAAAGAGTCTTCAACTTGATATTGGCTGCTAAAGAGCGAGAAGCTCACCAGCCCTAATTAAACAACAACAACAATAACAACCTGGCCATGTGAGACATTAATAAAACTAGAAGAGAACAAACAACCTTTACATTCAAAAGGTTGAGAATTGGGCATGCGGGCCTATCAGACATTCATAATTCAAAACATAACTCAAGGCACAGATGACCACAGAAAACAAAAAAACATGAGCATCGTATAGTAGTATGCCAGATTTTTATAATAATATATCTTTATTTATTCTGTGTCCATTCTCCTGTAATCATCGCCTAAATACTGCTATATTCCATCTCCACTTCAGCTTGTTTTGAAAAAAACGCTTTCAAAGTTTTTGGGTTACTAGTTGAAATGAAGGATATATCACATTAAAATGAAATTTGACATGGTGATCCAGACTATTAAATGTAAGATGTTGTTTAGGATGATAGATTAAAATATATGATGTCAATTTGTGACCTAGGGTCAATTTTGGACAAAAATGGATGTAGAATAAAGTAGTTCTAAGGTGACGTAATGTTATCAGTTGCATACATCACCTTTTTTCTTATTCATACTCAGGTGATAAATGGAGACAGCCCAGGGCACATCATTATCAGGTCTCTTGACTTGATTACCATCGCCGTTCCACCAGCGCTGCCTGCTGCCCTAGCAGTGGGCGTGGTGTTCTCTCAGAGCAGGTTGAAGAAACAGAATATTTACTGCATCAGTCCTCAAGGCATCAGTATTAGTGGTACCATCAACACCTGTTGCTTTGATAAGGTTAGTATCATTTGTTCATACATTATGCTTTAGCTCCCCAAGGAGCATGGACCTTCAACAAATTCATGCCAATTCCTCATGTTTCATGCCATTAAGGTCAAGGTTTTTCATGTCTTCGTCCTGCCTTTCATTACTGCATTCTCCAATTCTCTTCTTCATATGTTTTGCGAATTCACCTTTACATCTGTACCCTGTGAATTCCAGAACAAGGACTGCCTTATAATGCTGTCTTCTTCTACGTACACTCTCAGACATCCACTTGAATATGTTCAAAGAAAGCAGTGCAGCTTGAGGCTATTTGTATATCCATAGAGTTTTTTCAAAAAAGGTACTGGTGATGGCAACATGTGCTTTCTCTATTCCTCATATGTTGGCCATCTTTGAAGCAGTCATTTTATCGATGCCACAGTTACATTTATCAGTAGTTCCTATCTTTAGCCTGTTGAATAGATGTTATCCCAATCTGTTGTGGCCCGTGCTGAATTTGAAGATTACCACTTGTACTGAACTGATAATAAGCATCATTTATTTTTTTTTTTTTGGAGGCCTGAATGCTTTGCATCCCATTCGTTCCTGTATCTATTTCTGATAAAAGCCTCTTCAGAAGTTATGCTTGTATCAGGCTGAGTTAGCTTTCAACCTTCCTTTGCCACTCTGTCACCCTCTTCATTGCCAGGGATGTTGCAGTGAGATGGGATCCCTTGTATGTAAAGTCTGTCATAAAAGTACAGTATCCCTAGGCCTATAAAAGTACAGTATCCCTAGGCCTATAAAAGTACAGTATCCCTAGGCCTATTTGCAACCCCAGAGGACTTCCCCAGCTCAGCGGGCTCAACATTGGTGGAGGTCACAACATACCCACTAATTGGTGGGTGATGCAATGCTACAAGTTGGATGGTCCTCTTCCCTTAAAAAGGGGGGGGGGGGGGGTCAATCCCTAGATTATAAGTACCTTGTCCATGTCCCCAGTAATAATTCACAAGCTAATTTACTCAGATTCACTTTAATCATGGGATATCACCAAGATTAAAGTTACTTTTCCCCTGTATTCATGGGATATCCCCAAGATTAAAGTTACTTTTCCCCTGTAATCATGGTATATCCCCAAGATTAAAGTTACTTTTCCCCTGTAATCGTGGGATATCCCCAAGATCAAAGTTACTTTTCCCCTGTAATCATGGATATCACCAGGATTAAAGTTACTTTTCCCCTGTAATCATGGGATATCCCTGGAAGTGTGTGGATGATTTCAAGAGTCAATGAGGGTGTAATTAGCCTTACAGACAGAGGTTCACTCCACATATGTATATTGTAGCATTATGCATAGCTGGTGGTCATATATTAGACTGTAATATGGTGTAATCAAAAGTATTTTTTATTTTCCTTGTATCTTTAGACTGGTACCCTGACAGAAGATGGTTTAGACATGCATGGGGTTGTAACAGTGGAAAGATCACAGTAAGTTTATCATTTCTCTTTGGGTTTTTTTATTTTCTTTATTTTTAAATTCTGGTGCAGTGATTGTGATATCTGGTCAGAATGAATGCTGGTCAGCTGGCATTTTAAGACATTCTGGATCACTGTAAACTAAGTGAAGAGGAAAATAATGGATGTGTTTTGTGGATGAAGTTATCAAAAGTTATGCCATCATATGCGCTTTCATTTCACAATAGCTCCATGTCTCATTTGTTCCTATAGCTGGTTAGTTGTTGTTTTCTTTCTGCATGTTGTGATGGCTTTAGAGTTCACGCACAAGGTTCTGATCATTAGCAATTGCATTTCAATATAACCTGTGGTCCTGTCAACCCAAGGAGATTAAAAGGAAAAGGTAAAGGATCCCGTTACATGCCCATATTGGGAATATGGTGTTAGGCCCATATTTTCTTGACCATCGGCACACTAGGGGTGATGTGGTCAGCATCACGCCGGCCGCCTTAACCTTCCCAGAGTTGCTCTGGTACCCAATTGGGGCTGGGTCGCCCCAGGAGCCGTTTGCGGCCTAAAAAAATCCACCTCATCTGGGGATCTAACCATAGACCACTGAGCTAGGAAGCCAGTGCACTAACCACTATGATACCGCGGCTCCCCAGGGAGATTAGGAGTGTTGATAATGATGATGATGGCAATAATAAGCAAAGGACTATTGTCTATAGCTGAACAAGCCAGTAGAAGCTTGCTCCAGAAACAGTTACAAAATAATTTCAGCTCATTCAATCAATCAATACCCTTTAGCTCCCCAAGGAGCATAGTCCTTCAACAAACACATGCCAAGTCTTCCTGTCCTGTGCCATCCGCTCAAGTTCTTTCCATGTTTTCCTCATCATTTTCACCTCTGTATCCAGTTCTCTTCTCCATGTGTTTTTTGGTCTACCTCTGCCTCTCTTTCCTTGTGGATTCCAGAACAAGGACTGCCTTGTAATGCTATCAACAGGTTTCCTCAATGTGTGTCCTATCCATCGCCAGCGTCTTCTTGTCAACTCTTGTTCCACTGGCACTTGTCTGGTTCTTGTCATCAATTCCACATTTGTGACTTTGTCATACCATTTCAGTCCTTCTGTTCTACGCAAGCACCCGTTTATAAAAGTCTGTAGCTTTTTGGTTGTTGTTTTTGTTGTTCTCCATGTCTCAGAGCCATACAATAGGACTGACTTGACATTTGAGTTGAAGATTCTTATTTTCGTGTTGGACTTGATTTCTCTTGTTCTCCATATGTTTCCCAATGCAATGAAAGCTCCTCTTGCATTTTGTATTCTTATTTTGATATCGCTGTCTGTCCCTCCAACTTTGTCTATATTACTTCCAAGATATGTGCATGATTCTATATCTTTTAGTGGTGTTTCTTCAAGTTCAGCCTTGTTATCATTTCTTGCATTTATTCTAATAATCTTTTGTCTTTTCCCTGTGTATTTTCAGGCCCACTTGTTGTGACCTCTCATCGAGAATTTTCATTTTCTCTTGCATCTGATTATGGTTATGGGACAGAAGAGCCAAGTCATCTGCAAAATTCAGATCATCAAGCTGTTTAGTCAGATTCCACTGGATTCCATTTCTGTTGTGTAATGTCGATGTTTTCATAACCCAATCTATTGCTAGTAAGAACAGAAATGGAGACAAGAGGCATCCCTGTCTCACTCCTGTTCTAATTCTAAACTGTTCTGTAAGTTGTCCTTCATGAAGAATTCTACATGTCATGTCTTCATAGGTCTTCTTTACGATCTCATATTCCTTCATTCTTACCTGTTGTTACGATCTCATATTCCTTCAATCTTTCTTACCTGTTGTTATGATCTCATATTCCTTCAATCTTCCCTGTTGTTACGACCTCATATTCCTTCAATCTTACCTGTTGTTATGATCTCATATTCCTTCAATCTTTCTTACCTGTTGTTACGATCTCATATTCCTTCAATCTTACCTGTTGTTACAATCTCATATTCCTTCAATCTTACCTGTTGTTACTATATATTCCAACTTTCCTCTTCTTATAACATGCTAAAAAAAAAAATGGATTTCTTCTTTCTAACTTGTGAAATAAGTTTCACAATAAAAAAAACCCGCCAAAAAACCTAAAATAACCAATAAACTGACATTACACGTGGGAGACAAAAAACTGCTGCCGGTTATGAGGTCAGGTCAGATCTCATGTTCATCTGTACTGTCAATGTGACATGTTTTATGTAATAAGTTAATTGTCTTTATTTGGACTTTTATGTCATATAATGTTGTTGGATAGGAGTGAAGATATAACAATTATAAAAATAGGATGCACACAGTATATTGGAGCTACCATCATAAAACAACAATTAAAAATTTTTTAATTTAATTTAATTTAATTTTTTTTTTTAAATATCACTTTTTCCTCACTGTTTTCCAGTCCCTATTTTTTATGTTTTGCTTTTTATGTACTATCCACTTCCGCTTTCCCGATTTTGGCAGACATTTTGGCTCCAACATTTGACACCACGAGGGAGTATTTTTCTCTTATTTCTATAGTTTCATGTTCTCTACTTAATTCTTACTTTCTTTCCCTTCTGTCTCTTGTTTGTCTGTCCCTGATGAAGGCCTAGTGGCCGCAAGGTAGGTTTTTTTCTTGTCCTTTCTCCTTGTAAGACGTATTACTATTTGTGTGTTTTTTTAATTTTTTTTAATTTTAGGAGCAGAAATAATCAGGTAAAACAAAATTGGTTCAGAAATAACCTCTGCAAACGCACATACATTTCTTGTAGTCTCTTTCCTATAAAGTGGCAGACAATAGTACTGGTCACTTGCTCTTTAATGAGCAAACATACACACACTCACTCACTCATTAATGAGCAAACATACACACACTCACTCTTTAATGAGCAAACATACACACACTCACTCACTCTTTAATGAGCAAACATACACACACTCACTCATTAATGAGCAAACATACACACACTCACTCACTCTTTAATGAGCAAACATACACACACTCACACTCATTAATGAGCAAACATACAGACACTCACTCACTCATTAATGAGCAAACATACACACACTCACTCATTAATGAGCAAACATACACACACTCACTCATTAATGAGCAAACATACACACACTCACTCACTCATTAATGACCAAACATACACACACTCACTCACTCATTAATGAGCAAACATACAGACTCACTCACTCTTTAATGAGAAAACACACACTCACTCACTCATTAATGAGCAAACATACAGACACTCACTCACTCATTAATGAGCAAACATACACACACTCACTCACTCATTAATGAGCAAACATACACACACTCACTCATTAATGAGCAAACATACACACACTCACTCACTCTTTAATGAGCAAACATACACACACTCACTCACTCATTAATGAGCAAACATACACACACTCATTAATGAGCAAACATACACACACTCACTCATTAATGAGCAAACATACACACACTCACTCACTCATTAATGAGCAAACATACACACACTCACTCATTAATGAGCAAACATACACACACTCACTCACTCTTTAATGAGCAAACATACACACACTCACTCATTAATGAGCAAACATACACACACTCATTAATGAGCAAACATACACACACTCACTCACTCATTAATGAGCAAACATACACACACTCATTCATTCTCCCTGACGCATGAAGAGGACTGACCTATCTCTTGTTTTATGATCCAGGTTTGAGCCTATCATAAAAGATATGGATGACCTTCCTCCAGGCCCCTTGGTGACCTGCATGGCAACCTGCCACTCACTGACTATCATTGATAATGTCATGGTTGGTGACCCACTGGATCTCATTATGTTCAGTGCTACGAAGTGGGTGAGTAGTATGAACAGTTGAAGGTTTGTAATGTCTCAGAGAGAGAGAGAGAGAGAGAGAGCAGCTAGGGTAAAGGGCAGAATCGTCGCCGAACATAGCAGGGCTCACAAGATAACAACTTCCAGCATGAGTTGGGAAGTAGAGGCAGATACTGCATCCTTTAGGTGGCTAACTGAAACAATAGCAGCCATTGTGTCAGTCAGTCCATGCTTCAAAAGGTTCAAAATGGTTGGCTACGGCATGAATGGAAAACATTCATGGAAGCTTCGAGTCTGCAGAAGCTGGTGTGGATCTACTGTCCTGGTCGTGCAGGGGTATGTGGTAATGAGCTCAAGTTCTTTCCATATATTTCTCGTCATTATCATTTCTGTGTCCAGTTTTTTTTCTCCATGTGTTTTGTGGTCTACCTCAACCTCTCTTACCCTGTGGATTCCAGAACAAGGACAGCCTTGTAATGCTATCAGCAGGTTTCTTAAGTATGTGTCCGATAACATCGAAGCGTCTTCTTCTTATCTTTAGTACCACTGACACTTGTCTGGTTCTCGTCATCAGTTCCGAATGGGTGACCTTGTCACTCACTCCATGTCAGTCCTATTCTTGGCGAGTACTGACTCTTAGGGATCATATCTAAAGTATGTCTTGCTGAGACGCCAAATCATGATGGGAAATAATTATGTCGGGCTTTGTCTCCTGCATGTCCCGATGATGACACTGATTCTCCTGTGATTATTTTATTCCTTTCCATTCCGTGTGAACATAATTGGTTTTTTGTAGTCAAACGTATCATGACAACATGAACAAATTTAAAGGTATATGTGTTATTTTAATGGGTGTGGAATTCAGCTGTCACAGTGCAGTGCACACCATTTCCATATTTTTTGGAAAAGCTCATATCTTGGAGAGATTTGTCTGCAAGTGCAATATGGCTATCATTCGTTGCATTTATTCTCATAATCTTTATCTAGTCTTTGAATATTTTCAAACCCAGTTGCTATGACCTCTCATAATATATCAGGTTTATCATTATCATCGATATCAAAATAAGAATACAAAAAGCAAGAGGAGCTTTCATTGCATTGGGAGACAAATGGAGAACAAGAGAAATCAAGTCCAACACGAAAATAAGAATCTTCAACTCAAATGTCAAGTCAGTCCTATTGTATGGCTCTGAGACATGGAGAGCAACAAAACCAACAACCAAAAAGCCACAGACTTTTATAAACGGGTGCTTGCGTAAAATAGAAGGACTGAAATGGTATGACAAAGTCACAAATGTGGAATTGATGACAAGAACCAGACAAGTGCCAGTGGAACAAGAGTTGAGAAGAAGACGCTGGCGATGGATAGGACACACATTGAGGAAACCTGTTGATAGCATTACAAGGCAGTCCTTGTTCTGGAATCCACAGGGAAAGAGAGGCAGAGGTAGACCAAAAAACACATGGAGAAGAGAACTGGAAACAGAGGTGAAAATGATGAGGAAAACATGGAAAGAACTTGAGCGGATGGCACGGGACAAGAGGACTTTTATGTGTTTGTTGAAGGCCTATGCTCCTCGGGGAGCTAAAGGGTATTGATTTGATTGATCATTATCATCATTGTCTTATTTGTTCCCTGTAGAGCATGGAGCCCATCACTGCAGGTGGCTCCCCCATGATGATGTTGCCAGCCTCATGTACAACCTCATATTACTGGCCTTGTACGACATGCCTGAGGGAGTAGCAGTTCTATTATTTCTTTGCTGCGTACAAGATCCACAGGAAGTGTACAGAGAAATGACTGTACATTTTTCACTTTATTTCTTTTCTTCTGGATTGGAAACCTGAAGAGTCTCTATCAGATTCAAAGACTGTGCTTAATTGTTTGTTCTGTTTTCCTGGCCGTAAAACCATGAAAAGTCTTCTTCTTCTTCTCGTTCGCTGTTGTTTAGAAATGTCTACACAAGAAGTCCGGTTCTGTGGATGTATGTTGCTGTGGTTGAAAGTTCTTCAAGACTCCCAAACAGCTTTGTGTGGATGTGCGTCTCTGTGGGCCAATGTTCAGTTCGCAATTGACTAAGCATGTGGCAGTCTTGCAGGATGTGTTCGGCTGTCTGTGCTGCCTGTGCACACGTACATAGGGGTGATGGGACCAATCTCAGTCTGTATAAGTGACTGTTCAGTCTGTTATGTCCTGTTCTAATACGGAACAGGACCACCTGTTTTGCTCGATCAAGATAGTGATAGTTGTCTCTTTGTTGGTCAATTTTCCTGATGGCCTTGATAAGGGTCTTCTTTTCCTGGAATGTGATTGTTTGTTCTTTTTGTTCCTGTGTTGCTCCCTCTTTTGCTAACGTGTCTGCTCTCTCATTTCCTGGTATGCCACAGTGTGATGGTATCCACTGTAGCACTACCCTTCTTTTGATATTTACTTCGCATAGGACTTTGTTTAATTCTGGCAGTTTATCACTGTTGAGGGCTTGCAGAACTGACATTGCATCGGTAAGGAATACAACCTGCTGACATTGGCTTATTGTGTTATTTATTATTCCACCATGAACAGTAACATTAAACTGTATTGGTCAAGTGTATGTGACAGGGGCTAGGGTGGTTGAGTGAACTTATGTCGGAGTAGCTACCACACACCCAAGATTTAATTAGGAATTGTTTGACATGGGTTGTAAGTATTTGTTGCTTACAACCTTTTCAGCCGCAGACTTAATGAATCAGGCAAATAACGCTAATGTGGAACAAAATTTAATTCCACCAAACATCCAGACAGTGTTCATGGACTTTATGTCCAAGACATAATCTTGAAGTAGACTTTAACAGTTGGCTTCTCTCTGCACGTCTGGCAATGGAAATGACACAAAGAATCTTTCAAGCTAAGCCTTGGTGCGGTTAACATCCGGACAGCTTCAGTGTACCTCTTCTCGCATTGGCTGCTGTTCTGAACAGCGGACATGACGTGTTCTATTTTTAGATCCTGGCTCTATTTTTAGATCCTGACTAATGCTAATTTTACATTATAGTGGCGAACATGGCAGGCACTGTCCGTACGGTTACATGTATAACTCCTTCACTGTTAATTAAGCTGCAAAAGAGAGGCTTCTGTTTTAATTAGACCTCACTGACTTGTTGTCGTGTTCTGACTACAGGTCCTTGATGAGCCAGGACCCGATGAGACCAGATTTGACATGATGACACCTACCATTGTTCGACCAAAGAACACATCTTTGTTAAATGGGCGAGGCATTGATGATGCGGTAAACTAGTACAGTAGAACTCCATTTATCCGAACCCCAATTATCCGAACATCCAATTATCCGAACACTTTTTCCAGAAAAAAAAAAAATCAGTCTCCACCAGTCACGTTAGACTACAGTTCTGAATCTTTTGATGCGGCAAGCTTCAAATGTGTGCGAACAATTTGTAGACAATGAGATGGGCTAATGGACGGTCGCTTACGTACATGAAGTCAGTTAGATCATAAAGTCCGTTAATATCTGGTTTACCAATCCAGTGTACGTGTGAGTTCTAGGCAGAACACTGGCTAAACAGACAGTTCAACTTAAAATAATTGTGTCTGCTACTACAGCAGAATAATTTTGGTGTACACGTATTTCTCTGTGCGACCTGGCATCTTCCAGTAGGCCTAAAGCATATAAAAGGAACCGCAATGTTTTGTCAATTGAAACAAAAACAGAAATTATCAAGAGACTAGGAAAAGGTGAAACTGTGTCTTCATTTGCGAGGATTTTCAATGTTGAGAAAGCTACCGTCTCTGACATCAAAAGTAACAAGGATAAAATTATGAGTTTTGCATCGAAATTGGATAGTGAAAATGGGTCGAAGAAACATAAAACCATGAGAAATGCGAAAGATTTGAAATTGGAAGAGGCTTTGTATATATGGTTTGTGCAAAGAAGAAGCAAAGGGGAACCTATCTCTGGCTCTCTATTGTGTGAAAAGGCACTTCAGTTCAACAGTCAACTTGACGGTCCTCCTGACTTTAAGGCTAGCCAGGGATGGTTAAGAAACTTTAAATCTCGTCATGGCATACGAGAATTGGAGATTCAAGGGGAATCTTCATCTAGCGATGCAACTGCCGCTGAAAATTTTAAAGAAACATTCTTGGCTTTTTTGGAAGAAGAAGGTTATTTACTCGATGATGTGTATAATGCCGATGAGACTGGCTTATACTGGAAATCATTGCCTCAAAAATCACTTGCATCTCAGCGCGAAGCAGCTGCCCCTGGGTTTAAAAAGTGCAAAGAGAGAGTAACAATTTTGGTAGCCGCGAATGCCAGTGGAAGTCATCGTTTACCGGTGCTAATGATCGGCAAAGCCAAAAAAACACGCTGTTTAAAGAATGTGACATGTCTCCCATTGTGCTACAAAGCACAGAAGAGTGCTTGGATGAATAGTGAAATATTTCTTGATTGGTATACAAATCAGTTCATCCCAAATGTGAAGAGGTTGAAAGAACAAGAAAAGAAAACTGGAAAAGTAATTCTTCTACTGGACAATGCACCATCTCATCCAGAGACGGATACATTGAATGCAGTTGATGCAAATTTTAAAGTAATTTTTCTGCTTCCCAATGTAACAGCACTGATTCAACCAATGGATCAGGGTGTTATAGCAAAGCTTAAAAAGATGTACAAGAAGGAAGTCCTGCGTCGTTTATTGTTGGCTGAAGATGAAGAAAGTGTGGTGGCGTTTTCAAAAAAAGCTTAATCTCAAAGACTGCTGCTATATGTAAGCTGATGCTTGGACCACCCTGTCACAAGATAATCTCAACAAGGCTTGGAATAGATTGCTTGGGAAAAAAGGAGGAAATGAAACTACTGCAGTGGACACAAATGATGATTGTATAAATGAAGTTGTGGAACTGTTTCAAGCAATGTCCGGATTTTCGGACTGTGACAAAGATGATGCACACATGTGGCTAGAAGATGATAATGATTCTGGTTTTCAGTTTTTGAATGACGAAGAAATTTTGTCTTTTGTGCAAGAAGAAAACCAAATACATGTAGTGACCGATGATGAAGACTCCTCAGAAGTACATGATGTACTTGTAGATTATGAAGAAAACCCAAAACGTCGACCAAGTCCTGAAGAGGCCTTTATAGCACTAGAAACAGCGATGGCTTGGTACGAGCAAGAAGATGACAGCTGTCCTACACAGCTTCTGCTGTTGAAGAGAATGCGGGACTTAGCAGCCAAAAGCAGACTATCCAGTTTGGCGCAAAAGAGGATTCCTCATTATTTTAAATAGTGGGCTACATCTGTGCAAGTACATGTATACGTAAGTTGCACCTGGTTTTGAATTGTTTGTAATGTTATTTTGAAAACATTTCTCTTTCTTAACAAAAATAATTAATACAAGTAGTACATGCACTGCAGTGTAATGAAAGATTTTGGTGATACAGTGATCTAATACAGTGTGGGTATTATTATTACAGTACAAGTAAATATGTTTTATAGTGTATTTTCCTTGTGATTGTTAATTATTTTTAGAAATATGTGTACATGTACTCGATACATCATGTAATCCAATTATCCGAACATTTGATTATCCGAACGATGCTCGGTCCCATGGGGTTCAGATAAATGGAGTTCTACTGTATTGAATTTTGTTGATTATCCTATGCTCTGCCACTAAGCTGTTTGCTTGTGTTTGTCATGCATTTATGTTTTTTTTGTTGATGTTTAATTTTCATTAACATTTGTTGATTGTTTCAGGCATCACTTACTATTATTATTTGTTTGTTTGTTGTTGAACTATGTCTGAACCATACAGTTCTACTGCCTCTTGTAGTTCCCTGGGGGGTCTCTGAAAAGACAAAAATAATAGGACCTCTGCACCCTCAGGCATGTCATAGAAGGTGGCTAATTTGTGGTCATGCAGGAGGCTGGCTACAGAAACAACAGCTGCAAGAATACATTAATGCTTTGATGCAGGCTTTTTGCAAGGGGGATGAGCTGCGATAGTGGCTCCTTGCTCCGTAAGAAGCACAAATGAAAAATGATGATACAGTTCTGCTGGCCTTATGTATATATCAGGGATTTCTTAGGAGACACAGAAAGATTAGAACTACTGCTACTTCAAGCGTTTCATAAGAGGTGACGATCAAGAACCAATTTACTATGGTTGCACCACTGCAGTGTGGATTTATCATAACAATTATAAGCTCGTCTTCCAGAAGTATGACCACACAACAATGGCTGACATAAGTAATCAACATCTTCTACAAGTACTTCCCTTTAATTATAAGCTCACACAATACGGCCACATACGGCCAATAACGCATCAAAATTACAATAATGAAATGCCACCAAAAACTTGCATAACAGCTCAATCATCATCATACATGACAGTCTTACACTGAGAATACCTTGTAATGACTATCGCTCACTTGAGCGGCAAGAACTGTGACAAAGACAACCTCTAATCAGTGTCAACTTATAAATTTACGGCCTGTAGAAAATACCCACTAGACACTACACAGATCTAGAATTACACGTCATAATCTACCAGAACCAAAATGGCAAGCATTCAGTACAAATAGTCCGTAACATAAATTTCACAGCTAACTTGCTGGCAAAGGGAAGTATCAGCGTCCATGCAGGACGGCGGCCAGATTCCAACTCCTCGCATTTGCGCCTGATTTCCCGTGTTCTGGTAGTCACATGACATACCCGTTCGGCCAGACCCAGTGTTGCCTGGCTAACTTTCTGGCCGAACACAATACTACAGATACACTGCTAAATAGCGCTGTGACAGTGACTAATATGAGGGCTGTCAACCTCATCATCTAAAACCAATACCTACAGACACCACCATTGCAAGAGGAAATGAATGCCTTGATGCAGTCTCCTCACAAGTGGACCAGTTGCTGTGATGGTTGCATGCTCTGTGAAGATCAAAAAGGAAAAAGACGAAGAAAAAGTACATTTGTACTTGTTAAATCTTAACTCTTTCAGTCCCAAGCAACAAAGTGGGTTTGGCCCAAAAAAAATGGCCACCCCAGTGCGTTTTTATTGTTATTGTTTGGAAATAATTTTTTAAAATGTTCAAATGTATAAATAACTTTGTTGTTGTATATGAAACTGAAGGTAAATGGATGTACTTTACTATTGTGCTACAAGTATAAAAGCTTTCATTGAAAAATGATTAGCTATTCAAGGTAAAATGGAGGACAAAAGAAGAAGCCAGTGAAAAATTAGAGGAAAAGTATTCATTAAAATTCTTCTATAATTGTTCCTCATGAGAATATCCAAGGGTAAAGTTTCAGAATGTCACAAACAGAAGTATTCTAACAAAGTACAATCAGTTTTTAATCAATAAACACTCAGAAGATTGTTAATTTCACAAATTGCAACAACAGGTCACATGGTTGTAAAAAAGAGGAAATTTCAGTATAGGCCTATACATCAGAAAGATGGGAATTATAATATTATTTACACATGAATAATTGTTAGTAACTGCATTTTGTGAACAATTTAAATTTATCAATAAAAATTATTAGTTAGTAAAATATAAAGTAAAATGGAGGCTGAATAAGAAGCAGGCCCAAGTACGAGCTTGATCTGACGTTAATCTTCTAGGCCTACCATTCGAAGCAGTGGGCATGGCCATTTTATGTTAGAAAATATGCGCTTAAAAAAATCGCTTTAAAAATCTTAAATAAATATCTCACCACAGATACACGTTCACTCTTAAACACACGCGGCATTTAAAAGAACATTCTTCCTGTCGGAAATGACGTTTTGGGTGGTTTGTGGGTAGTTATCATTAGAAAGTTTCAAACAGGAGCACAGATACTAAAGCCATTATAAAGCCGATTGGGCCAAGCGCGTCTAATGCCAGAGCCATTATAACGTCGATTGGGACTTAAAGAGTTAAGGGACGGTGTGGTACTCTCATGTTTGATGCAAGGAATTTTGTGTCATTTTAAGTTTTCATGAAGTGTTAAAAGTTTTAGGGTTGGTTCTTTCCAAGCATTTTTAAAAGTATACATAGTTGTAAAGAACATTGAATGAGGATTCATAAAATATAAAATTGGGACAAAACAAATCAAAAACTAAGTTCCATCATACCTTCCCCCAAAAGGAAAATCGGCCCTGAATACTGGCCTCTCATCCTTTATGTGTTAATAAATTTCTAGAATGTTATTCAGACCATCAGTACAGTGATGGAGCTAATGTTGTAACTGGATTATTATGTTCCTCAGCTGTCTGGTGGTGATGTCGGCATTGTCCGTCAGTTTCCATTCTCCTCTAGCCTTCAAAGAATGTCGGTGATCACAAGATCTCTCGGTGCTAGCAACTTTGATCTGTTTGTCAAAGGTTCTCCTGAGATGATTGTCAGCCTGTCTAAGCCTGAGACTGGTAGGTTTGATCAGCATTGTTATGTAAAGTGAGTCTGTAGATTAGTGGATGATATATCACCGATTAGTGGAGGATATATCACAGATTAGTGGATGATATATCACAGATTAGTGGATGAAATATCACAGATTAGTGGATGATATATCATAGATTAGTGGATGAAATATCACAGATTAGTGGATGATATATCATATCACTGATTAATGGATGATATATCACAAATTAGTGGATGAAATATCATAATATCATAGATTAGGGGATGATATATCATAGATTATTGGATGATTTGTCATAGATTAATGGAAGAAATACCATAGATTAGTGGATGAAATATCATAGATTAGTGGATCGATCAAATATCAATGTATGAAACCAACTTGTAATAATGGCCAGTGTTGTGAGATTTGGAAAATAAGTTGTAATGTGCAAAACTTTGGTTGATACAATTGTGACAGAGTGAAAATGAAAGCTTTACCCTAACAGCTAAAAGACAGACATAATGATCATCTTAAAGAAAGTGATTCCTCCAGAATGCACCATCAAAGTAAATGGAGCAGTTTTTGGAACAAGTCAGTAGATTCAAGTATCTTGGCACAACAATAACATTGGATGAGAGATACGTCTCTGAGGTCAAAAGTAGAATAGCCCAGGCAGAAGCAGCATTCTGCAAACTGAAAAGTATGTTATGCAACAGTGGAAGTAAGAAAGAGAGTTCTTTAGTGTCATATAGAACCAATTCTAACATACAGAAATGAGTCATGGACAGTTAGTAAACAAACAGGAAAGGCCCTAGAGGTTACAGAGATGTGGTTTTACAGAAGAATGTTAAAAATACCATGGACAGATGAAAAGAGTAATGAGGATGTCCTGAAAGAAGACAAGTAATGAGGATGTCCTGAAAGAAGACAAGTAATGAGGATGTCCTGAAAGAAGACAAGTAATGAGGATGTCCTGAAAGAAGACAAGTAATGAGGATGTCCTGAAAGAAGACAAGTAATGAGGATGTCCTGAAAGAAGACAAGTAATGAGGATGTCCTGAAAGAAAACAAGTAACGAGGATGTCCTGAAAGAAGACAAGTAATGAGGATGTCCTGAAAGAAGTCGAGTAATGAGGATGTCCTGAAAGAAGACAAGTAATGAGGATGTTCTGAAAGAAGACAAGTAATGAGGATGCCCTGAAAGAAGACAAGTAATGAGGATGTCCTGAAAGAAAACAAGTAACGAGGATGTCCTGAAAGAAGACAAGTAATGAGGATGTCCTGAAAGAAGTCGAGTAATGAGGATGTCCTGAAAGAAGACAAGTAATGAGGATGTTCTGAAAGAAGACAAGTAATGAGGATGTCCTGAAAGAAGACAAGTAATGAGGATGTCCTGAAAGTAATGAGGATGTCCTGAAAGAAGACAAGTAATGAGGATGTCCTGAAAGAAGTCGAGTAATGAGGATGTCCTGAAAGAAGACAAGTAATGAGGATGTTCTGAAAGAAGACAAGTAATGAGGATGCCCTGAAAGAAGACAAGTAATGAAGATGTCATGAAAGAAGAAGATCATTACCCACATTAGAAGGAAACAATCTACTTTCTTTGGGTATGTAATGGGAAGAGAGATGGAATATATTGTGACAATAGGAAAGACTGAAGGATAAAAAGATACAAGCGACAAAGAGAAAAGATGTTGGACATCATGCCATGGAAAGAAGTATTTATTTTCACTTTTAGTTGTTAACCACTGCTTTCTTTGAACATATGCTAGTGGACATCTAAAAGTGTACAAAGAAGATGAACATTTTCTCTTTTAGAAAACTTGATGGCTTTTCACTTGTAAAATTTAATCTTTTTTGTTTCCCCCAACAAAAATATTTTTTACATATGTCACAAAAATTAATTGTTCGTGTCATTTGTGTTGTTTCTCACCAAAAATTGGCTTTAGTTGTCCCTAAAATTGTCACATAAAATAGTTTTTGAAGATGGCAACATCAATGTTTTCGCCTTGTGATAGATCATAAGAAAACGAGGGGGATTGCAGTAAGATGTGGTGAAGCGTGCATCAGTAAAACAAATAGACAAAGGTAATGCATCTAACAAGGACAAAAGACAAAGAAAATTGTCTGCGTTTCCTTATGGCCACAATGTAGGCAGTTTTTTAAATCTGTTGTCGTAGTTAGATGTTTAACACAGAGAAAGAATAGGAATATTATACACTCAGGCCTGTTCTATGAGATGACTAATATGAGGTTGTTACGAGGTGACTTATATGAGGTTGTTACGAGGTGACTTATATGAGGTTGTTACGAGGTGACTAATATGAGGTTGTTATGAGGTGACTTATATGAGGTTGTTATGAGGTGACTAATATGAGGTTGTTACGAGGTGACTAATATGAGGTTGTTATAAGGTGACTAATATGAGGTTGTTACGAGGTGACTAATATGAGGTTGTTACGAGGTGACTTATATGAGGTTGTTACGAGGTGACTAATATGAGGTTGTTATGAGGTGACTTATATGAGGTTGTTATGAGGTGACTAATATGAGGTTGTTATGAGGTGACTGTCATGGACTAGTTTTGAAGGAGAAAGTGTAAGACTTGATGGAAGAATAAAAGATAATATCTAGAGGAAAATCTTCCAGACTGCAGGTTGAATGAACTGTCTCTCCTCGGGAATTAGTCCACTAGAAAACCTTTCTTAAAAAGAGAATTCTGGAGACACTAAACAGGATATTCTTACTTACTTACTTACTTAGTCGTTCCCCTTCTACCGTGAGGTGTAGAGGTTTGGAAGAGAGAGCGCCAGACTATTCTATCGGCTGTCTTCCTCCTGGCCTGGTTCCATTCTAGTCCTCGGTCCTTCAAAGATTGTCTAATGTTGTCCTCCCAGCGGACTCTGGGTCGTCCTCGGGGTCTGGATCCTTGGCTCTTTGTTTCCCATGCTTGTCGTGGTAGCCGATCTTCTCCCATTCTGCAGACATGGCCAAACCATCTTAGTTGGGACTGTTCTACTTGGGTCTGTAGGGGGTGGCATTTTAGGCCTTGACGTATCGTCTGGTTGCGTACCATGTCTCTTCTTGTTACTTCAACCACCTTCCTCAGATACCTCATTTCTGAGGTTTGGATCTGGCTTTTATGGGTTGTAGTCATTGCCCATGACTCGCATCCATATGTCAAGACTGGGACATAGGTGGAGCGGTATACAGCCATTTTCGTTTTCTTACCAACCTCTCTCTTGCTGAGGAATCCTCTATTTATGGCCTGAAAAAGTCTCCCAGCTGCTGCTTTTCGAGTGGCCAACTCTTCTTTGATGCCTCCCTTTCGGTCTATAATAGCTCCGAGGTATTTAAAGTGGTCGACCTGCTCCAGGATCTGTTCTCCCAGCTTAATCTGATGTCTTCTTTCTTCTCGTGATATCACCATGGATTTTGTTTTAGAGCTGCTTATGACCATCCCTCTCTTCTCCAGCTCTTCCTTCCAGACTTGCAGGTTGGATTGGAGATGTGCCTCTGATTTAGCAATCAGGGCAACATCATCAGCAAATGCCAGCTCTGAAATATAGACCTGTCTCATCTTCCAGTACCCCACTGAATACTTTCTTGTTCTCTCCTTACATGCCTTGATGACATCGTCCATAAGGAGTATGAAGAGGTAAGGTGATAGGATATCACCTTGTCTTACACCAGTGGTGGTCCTGAACTCTTCTGACTTATGGTTTGCTGTCCTCACATAATTTCTGCAAGACTTGTAGAAGCTCTGTATAGCATGAATCAGAGGTGCTGGAATATTCTTCCTTGCCAAACAGTCCCAAAGTTTGCTCCAAGGGACCCTGTCAAACGCCTTTTCCAGATCTATGAAACAAAGATGGATCTCACTCTTATACTCAAGGGCCTTTTCACTCAGCTGTCTGAGTGTGAAGATTAGGTCTTGAGTACTTCGGTTTGCTCGGAATCCGCACTGGACCTCATCCAATTGTGGCTCAGCTAGGCGTCAGAGTCTCTGCTCTAGGATTCTAGAGTAGATTTTTCCAGGGACACTGAGAAGAGATATGCCTCTATGGTTTCCACACTGTCGATTGTCACCCTTTTTGAAAATTTGTGTTATGATGGCGATCTCCCAATCCTTTGGTATGGTCTTGTTGCACCATGCTGCCTGTAGGACTCTTAAGAGTAACAGGTCGCCTGCTGCTCCCATGTACTTAACCATTTCTGGTGTTATACCATCGTGCCCTGCTGCTTTGCCCATCTTGATTTTCTCCAGTGCTGCCTTCAGTTCTTCCATCTTTATGTCATCTTCATCACCATTGGTTTCCTCTTCTGTGCTAGTGGTTATCATTTCTGATGTTTGACCTTGCTCACCATCAAGGAGTTCTGAGAAATATTCTTTCCATCTTTCCATTACTTCCTTTGGGGCAGTAAGCAATTTGCCTTGCTTGTCCTTTATAAATTTGAGAGGGCATTGTTTTCCTTCCTCATGTTCTTTAGGGTCTTATAGAACAATTTCTGGTTTTCTTGTGCATCTTTTTCTAGCTTTTCTCCAAATTCTTCCCAGGACTTCTGTTTTGCTGCTAGCACTTTGTTCTTTACTTCTGTTCTGAGTGTCACATATTCTCTATATTTTTCCATTTGTCCTGTTGTGTTTTTAGCTCCTAAGTATTGTTTCCATGCCATTTTCTTTTTTCTTATTTTCTCTTTGACTTCCTCTGTCCACCAAGGTGTCCTCTTTCTCTGGTTCCCAAGTCGGACTTCACCACATGCTTCTGCAGCAGCTGTCTTTATGATATCCTTGAATTTAATCCAGAGGGTTTCCAAGTCATCAGGTTGTTCTTCTGTGTTGCTCACCGCTGCAGCAATAAGCCCCTGATATCTGGTCTTAATTTCTGGCTCTCTCAGCTTGTAGGTCCTAATGCTCATTTCTCCTGCTCGTTTACTTGGTTTCTTGCGTGATGTTGAGCAGTTCCTAGGCTGAGCAACTCTTTCAGTTGTTCATTTGATTGTTAGCAGGTAGTGATCACTTCCAATCTCTGGCCCCCTCCAGACTCTTGCATCTCGGACATATTTGAATGAGCTTCTCCGAACAATGGCATAGTCGATCACTGACTTCTCATTCTTTGTTGGTTCACATCTAGTGTATGCATGTATGCGCTTATGGGGGAACTTTGTGTTTGTAATGATCAGATTCTGCTCACTGCAGAATCTAAGGAGTCGCTTTCCATTGTCATTGAGAGTATCTTCTCCATATCTTCCGATAACTCCACCCCATCTAGCATGGTCATTTTCAACTCTGGCATTAAAGTCTCCGAGCATGATAACTTCATCTAGGCAGTCATCCACTGTCCTTTGAAGCAGCTCGAAGAATTCCTCCTTGACCTCTGCTCTCTCATCCTCATTTGGCCCATACACTATGACCAGGTTGACTATGGTTTTTCCTTCTTTTAGTTTCACAACCATAATGCGCTCTGAGACAAAGTTCCACCCCTTGATACTATCTTTTTGATTTTGGGCCACAATGCAACCCACACCCCCTTTAGCTCTTTCGGATATGGGTACACCACTGTAGAGCAGCGTGTTGCCATTGAGATCCATGACTCCTTGTCCTTTTTTCTTTGTTTCCGTTATAGCCAGGATTTCTAGTTTTGCTTTCCTCATCTCTTCCACCAGCTCCTCTTCCTTCCCATTTATACTTCTTGTGTTCCATGTTCCATAAGTCGTAGTCCGTAGTCCGTTCCAGTTCGTCGCCTTTAGAATCAGTCCGGTTTTCTCTCTTGTGTTACTCGTAATCGTGGTTTAAAGCAAACAGGTGATTGGCCTGTTGTGCCTTTGCATGGTGGAGGGGCTGCCTCCTTACGGCCTCCATGCAGGCCGCCCTCCTCCTTTTTCATCCGGGCTTGGGACCGGCATAGGCGGAGTTCAGAATATTCTCTAGGCGATAAATTCTTTATCCGAAATCCTACAAAGGACTATGTATAGTACATATAGTTGGATAAGAGATTTGGTGCCCAGGCACATTAAAAATATCCTGACCCAATAGTGTTTATTAATTATGGCTTTTCTCCCAGGGTGTAGATTTTAATTACCAATTAAATATTACAAGAAAAATAACAACAGACTGTTATGTAAATTATACAAAATTGAAGATAGATTCTCTCATACTAGAAATTAAATGACAAAATGATGATAGATTATATGTTCAAAAATTTACAACTATAAGCTTTGTTCAACAATCTATTAAAGGTTCTGAAAAATGTCAGAATAAATTTAACATCATGTGGACTGATTAGCTATTCTGTACTGGTTCTGCTGGCATTTTAAACTACTCATCTCAGATGCTGCTGAATTTATGTTCTCTTGTACAGGTCCAGTATGGCAAGTTCTTTTTAGAGTTTCAGAGGATGGCAAGTTGCTTCCTCTGTCTTGACACAGGGCTCATCACAAACTGGGATGGAGTATGTCTGCCCTCGAGAACACTGCATATGGTTAGGTCTCCTGGTAGGACAACCTGGTAGGACTGGATTGACAAGCAATTGAAGCTCCATTAGTAGTCTTGCCAGAGAAGTCATTTCCCATATCTGCTGGACGCTAATCGTCTATCAGAAATCTAACGAACATTCAAAGTTAACATCAATAACAAGGTGCTATCTATTATCTATGAAATACTATAGCATAACTGATGTTATAAACACACAGGTGGATCTCAACCTATATCTGGCTTCCAGCTTGTCTACCGCAGTGATTTTCAACATATGGGCTGTTAGCTTCACCAACTGTGAAGTTTGGGGCTGTGGTCATCAAGAGTTGGAGAACCACAGGTCTACCTTGTAAAATATGTTGGGGTGTCCTTGCTGCCAAGGTTTGAGGACCACTGAATTATATTTTTGCTATTTGAGCATTAAAGCTATTAAGGTGTGTTCCTGGTCTCAGCCTTGAGAACCATTGGGTCACAGTCAGTTAAATTATTCATTCATAAAAATGGCTATAGTGCTGTTGCCCATCGTTACATAGTTCTGTGTTTATGTTATAAGCATTCATATATCTTGATAATACCATCATGACACAGGATTCATGCACATAAACACATTAAAACATAATAAGGATATTTTCAGAAATCAGTTCAGGATTAAAATATGACAAGGATAATCATGGCTGAAATCATACAGTAGAATTAGTAGAAATCATTCAGTATTAAACATGACAAGGGCAGTTCATAGATGAAACCTTCAGTATACATAATGCCGTTGTCTCCTGTACAAAATCAAGGTCATTAATTGCTGTCACAGTGAAGACGAAAGTACATTTAGAACTTTGTCTAACAAAAGATACTGAAATAATATGCTGTAGATAAACGTATGATTATTATTCACGTATTTAAATAAACAATATTAGATCACTTACTGCGCTCAACTAACCACTCCTGTTTAAAACTGGACAGTTCCCCTCTGTAATTGCCTTGACAGGACCATCTTGTCCATGCCGGTCTGCAGGCTAGCGAGAGAATGCCGCTTCGAGAATCGCCCCGATTCTCGAATTGCGCCTAAATTCACTCCAGGGTTTGCTGGGTTTAATCTGCCTACGTTAGGGGTGGTGGACCTGAACTATTGTTGACATTTCGTTCCATCCCCAACCACACACACACACACTGGCCGGTACTTGGAAGGTCAAAAGTCACATGACAATACAACTGCCTTAACAGTTTGCTAAAAGTAATTATTCCCAGGGGTAAATCCATGTTACTGAACCGCGGCGAGGAGTCAAAGACTTTTTGCCAGTAAAACATAGAACAAAGAGAAAGGAATTTAATTCAGAAAAATAAATGGGAGATCTGATTTTTAGACGAGTGGTGGATTTTCTAGAGGAAAGAGAACTGGTATGATAAAAGATTGACAGAGAGAAAAGAAGGTGATTTTTACTTCATCACAGTGACTAATATGAGGTTGTTACGAGGTGACTAATATGAGGTTGTTATGAGGTGACTAATATGAGGTTGTTATGAGGTGACTAATATGAGGTTGTTACGAGGTGACTAATATGAGGTTGTTATGAGGTGACTAATATGAGGTTGTTACAAGGTGACTAATATGAGGTTGTTACAAGGTGACTTATATGAGGTTGTTACGAGGTGACTAATATGAGGTTGGCAACCTCATGTAAAATAAATTGTTACAAAAACCACTGCTTCAAAATCATGTGACTGCTTGGTGCAGACTTCCTGCAAGAGGACCAGCTGTAGAGGTGGTTCCATCGTCCATAAGGAGTACCTAGGAACATGGCCAGATCACTATTTCAAGTGAATAAAAGGAGACAGACTGATTTAGGCAGAACTGACATTAAAAAATTTATTCAATCAATCAATACCCTTTAGCTCCCCGAGGAGTATAGGCCTTCAACAAACACATGCCAAGTCTTCCTGTCCTGTGCCATCCGCTCAAGTTCTTTCCATGTTTTCCTCATCATTTTCACCTCTATCCGGTTCTCTTCTCCATGTGTTTTTTGGTCTACCTCTGCCTCTCTTTCCCTGTGGATTCCAGAACAAGGACTGCCTTGTAATGCTATCAACAGGTTTCCTCAATGTGTGTCCTATCCATCGCCATCGTCTTCTTCTCAACTCTTGTTCCACTGGCACTTGTCTGGTTCTTGTCATCAATTCCACATTTGTGACTTTGTCATACCATTTCAGTCCTTCTATTCTACGCAAGCAACTGTTTATAAAAGTCTGTAGCTTTATGATTGTTGTTTTTGTTGCTCTCCGTGTCTCAGAGCCATACAATAGGACTGTATGATTCCACATCCTTTAGTGGTGTTTCTTCAAGTTCAATCTTGTTATCATTTCTTGCATTTATTCTCATAATCTTTGTCTTTTCCCTGTGTATTTTCAGGCCCACTTGTTGTGACCTCTCATCGAGAATTTATTCATTGTCATTGTTTTATTTCAGTTCCATTTGACTTCCATCAAGTTCTTCAGTCATACACTCAACATGGATACCGAGTGATTGCTCTTGCCTGGAAGCCATTGCCAGCTAAGCTGAACTATGTCAAGGTGCAGAGAATTAACAGGTAAGACAGTGTTAAGTGGTCGCAATCTGGGTCATAACCTTTGGAACTTCCAGTTAGGTTACGGAGACCCAGGAATATGTGTTATTTAAGTTCAGGGTGAAGGACATGAAGAAGACATGGAAAGACCTTGACCTGATGGCACAGGACAGGAAGACTTGGTATAAGTTCGTTAAAAGCCTATGCTTCTCATACCTGTCAACCTGTACGAATTTTTCGTACAATGTACGGATTTTTGATACTTTTAGCAGTGTACGGCTGTACAGGCTCGTTGTACGGATTTTTCTCCCCCCTCTCCAAAAAAAAAAAAATTTTTTTTTTTTTTTTAATTTTAAAAATATTTTCCAACCCAAGTTTTTTAAAAATTTTAAATCAGAAAATATTTTCTAGCCCAGGTTTTTTTTTAACCAATTTTTTAAATGTTTAAATCCGGAAATCTCGGCGTTCGTTTTTAAACTGAGGTCTCTCCCAGCAACCAATCAAAACCCTTTATACCCAACAATTCGGCAAACACTTTGAATTCGGCCTCATACGCTTTCGGTTTTCAGCGTGACATGACGTATTTTTAAAGTTACCTGTTATCAACGACGACGCTTGTTTGCCACCACACTTCGACGCCATTTTGTTTAAAAAAGCTAAGTACTTATAACTTGGTTAAATATTGCTGCTGTTTTGCTTTGTTGCAATTTAATCGCTGTCTTAATCTTTCCAGTTAGGCCTATACCTTGCCCTTCAATATATTTCCGATAAATTGTCATAATATTCTGTGTAGGCCCTACATAACTAGAAAAAAAAAGTTTGTTTGTGTTGAGTAGGCCTACTTTATGCCAGCGCTCGAGATTCGCTGCTTTATTTTTTAATAAAGTGGCAATCTGTTATCACTGGTCTAGGCTACCAACTCTTAAATAATAATTTTGTAAATTTTTGGTGGTATGTTTTTTTCTTCCTAGATTTGATATCTTGCCCTTCAATAGCCTATATTTCCGATAAATTGTCATAATATTCTGTGTAGGCCCTACATAACTAGAAAAAAAAGTTTGTTTGCGTTGAGTAGGCCTACTATATGCCAGCGCTTGAGATTCGCTGCTTTATTTTTTTTTAAAGTGGCAATCTGTTATCACTGGTCTTCTTCTTCTTCTTCCTCGTTCGTCCTGAAAAGGACGTTGGTTGCTTTGTGTCTGTTTACGCCAGAGCTGTGATATCTGCGCCTTTCGGCCGACACATCCGACTTCAGCATGGTATTTTTTGGGACCGGGTTTGCCTTCCCTCTTCGATCCCTACTCTCTCAGCCAGACTGCAGTGATGCAGCCTGTTTCCAGGACCATCAATCACTGGTCTAGGCTACCAACTCTTAAATAATAATTTTGTAAATTTTTGGTGGTACGTTTTTTCTTCCTAGATTTGATATTCTGTTCATAATTTTTGTTTATTTTGTTGTTGTTGCTGTTAGCCGTTTGCTTTGTCCGTTGTATTTTTTAATCATTCTCTTCATCTACAAAGAATATTAGTTGAAATATTTCATCCACTGAATGATGGCTGAGCCTAATTCAAAGAAACAAAAGCTGACTGCGAAAGATCATTTTCAATGATGAAAAAATCCACACAGACTGCAGGAGGTCCATGAATGCGGACACACTCACTTCTATTTTACAATGTAAGATTAACATTGATACATGCTGTGCAGACTTTAAGCCCACAAATGCAATTCTGCAAAGTGCTAAAAGTGCATGTGTTGATTGTAATACAAAACACTACATCGAAAGAATAGTGTACCTCATGATCACTAAGTTTTTTATATGTAAAGAACAGCATGAGACTATTAGCATGTTTTATATCACAATAAATCAAATGCTAATAGATTTGTATATGTCATTTCTCATTTTAAAACTGTATTGCGTATAATTTTTTTAATATATTTTTTGCGTAAGGATTTTTGGGTGTTTGTAAGGATTTTTTTGGTCCGGCGTACAGATTTTTGTCTCAGGAGGTTGACAGGTATGGCTTCTTGAGGAGCTGAAGGGGGATGGATCAAGTTCAGATTGTCATAAAATTGTGAAATATTAGTGTGACCTGGTATTTGTTGAAAAGATATGCTTTAAAAGACATTTTAATACACAAATTATGAGATACTTGACTTGCCTTGTCCCATAACTTACTTACTTAGTCGTTCCTTTTCTACCGTGAGGTGTAGAGGTTTGGAAGAGAGAGCGCCAGACTAGCCTATCGGCTGTCTTCCTCCTGGCCTGGTTCCATTCTAGTCCTCGGTCCTTCAAAGATTGTCTAATGTTGTCCTCCCAGCGGACTCTGGGTCGTCCTGGTGGTCTGAATCCCTGGCTCTTTGTTTCCCATGCTTGTCGTGGTAGCCGATCTTCTCCCATTCTGCAGACATGGCCAAACCATCTTAGTTGGGACTGTTCTACTTGGGTCTGCAGGGGGTGGGATTTTAGGCCTTGACGTATCGTCTGGTTGCGGACCATGTCTCTTCTTGTTATTTCAACCACCTTCCTCAGATACCTCATTTCTGAGGTTTGGATCTGGCTTTTGTGGGTTGTAGTCATTGCCCATGACTCGCATCCATACGTCAAGACTGGGACATAGATGGAGCGGTATACAGCCATCTTCGTTTTCTTACCAACCTCTCTCTTGTTGAGGAAACCTCGATTTATGGCCTGAAAAAGTCTCCCAGCTGCTGCTTTTCGAGTGGCCAACTCTTCTTTGATGCCTCCCTTTCGGTCTATAATAATAATATAATAATAGCCCCTTCAGTCATAACTGACTATGGGAATGCGCCTCTGAGGTGGCAGCCCTCAGCTGCTTATTTTCCTGGTGCTCCTTTTGACGTTTTCTCCTCACCTCTGCTTCTTGTGTGAGCCTCTCTTCGCCCAATCTGAGGTGGTGCCGTAAATAGCATCGCCACTTAGTGCGATCGGCAGCTTCATCCTCCCATGTTGCTGGATCCATGTCCAGTGCCCTCATATCTCTCTTGCACACATCTTTGAACCTCAGCTGTGGTCGCCCAACTGTTCTCTTGCCATCTGCTAATTGTCCGTAGAAGATATCTTTTGGGATGCGACCATCTTCCATGCGGCGAACATGGCCAAGCCAGCGAAGTCTGCGCTGTCTAAGCAGCGTATACATACTTTGAAGGCCAGCACGTGACAACACCTCAACATTTGTCACTTTATCTTTCCACGAGATGCCGAGGATTCGGTGTAGACACCGCAAATGGAAGGTATTGAGCCTTCTTTCTTGCTTAGCATAGGTCGTCCAGGTCTCGCTGCCATATAGGAGTGTGCTGGTGACGCAGGCATTATATACTGCAGCTTTGGTCTTCATTGTGAGTTTAGAGTTTCCCCAAACATGCGATGTGAGGCGGGCAAAGGTAGCTGCAGCTTTGCCAATGCGGCTGTCGATTTCTGTATCCAGTGAGAGTTTGTCATTGATGGTAGACCCTAGGTATGTGAAGTGGTGCACCACTGCCAATTCATAGTTATCGATAGTGATAACTGGTGCAGGACCCACATCCTGACTCAGCACATTCGTTTTCTTTAGACTTATTGTGAGGCCAAAGTCCTTGCATGCTTTAGTGAAGCGATTCATCAAGCTCTGAAGCTCCTGTTGGCTTTGAGTGACGACTGCAGCATCATCAGCGAACAACAAGTCTCTTATAGTGACCCTTCTGATTTTTGTTTTTGCCTTCAGCCTTGAAAGATNAAACAGACGGCCATCTGACCTAGTGTGAAGGCATATTCCTTCAGTTGCATCTCTGAATGCATGTTTCAAGAGTAAGGCAAAGAAGATTCCGAAGAGGGTCGGAGCCAGAACACAGCCTTGGTCTATAATAGCACCGAGATATTTCAGCAAATGCCAGCTCTGAAATACATACCTGTCTCATCTTCCAGTGCCCCACTGAATACTTTCTTGTTCTATCCTTACATGCCTTGATAACATCGTCCATGAGGAGTATGAAAAGATAAGGTGACAGGATATCACCTTGTCTTACACCAGTGGTGGTCCTGAACTTTTCTGACTTATGTTTTGCTGTTCTCACATAATTTCTGCAAGACTTGTAGAAGCTCTGTATAGCATGAATCAGAGGTGCTGGAATGTACTTCCTTTCCAAACAGTCCCAAAGTTTGCTCCAGGGGACCCTGTCAAATGCCTTTTCCAGATCTATGAAACAAAGATGGATCTCACTCTTATACTCAAGGGCCTTTTCACTCAGCTGTCTGAGTGTGAAGATTAGGTCTTGAGTACTTCGGTTTGCTCGGAATCCGCACTGGACCTCATCCAATTGTGGCTCAGCTAGGCGTCGGAGTCTCTGCTCTAGGATTCTAGAGTAGATTTTACCAGGGACACTGAGAAGGGATATGCCTCTATGGTTTCCACATTGTCGATTGTCACCCTTTTTGAAAATTGGTGTTATGATGGCAATCTCCCAATCCTTTGGTATGGTCTTGTAGCACCACGCTGCCTGTAGGACCCTTAAGAGTAATAGGTCGCCTGATGCTTCTATGTACTTAACCATTTCTGGTGTTATACCATCATGCCCTGCTGCTTTGCCCATCTTGATTTTCTCCAGTGCTACCTTCAGTTCTTCCATCTTTATGTCATCTTCATCACCATTGGTTTCCTCTTCTGTGGTAGTGGTTATCATTTCTAATGCTTGACCTTGCTCACCATTAAGGAGTTCTGTGAAATATTCTTTCCATCTTTCCATTACTTCCTTCGGGGCAGTAAGCAATTTGCCTTGCTTGTCCTTTATAAATTTGAGAGGGCATTGTTTTTCCTTCCTCATGTTCTTTAGGGTCTTATAGAACAATTTCTGGTTTTCTTGCTCATCTTTTTCTAGCTTTTCTCCAAATTCTTCCCAGGACTTCTGTTTTGCTGCTAGCACCTTGTTCTTTGTTTCTGTTCTGAGTGTCACATATTCTATATATTTCTCTATTTGTCCCATAACATTGACCATAAACCATGGTCAGTGGTGCACAAGGCAGCCAGTTTATTCAATCAATCAATCAATACCCTTTAGTTCCCCAAGAAGTATAAGCCATCAACAAACACATATGAAGTACTTCTGATGTGTGCCATTAGCTCAAAGTTTTTGTATATCTTCTCCATCATTTTCATTCCTAAACACCAAGAAAATTGACATGACATCTCCTCGTTATCATATTATATACTGGTGCTTGTCTCTCCATTCCCAGAGATGTCTCTGCTCATTTAGAAAACAAACTATCATCATCATCACCTTTCTGTTCCCTAAGAAGCATAGGTCTTCATCAAACACATATTGAGTCCTCCGTGCCATTGGCTCAATATATTTCCTTATCTGTCTCATCCCTTTCATCTCTGTCTTCAGTTCTCTTCTCTATGTGTTTTTCAGTCTTCCTCTTCCTCTCTTACCCTGGTGATCCTAAAACAAGAACTGCCTTGTAATACTATCAGCAGGTTTCATTATTTTGTGATTTGTCCATCATGATCTTTGCTATTTCAAGTTCTTTGTCCATTGCCTCTAATTTCATTTTCTGTTCTTTTTCCATTGCTTCTCGTTCCAGAGCAGCAGCTTCCATTTTCATTTTATGCTCTTTCTCCATTGCCTCCATTTTTATTTTCTCTTCTTTCTCCATTGCTTCCATTTTCATTTTCTTTTCTTTCTCCATTGCTTCTCGTTCCAGAGCTGAGAATAGCAGAACGTGAATTAAGAGCTAAGGAGATGGCTCAGAAAGATAAAAATCGTGACCATGAAATAGCCTTACAGAAAATGAAAATGGAAGCAATGGAGAAAGAAGAGAAAATAAAAATGGAAGCAATAGAGAAAGAGCATAAAATGAAAATGGAAGCAAATATTTGATACTTCGTAGATATATCCTTGACGTGTTGATTGTAGAATGATGGTGGTAAAGACTTATTTTGAGTAGAATCCTGAGTTCACTTCTGGTAGATTGCTGATTGTCGACGGTTGAAAATATTTGCATATGACGTCACTCTGCTTCATGTTGCCGGTTAAACATTTGACGGTCAAAGTACTCTAGTTTCGTCAAAATGATAAGTTCTCGACCCTTTCTTTGTTGATGATAGTTATTGATTCCATGTTCCAGTATCAATTTGATTGTTCCGAACCTTGATCCTTGCTTGCTGTTACAAGGTTGCACCTTGTCCTTGAAGTTCTTGAAACGATAACTGTTTACACTTGAATATTCGTTAATAATACTGTTCTTGATAAAATCTCCTCAATACATTGCGTATTTGAATTGCTAAATTCTTGACAGTCTTGAACAATGTGGCATAGATTTGTTGTGGTGGCTACCGGACATGAGTCCCCCATGAATTCGCATCGGTAATGCCTTCTTTTCATCTCCTGTTCCACTGGTCATTGTCTGGTTAAGGTTATCAGTTGCAAATCAAATCATTATATGCATCACATGTCATATGACGTCAGTCTTCTTATCTACGCAAGCACCCATTTATGAAAGTCTGTACAAGAAACTACAAAGTTAGTAAAATCAAATGCTATGCTATTTTAATCTCATTTTATAGTTTTCTTAAAACTATTAAATTTTTAAACAATTATTTTTTTTTTTTAAATTTGGCTTCCAGGGACCTCGTTGAGGTAGACTTGATCTTCCTGGGATTGTTGGTCATGGAAAACAGGCTGAAACCTCAGTCAGCTCCAGTCATAAGTCAGCTGATTGATGCAGATATTCGAACAATTATGGTGACTGGTAAAACATGAAGATTATTTTTGTCTTTACCAAATTAGTTCTGTCAGTTCATATATTGTGGGTATCTGAATATGACATTGTAGCAAGGAACAGTTTCATGTAGTGCCTTGTGGACCTTCGATTTATGATACAAAAAGTAGAATAGCCCAAGCAAAGAAGCATTGTATAATGTGGAACTAATGACAAAGAACCAGACAAGTGGCAGTAGAACAAGAGATGAGAAATAGATGCTGGCACTGGAAAGGACACACACTGAGGAAGCCTGTTGCTAACATTTCAACACAGTCCTTGATCTGGAATTCTAGGGTAAGAGGGATAAATTGAGACCCCCCCCCCCCCCCCCCAAAAAAAAAAGACAGAAAGATTTTAAAGGAATGGCACAGAATGGAGAGGCTTGGCATAAATTTGTAAGACCTATTCTCATTATGAAGCCAAAGAGTGGTGAATTTGTGAATGTGCCTAAAATATTGTATTTGCTTTGTGTAGTTCCTGGGGTGTCTCTAGAGAGGCAAAGAAAGAATAAGGTTACTGTACCCTCAGGCAGGTCATACAAGGTGACTACTTTGAGGTTGTGCAGGAGACTGACAGGCTGACAACTTTATCATTTAAAACAAATTGACAGAAGCAATCACTACAATGGCATGTGAATGCTCTGTGCAGGCTTCCTGCAAGGGAATGCACTACAGGAGTGGCTCTGTGCTCCTTAAGGAGCACAAAGGAACATGATGAATGACTGTATTTGACTCCTTTTAATTGTTTCTCCATTCATTCTCTGTTTTTCTGTGACTTCATTATTTGTTTAATCATTTTACTGATCAGGAGACAATATGCTGACTGCCCTGAGTGTTGCCCGGGAATGTCGGATGGTGGACAAGACTGACCGCATCATCCTAGTGCAGGCTTACCCACCTCAGAATGGACAGCCTGATGTCACTCTGGAATTTATTTATGCTGATGACAGCAATACCACTGTGGAAGAAGTCTTTGCCATGGTATGTAAGAGAGATAAGTTTAGTCAGACTTCAAGATCTTACCTGGTAGTTCATGTTCTGGAGTTCCCAGAGTAAGAGACGTAGAAGGAGATAACAGAACATATGGAGAAGAGAACTGGTGACAGATTTGAAGGGGATGAAGAAGGCATGGAAAGAGCTTGGGCTAAAGGCACAGGACGGCATAAGTTTGATGAAGGCCTATGCTCCTTGGGGAGCTGAAAAGTGATGATAATGATGAGGTGAAGGTCATCATGTCTCCACAGATATCAACTTTTAATGTGTTCCTTCTGTTTTGTTATTCAGCCTTGTGTTATCTGGGGGCTAAAAACAGAGCAAAGAATAGTAACACATTAACCTAACATGCTTGTGAAAAAGTTGCTACGGAAGGTTGGGCATGGGGCACGGCACCCCATCCTGTAGAATGGTTAAAGCCACAAAAACAACAAAGGAAATGACCAAGTCAACTGAAGAAAATAATTTGACCTAGCTATCCAAGACAGGAGAAGCTTCTCTGGCAAGGTGGCTCATGAAGCAATCCAGATGGAGATGGAATCAAAAATGGTGAAGAAGACATAATTTTGGGTGGATCTCAGTAACATTCTCACAGTAATGTAGGGAGAGGAATAAGTTTAGTCATTTTTTTATTTTTTTAAAAAATAAAGTTGGTTATATTAGGGCGCATGTCCAAATATTAAAGACCTTTAGGTCTGAACGTTGATATTAACCAATTCATATGACACAAACGTTAAACTAAGGAAAATTAATTACCATTTTATTACACAAAATGCTACATCACATGAACATTACAGCTCAGCATGAGATCTGGTCTGGTCAACATATAACCTTGTAGCGGCCAGACAGTTTTGCTGTGTCTTGTTAATCAGTTTAAATTGGCCATTTTAGATTTTATATTTACGTTTCTGGGGAGCATCCGACTGACAGAATGGTTAGAGCACTGGTCTCTTGTGGCAGAATCATGATACAGTTACACTCCAGCCTACCCAGCTGTAAAAGGGTACCTGACCAGAGTCAGGGATGGAAAAGGCAGTGAGGAAGGGAACTGGTCACCACAGCTCTTGATGCTGGACCTAGTATGGTTAAGTCTTTAACACTTCCACTCCTCTACGGCAGTATCTGCTATGGGACTACCTTTATCTTTCTGGGGGAAAAATTTAAAAAAAAAAAAAAAACTTTTTTTGTCAAATTGCAGTTATTTCTCCTTATTTTGACATTTGTTTCATGTACTCGTATCTAGTAGAAACAAATGAGAATCATCATCAGCTACCATCCCAACATTTAAGATTGGCTACAATGGAGTTCCAGTGTCTTCTGTCTCTTGTCTTGATGGTGCACTCTGATAGACTCTTTCCTGTCCATCTCTTGATGTTATCTCCTCACTTATAGCGCTGTCTTCCTCTTGCACGTTTGCCTTCAACTCTGCCTTGTAATATGGTCTTCTGTCTCTTGTCTTGATGGTGCACTCTGATAGACTCTTTCCGGTCCATCTCTTGATGTTATCTCCTCACTTATAGTGCTGTCTTCCTGTCACCGTGGTGAAGTGTGGTGAACTGGGTAAGGCACCAATTAATCTTTTATGTGGCCGTGGGGTTATTGTATTTCTTCTATTTGATTATTTTCTCATTCCAAGTTAGATATTTGACTGGCTTGAAGTCCGCCAGAGATGAAAGTTTCTTGGTTCATGTTGTGGGGTGCCAGTCCATTCGTTCCTCTATCGTTGATAAGTTTTGGAGAGTGAGAGTGGTGTACCTTTTGCAAATACTAAGTTCCTACATTATTCAACATGTAAGGAATTATTCAACAGCCGGATCAGGTCAACTTGCATTTTATTTAGAACAGAAAATTGCATGTAATGTATCAACAGAAATGGTTACAAAATATGATCAGTCATTTGATTCAAGCTATCCCACAATGTTCATTGTGGCCTTTATATTTTTCAACACCTTTTAAATCCATAGAGGCGATTAATATTCCATCTTATCGTCAATATCCTTGGTTTAATCATTTATAATTTTGCCAGGGTTGCATATCTCTTTTGTGAAGGTTACCACCTGTAGTTTTCCTTTTTTTTAAAAATATCTTTGCAGTTTTGGGATTTCTTTCAGGAATCCTTCAATTCTTCATTAATTGCATCATTGCGACCTTTTATAAAAATATCAGACGAGCTGGGCTGAAAATTAAAAAGGTGATACAAGACTTTGGTCTACTTACATGAGGAAACCAGCAAAATAACATTTGCTTGAACCAATGTTCAAGACTCACTCACAAAACACGTCTGTATGCCATGCCTGACTTTGCCAACACTGCCGCTTGAATCTTGCCGGCAGCTGACCTCTGTAGTGCGTGCTTAGCTAGCTACTTATATTGGTTGGCGATTATTCTATTCAATTTATTATTGGTTATTCCTTCACGTGGTCTTACTAAGTTTGGGGCTGTTCCTATTTACATCATACTCTCCATGACGACTGCCGCCTAAATTAGCATGCATTATCAAAAAAACTGACCTAGCCAATTTACTACCACTCTGCCCTGCCCTTAGTGTCTCGGGTTATTTTTATATTAGTTAAGAATCTTGCTTGTTTATTATAGCGAATGGTAGTTTTATATTTTATTATTATGACTAGACTCTAGCACGAATAAATGCTCAGGTGGTCGGTCATACTGCCACATTCCTCTTGCACATTTGCCTTCAACTCTGCCTTGTAATATGGTCTTCTGTCTCTTGTCTTGATGGTGCACTCTGATAGACTCTTTCCTGTCCATCTCTTGATGTTATCTCCTCACTTATAGCGCTGTCTTCCTCTTGCACATTTGCCTTCAACTCTGCCTTGTAATATGGTCTTCTGTCTCTTGTCTTCTGTTATGGTCTTCTGTAAGGTGTTAGGTCTTTTTACGTGGCCAAAATATTTTTGCTGTCTGAATTTGGTTTCCTTCTTTAACTTTCTGTTCATTCCTAGGTTTTGTTGGACTCTTGATTTGTTTTCTTCTGTTTCCATGAGATGTGCCCCTTTCTTCTATATATCAACATCTCAAAGGCCTCCATTCTTTTTTTCAATTGCTTGTTCATTGTCCAAGTTTCTGTACCATACAGTAATGAAGAATATATATAGCATAATGATTCTCATTTTGAATTTGTGACTTAGTTGTTTAGATGTTAGTATTTGTCTCATGTTGTTGAATGTAGCTTTGGTCTTTCCTATTCCCTTCTTGATTTCTGTTTCACATCTGCCCTCTTTTGTGATTGTATGACCATTGAGAATCTCATGATTTGTTTCAGGAAGAGGATATTGTTAGGGAGCTTGTTTCTTCTGTGATCTACTAGTATTTCTTGTCAGTATTGATATTGCTATAATGACCGTTATAACCAGATCTCCCGCGTGGCTTCATGTCTGATTTGAATTAAAGACATATCGTTTCAAATATGTTCGTTGATTATTTTATCTGGTCCATTGTTACTGAAAATTCTGTTTTATTCTTTATTAATGTTTGACTTGGTTACATGTTTAACTGTAGTTACTCAAGACTGTAAAGGTTGTAACAACATGTAACATTGAAGGACACTTGAAGTACATCTCAACGGTAGCATTACAATGAACTTGATCGACTGAAGAAGACATTCTCAAATAACTGACATCTCATTTTAATAACATATTTTCACATAAAATTTTGTATGGAATTACACATCATAGTTCATGCACATTAGAAGTCACTGCTATTGTAATTTAATCACAGAATCTAGGAATTACTCCTGACCTTCAGTATTTTAAGTAACTATAATACTGGCCACAGTTCTTCTTCAAAGCTTTAGATTAGATTTTCTAAGCTATATCTATATATTTCATTGCTACGATTTTGCTTTACATTTTAATCTCTCGTATGAAGAAAGTTATTCATTTGGTTTCACACGTCATAACATCTGCCAGTTTTAATCTCGTTACGTATTTCAACTTTTGCTGTCCTGAACAATACCTCTATTATTAGAGCGCTCGCTAGGCAGGTATTTTCATTTATATCACCTTATCGTGAATATAATTGTATTTATATTTAAACACTATGAAAATGGCTTTACAAAGCCTCCTTAAACTTAGTCTATACCGACACTTTGTAAAGTGAATATACCATTTAATTATGAACACGTCCGTCAAGCCCAAAGGCTACACAAAGAATCTCGTTAGGTAACTATGCGCTCTTCGTAATATTGTATCAGTGAGGGGTGCTCCATGGTGCAACAATCATCGCAACTAGAATAAACCTGTCACAACAATTTCCCACCATGGAACGACCCTCAACAGATATAAGCATGTAAAAATAGGTCATGACTTGTCAATCACCCTGTATCCACTTGCGTAGAATAGAAGTATTGAAATGGTATGACAAAGTCACAAATGTGGAATTGATGACAAGAACCAGACAAGTGCCAGTGGAACAAGAGATGAGAAGAAGATGCTGGCGATGGATAGGACACACGTTGAGGAAACCTGTTGTTGTCATTACAAGGCAGTCCTTGTTCTGGAATCCCCAGGGAGGGAGAGGCAGAGGTAGACCAATAAACACATGGAGAAGAGAACTAGATACAGAAGTGAAAATAATGAGGAAAACATGGAAAGAACGTGAGCTGATGGCATGTGATAGGAGGACTTGGCATGTGACAGGAGGACTTGGCATGCAACAGGAGGACTTGGCATGTGACAGGAGGACTTGGCATGTGACAGGAGGACTTGGCATGTGTTTGTTGAAGGCCTATGCTCCATGGGGAGCTAACAAGCTTGCCCCGCGTAGTTCCAGACAAAGAAAGAATAGAATTACTGCACACTCAGGAGGTACGACATGTACAAGGTGGCTATTTTTAGGTTGTGGATGGATCGTGTAAAGATAAATTGTCACAGAAACCAACACTGAAAGAGCATTCAAATGCTTGGTGCAGGCTTTCTGCAAGGGAAACAACTACAGTGGTGGCACTATGCTTCTTCAGGAGTGCAAAGGAAATTGCTGCAGTGGTTTTGCTTAGAGTAGATGGATTGAAATGGTGCAACACTGATGACACAGACCAGTGGAAGAAGAGATGAGAATAAGGTGATGGCGATGGATAGGACACACATTGAAGAAGACATGGAAGACTTTGAGCTGATGGTACAGGACAGGAAGAGTTGGCTTGAATTTGTTGAAGGCCTAAGATTTGTTAGAGCTGAAGATTAATGAATGAATGATTGCTCTGCTTCTACAAGCCAAGAAAGTGGTGCTTATATTACCGATATTTGATTTCTAGTAATATTTTCAGTCCATGTTTTGAAATCCCTTGTTTGCCATATGAGAAACAGTTTCATCAGAATGGCTCATTTAGTGAATTTTCAGCTACGTTTTCTGCCCTCCACAGCTATTATGTTGGTATGTGTGGTGATGGTGCTAACGACTGTGGTGCCCTGAAGACTGCACACATGGGCATCTCCTTGTCAGAAGCTGAGGCATCAGTGGCATCCCCTTTCACATCCAAAACTCCAACTATTGAATGTGTGCCAAAGGTCATCAAGTTAGTGGACAATCTTTTATTATTATGTATCCACATTTTTCTAATGTTCTTTTTGCTTGTCATCTTGTTGTAGTTCATCATTGTTATTGCTGTTGTTATTGGTGTTCAGAATCAATATCATCACACTTTTGGCAAACCCATAGTCTCTCTCAGCAAATGTTGAAGAGAATGAACGCTGATTATTCCTATAGCATGCTGGTTGTAAACACACCTGATGCATTTGCTCATACATCGATCCCTGCTAGTCTTATAGATGCCAAATTCCAACCTTTCTGATTATTTGATTGCCTAACAGGTGATCATTAATTGTTCTTAGTATCTCTCCCTAATCCATATCTAGTATCCCCACTATGAGGGCTCTCAAGGCTAGTCTGTTAGCTCTCTCACTGCTGCGTACTTCTACATGACCAGAGCAATAGATCGACACCAGTTCCTGAAGGGCTGCTGACTCACAGTATGTTCTCCATTCTTGTTGTAGACATGCATTTTGGACCTTCCAAAGCATGGATTGAGAATACAACATAATAACTACCCTAGTGTAATGAAAGTTCTAGACCTTATCATCTTTGTTATCTTTGTGGAACATTCTGGAAGGATTTTCATCGGTATTGTAAGTCTCAGGCTGAATTCTTACCAGTTGTGGATGATTTTGGCAAAGTTATGACCATTATATGGAAAGGTTCATAAGTGATGGAATTCTGAAATTCTGGAACAATCTAGGATATACCCTGTGATTCAGAGCAAGGTTGCATTGTAAGCTGCTGTTCTCATTGTGTGTCCTGTTCGTTCCAGCATCTTTTCCTCAGCTCATGTTCCACTGCTATTTGCCTGGTTATTTCAGTTAGTTTTACATTAGTGATCTATGCATGGAGGCATATCTGGGGTCATCCTAATATGACCCCTAGCTATGCACAATTGTACAATATACATATGTAGAAGTGAACCTCTGTCTGTGAGGTTAATTACACCATTATTGACTCTTTAAATCATCCACACACTTCCAGGGATTCCCCTTGTGGTGAAACTTGTTGAGAATCCAGCATTGCACACTAAGCATGGAAAAGTCATTTGAGCCCCAGACGTAATTCTTTCGCTTTGACCTGGTTGACTGCATGCAGCAAGATCTCACTTTGGACCCAGTGATAGGCAGGGGGAGCTGAGAAGTGGCTCTGTGCAGGATGTGACAATTCCTTGGGAGAGCCCAGAACCAGAGCAGTGTTTTAGCTCTGCATAGTTGGAGAGCCCTCTTGGATGGCAGGGAAGGCTCAGTATGCCATGCGCTACTTACTTCTAGCTTGGGATCAGATGTGACGATCTTTAAATGCAAGCCAAGCTGGAGAAACTGGAGCTCATGACTTCAACTCAGCATATTTCGGAATGGCAGAAAAGCCACATGAAAAGCCTAGATCTACAGTATAGAAAATACCAAGGAGTCTTCAACTTGGTATTGGCTGCAAAAGAGTGAGAAGCTCAGCAGGCCTAGCTAAACAACAACAACATTAGTGATCTTGTCTTTGCTAATAGAAAAAAAAACTGTCATACCATATCAATATTTCTATTCTGTATAGGTACCCATTTATGAAAGTTTGTAACTTCTTGGTTGAACTTTTGTTCTTCATGTTTTAGAGCCATTCTCTAGCCCTGTGTTGATCTGTGGCTAATAATTTTGAAGCTTAGCTTCCTAACAGACATTCATTAAATATGACTAAGGAGTTGTGCATGGAGTTAATGTCCTTCGTTGTTACTTATGGGAATTTAGCCTAGGCAACTGATCTTCAAGTTTTTATGCCAGCTGGCGAGGGTGATCATGTCTCTGTACAGATTCTTGTTTCTAGTGTTATCAGTTTTCTTGTTCTTTCTATGCCAGGATGTCAATCTGCTCAGTATCTTCTCATTTTTTGTTCTCTCTTTTTCTTTTACTTTTTCTGCTGTTACAATATATTCCACTTTTCTTGTCTCATAACGGGGATAAATGATGCCATTGTGTATACTGAAGAGTCTGTGATCCATGGTGAGAAATCAAGTTGGGGCATCTCTACTAGGGTAAAGGGCAGAGTCGTCGCCGAACATAGCAGGATTTACAAGATAACAACTTCCAGCATGAGAATGGAGGTAGAGGCGGCTACTGCAGCCTTAAGGTGGCTAACTGAAACCTTCATTAGCAAAGGCAGTCATTGTGTCAGACTGTCAGTCCATGCTTCGAAAGATTCAAAATGGTTGGCTACGGCATGAATGAAAAACATTCATAGAAGCCTCGAATCTGCAGGAGCTGGTGTGGATTTACTGTCCTGGTCATGCATGGGTACGCAATAATGAGAGAGCTGACAGACTAGCATCACGAGCACACACAGTGAGGACACTGGATATGGATAAGGGAGAGATACTGAGAACAATTAATGATCGCCTGTTATATAATGACCACCCGTGTGTTACCGGGGCCCGAAAGGGGAGCAAAGAATAGTAACACTGTCCCCTGCCAAGCATGTCGTAGAAAGCGACTAAGGAGGGTTGGGCATGGGGCCGGTTACCCCATCCTGTAAAAAATTTAAACCACAAAAAACTTCAACAAATATGGACAAGTCAAATAAAGAAAATAAAACACAGCCATCCAAGACAGGGGAAGGTCCTCTCGTGGGGAGGCGTATGATGCAACACAGAGAAAGCCGAAAGGAGTCTGTGTTGCTGACTAACCTTCTTTCTTCTAGGAGAACTTCCAGATTTGGCACCTGGAATGTTCGGACATTAAACGAACAAGGGAAAGTGGCGCAAGTAGCAGCAGAAATGAGGGAATACAAAATCGAGGTTCTGGGAATGTGTGAAACAAAATGGAAGGGGGTAGACAGGAAGAAACTCATCACAGGTGAATTGGTGCTGTCCTCAGGACATGAAAACGAAAGTTCACACCACAGTGAAGGGGTAGCTCTTATGTTATCTAAAGAAGCACAGAAAGCACTCATTGAATGGGAAGCTGTTGGACCCAGAATAATAACAGCTACTTTCAAAACAGCTAAAAAGAAAATTCATGTAAATGTCATCCAATGTTATGCACCAACTAATGACAAAGAAGAGTCTGTGAAAGAAGCATTTTATACTAAACTACAGGAAATTATGGATAAAGTAAAAAGAAGAGACATCACAATTTTGATGGGTGACATGAATGCAAAGATAGGTACAGTCAACACCGGATTTGAAGAAGTCATGGGAAAACATGGGCTAGGAGTAATGAATGAAAATGGAGAACTATTCGCAAACTTCTGTGCTTCAAATCAACTGGCTATAGGAGGAAGCATGTTTCCACATAAGAGAATACACAAGGCAACATGGATATCACCAGACCATAGAACAGAAAATCAGATTGATCATATATGCATAAACAAGAAGTTTAGATCATCATTGCAGGATGTAAAGGTATATAGAGGAGCAGATGTGGCATCAGATCACCATCTTCTGATAGCCAAAGTAAAAATGAAACTCAAGAGATATGCAACAATGCAAAATTATAGACAACAGTATAATGTAGGACAGCTAAGAAATCAAGAAACAAGAGATAAATTTGCGGTCACAGTATCCAACAAATTCCAAGTGCTCCAACAGCTGGAAGAGGTAGAGAATACAGAAGACTATTGGCAGCAGGTCAAAACTGTATGGAAGGAGACATGTGAAGAAATACTGGGGAAAAGGGAACGACAACAAAAAGCATGGATAACAACAGAAACCATCAATAAGATAAAAGACAGAAAAAACAAGAAAGCAGAGTTAAACACAAGCAAAACCAGAAGTTCCAAAGCCAAGGCTCAAGAAGTGTGCACAGAAGCAAACAAAGAAGTAAAAAGAAGTATCAAAAGAGACAAGAGGAAGTATATTGAGGAGTTGGCAAGAGAGACAGAAGATGCTGCAGCCAAAGGAAATACGAGAGAACTGTATAGCAGCACAAAGAAGCTAACAGGGAAATACAAGCAAACAAGTTACCTCATAAAAGACAAGAATGGGAAACTGCTCAACAATATACAAGAGCAAATGAAGAGGTGGACAGAATATTTTGGGGACCTTCTCAATAGACCAGCTCCACAAAACCCGCCGGACATCCAGCCAGCAGAAGAAGAGCTACAAATTAACGGTGAAAGACCAACGAAGGAAGAAATAAAGAAAGCCATAAAGCTTCTAAGAGATGGAAAAGCGTCTGGACCTGATGGCATTCCAGCAGAGGCCATCAAAGCAGATATCGACACGGCTACAGAGATGTTATATAAATTACTTGGTAAAGTCTGGGAAAAGGAAGAGATACCAGCAGAATGGAAGGAAGGATATCTGGTTAAGTTGCCTAAGAAGGGAAATTTACAAGAGTGCACAAATTATAGAGGAATAATGTTACTATCAGTGCCAGGAAAAGTATTAAACAGGATTATCCTTGAGAGATTAAAAGAGTCCATAGACAAGAAACTGAGAGATGAACAAGCAGGTTTTCGACAAAACAGATCATGTACAGACCAGATAGCCACTTTGAGAATAATAGTTGAACAAAGTCTGGAATGGAATTCACCACTATACATCGAATTTGTGGACTACGAAAAGGCATTTGACAGTGTAGACAGAGAATCACTTTGGAAATTGTTGAGGCATTATGGAGTTCCCCTGAAGATCATCAATTTAATAAAGAAAACATATGAAGACATGACATGCAGAGTTCTTCACGAAGGACAGCTTACAGAACCGTTTGGGATAAGAACAGGAGTGCGACAGGGATGCCTCTTGTCTCCATTTCTTTTCTTGCTGGCAATAGATTGGGTTATGAGATCATCGACAACACACAACAGAAATGGAATCCAGTGGACTCTGACTAAGCAGTTGGATGATCTGGATTTTGCTGATGACTTGGCTCTTCTGTCCCATAGCCGTAATCAGATGCAGGACAAATTGAAAACACTCGATGAGAGGTCACAGCAATTGGGTCTGAAAATACACAGGGAAAAGACAAAAATAATGCGAATAAATGCAGGTAATGATAACAGGGTTGAACTTGAAGAAACACCAATACAAGATGTAGAATCATACACATATCTTGGCAGTAATATAGACAAAGTTGGAGGGACAGACAGCGATATCAAAATAAGAATACAAAAGGCAAGAGGAGCTTTCATTGCATTGGGAAATATATGGAGATCAAGAGAAATAGGATCCAACACGAAAATAAGAATCTTCAACTCAAATGTGAAGTCAGTCCTATTGTATGGCTCAGAGACATGGAGAACAACAAAGACAACAACCAAAAAGCTACAGACTTTCATAAATGGGTGCTTGCGTAGAATAGAGGGATTAAAATGGTATGACAAGGTTACCAACGTGGAACTGATGACAAGAACTAGACAAGTGCCAGTGGAACAAGAAAGGAGAAGAAGACGATGGCGATGGATAGGACACACACTGAGGAAACCTGTTGATAGCATTACAAGGCAGTCCTTGTTCTGGAACCCCCAGGGCAAGAGAGGCAGAGGAAGACCAAGAAGTACATGGAGAAGAGAGTTGGAAACAGAGGTGAAAATGATGAGGAAAACATGGAAAGAATTTGAGATGATAGCACGTGACAGGAGGACTTGGCATGTGTTTGTTGAAGGCCTATGCTCCTTTGGGAGTGGAGGGTTATGAATGAAATGTTATATAATGACACTGAAATAGATGAATCATCAAGGTTAAGTTGGAATTTGGCATCAAACGTAAGGCTAGCAGAGATGGGACGTTTGAGAGGATGCATCCGTCGTGTATATATAACCAGCGAGCTACAGGAACAGTTAGCATTCACACTCTTTGACATATACTGAGGGAGAATGAGCACCTATGGGTTTGCCCTGAGTGCAGTGATGTCAATTCTGTTCAACAATAATAATAACATGCCCAAAGAAAGTGAATAGCTTTCATTGTAGCCCTGGCCTTTTTCAGGACATTCAGAGTATTCTTTTTTAGCTGCCTACAGTAGTTGTAACATTCTTCAGGTGTGTCCCATTATTTTACTGCTTGTCTACTAATTTTCCTTGACTCATGTACGTCACGATAGGCTCTATATATACTTACTTACATGGTCGTTCCTCTACTTCCTTGGGGTGTAAAGGTTAGCCAGAGAGAGAGAGTGCCGTGCTATCATGTCAGCTATTTTCCTATTTGGCCTTGTCCCAGGCCAGTCCTCGGTCCTTCAGGGATTGTCTGATGTTGTCCTCCCAGCAAACTCTTGGTCGTTCCTGGAGGTCTAGATCCTTCATTCTTGGTTTCCCATGTCTGTCATGGTAGCTGGTCTTCTCCCATTCTGCAGACATGGCCAAACGATTGCAGCTTGTATACAACACTTGATATAACACTGAAGAATCTCTTTGTTACTTCCATTGGCCAAGGTTTATTTGTGTGTGTGTGTGTGCAGAAAATGCTTTTCATTTTATTGAAAGCTGATTTTGCCTGGGCTATTTTACTATTTACTTCTGAGATGCGTCTTCCATGTGAGGTTATTAATGTGCACATGTATTTAAATCGAGTTATTTTTAAACTGTCAAATTTACTTTGATGGTGCATTCTGGAGAAGTCTTTTTTTTCTTTCTTTTAAAAGTTTTTAAAATTAGAGAAGATTGGCTTCATAGCATCAAAATGCTCAAATGGAAGGAAAAATAGTATTAACTCTTTACTCCGTGCCAAAACAACTCTCTGAGCGTTGTTTTTAGTCTATCACGATTTAAAATTACGGCACAGGGTGGAAAATAATTGTGGAGTCAAAGAGTTAGTAAACATGTACAGAAAAAATGATACTCGTGGATACACACCATGCAAGAATGGAAACTTTATTAATTATCTCCGTATGACACAAGCAGTAAGAATAAACAAAACTAAGCGAGTAATTATTTTTATTTTCTTTTTGGCAGAGAAGGCAGAGCAGCCCTTGTGACTTCATTTGGTGTATTCAAATACATGGCTTGCTACAGTCTGACCCAGTTTACTTCAGTATTGATCCTGTACTGGGTATGATGTCATTATTGTAGCAATTAATATTAATAACAAAGTAAATATTAAACTGTAGTTAAAAAATATTACATATTAAACTTTAGTATGTTTTCATCCAATTGACAGAGTGGTTAGAGCGTTGGTCTCTCGCAGCAAAGGTGCTGGGTTTGATTCATGGTATCGACATGCTTCAGTCTTCCCAGCTGTAAATGGGTACCTAGCTTTGCACTTGAGTTATGTAAAGAAAAGGCAGCAAGGAAGGGAACTGGTCACCCCATCTCTCGATGCTGGACCTAGTATAGTGAAGTCTCTAACACTTTACTCCCCTGCTGGCAGTATCTGCTATGGGACAACCTTACTTTAATGTTTTCATCGTCATGGATTTTGATGTTAGCAGGAAGCTGACAATGACACCGCCATGTCTTAGTCATAAGAACCATTAAAAATAAGACTTCAATCGAAGCAAAAATAATAAGTCTTAAATTTTCTTAGTGCTGGCGAAAAATGTCCGTCCACTGCAGGACGACACTTGGGAGTCATGACTCAGGGCAGTTCGTTTTGTTTTTTATCCTAGTAAGATGCATCACCTATTTGTATTTAAGTAAGGTAAAGTAAAATGATCCCGTTATATGCCCATTGAGGTATATATTGGGAATATGGTGTTAGGCCGATATTTTCTTGACCATACGGCATACTAGGGGTGATGTGGTCAGCATCACGCCGGCCGCCGTAACCTTCCCAGAGTTGCTGTGGTACCCAATTCATGAGGCTGGGTTGACACCGGAGCCATTTGCGGTCTAAAAAAATCCCACCTCAACTGGGGTTTAAACCATGGACCACCGTTCTAGGAAGCCAGTGCACTAACCACTTGTATTTGTATTTATTTATTTATTTTTGTTGTTGACCTCACCACTTATGATCATCTTACTATAGTCCTCCTCATTTTCAATAAGTAAGCAAGTTATATGAAAATTCCTACTTCACAATAATGTTCCGAGAAATAAACAATTATTCATAAAAAAAAATAGAATGTCAGAAGCAGATATATTTTTCACAGTCAAGATACACCTTTTTTTAGAAAGTGTTCTGACAGTTGATTTTGACATATTTGGATTTCAGGGATTTCAAAATTGTAATAAAATAGACGTACCAATTTTTTGTTAAAATTTTCTTTTTAAATTTTGACTTACATTCCACTGCTGTTCCCATCTTTATTATCAGTATCATTTGGAGTTGTGTCTCGTATTACTGTAAACACTTTACTTTTTGTCATTATGATCAGCATTATCATCATTGCAATCATTTAACATTAGCATGATTACAGATACCTACAATGTCCATTGATATAAACAGTATACATTTTTTCCCCCATCTGTAGCTTGGAGCAAATGTGACAGATGTGGAATTCCTCTACACTGATTTGATTCTCATCACATCTTTCAGTGTCACTTGTAAGTATTTTATTTGGTTCTTGTCACAACTTTTAATGTCACTTGTAAGTATTTTATTTAGTTCTTGTCACAACATTTAGTGTCACTTATAAGTATTTTATTTGGTTCTTGTCACAACTTTTAGTGTCACTTATAAGTATTTTATTTGGTTCTTGTCACAACTTTCAGTGTCACATAAGTATTTTATTTGGTTCTTGTCACAACTTTTAATGTCACTTATAAGTATTTTATTTGGTTCTTGTCACAACTTTTAGTGCCACTTGTAAGTATTTTATTTGGTTCTTGTCACAACTTTTAGTGTCACTTATAAGTATTTTATTTGGTTCTTGTCACAACTTTCAGTGTCACTTATAAGTATTTATTTGGTTCTTGTCACAACTTTTAGTGTCACTTGTATTTTATTTGGTTCTTGTCACAACTTTTAATGTCACTTATAAGTATTTTATTTGGTTCTTGTCACAACTTTCATTGTCACTTATAAGTATTTTATTTGGTTCTTGTCACAACTTTTAATGTCACTTATAAGTATTTTATTTGGTTCTTGTCACAACTTTTAGTGTCACTTGTAAGTATTTTATTTGGTTCTTGTCACAACTTTCAGTGTCACTTATAAGTATTTTATTTGGTTCTTGTCACAACTTTTAGTGTCACTTGTAAGTATTTTATTTGGTTCTTGTCACAACTTTTAGTGTCACATAAGTATTTTATTTTGTTCTTGTCACAACTTTCAACATCACTTATACATATAATATTTGGTTCTCATCACAACCATTTCAATCCTTCTACACAAGCACCCATTTATGAAAGTCTGCAACTTGTAATATAAGTAAATACAAAATTAATTATAATTACAAAATGCATAATTAACATAACCCATAGCTCTTTCTTGAATCCCAGTCTTTGTCATTTAGGAAAAAAAATTTAACACTAAAACCGGTCTACCCAGCTGTAAATGGGTACCTGACTCTGTGCTCTTTGAATTAGGGAAGGAAAAGGCAGCAAGGAGGGGAAACTCATCACCCCACCTCTCGATGCTGGACCTAGTATGGTGAAATCTCTAACACTTCGCTCCCCTATGGCAGTATCTGCTATGGGACTGCCTGTTTTTTATGCATTTAGAAAACTGTAATACCTATTTTTAGCATACAATCAGCGAATGCAAATTTACCTAAAAAGGAGTCTAAGAAAAATCAAATTTGAATGACAGATGACATCTTGAATAAAATGACCGAAAGAAAGAAAGCAAAAAACACTCCAGAATATAAAACAATAGACAATGACATACGTACTATGTGTAGAGAAGCAAAAGAACGGTGGATAGAAACAAAATGCAAGGAAATAGAAGACTTGGAAGCAAAGCACAGGACAAGAGATATGCATGAAGAAATAAAGAAATTATCAAATCGGTCACGGTTTGCACAAGGAGGAAGCTGTATCAAGAACAAAAATGGTGTAATATTACTTGATGAGAAAGACATATCAAACAGATGGGCAGAATACGTAAAAGAATTATTCGAGGACAACAGAGGTAAAAAACCATCACCAGATTCTAATGAAGGCCCAAACATTCTCAGATCAGAAGTAGAGAATGCCATTCATATGATACAAAAAGGAAAATCAGCAGGCATGGATAACATAAAAATTGAAATGATAGAAGCTCTGGAGAGCTTTGGTATAGATACAATCACAGAAATATGCAACGATGTATACAATACAGGATATATACCACATGACATGAAGACATCAGTTTTTATAACATTGCCCAAAAAACCAAATGCAACAGAATGTTCAGACTTCAGAACAATCAGCCTGATGAGTCATGCAATTAAGATACTGCTCAAAATCATACAGGAAAGAATAAAAAGTAAAGTAGACAGCGAAATCCAGGAAGAACAGTTTGGTTTTAGACGGAACAGTGGAACAAGAGAGGCAATATTTTGCCTAAGAATATTAGCAGAAAAATATACAGAGGTCCAAAAAAGTATGTATATGTGCTTCATTGACTATAAGAAGGCTTTTGACAGAGTCCATCATGAGAAAATAATTGAATGCCTCGAAGACATAGGTATTGATGGAAAAGATATAAGAATACTCAGTAACCTTTATTGGGAGCAAACTGCCACAGTAAGATCTGGAAGGAATTATTCACCATACATAGACATAAAAAGAGGTGTCAGACAAGGTTGTGTGCTGTCCCCCCGCCTATTTAATTTATACACCGAAAAAATTTTCAAACAGATACAGGAAATACCAGGACTGAACATCAGTGGAAGGTCAATAAACAACCTTAGATATGCAGATGATACCGTGTTGTTAGCTGAAAGCGAACAGGAGTTACAAGAACTAGTGAAGCAAGTGAACAGTATAAGTCATGAATATGGACTCGACATTAATATTGAGAAAACAAAAACTATGATAATTAGCAAAACAGACGATAAACCCACATTAAAGATAAGCGTAAATGGGGAAATCCTGGAACAAGTCAAGAGCTACGTATATCTCGGTCATATAATAACAGAAGATGGCAGATGTGAAACAGAAATCAAGAAGAGGATAGGAATGGCCAAAGCTACATTCAACAACATGAAACATATACTGACATCCAAACAGTTATCTCACAAATTAAAACTGAGAATCATAAAGTGTTATATATATTCTGCATTTCTGTATGGTGCAGAAACATGGACGATGAATAAGCAGTTGGAAGAAAGAATTGAGGCTCTTGAAATGTGGATATATAGAAGAATGGGGCGTATCTCATGGAAAGAGATGAAAACAAATAAGGAGGTCCTAGAAAATCTAGGTATGAAAAGAGAACTAATGAGGGAGGTCAAAGTTCGACAGCTAAAATACTTTGGCCACATAAAAAGGCATAACACCTTGCAGAAGACCATAACAGAAGGGAGAGTTGAAGGCAAACGTGCAAGGGGAAGACAGCGCTATAAGTGGGAAGACAACATCAAGAGATGGACAGGAAAGAGTCTATAAGAGTGCACCATCAAGACAAGAGACAGAAGACGTTGGAGATCCATTACAGCCAACCTTCGTTGTGGAGATGGCAACTGATGATGATGAATACCTATTTTTAGGGAAGAAATAATGTATCACATGAATCTATTTACAGTTAGCAGAACAGCTCCTTACGATGAACTGGTCAGAGAGCGGCCGCTGGTCAGTCTGGTTAGTCCAAGCCCCATCCTAGGCATCATAACACAAATGCTACTGGTCATTGCAGCTCAGACTTTCATGTTTTTCAATGTAAAGGAGCAGACATGGTGGGTACCCACTACTTTGTAGCGTTTTAATCTTTGTGACTGTATCCTCTTGTATCTCGTCTCTTATGTTATTCTGTTCTTTCTTGTAGCCTGTCACTTCTCTCTGTCACTGTATGTTTTATGTCAACTGTAACAGATGTATCCTTCACTGGGAGCATAGCCAACATGTTGTTATTGACAGCTCAGAGTGTTAGTCATGAGCTGTTCAGTTCCCTGAATCCAAGACACAATGTGGTCAGGAATCACGGGGCGCAGGGGAAGGTAGTCACTTTTCAGAAGCACACTGTCGTGAGTGGTTGACATAGCTGGGAGACTGACCCATAAGCCACTTTGGTATTTGGCTTTTTTTTCTGTCAGGAGATGTTTGTTTGAAGTATTCCTGCGTACAGAGATGGGGTGCTCATGTGTATGATGGCAGATAATTGGTGGATTTGGTGTAATCTCAGACACCCCTGGGCTGTCTCACATCTTTTCACCTTGTTAGGGACAGAGCAGTTATGAGTGACTTTACTTTAGTTTTTTTTTTCGTTCATTTTTTTGTTGTTGTTTGTATTTGTTTTTTATTTTTATTGTTTGTTTGTTTGTTGGAAAGGGAAGGTCTCACACACATACACAATTTTTGTTTTAATTTACTCTATTTAGACGGAGGGGGGGGGGAGTTACTATATATAGTCTTGAATTTATTATACTCTATTTCCTAATTATAACCCATCGAGGGTTGAACAGAATACTTTGTTTAAAAAAAAAAATGCTGTATGTTGTATACATCCAGCTATTTTGTCAGGCTAGTTTTTTTTTATTTGAATTTAGCTAATGTTAGCACAGTCTAGCTAATCTTAGCACAAACTAGCTAATGTTAGCACAATCTAGCTAATGTTAGCCCAATCTAGCTAATGTGTGCACAACCTAGCTAATGTTAGCACAATCAAGCTAATGTTAGCACAATCTAGCTAATGTTAGCATGAAGTTATGGAGTTTTTCCAGAAATATGTTTTGTGGTCAGGTCTGACCTTGTCTTGATAACATGATTATTGTAGCCTGTTGTAAGGCCTTGTAGTAGTGGTAGAAACTGCTTTGATAATTTCCACTCACATCGTACTTCAGCTATGTCATTATAGGGATTTGAACAAACTGTATTTTTTCCCCTCATTTTGTGTGATAGCAGATAGATTGTTACGAGCTACTAGCATGTCTGTCTCCCCTCATCTTTTTCTTCTTCTTTGATCCTTAGCCGTCACTATCAAAGCAGTCAGTGGACATCACGCCTGGTGGTGTCTTGTAGGGCAGTAACAAATTGCTTCCGCTTTGCTTGGTTGGTGACCATCCTTCGTGCAATGCCCCAGCTCTGGTTCACAGTTCTCTGTCAAGTAGTTTTTGGTCAGCCTCTCTTTCACTTTCCTTTTCCCTCACTTTGCGCAAGAGGAGCATGTGTGTGCCTCTAGATTGTAATGAGCCACTATATATCATGTCTGTCTCTTCACACTCTCCTTAAGTCTGTTTTGTATCATTCCTTTCTTTTCCTGTTGTAATGCTATCAACATTCCTTTCTTTTCCTGTTGTAATGCTATCAACATTCCTTTCTTTTCCTGTTGTAATGCTATCAACATTCCTTTCTTTTCCTGTTGTAATGCTATCAACATTCTTTGAGTTCAAGAAAGAATGGGACCACTGAACCATCAGGAATGTTGTTTAAGGTGACTAATATGAAGTTTAGTACGTGGCTGGGAACCTCATCACATAAAACATATTACTACAGAAACCACTACTGTAAGAGCATGTGAGTGCTTTGTGCAGGCTTCCTGCCAGGGGACCAGTTGCAATGATGGCTCTGTACTCTATAAGGAGCATAGATGAATATGTTGATGATGATTATGATATACAGTCAATATTATTGATGCAACAATCTACAAACTGATCCAGAATTGTTCTGAAATTTTTTCTCTCAGGTTTAAACCGTACATAGACAACCCAGAAGGCAACTACAGGTGTCATGAGAATACTGCCGTGTTTCTTATGTCGTCATATCAGGTCATTATCCTGGCAATTGTTTTCTCCAAAGGGGCACCATTCAGGAAATCTATATTCTCTAATTGTAAGTGACTGCCCTTGTTACATTGTCTTTTTTTTCAGGTTCTTCATTAAATTGTTTTATTTTTGGGGTCAGTTATGAATGAAAATGTAATTACAGTAGTCAGTAGTGCTGAAACTTGAAATATTGATATGTATTCTATGAGAAGAGGGTTTGACACTCTCACCGCCTGGCGGGACTCCACAGAATGAGCACCACTCTGCTTAATTTGAATTTGTTACATCATCATCAAGCGAAGTATGTTGCACAGTTTCGTTAGGCCTGTAGCCCAGTGCACCCAATTTCAATAGACATTTCTGTCGGGTCGCCTTCCTTAGCCCTTGACTGTCCCCAGCCTACCTGCAAGACAACTGGTGGTTTGATATCAGTTTTTCTTCTCCTTGAATTGCCATCTAAGGCTTACGAGCTTTATCTACTCAGCATTCTGGTTTTAGAGTGCCACAGACTCACTATCAACCCTTCTCCTGTTAGTACAAATGGGTTCCACCACAAGAAGGCCAGGAATTGGGCTTTTGCTGTCAGAGGTTTTGTATTGCTCATGCCTTAGGAGTTATTTAAATGGAAACTGAGATATCATTCGTAACTCCTGACTATGACAGCTTTTGGGATCAAGATGTTTACATCTGAAAGTTAATTTCAGTATTGTATCAAACACCAGCAGGTTTACTGTACTACATATCCTGTATGTTTCTTGCAGGGATATTTCTGTTCAACATTGTGGCTAGCCTAGGTCTGACTATTTGGATCACCATGTACCCAACAGACCCTGTTGCTGATTTGATTGGGGTAGGTATGTGTGTAAAGATTGTATGAAAGATTGAAGTAAATATCACAGAAATATCACATGTCCGTGAATTTATATACCTGGGCATGCAACAACAAAAAGTGTTTAAAGATGCAGTTCATTATTGCAGAAAAAAATAGCCAGCATTAAAACAAAACAAAACAAACATCTGTGCAGCAAATTTTTACTCACAGATGTTTAAAAATAAACTTTTCAGTGTTGCACTGGGTCATTATTATAAGAAAATGAGTAGGACTGTAAGAAAACTACGATAATATCATGAACTTTTGTCAACCACCAATGCTTTTAAACAGCAGCAAATCATGGACAATGAATGAACAAGCAAGAAAATGACTAAAGACCACAGTAAAAGTTTTGTGAATTCCTCCCATTCCCACCCAATACTAAACCACATAATCGTCATCATCATAAATTTTTCCTTTTGACTCCTTGTTGACCATGGAAGCACCACTGTAGCTGACCCCTGACCCCCCTGGCAGGAAGCCTGCACATAGCGCTCTCACAGCAGTAGTTATTGTAGCAATTTGTTTTATATGGTGAGGTTGCCAGGATCATGTACAACCTCATGTACAACCTCATATTAGTCGCCTTGTACGAGTAGTGAATTATGTTGTGCTGTAATTTATAGTCTGGCTTCAATATCTGCGCTGTTTAGTTACATCTGATTTCAGCAAGCATTTTTAATCAGTTTTGCTTTCATTAGTCTTTGGCTGTCCCTAGACTAACTTCAAGGCAAGAGATGTTTTGAAAGCAGAGTTATTCTTCTCATAGATGAATTGTGTCCAAGGTTTACAGGCCTCTTCTGCCTGGAGATTTCTGGTTTTAGGATGCCAAAGAGTCATGCGGATTCCTTTTACTGTCAGTTAAAACAGGCCTTTAACAAGAGGACCAGAAGCTGGGCTTTTTCAGCCAGAGGCTGTATGTGATACTTTAGGAGCATGTAAATGGAACTGAGAGTTCATTGTCAACTGCACTCCAAGCTATGACAGCATTTGGGACCTTTTTCTAAATAGCTTTCTTGCTTACCTCTGAATATTATTCTCTGATTGATCATTTATTAGCTACTTATAGGTTAGTGTACCTTTAACAAAATAAATTTGACGGCTGTTTTAACTGTGCTTCTTTCAATCCCAATGGATTTGTTTGTATCTGTGAGTTAGTTCAAGAGCTTTCCTGCAAACCCAGAGGGCGTCTGTTGCGTGCATATTTTGACGCACATATTACAAAAATCGATATGGCTATTTAATATGGGAAAAATATAGACATTCATTCATTTGTGTATGAAAATGCTGTCTATGGTAAAAGCGAGATAATCCATGTTTGATTCACACTTTTGATTATAGGAGTAATCGTTCTGGATATTGATCCGCGCAAGGATATTGCGCTTGCGTTTGTACTTATTTTTTAGGGCCAGAAAATATATTAATTTGCTTATTGTGTTTATGGCCTGAATTCATATGTATTACATATTATTAGTACAAGTAGAATCAGTCCTATATTGTATATTTTGGATTGGTAGGAGGGACTAGATTCTTGTATTCCGGTCTAGCGGAAGTATGAGTTGTCTTGACAAGTCGTGATGAGTTCCGATGTACTGCTTACAAATGGCGGGGTACGTTTTTTCTAGAGCTGGTCCTTTCGTCAGAAAAAAATGTCTCACGAAGTGGTTTTTCTTCTGAAGGAGATGGTGTCTCTACGATAGTTTGTGTTAGAGACTCTCCTTATGTCAGTATATAGATGATTCGGACTCCAGGTAAACCCAGCTCCTATTTTTGATGATCTCTCGTCGGTTAGGCCTAGCTTGACTTTTGTGCTTCGCTATGCTAGTGTCGTGTTTTGTATCGACGAAGATGACAGATTTTCCTGCAGCGGTTAGGCTACATGAAATTTGATCACCGTAGAGCTGTAGGAAACATTTATGAAATCCTTTATATACCCATTATAAATTAACTCTGGCTTATATTCTCCTTCCTATGAATGAGTGAACGACAACTCAGGGAGGTAGCCATGTTGGATTTCGGTCATCATATGTTTTGATCACTGCCAAGAGAACAGATTATTTATCTTATTATCGGACAGTGACAGGGAGATCTCAATCTTGCTAGAAACCCCCTTCGTGGTTTCATAATCTATTCTACAAACTATGGACGTCAAGTAACTTTAGTTATTTATCGATTCGCCTTCACTGACGCGTTTAGTCAGATAGGGGAATGTGGCCATAATGTATCATGACATTGAACTTTTGATGTACTGCCCATTACTTCTGAAGGTGTCATGACTTCAGATCTGCTATGTATACCTACAAATTGATATGTCAACAAACCATGATGTACTCGTATGTCCCAGTGTGTACGTCTGAATAAATTGAGTAAACCAAGATTCCAGCAGTCTGCATTGGTGCCTTGTAGACAAGTGTATGAGTGGTTATATTGGTCAGCACACGAACAGTACACCATTCGCGGTAATCACACTCTACACTTCTACTTCATACATCCACCATCCTGCGTCGGCTGAAGTGACCAAGTTTAGGGCCTGCTTCCCCTGGAGCCTTTGCCTTCCCTAACTCAGGACTAGGGTGAGTTACCCATTTACAGCTGGGTAGACTGGAGCATGCCTGATCTCAACAACACACCACTCTTCCTTACAGAGCATCCAGTGTGTGTGTGAAAGCAACTTTACAGAGGGAGGAAAGAAGAAAACAAAAAAAACTTTACAGCGTCCTTGACTCAGAAAGCTCAGCATTGATAAATCATACCACACCCACCAATTGGTGGGCGATACAATGCCACGAGTTAGACAGTCCTCTACCCTGGAGGCGATATCTTTGCAATCTATGTACTAAGTCACATAACTCTTCTACAATGCTCCAACACATACATTGACTTTTTGTTTGGTTTTGAATCCTTTTGAATCCTTTTGAATGTTTTCCCATGAAGCAAGTAACAAAATCTACAGAGTGATGTACCTTGGCATGTCATATGTGTACTTTGTGTCAGTAAGAGTTGCAACAGTGGTATGCAGGATTGTCACGAGTTGGATTTAAGTTAGAGTTATGCCCAAGTGTAGGACAAGACCCTAGTGTGAGAAAAGACTAAGATAATAGATTAATTATGAGAAATGACAGTGAATGTAGTAAGGTGAGTCTATTGGCCCGAGGAGGATAACCGAAATTAAATCTTCCTCGCCAAATCGTGACTTCAAGAAATGCTATAAACTCACCACCTCTGGCTACCTTTAACAGACTAAAGGAGATAAGGTTAAACTAACACTACAGACACCACTGTACAGACAACAGTTAAGGACTATACCGTGACGAAGCTGATCCAGTGAACATTAAATAAGTTTATTATACAAATCCACATAAGTTCATAACATAGTAACAACAATATATATATATAACGTGCCAGGTTTGCACTGACCTGGAAAATAAAAAAAGACTCAATTTAAATTTATAAGACACATCAAAATATGAACCCAACCACTCTCACTCATTCATTCACCTTGCTGGGGAAACAAAATCAGAATGATTACTTAGATTCTTACTACCATCTAATTTAGTGGCCCTCAACTGTAGCCACCACTCTCTATTACACTACTATCTCTAAAGTCAATGGCTGCTGACCCTGCATGAAGACTATCTGCACAGCTGCTAACTCTGTCAGCGGTATACGCCACTAAGTCACACTCTGCACTGCTATGTAATAGACTTTTTTCTAACTCTAAGGCTCAGAGGCTACCCTCTAAGAATAATATGAGACTCTGTAGGTCCCTGATCTATTTTTCACCATCTCTCTCTCCACTTCTGCCTTGCTGCTCTCGTTTCATTTCAGCAACCGGGAAATGATATCCCTTTCTTCCTGGTTCTGACTCGTACTTCTGATGACTAGGCCCTTGCCGTAGACTGTAGAACAGGCTTCTCTATTTGGCGAAAAGAAAGCTGATTTTCCCTTGCTATGTTACCCCTTATTTGGGTTTAGGCCCTTCGGTATTATTGTGACCGAGGCTAAAAAAAAAGACACATCAACCCGCTTGCTTGGGTTCGATGGGTGTGTATGAGCTTAGAGCTCCGGGTCTTAAGAAAACCCTTTTCACTGAAGACTGCGTCGCCGTCTCGACCTGCTCTTCCTCGCTCCCTCTCTCTGGGGGCCACAATACTCAGAGCCGATACCCACCGCGGTACAAGCTCTTATGCCTCTGGCGCTTCCTCGACTTTTTCTCTCTTGAGAAGACTGGCTACCTTTGCCAGCTGTCAGGAACAGGATTTATTGGCAACCCCCGCTCTTCGGGCCGTGACCACTGCTGTGGACACAAAAGACATGCCACTCTGTACTACAATACCAAAATACTTTCATATAATAAACTTTCATATAAAACGTAAACAGTGGATGCTTCAGTCACACTCAAATCTAGCACAAACATAAACACCCGAACGAAGACTGCTCCCCTATTTCCCCTCTCTTGTGCACGACGATACGTAAATATTTACTGACCCTGGGTCATCTCCTCCCGACTACACCCTGTCTGTCTAGTAAACTCCAGACTCGCTGATCAATACTTGATTATACACAGCTTGCCTCAAGCCTTAAAACATTAAAAACAGGTAGGGAAACCTCCTGTACTTAGGCCTACTTTAACTCTGTAAGCGGTCTCAGGACCTTATCATCGTTTCCCCCTTATGATTAAAATGCACAACAATTAACTGCACATCAATGATTAAAATTCACCATTACATTTATATATTACATCTCTATACACAGAAATATATCTATCTCTATAGACTATATTTCCTAGAACTCATTAAATTCCATAACACAAAAATCAAATACTACTCTGCATAATATTTAATTACACAACCACTTAAGGCAGCATAGATTTCCTGTCACCTCTACCCCACGTGGTTTCCCTGCAATTATATTTTAACTCCCCCGATAGAAAAATACTTAATTATCTACTCTATCCATCCAGAATTCCTACTCAAATAAATCCCGGTAAACCACGTGATTAAATTTCCCGAAAATCCGTTCCCGTATTTTTTTATGAGACTTATCAGAATTAAACTCTCAATGAAATAAAATACACGCGCTTCAGAATATTCTGTAAATTAATATAAATCTAGGATGCGTGTATTTCTACCGACTTTCTATTAAATCTACGGAGCACACCTACGTAATATCTCTTTATCACTCATAGACACTGCTATCACTGTAGAAATAAATGATGGCGTTACAAGTTATAAAGTTCAAAAATAAATTAAATTAGAACGGACTAAGGCTCTATTAGAGAAACTAGATTTAATTACCACGCTACTTTAAATTACTGACATACCAAATATTGCGTTCAGCGTTAGAAGCCGACAATATGCTTGGATACACGGCAAAGGATTTTCTGCAGGAAGACCGCTAAATCGAAAAGCGCTACTTTATCTCAGATTAAACCACGCTGACCCCCGACCTACTTGAGGCTTAGCGTCTCACTACAACCAATAGAATTAAAGATAATCTAAAACTTTCCATGCGCTCATCTCTAAATTTAGAACCAGTGTATTCTTGCTTCCTTTAAATGCGCGCGTATTTCCGGCTACGTAACGTTACCTAACGACGTCTGATTGCGTGAGCGAAATCGAAATGTGATTCGCTCTACCGTAAGCTGGACGTTACCTGGGTAGGGGTCATCTCCCCTTCCCCACGAAAAATGACCGCGATAAATTTAACAACGCAAAAAATGGAATTCCAAGATCGCGATTATTAGAAACGGGAAGACTGGTGCCCTCAATACTAACTTACGTTAATTCCTATAGAAAAAAATCCGCAATTACTTTACCTACAGAACAAATCTAAACACCCCTATTGTTCAGAGAGAAAAAGAATACTTCCCAATCTTTAATAGAGGGAAGACAAAAATGGCAAACTCAATAGTTACGAAGAGAAAATGAAATGGGGCCTATTGAAGACTAAATCACAGTAACTCCATCATATTACCCCACCCTTCGAGGTCGGAGCCTGCCGATCTAATTTACTGTGGTCTTGGTGTTCAGATTAGTCCCTATCTATGTCTCCCGAGCTGTCTGTGATCGCTGAAGTTTCAGGGTCCCTACTGGGGTTTTCCCTGGCTGCCGCACTCCCAAGTTCTTTCTTCACCTTTCCTCTCCTGCGAGTTCTCCCACGTACTTTCCTAACGGTGCGTGGTAATGTATTACTGGTATCCGGCTGACTGACTGGGTCAGAAATCGCCGTAACCGTGCGTAACTGTTCACCATTGTCCAAAGACCCGTGCACAATTCTCTCCTTCTTTCTCTCCTTATCTACTCCCATGCTCCTGTTGAAGGGCAGTTTTCTCTCTAGACCTGTGCCATCCCATGGTGGGTCTAAAACTTCCCTGGCTAGGTTTCTCAACAGACTGACCTGATCAGCCGACCTGACCGACTGGCTCTGTAGAGGCCTGGCGATGGCGACTACGGAGCTGCTCGCCAGCAGGGTTGTGACCGCTGGTACCTTGCAATGAACCTGAGAAATCTCATGTATTTCTGACACCGGGTTTCCGTTCATTTTCTGGGTGTCTACTGAATCCTTACTGATCCCAGTAGCTTCTATCTTTGGACCAAGATAGGTAGTATCTGCCCCTGGCAGTGGTTCTGTGATCGCTCTTCCCCTACCAACATGAAGAGGGACAGAGCTCTCTAAAGTAGCTCCTTGCAAATGCGTAAGGCCGCTTTTCTCACTCATTTCTGGCCTGAAAAGTTGGTGAGATGAACCTGTAGACCACGGGAGCTCTCCGTCTAACACCCTGGTTCTACCTTCAACCTTGCCCTCCCCTGTGAGAGTTACTGGCGTCAGTTGGAATGTGTCCTGCAGTGACACTTGACGGTTTAAGATCCCGTTTGATTGCGGAGAATCTGAGATAAAGCTCTCAGTGACTTGTTCTACTGTTCCTTGAATACAGTTCTTGTCAGTATGTCCCTCTCCTGAAAGAGCTAATACCATCGGGGGCCTAATTCCCGACGACAAAGAATGTACTTCCACAATCACCACTGTTTTGCCATTAGGCTGCACAGGGATGTCAGGCGAATGCGCCTCTGCCTGTTGTTTTTCGCTGTCCCGCTGGGGAGCTGGCGAAACATGCCTTATTAGGGAATCGAACCCTGCCCTCGACTTTCCGTGTCGAGTATGTTGTGCTGTCTCACGAGCATGGGAGAATCGGTAGCCATCCGATTTATAATGCTTGCTCGCGTTATTCCCCCTGTTATGCAGTTTCCACGCCTGGGATCGCTTCGTAATCTTCCAAGCGTTGTAAGGGCTGCTTTCCTTACTTAACCCCCTCCCTTGTTTGGGCTTCGGGTCCATTTCCAACGGAAAGTCCTTTTCCTGGAGTTGGGGCGCAGTTTGAGCCGACAAGTTATCATTTAATGGCGCAAGATTTTCAGAGGGGTTGTCCTTTTCTAGTAGCTCCTGTTCCCTCTGTTGTCTTCTTCTTTCCGATTCCAGGTCCTGTTCCATCGCTTCGTCTACCAACTCTCGGATGAATGCTTCGCTGTCCCCAGCTTTTGCACAGGTCCATGCCAAGGCTAGACGATTGCCAAATAAGTTGTCTACTTCATATTGCCTCTGCAGGCTTTCTGCATATTCCAGAAGGGGTGGAATTTCGCTATCACCGTACTCCATGAACTTAGCTACCTCAAGTGCAATCGAGATCAGCCATGGTACCTGCAAATTCTGTCGTAAGCTCACAAATATAGAGACGTGAAGGCCCCATAACTTCCCGTGACCTACTAGGAATGCTATCTCTATAACCTCGGTCCCAAAACCCGAACTCAGACTAGCACCAGTCTGACTAATAACTACCTGAAAAATATCTTCCTATTAAGAAAAAAAATTCGTTAGCCATCAATGACCTCTAAGTTCTATAAACTAACCTATTACTACAATCCACCTGCCTGCAACCTGTGGAAAAACTTTCTGTGGAAAAACTTATAACTGGATCAGTTCTAATAGCTCAGTCTAGGGGATATTGAAAGAATCTATTCTCAGACTTTCCTATAGAAAACAATCTGTCAATCTAGATAAGATCCCAGAATGATCCTACAAAGCTGATCCCGGACGAGCCTCCACTTTGTCACGAGTTGGATTTAAGTTAGAGTTATGCCCAAGTGTAGGACAAGACCCTAGTGTGAGAAAAGACTAAGATAATAGATTAATTATGAGAAATGACAGTGAATGTAGTAAGGTGAGTCTATTGGCCCGAGGAGGATAACCGAAATTAAATCTTCCTCGCCAAATCATGACTTCAAGAAATGCTATAAACTCACCACCTCTGGCTACCTTTAACAGACTAAAGGAGATAAGGTTAAACTAACACTACAGACACCACTGTACAGACAACAGTTAAGGACTATACCGTGACGAAGCTGATCCAGTGAACATTAAATAAGTTTATTATACAAATCCACATAAGTTCATAACATAGTAACAACAATATATATATAACGTGCCAGGTTTGCACTGACCTGGAAAATAAAAAAAGACTCAATTTAAATTTATAAGACACATCAAAATATGAACCCAACCACTCTCACTCATTCATTCACCTTGCTGGGGAAACAAAATCAGAATGATTACTTAGATTCTTACTACCATCTAATTTAGTGGCCCTCAACTGTAGCCACCACTCTCTATTACACTACTATCTCTAAAGTCAATGGCTGCTGACCCTGCATGAAGACTATCTGCACAGCTGCTAACTCTGTCAGCGGTATACGCCACTAAGTCACACTCTGCACTGCTATGTAATAGACTTTTTTCTAACTCTAAGGCTCAGAGGCTACCCTCTAAGAATAATATGAGACTCTGTAGGTCCCTGATCTATTTTTCACCATCTCTCTCTCCACTTCCGCCTTGCTGCTCTCGTTTCATTTCAGCAACCGGGAAATGATATCCCTTTCTTCCTGGTTCTGACTCGTACTTCTGATGACTAGGCCCTTGCCGTAGACTGTAGAACAGGCTTCTCTATTTGGCGAAAAGAAAGCTGATTTTCCCTTGCTATGTTACCCCTTATTTGGGTTTAGGCCCTTCGGTATTATTGTGACCGAGGCTAAAAAAAAAGACACACCAACCCGCTTGCTTGGGTTCGATGGGTGTGTATGAGCTTAGAGCTCCGGGTCTTAAGAAAACCCTTTTCACTGAAGACTGCATCGCCGTCTCGACCTGCTCTTCCTCGCTCCCTCTCTCTGGGGGCCACAATACTCAGAGCCGATACCCACCGCGGTACAAGCTCTTACGCCTCTGGCGCTTCCTCGACTTTTTCTCTCTTGAGAAGACTGGCTACCTTTGCCAGCTGTCAGGAACAGGATTTATTGGCAACCCCCGCTCTTCGGGCCGTGACCACTGCTGTAGACACAAAAGACATGCCACTCTGTACTACAATACCAAAATACTTTCATATAATAAACTTTCATATAAAACGTAAACAGTGGATGCTTCAGTCACACTCAAATCTAGCACAAACATGTAAACACCCGAACGAAGACTGCTCCCCTATTTCCCCTCTCTTGTGCACGACGATACGTAAATATTTACTGACCCTGGGTCATCTCCTCCCGACTACACCCTGTCTGTCTAGTAAACTCCAGACTCGCTGATCAATACTTGATTATACACAGCTTGCCTCAAGCCTTAAAACATTAAAAACAGGTAGGGAAACCTCCCGTACTTAGGCCTACTTTAACTCTGTAAGCGGTCTCAGGACCTTATCATCGTTTCCCCCTTATGATAAAAATGCACAACAATTAACTGCACATCAGTGATTAAAATTCACCATTACATTTATATATTACATCTCTATACACAGAAATATATCTATCTCTATAGACTATATTTCCTAGAACTCATTAAATTCCATAACACAAAAATCAAATACTACTCTGCATAATATTTAATTACACAACCACTTAAGGCAGCATAGATTTCCTGTCACCTCTACCCCACGTGGTTTCCCTGCAATTTTATTTTAACTCCCCCGATAGAAAAATACTTAATTATCTACTCTATCCATCCAGAATTCCTACTCAAATAAATCCCGGTAAACCACGTGATTAAATTTCCCGAAAATCCGTTCCCGTATTTTTTTATGAGACTTATCAGAATTAAACTCTCAATGAAATAAAATACACGCGCTTCAGAATATTCTGTAAATTAATATAAATCTAGGATGCGGGTATTTCTACCGACTTTCTATTAAATCTACGGAGCACACCTACGTAATATCTCTTTATCACTCATAGACACTGCTATCACTGTAGAAATAAATGATGGCGTTACAAGTTATAAAGTTCAAAAATAAATTAAATTAGAACGGACTAAGGCTCTATTAGAGAAACTAGATTTAATTACCACGCTACTTTAAATTACTGACATACCAAATATTGCGTTCAGCGTTAGAAGCCGACAATATGCTTGGATACACGGCAAAGGATTTTCTGCAGGAAGACCGCTAAATCGAAAAGCGCTACTTTATCTCAGATTAAACCACGCTGACCCCCGACCTACTTGAGGCTTAGCGTCTCACTACAACCAATAGAATTAAAGATAATCTAAAACTTTCCATGCGCTCATCTCTAAATTTAGAACCAGTGTATTCTTGCTTCCTTTAAATGCGCGCGTATTTCCGGCTATGTAACGTTACCTAACGACATCTGTTTGCGTGAGCGAAATCGAAATGTGATTCGCTCTACCGTAAGCTGGACGTTACCTGGGTAGGGGTCATCTCCCCTTCCCCACGAAAAATGACCGCGATAAATTTAACAACGCAAAAAATGGAATTCCAAGATCGCGATTATTAGAAACGGGAAGACTGGTGCCCTCAATACTAACTTACATTAATCCCTATAGAAAAAAATCCGCAATTACTTTACCTACAGAACAAATCTAAACACCCCTATTATTCAGAGAGAAAAAGAATACTTCCCAATCTTTAATAGAGGGAAGACAAAAATGGCAAACTCAATAGTTACGAAGAGAAAATGAAATGGGGCCTATTGAAGACTAAATCACAGTAACTCCATCACAAGGATCAAATTCTTTCTACTGCTAATAATAACCTATGAGCTGTCAACACTAAGCTTTGGAATCTTCTTCTTCAAGTATCATGCCTGGAGGCATAGGTGAGCATGTCTCTCCAGAACTTTTGTCTCCAGTACTATTTATCAACAATTAGTAAACAATTAAGGAAGACACTAGAGGCCACAGAGATGTGGTTTTACAGAAGAATGTTAAAAATACCATGAACAGCCAAAAAGAGTAATGAGGAGACCAATGCACAAATGAAACTTATTACCCAAGTTAGAAAGAAGCAATCCACTTGTTTGGGCATGTTATGAGAAGAGGAAAGCTGGAATATATCGTAACAACAGGTAAGATTGAAGGAAAAAAAGAGATAGGGGAAGATAAAGAGAGCAAATATTGGACTGTTTGTCATCGTGGCATGGCAAGAAGTCAACAACAGAATTGATAAATTGTACTGGAGACAGGAAGACATGGAGAGACATGATCTCCTATGCCACGAGGCATGGTACTTGAAGAAGAAGACAATGTATCAATTCTGTTGTTGACTTTGTTATATTTAGTGAGACTAAACTGTCCAATATTTTCTCTCTTTGTTGTTCTCTATCTCCTTCAATCTTTCCTGTTTGTCACTACTTTGGTATATTTTTTTGAAAGAAGTGGGTTTGAGTCCTTGTCATCATATTTTGACAATGGACAATTTTATTTGAACAGTGTATTTTCTTGTAGGTGAAAACATTTGACCATGTTGCTAGATGTATGTAATTTCTTTTTTGTGTTTGTTTGTTAGTAAAGGAAATGGGAGGACAGCAGACTAGCGTCAGATGATCTTTTTTGTTTATCTGGTGATATCATTCTAACTTATTTTATTTATTTTAATCAACAGTGGTCATTATGTTTTAAAACATTTGTTATTATACACATTATTATAGAAAAAAAATAGCATTATGTGTATGCTTTTTATTTGGCCGCCATAAATATAAAAAATTCACTTTATTGTTTTCACATCATCATGTGTTATTTTGTGCTCTTTCAATGTCTTTCTGATCAGTGTCGGAATTAGGGACATTACTTAAGTGTCACCCATATCTGATATTGTCCCGTGTAGTTCCATGTAATCTGCCTAAGGAAAATTCTCCTAATCTTTTGGCCGAATACCATGACCAGGGAGCCGCGGTAGCATAGTGGTTAGTGCACTGGCTTCCTAGCTCAGTGGTCTATGGTTCGATCCCCAGATGAGGTGGGATTTTTTTAGTCCATAAACGGCTCCTGGGTCGACCCAGCCCCAAATGGGTACCAGAGCAACTCTGGGAAGGTTAAGGCGGCCGGCATGATGCTGACCACATCACCCCTAGTGTGCCGACGGTCGAGAAAATATGGGTCTAACACCATATTCCCAATATGCCTCTGGGCATGTAACGGGATCCTTTACCTTTTTTACCATGACCAACCAAGAACTACTTGGAGTAATCAAGAGGACATGCACACCATTATAGCTGGCAGACGCTGGAGTTGGGTTTGACATGTCATCAGAAGAGACCCTGATGCCATCACAAGAACAGCTTTGCTATGGACCCCTGAAGGAAAGCATAAGAAAGGCCGACCAAAAAGAACTTGGCAGAGAACTTGGCTGAGATGCAAAGTATGAACCAGAGCTGGGGCACTGTATGAAGAATGGCCGTCAACCGAACAAAGTGGAAGCAGTTTGTTGCTGCCTGACTGCTGTGACAGTCGGTGGCTAAGGATCAAAGAAGAAGTTCCTAGGAGTCTCTGAAGAGACAAAGAAAGAACTACTGCACCCTCAGGTATGTCATACAATGTGACTAGCATGAGGTTTGTCATGGGGCTGGCAATGTCATCGTTAAAACAAATTGCTACAGAAACCACCACCACAAGAACATGTAACTGGTTCCAGCAGGACTAGCTGTAGCGGTGGCTTAATACTTTGTAAGGAGTGCAAATCAAAATGATGATATCTGATATTTATTTTTATTTTTTCTCAGCTTGAAATATTCCCGTCCGTGAAGTACAGAGCTTTATTCCTTGGAGTGGCTTTCATTAACTTTGTCCTGGCATATGTCGCAGAGGTAAGATTTGTGTGGTGATGATATCATCGTCTTTACCCTTTAGCTCCTTAAAGCATAGGCCAGGAGCATTGGCCTTCAACAAATTCATGCCATGTCTTTCTGTCCTGTACCATCCTTTCTAGAATTGTTCACATCTTCTTTATCCTTGTCTCCTGTTCTCTTCTCCATCCCCCCTTTTTTTTGGTCTTCCTCTATTTCTTACCCTAAGGATTCCAGAACACGGACAGTCTTATAACTCATAAAGAGGGTGGTGGTTTTCCCATGTTTGATACAAGGAATTTTCTGTCACTTTGAGTTTTCATAGAGTGTAAAGGTTTACAGGTTGGTTCTTGCAAATTTTTTTATAAAGTGTGGTCATAGTTACAGGAATTTGAATGAGGATTATAAAACTATAAAACAAGAAAAAGAATATCAAATATGAGAAACTAAGAGCCAGGGATCCAGACCTCCAGGACAACCCAGCATTCACTGGGAGGACCAACATTAGACAATCTATGAAGGACCGAGGACTAGATTGGAACCAGGCCAAAAGGAATACAGCTGATATGATAGTATGGTTGCTCTCTCAGGTAAACCTCTACACGACAGGGTGGAAGAGGAGTGACTAAGTAAGTCAGTAGTAAAACAGGACAAAAACAAAGCAAAAACTTAGTTCAATTATAGTGGCCTTGAAAACTGGCCTCCTGTTATGAGGGCCTGGGAAAATTGGCCCTGAATACTGGCCTCTGATAACTTCTCTTCACTATGTTTCCTATTCAATGCCAGTATGGCCTTCTCACCTCATGTTTCACTAATACTTGTCAAGTGATGATGTTTAGTTGACATTCAGCGTATACTATTGTTTCTTTTAAATGTTTGAACCTGTCATCATTTTAATTAAAATATAGGGAAAAGCCCTCAGTTTAAACACTACAATGATGTACATTACATCAGACAATGGAATAGAAAGAATGAATAGGCACCTCAAAAAATAAGGTTCTCTCCTTCATGTGTGTGTTTGTTCTCCCTCTTTTTCTCTTACCATGGGGATTCCTGAACATTTACTACCTTGTAATGCTATCAGCAAATTTCCTCAATGTGTTTCCTATACAACACCAGTATCTTCTCCTCAGTTCTTTCTAAACCGGGTGTGTCTGGTTCTTTCCCTCAATTTCACATTGGTGATCTTGTCGTACCACTTCTATTCTTGGCAAACACCCATTTATGAAAGTCTGTAACTATCTGGCTATAATTTATAGATGGGGTAAAACTAGTTAGCTCATGGCTATGTTCATTTACATTTTAAATCTCTGCTTTGGGAAACCAGGTTAACTTGTGCTAATTCTTAAAGTGGTTGAGGAACTGGCTAAAACAGGAAGAGAAGAAATGAACAAACTTTATTTTCAAAAGATCGAGAATGGGGCACGCAGACCCATCTAACATTCTGCCCTTCCTTTCTCTCATCATTTATACAGAATCCATTTATTCTCACGTTTATTTAAAATATTAATCTCAAGGTAAAAGCAGAACTTGTAAAAGTACAATAACGTTATACTCACATTTACATTACAGGTCTGTGTAATCTTTTATCTGATATTCCTTACTTACTTACTTACTTACTTACTTACTTACTTACTTACTTACTTACTTACTCATTCCTCTTCTACCGAGAGGTTTGGAAGAGAGAGCACCGTACTATCCTATCGGCTGTCTTCCTCCTGGCCTGGTTCCATTCTAGTCCTCAGTCCTTCAGAAATTGTCTAATGTTGTCCTCCCAGCAGACTCGGTCATCCTGGAGGTCTGCATCCCTGATATTCCGTTAATTGAAATATTCTGTAAATTGAAGCAGGGTTCTGGTCAGCGGTTTAGCATTAGGATTTAGGCCTAGGCTTAGGATGTGGAGACAGAAAAATAGTAGGCATACCCTCATTCTATTTCATGATTAAACTAAAATAATAATGTGCAACAGACATTGAAGCCAGACATTAAAAAATACAACAACCACAACAGCTAATGTTATGGATCAAAAGCAGGGCCCGGATTATCAATTAAGCTAAGTAGGCTGAAGCTTAGTGCCCCAGAGCTCTAAGGGGCCTGTGCATAAGTTAAAAAAAAAAATGCATAGTCTTTTCAATAAAATCTGTTTATTGTGTTTACATTAATAATAATAAAAATAATACTAATAAACGTTAATAAAAAAAATAATTATTAATAAATGAGGTTAGCAATGTTAACAAACTAATATACCAGTCTATTAATAATACTAGTATATACCATCAACATGCTAAGGGGTTTGAACAAAAATTTATTAAAATTATTGTCTATTAGATGAAGGGGGACCCAAACACCAAAAAGCCTAGAGGCCCTTCTTGGCTTAATCCGGCCCTGATAGAAAGTTAGGCTACTTTTCTATCTCAATTTGTGTGATATCTGAAAATTGAAAAAAACCTGGCTTTTGAAATGATACTATCCTCACACATTTTGGATAAGTGGTTACGCACCTGTATTTATTTATAATCAAGAAAAACAATATGTTGGATAGGATACACTATTATACAAGTTCACATATGCATGGAGGCATGTCCTTATATGACCACCAGCTATGCAAAATGCTACATTATAATATGTGGAAGTGAACCGCTGTCTATGAGGTTAATTACACCCTCATTGAAATTATCCTGTGGTCAAACTTGTTGAGAACCTAGCATTGCACACTAAGCTTGGAGAAGTCACTTGAGCCCCAGACATGATTCTTTGGCTTTGACCTGGTTGATTGCATGCAGAAGGATCTCACTATGGACCCAGTGATAGGCAAGGGGAGCTGAGAAGTGGCTCTGTGCAGTAGGTGATGATTCCTTGGGAGAGCCCAGAACCAGAGCATAGTATTTTAGCTCTGCATAGTTGCAGAGCCCCCGTGGATGGTGGGGAATGCACATTATGCCACACGCTTCATACTCCTAGCTTGGGGCCAGCTTGTGATCCTTTAAATGCAAGCCAAGCTGGAGAAACTGGAGCTCATGACTTCAACTCAGCATGTTTTGGAAAGGCAGAAAAACCACTGGAAATGCCTAGATTTACAGTGTAGATGATACCAAAGAGTCTTCAATTTGGTTTTGGCTGCAAAAGAGCGAGAAGCTCGGTAGCCCTAGTTCAACAACAAATACAAGTTCACTTCAAACGCTCGAGAACGTCTGTAGATCCTCCTATGGTGTTTAGAAGAGCCTGTGGAAAGATTAAAAAAGGCATACTAACATTAAGTTCAGGAGAATGTGACAATCATCCATCACGTTTTCTGTAGCCAGATTTATTATAGTCACAAATGAGAATGAGAATTTCATTCCCCTTTTTGCTGCCTAGGGAGCATGGAGCCCACCATTACAGCTGGCTCCCCCTGGCAGGACGTCTGCACTAAAACATTCATGTGCTTGTGCTGTGGTAGTTTCTGTGGTAGTTTCTTGTACATGATGAGGTTGTCAGCTCCATACATAACCTTGTATTAGTTGCCTTTCATGACATATCTGAGGGCGTAGTAGTCCTGTTCTTTCTTTGTCTCATCAGAAACACCCAACAACCAAACGGGCCAATGATACTGGTCAATTTGCAAGAATGTCCTCGTATATAAGTCTTGCACATGATAAACCAATGAAATCAAATCCAACTCAAAAATAACATCAACTGAGATGTCATGTCACTCTATTGTGTGATTTTGAAACATAGAGAGCAACAAAAAAATAACAACCAAAAAGCTACAGACTTTCATGAATGTGGGCTTGCATAGAATAGAAGGATTGAAGTGGTATGACAAGATCACTAACATAGAATAGAAGGATTGAAGTGGTATGACAAGGTCACTAACATAGAATAGAAGGATTGAAGTGGTATGACAAGGTCACTAACATAGAATAGAAGGATTGAGGTGGTATGACAAGATCACTAACATAGAACAGAAGGATTGAAGTGGTATGACAAGATCACTAACATAGAATAGAAGGATTGAAGTGGTATGACAAGATCACTAACATAGAATAGAAGGATTGAAGTGGTATGACGAGATCACTAACATAGAATAGAAGGATTGAAGTGGTATGACAAGGTCACTAACATAGAATAGAAGGATTGAAGTGGTATGACAAGGTCACTAACATAGAATAGAAGGATTGAGGTGGTATGACAAGATCACTAACATAGAATAGAAGGATTGAAGTGGTATGACAAGGTCACTAACATAGAATAGAAGGATTGAAGTGGTATGACAAGGTCACTAACATAGAATAGAAGGATTGAAGTGGTATGACAAGGTCACTAACATAGAATAGAAGGATTGAAGTGGTATGACAAGGTCACTAACATAGAATAGAAGGATTGAAGTGGTATGACAAGATCACTAACATAGAATAGAAGGATTGAGGTGGTATGACAAGATCACTAACATAGAATAGAAGGATTGAAGTGGTATGACAAGATCACTAACATAGAATAGAAGGATTGAAGTGGTATGACAAGATCACAAATATGGAACTGATGACAAGAGGCAGTCAAGTGCTAGTGGAACAAGAAATGAGAAGACGACGTTGGAGATGGATAGGACACTCATTGAGGAAACCTGTTGATAGCATTGTTAGGCAATCCCTGTTATGGACTCCCCAGGTTAAGAGAAACAAGAGGTAGACCAGAAAACACATGGAGATGAGAACTGGAGACAGAAATGACAATTATAATAAATACACAGAAAGACCTTAAGCTGCTGGCACACAACAGGAGAACTTGGAAAGCATTTTTTGAAGCTCTTTGCTCCCTGGGGAACAGAAAAGTAATGAATGAATGAAATAAGTAAGTCCTCATTCTGAGTACCATATTAACATGTTCAAATAGAGTCCTAAGCAACATGGACACTGTGTTGGTGGATATATTTCCCCAATATTTTTTCAGTTGCCAGGAGGTTTTATTTTTTTTTTAACGCCTGCCATCCAAAATTGTATCCAGCAGGTAAATGATTTTTCAGCATTATTTTTTGTTTTCTGTTTTAAAATTCAGAAATTTTTGATAGACAACGAAATTATCCGTGGTAAAATTGGAAGCTGCCTGAAACGATGCTGGCCATCTCAGGACCTGGCATACCACAAAATTGAATCTGAAATTGAAAAAGATCCCTCCTGGCCACCAGTGTCAGATAAAAAGGTTAGAAAATGTTTTAATTGTTCTGTGAGTTTTTTTTCTTTCCGGTTTTCAGATTTTATTTGGTTGAACTTGATTATTGCACCACATTTTTCAATTCAGTAACATTTAAAACTGAGAATCATAAAGTGTTTTTATATTCGTCATTTCTGTATGGTGTCGAAACATGGACAATGAATAAGCAATAACAAGAAAGAATTGAGGCTCTCGAGATGTGAATATGTAGAAGAATGGGGCGCATATCATGGAAAGAAAAGAAAACAAATAAGGAGGTCCTAGAAAACCTAGATATGAAAAGAGAACTAATGAATGAGATCAAAGTTCAGCAGCTAAAATATTTTGGCCACATAAAAAGACATAACACCTTGCAGAAGACCATAATAGAAGTGAGAGTTGAAGACAAAAGTGCAAGAGGAAGATAGCGCTATAAGTGGGAAGATAACATCACGAGATGGATAGGAACAAGTCTATCAGAGTGCACCATCAAGACAAGAGACAGAAGAGGTTGGAGATCCATTACAGCAAGCCTTTGTTGTGGAGATGGCAACTGATGATGATGAACATTTTCTTCAGCCTGTCTATCTAAATTACAGTACCTGATTAATACATTGCTGGCAGTCTCATCATGTACAAAAAATTGGCATAGAAACCACAGCTCCAAGAACATGTGACTGCTTGATGCAGGTTTTCTGCTAGAGAACTAGTTACAGTGGTATCTGCATGTTACTTAAGGAGTGGAAAGGAAAGTGATGATTTTACTTACTTACTTAGTCGTTCATTTTCTACTGTGAGATGTGGAAGAGAGAGCGTCATTCTGTCCTATCGGCTGTCTAAGAGATTGTCTAATGTTGTCTTCCCAGCTTACTCTGAGTCATCCTGAAGGTCTGGATCCCTGGCTCTTAGCCTCCCATAAATGATGATAATTAATTTATTATATCCCTCATTCTTTCTAATTTTTAAAAATTGGACCTTGCTGATTGTGCCATACCATTTAAATCCTTCTAGGCTTCCATTTGTGAAAGTCTGTAACTTCGTGATTGTCATTTTTAATTGTTTTTCTAGGGCCATACAGTAGGACTTCTTTGACACTGTGGTTACAAAGTTTTATTTGCTTATTGGATTTGATCTCTTGTGATTTAATTAAAGCCCATCTTACTTTCTGTATTCTTATTTTTGTAGCAGTATATGATCCTCCTTGATAGATCTGACAACTATTATTCTTTGTTCACCATCAGACGTCAACTTGAATATGTTCAAAGAAAGCAGTAGTCAGTCTGAAGCTGTTGACATCTCGGTAGAGCTTTTCTAGGAATGGCACTGGTGATGGCAGTTTGTGCTTTCTCTGTTCCTCATATGTTGGAACCTTTGAAGTAGATGCTCAGCCATCTGGCAACTCAATCATTTCGTTGTTTGCTCTCAGATAACCACATTTATTATCTCTCTTCTGAAGCTAACAGTCCATCTCAGGTTTACTCAATCATGTAAAATCAATCGCCATAGAAACCACACCTGTAAAGTAGCATGCATTTGCTTTGTGCAGGCTTCATGGAGACAATGCTGCAATGATGACTCCATGCCCCGTAAGGAGAATAAGAGTCAGTACTGACTCTAAGAACGACTACAGTACAGGCTATCTAAGAACAACTACAGTACAGGCTCTCTAAGAACAACTACACTACTGACTCTCTAAGAACAACTTCAGTACAGGCTATCTAAGAACAACTCCAGTACTGGCTCTCTAAGAACAACTACAGTACTGACTCTTTAAGAACAACTCCAGTACAGGCTATCTAAGAACAACTCCAGTACTGACTCTCTAAGAACAACTACAGTACTGACTCTCTAAGAACAACTACAGTACTGACTCTCTAAGAACAACTCCAGTACTGACTCTCTAAAATAAACTACAGTACTGACTCTCTAAGAACAACTCCAGTACTGACTCTCTAAGAACAACTCCAGTACTGACTCTAAGAACAACTCCAGTACTGACTCTCTAAGAACAACTCCAGTACTGACTCTCTAAGAACAACTCCAGTACTGGCTCTCTAAGAACAACTCCAGTACTGGCTCTCTAAGAACAACTCCAGTACTGACACTCTAAGAACAACTCCAGTGCTGACTCTCTAAGAACAACTCCAGTACTGGCTCTCTAAGAACAACTCCAGTACTGGCTCTCTAAGAACAACTCCAGTACTGGCTCTCTAAGAACAAATCCAGTACTGACTCTCTAAGAACAACTCCAGTACTGACTCTCTAAGAACAACTTCAGTACTGGCTCTCTAAGAACAACTCCAGTACTGGCTCTCTAAGAACAACTCCAGTACTGGCTCTCTAAGAACAACTCCAGTACTGGCTCTCTAAGAACAACTCCAGTACTGGCTCTCTAAGAACAACTACAGTACTGGCTCTCTAAGAACAACTACAGTACTGGCTAAATAAGAACAACTACAGTACTGACTCTCTAAGAACAACTCCAGTACTGGCTCTCTAAGAACAACTCCAGTACTGGCTCTCTAAGAACAACTCCAGTACTGGCTCTCTAAGAACAACTCCAGTACTGGCTCTCTAAGAACAACTACAGTACTGGCTCTCTAAGAACAACTCCAGTACTGGCTCTCTAAGAACAACTCCAGTACTGGCTCTCTAAGAACAACTCCAGTACTGGCTCTCTAAGAACAACTACAGTACTGGCTCTCTAAGAACAACTACAGTGCTTACCCCATCTTCTGTTAAGTGCGACAAGAAGAAAGTAGAAATGTTTCTCCTGCTCTGTGTAGTTCCTGTGTAGTTCCTGAGGGTCTCTCAAGAGACAAAGAAAGAATAAAACTAGCACACCCTCAGGCATGTTGTACAAGGTGACTAATGTGAGGGTGACTAATGTGAGGGTGAACATAGGGCTGGCAAACTCTTACTTACTTAATCATTCCTCTTCTACCATGGGGTGTAAAGGTTAGCCAGAGAGAGAGAGCACCATACTATCCTATTGACTGTCTTCTTCCTGGGCTGGTTCCAATCTAGTCCATGGTCCTTCAAAGATTGTCTAATATTGTCCTCCCAGCAGACTCTGGGTCATCTTGGAGGTCTGGATCCCTGGCTCTTAGTTTCCTATACTTGTTGTGGTAGCCAATCTCCTATTCTGCAGACATGGTCAGACCATTGTAGTTGGGACTGTTCTACCTGGATCTGCAGATGTTGGGGTTTTGAGACCCTGCTCTATCGTCTGGTTGTAGATCATGCCTCTTCTAGTTACTTCAACCACCTTCCTCAGATACCTCATTTCAGAGGTTTGGAACTGGCTTTAGTGGGTTGTCAAAATGAAATAGCCACAAAAACAACAGTTGCAAGAGCATATCACTGCTTAATGTAGGCTTCCTGCAAGGGAGCCTACTACAGTGGGTGTCCTTGCTCCTTAAGGAGCGACAGGGAAAATTTTGATTGTGTTAGTGATGATGATGATGATGATGATGATGACTTGTATTGCCCTTAAAATAATATTTTAAGGAGAATGTCTGAATCCTATATATAAAATCCCAGCTTTTTCTGTTAGTGCGTAATGCTAAGGGATACAACTTTGGTTGAAAGTTAGACATTAATTGTATTGTTTCCCTTATATGTACTCTCCCAAAAATAGTAACACTTACTAAAGAAGAATGCGCAAAAGACGGTGTGCACAAAAATATATTTATAGAATGTGTGATCCTGTATACACACAATGGGATCCTCGCTGCTGCTACGTAGTTCGTGTACTGTGGTGATGCACAATGGTTTATTTTAATACTTTTGAATAAGTAAAATTGCCGTTAGGTATTGGTGCTTTTGAATTTAATTCCTGTCTTATGATGGGCTTTTACACTGGTAACAGTAATATAAGATGAGCGAGAAGGGCAGAATGCAAGAAAGGACAGTGTGCCTGATTCTCAACTCTTGGAAAATTAATTTCTTTCGTATCTGTCCGTCTAACTATCTACCTAGTCTGTCTGATTCTGCTCTTGAGTTAGGGAAGGCAAAGACAACAAGGAAAGAAACTGGTTACCCCACATCGTGATGCTGGACCTAGTATTGTGAAGGCTTTAACAATTCACTCCCTACGGCAGCATCTGCTATGGAACCCAAAGCCGCTCACCTCTGGTCAAATCTCTCACATACACTGGAAAACACGCAGAGTTCCTAGTCATTCAATAGCAGAATGTTCGAATATTTCACGAGTTCTTATAACAACCCATCCTAATCTGATTATGTCTCAAATTATGTGTCTACTTTACTGTATGAAGGGTTAGAGTTTTGTCTGTTTTTTTTGTTAGCATTTTTGTCTTTTTTTATTACTTTTTGTTGTTGTTTTTTTTATAATTTATTTTAAAAATATACTTAAATTTGATTATGATTGGATATTGCAAATTTATGATGTTATATTACTTTTATAATGATACATGCCTTGTCGCGAGAGGTTCAGATAGTATAGAATGTAATAAGGTAACCTGGATATAAAGGTGTATCAGATGATACCAGGATAGTGCCAGATAAGAGTCTGGTCTTATCAGTAATACCCCTTTCTCTGAAAAGAGTAAAGGTGTATAGATAACAAAGGTGGGGTCAAGCTGTATAAGTTCCCAGAGAAGATGGTAATGTAGTACTCTGAGTCCTTATGTGCTACCTCTCCAGATCCCACTCTGTTAATATGGTAATTATTATTAATATTTTTAACTGCTAGGGGTAATTATTTAATTAAATTCTCCAACAATGAATAAAACTTAACTTAAAGAATTTAAGTAAGTCTGCTGGTAAATATTTACAATTTATTTGTACATTTACTCTTTTCTGTTTGAAAAGTTTAAAAGAACTCATGTTACAACAGTAAATAAATAATAAAAATGTTCAACAAAGTCTTTCTCTGTATTAAGATGTCTATCAATATGGAGACAGTCTTGCTTGGTTGATCTGTCCCTGAATAATTACTAGTGTTATTCTCACAGATTAATTGAAGAGCTATATTGCTAGATTCATCACAAACTGGTTTGGTTTTAGTTTTGGTGAACAGGTATATGCTACACAGTTGCCTTTGTGGGCAACTTATCTTAGTCACAGAAGATGGCTCCCTCTGATACTGGAGAGAATTGTCGGCTGAAATTCTTCCAACTGGTATACTCGCGATGTCTGGCCCTCTAACATAGACCGGCACTGCATCCGTCGTAACCTCAGTAATAGATGCCTCTTATATTTGTAGTAGATTACAGGATAAAACCTGAAACGAAGTTAAACGCAATCCCTGTATTTTTCTACCAATATCCCTCTATGACACTGATGGGGACGATAGACAGTTTCAGATTAGAGTGCCAGCAGATGCACAAGATATAGTATAGTAGCATCAATCAATTCAATTCACTGTGATCATAATTGTCTTCTACATACTTAATTATAAGTCATTTCCCATGATCTGCCTCCATACAATAATTTGGTCATGAATAAAACTACTAAGTAACATATCAAACTATACAGTGATCCAATTCCTTTCATCCTTCCTTATGTTCCTGGTATGTGTGTCATTCCATTTAAGAAATACTTCTTTAAACATGTTTCCAAACCTACAGACACACTTTGCATTCATTCTCAATATTTTTGAATATTTCTGAAGGCTAGCTTTGCCTCTAGAATTACACACAAACCTGTAAGTTTTCTAACACATCTATACACTTCTTATCGTACAGGTGGATTAATCACTATAATTACACATAATTATATACACATATATATATATAGATTTGTTCTTACCCTCAGGTATACACACAGATGAGCCGTTAATGGTTGGTTAAGATCTGCTTTCAGGTACAGAAGGCAAAACACTTGCATTAACACAGGCTTTCTTTTGCCGCTCGCTGTTGATTCAAATATTGTGACTGACCTGATTCTATTAGGCACTGACACAGGGTATTTTGTATTAAATACACATATGCCTTAGTCCTCAAAAATACTACACATGAGAGACAGAGGGGTGGAGTGGCACGCATTCAAATAATAACGAACACTAGCAATGTTCCCAACTCTGTCTAATGTATTCAAATAATTATCACCACAAAATCACAACAATATATGTAGTTAGCAAAGTGTAACACATTGATGAAAATCTCAGATAACCGAATGCCTTATCTTCTCACAACTAAATATCCTCTTGCATTCGACAATACGAGTCGGCCATCATCACCAAAACCTCCTCGCTCTCTCTTCTTCACTGCCCAATCAGAACGCCCCTTGCATTCACACCTGACCTGCTGACCTCGCAGTTTCGTGTTGATAAGTTAAGTGTATGAGAACACCTCTCACACCCGACTGACATTATGTACCCGCCCCCCAGCGGAGCACCGCCAGTCCACAGCTGTGTTAATCACACTGTGACATCTACCCCCCCCCCCCCCCCCCGGGGGAAAAAAAAAAAAAGTTTTTTTTTTCTTTTGGAAGGCGGCTGGGCGCACTCCAAACACCCAACATCCAGCTTTTGAGCCAAGTATACATTCATATCCTTCTTGTCTTCACATATCTTGCATACTCACTTAAACATCGTGTGGGGGGAAAACCCAAGAAAAAAAACAATCATTCTACAACCGAGACAGAGTGTCAGCTACAACGTTGAGCTTACCCTCTAGGGGTAAAACAGTAAATTTGTACTGCTGCAGTAAGAGAGCCCAACGAGTTAATTTCGAGCTTGTCGATTTCGACGACTGTAAAAATGAGAGTGGTCGATGGTCTGTCTGTAATACAAAATGTGCACCTATCAAATATCGGGACAACTTTGAAACTGCCCACACAATTGCCAAGCACTCCCTTTCAATCGTGGAGTACCTAGTCTCAGCCGGCAACAGCTTCCGACTCACATACATCACTGGATGTAAGGTACTCTGGTGGTCTTGCATTAAACACGCTCCAATTCCTACAGAAGATGCGTCTGTCCGCAAAACAAAGGGTTTGCGTAAATCTGGCATCAGTAAGATGGGTTTCCTAGAGAACACCCTCTTGATTCTAGATAAGGCTATCTCGCAATCTTGTGTCCACACGACCCTATTTGGCATCCCCTTACTCGTTAGCGAGGTAAGTGTAGCTGCAATGGAAGAGAACTGAGGGATGAACTTGTGATAAAAATTCACAAGTCCAATTAGACTTTTCACTTGCTTTTTTGTTTTAGGTGTCTGCAACTGTAAAATCTTTGTAACTGTTACATCTTCCGGTTTCAGGTGCTTATGACCTACAGTATATCCTAAGAAACTTAACTCTTTAAAACCTATGCAAACTTTACTCGGCCGTGCTGTTAAATTATGCTGCCTTAGATACTGCAATAGGGAAGATAACCCCATCATGTGATCCTCCCATGACTCATGAAACAAACATATATCGTCGATATATGTAATAATATCTGAACGATGTCCTAACAATCTTCACAAATGTGGCGGGCGCGTTCACTAAGCCAAAGCACATGACATTGAACTGAAACAATCCTTTGGGGGTGCTAAATGCTGTAAGAGGTTTCGTAGCCTCCGCGAGGGGTACCTGCCAATAGCCTCTAGACAGATCGAGTTTGCTGAAATATGTAGCGTGGGTGAGTTGTGTTAACAGATCTTCCTGATTAGGTATTGGTTCAGCGTCAACGACGGTAATGCTGTTCAATCTCCGAAAGTCAATGCATATACGAAGAGATCCGTTCTTCTTGCGAACCACAACCATTGGAAAAGAATATGGTGAATCAGATGGAGAAATGATCCCCAGTCGTTGCATGTCACCAATTTCTCTCTCGACAGCTGATTTGAAATGCATGGGCAATGGATAAGGTTTTACCCTAATAGGCTGATCACATGTCAGAGTGATATCATGACAAATCAGGTCTGTCCGTCCTGGCAGATCTGTGAGGGCATCCTTAAACTCCGTTAATATAATCTGTACTTCCGACTTTTGTTCTACTGTTAGGTCATACCCGGTTCGCACCATATTCCATGACTCCGAAGGAACCAGGGGTACGAGGGATAACTGGATATTCCCTTCACCTTTTTCATCTCCCGTGTCATCAATGACTGCTGTACATGCCACTGTTGCTTCAGTCTGTGCTGCCCTTGTGACTGCTTTCAACAACTCAGGTCATTCTACATATGGCCTCAGCATATTCACATGAAATACCTTCTCCTTATTTCGGACCGAAATTAGGTAATCGACATCTGTCATTTTTTTAACCACCTTGAATGGTCCTTGCCACGTAATGCTCAAGCGATCCTCTTTAGCTGGTAAAAGTAGCCAAACTTCCTCACCTGGAACCAGGGATACTAGTTTGGAGTTCCGATTTGCGTACTTCCGATACCGTGCTAACGACCCCGCCAAACAATCACATGCCACCAAACAAGATTTTACAATACGTTCTCTGAGGCTCACTACATACTCATAACTCGTAACTGAGGTGCTATTTGCACATTTTCCAGTTAATAAATCCTTCAATATGTGCATCGGCCCCCTTGGATTTGCCCCATACAGTAATTCGAAAGGGGAAAATCCTGTACTCTCTTGGGGAGCCTCCCTATAGGCAAACAGGACCGCTGGGAGTAACCTATCCCATTCTTGTGGAGATTCTGCGGTCACTTTTGCCAGCATGTGTTTTAACGCACCGTTAAAACGCTCGCAAACTCTGTTTGACTGAGGGTGATATGGACTCGTGAATGTTTGGGCAATACCCAACAGCCCAGTGATTTCTGACATCTCCTTCGAAATGAACTGACGGCCCCTATCTGATAATATCTCTTCCGGAAATCCAAACCTGCAAAACAACATCTGCAAAGCCTCTGCGACTGCTTGTGAAGTAATACTCTTCATCGGCACCGCCTCCAGCCACCTGGTGCACAAATCTACCATCGTTAAAATGAAACGATATCCCCTGTCTGAAGTGACCGAGAGGGGGCCTATAATATCAATCGCTACTTTCTGGAAAGGTCGTACTGACAAGTCCGTAACCTGCACTGGAGCTTTGGGAGTTCTGCCTTTATGCCTCATCTGTTGGTTTTCTTTCATTTCAGGGAAATTATGTTGTTTCTAAACAAGTTGTGTGCCTGCTGTTCTTCTATCCTCCATTGCCCATTCTTTTATAGCTGCAATGCCATATTCAAGGACTGGCCTCACTCGCCATGTGTACAACGTCTTCAGCACACTCTCATCTGCACCCCAAGTTGTTCCAGCACGTTTTTTCATGATTGCCATTCTTTGCCTTGCTCTCGTTCAGTTTATGTCAACTTTTTTTTCTAAGTCAAACGGCGATCAAAATTAATGCCTAGGTAGTTTGGATTTTCATTTAAATGTAGATTTTCTCCGTTTAGCACTAGTTTGGAGCTCTGTGGTTTATGCGAGAGGAAAAATACTGTGTACGTTGTTTTCCGTTCATTTATCTTCATGAGCCATGTTTTGGCCCATTCTTCCAGTGATGTTAGTGCTTGCTGTATCCAAATGTTTGCTGTAGTGATATACTCTTCAGAGATCCACAAGACTAAGTCATCTGCAAAGGATGCATTGTGTGCTATTTGTTGAATATTTTCAGTTATGTTATTTATGTATGTAAGGAACAGTGTAGGTGACAGGACTCCCCCTTGTGGGACCCCCTTGCTCTAATATAAACTTTTTACTAGTCTGTCCTTGTAGCTGTACCCTGGCAGTTCTATTCTCAAGGTAGTGGCCAATCCATTTGTACATTCGCACAATATACACTATACAATATGGAAAGGATACAATATGCATGATGAGAGAGAGAGAGGAAAGGCAGAATGTCAGATAGGCCTGCATGCCCAGTTTTTAACATTTTGAAAATAAAATGTGTCTGTTTGTTCCTATTTCATCTAGTTTCTGCCAAGCAGCATATTGAGTCATGTCTTGTAAGAGTGTTTCTCCTTGTGCAGTCTGGATACAACTTGCCACATTTATTCTCAGCATCTTTGTTCTTTCTCTGTGGATTTTCAGACTCAGTTTTTCTGACCTCTCATCCAGTATTGTCCTTTAATCTTCTTCTTCTTCTTTGATCCTTAACAGCTGACTAACAAACAGTCCATGTACCTAGTGGCATCTTTTAGAGCAGTAAAAAATTTCTGTCCACTTTACTCAGTCAGTGGCCATCCTTTGCCCCCGCAAAGGCAAATTCTGGTTCATGCTTTTTCCATCTCTGCCTTCACAATTCTTTGTCAAATTGTTGTTTTTTTTTTTTTTTGGTTGGCCTCTTTGACCTTTCATAGCAGTTCTGGTGATGGTGTCAGAGCCTCTTCTGAGGACATGGCCAACCCAATTTCAGTGTCTAATTGCTGTAATGGTGTGCATATCTTCTTGGTTGCTTTGGGTAAGCAGTTCATGGTTGCTGATAGTGTACACCCTAAGGAGAATTCTCTAACATCTGTTATTTTGTTTGCTGATAGCGTACAGCCTTAGGAGAATTCTCTAACATCTGTTATTTTGTTTGCTGATAGCGTACAGCCTTAGGAGAATTCTCTAACATCTGTTATTTTGTTTGCTGATAGCGTACAGCCTAAGGAGAATTCTCTAACATCTGTTATTATGTATGCTGATAAAGAATCTCTGTTGATGAGTGATGGATATGCTCCTTGGGGAATGGAAAGGTGAAAGTAGAGAAGAAGAACATTATTTTGCAGGTGAATCGGTCCTGTTTAGCTCACCCTTTCATTTTCGCCCATTTGTTTACTGGAATTTAACAAGCGAGCTAAGAAAATTAATAATGTACCTTATCGCGCATGTTGTAGAACTCGATTAAAGGGAGTTGGGCATGAAGTCGACACACTATCCTTCTTCTTCACCTTTCAAACATTAGGACTGACTTAATACTTGAATTGAAAACCCCGATTTCCCTTGATCTCCATACAACCACATCCTGTTGAAACTTAAACCCAAAAAAGATCGGCACGAACATTTCATCCTAAGCAAGCAACTGAGATAATTCAACTCACTCATCCAAGACAGAAGAAGCTAATGTATTAAGGAGGCTTTTGATGCAGCCTGAAGAAAGCTAAAAGGAGTCTTGACTGCTCAATCATCAGTTTTCTTCAACTAATAATAATAATAGCCCCTTCAGTCATAACTGACTATGGGAATGCGCCCCTGAGGTGACAGCCCTCAGCTGCTTATTTTCCTGGTGCTCCTTTCGACGTTTTCTCCCCTCCTCTGCTTGTTGTGTGAGCCTCTCTTCGCCCAATCTGAGGTGGTGCCGTAAATAGCATCGCCACTTAGTGCGATCGGCAGCTTCATCCTCCCATGTTGCTGGATCCATGTCCAGTGCCCTCATATCTCTCTTGTACACATCTTTGAACCTCAGCTGTGGTCGCCCAACTGTTCTCTTGCCATCTGCTAATTGTCCGTAGAAGATATCTTTTGGGATGCGACCATCTTCCATGTGGCGAACATGGCCAAGCCAGCGAAGTCTGCGCTGTCTAAGCAGTGTATACATACTTTGAAGGCCAGCACATGACAACACCTCGACATTTGTCACTTTATCTTTCCACGAAATGCTGAGGATGCGGCTTAGCCACCGTAAATGGAAGGTATTGAGCCTTCTTTCTTGCTTAGCATAGGTCGTCCAGGTCTCGCTGCCATATAGGAGTGTGCTGGTGACGCAGGCATATACCGCAGCTTTGGTCTTCATTGTGAGTTTGGAGTTTCCCCAAACACGCAATGTGAGGCGGGCAAAGGTAGCTGCAGCTTTGCCAATGCGGCTGTCAATTTCTGTATCCAGTGAGAGTTTGTCATTGATGGTAGACCCTAGGTATGTGAAGTGGTGCACCACTGCCAATTCATAGTTATCGATAGTGATAACTGGTGCAGCACCCGCATCCTGACTCAGCACATTCGTTTCTTTAGACTTATTGTGAGGCCAAAGTCCTTGCATGCTTTAGTGAAGCGATTCATCAAGTTCTTCAACTAAAATCTCTAGATTGGGCATATGGAATGTTCAGACACTAAATGAACAATGGAAAACTGCACAGGTAGCAGCATAAATGTGAGTTTATAAAATAGACATCCTGGGATTGTGTGAAACAAGGTGGAAAGGAATAGAAAGGAAGAAACTGAATACATGAGACATGGTGCTGTTTTCAGAATATGGGGAAGGAAGCCACACCATAGTGAAGATGTTGCTTTAATGCTGGCAAAAGAAGTGCAGAAGGCACTCATAAAATGGGATGCACCATTCAAAACTGCCAGCAGGAAAATTAAGGTGAAACGCATCCATTTTTAATTACTGACTAATGACAATCCATGACAGAAAAATAATTTTTAACCAGACTCTGAAATATCATAGATAAAAGGGAAGAAAAGACATCACAATTTTGATGGATGATTTGCATGCAAAGATGTTAACAGACAATAGCGACTTTAAATAAATCATGGAAAGCACCATTGAACGAAAATGGAGTATTGTTCAAAAACTTCTATATTTCAAATCAGCTAAAAGCATGTTTCCATATAAAAGAATACATAAATCAACTTGGATATCACTAGAACATAGGCTAGAAAATCAGACTGATCTTTGAACAAGAAATTTAGACCATCATTATATGACATAAAAAAAAGTAAAGGAGTAGATATGTCCATTGTATTCTCCTTTTTCTGTCCTCCTCTTGTTTGTCTCAGCACCCAGTCCATGACTGTGAAGAAGATTGTTAATGAAAGCAGACATCCTTTTGTGACCCCACTGTCAAAGGATCTAAATGTTTGTCTTTGTAAACAATTCTGCAGATGGCCTCATGAAATAAATCTTGAATGATTTTAACTCTTGAAGGACATGGTGGCTTTTCCATGTTTGATGCAAGGAATTTTCTGTCACAATGAAAAAAAAACTCAGGTCAAATACACTGGCCCTGAAAATTGGCCTCCCATCATAAAGGACCTGAGAACATTGACCCTGAAGACAAACCTCTCACCCTTTAAGAGTTAATAAATTATGGAGTGTATATGTATGTATTTGGGAGCCGTGGTAGTGCAGTGGTTAGTGCAGTGGCTTCCTAACTTGGTGGTCCATGGTTCGATCCCCAGTTGAGATGGGATTTTTTAGACCGCAAACGGCTCCAGGGTTGATCCAGCCTCATAAATTGGGTACCAGTGTAACTCTGGGAAGGTTAAGGAGGCCGGCGTGATGCTGACCACATCACTCTTAATCTGCCAGTGGTTAAGAAAATATGGGCCTAACACCATATTCTCAATATGCCTTAATGGGCGTGTTGACAGGATCCTTGACCTTTTTTTATATGTATGTATTTAATAATGTTTAAAATTCATGTAATCTATTTAACATTCACAGAATGAGGTCCAGATAGTGAAGGAAACATCATTCAACTGTGATGTTTCACATTTAGCCAGCGAGACTGAAACATTACTTAAAGCTTCAGGAAGAGACAACAGCACTTATGCTGACCAAGACGATGGAGACAGTGTTGTTGTATAGCATTCATCTGGCAGACACCATAACTGTAGTTCATACCATTTATCATCTGGATGTAACAACGCTGGTCTGTTGGAACATCCACTTATATTTATCAAACTGGAATCACATACAAAACCATGATTGTAAATCTCATTCTCATTTGGAAGTTCATGCTTTATCATTTAGTATGTGAAGACTTGCTATTCATTTTTTTACAACCATAAGTATTACATACATTTCACTGCTCCGACACGTAAAAATTATCAGCTGATGTTTATATGCTTATAATTTTCTAAGTATCTATTTGTTTAATTTCCAGAATCATCAGGTGGAGCATAACAAAATTTACAGTAATCTGTGATAAAACTTTTAGTTGACAGGAAGTTCCAATTTATTTGGGTTATTACTTCGACTTACATCTATAAATTCTGTTATCATGTACATTGACTGTGGCACTGAGGGAAAAGATGATAGGTTGGAAACCTAATTCAGTAACACCCTGCTTAGTTCTACCCCATGTTGTGCTGTTTTGCTACAGCGCTGTGTAATTTTGAAAGCCTTTGTTTTTAAAAAAAAATGAAAGTATGAAAATCCTTGAAGTTGGCGAAATTAGCAAGTTTGAAAACAGTCTGAATGCGGCCATCAAAATTTGCACACATTGTATAGCCAGTCAGAGTGCATCATACATACTCTTGCATCCAGTCAGCAATCTCCTCTGAAAAGTTCTAAGTCTGTTGGAATCAAATTCGTAATGGGTACAGTAGTGAATCAGCTGATAAAGATCATGCTGTTCAACATTATTCCACCATCCACCCAACTTTGATATTCAGTGCCGCGCCCCCTTTTTTATGCTTTTTCAAAGCATGTCTATACACTCTGTATCATAATTTGAGTGACGGAGAAATAGATTGGCTAGAGTAGAGCTGTGTCGTACAACTCTGCAGTCTTCCACTTAACCAGCTGTCTCTCACTGACAGCTAAGGCTACTGCATTCTTTTTCACTTGAAAATCTTCACATTTTTGCAACACTGTTCTTCTTCATACACTCTCAGATGTCTACTTGAGAATATTTTCAAAGAAAGCAGTAGTCAGCTTGAGGCTACTTGCAATGGTACTGGTGACAGCGATATGTGCTTTCTCTGTTCCTCTTATATTGGGCATCTTTGATCAGATGTTCAACATTCGTTTGTCAATGCCACATTTACACTCATCGGTAATTTCCCATCTTTAGCCTGTTGAGTAGATGGTATCTAAATCTGTTGTGGCCCATGTGGAGTCTGAAGATAACCACTTGTTCTCTTCTGCTGAACTGGTAGTATGCATCATTTTGTGTGTGGCATCCAATTTGTTTCTGTATCTGATTCTGATAAAACTCTTTGCCTCTTTGAAAGTTATGCTTGTATCAGGCTGAGGTAGCTTTCCACCTTTCTTTACCAGTCTGTCAGCTTCTTTCATTGCCAGGAATGCTACAGTGAAATGGGATCCATTGTATCACAGCTGTTTTGAATCGTTGACATAGTTTGTGGGGCACTGGTGTTAGTTACACTGCTCAGTATTCTACATTGTACGTTAATCATTAATAGGGTACATTGCTAAATTAGGCTGTTTACTCAAATCTATACTCTTCACATACCACACAATATACGTACTGTACATATCTCACGGTAAAATTAACCTATCAAGATCTCATCTCCATTTATGCTATTAAAATGGCTCCATAGAGCCTTGTTTTCTTCAGTGCTCCATTTTCCAGGAAACTATCCTGAGCTCTAAGCGAGGTATTACTGTATTTGAAGTAACTAAAAATAGCATGGGGGGAAAAAAACTGGTATTAAAAATCATTAAGAATGAAACATCACAGCCAAACCAAGTTAAGGTCACTTCTTTCATTCGCTTAAAGAAGACGGTGCTGTATCTTTTTTGAGGGACATATGTATCTTTTGTTAGGGACAAATGTAACTTTTTTGTCTGGACTAATGTATCTTTTTTAAGGGACAAATGTATCTTTCGGTAGGGACAAATGTAACTTTTGTCAGGACTAATTTTTTTTTTTAAAGGGATATATGTATCTTTTGTTATGGACAAATGTAACTTTTGTCAGGACTAATGTATCTTTTTTTTTTTTTAAGGAACAAATGTATCTTTTGTTAGGACCAAATGTATCTTTTGTTAGGGATAAATGTATCTTTTGTCAGGGACAAATGTATCATTTCTCAGAGACAAATGTATCTGTTGTTAGGGACAAATGTATCTTGTTAGGGATAAATGTATCTTGTTAGGGATAAATGTATCTTTTGTCAGGAACAATTGTATATTTTGTTAGGGATAAATGTATCTTTTTATTAAGGACAACTGTATCTTTTTATTAAGGACAAATGTATCTTTTGTCAGGAACAAATGTATATTTTGTTAGGGATAAATGTATCTTTTTAATAAGGACAACTGTATCTTTTTATTAAGGACAACTGTATCTTTTTATTAAGGACAACTTTATCTTTTTAAAGGACAAATGTATCTTTTTAGTAAGGACAAATGTATATTTTGTTAGGGACAAATGTATCTTTTGTTAGGGACAAATGTATATTTTGTTAGAGGCAAATGTATATTTTGTTAGAGACAAATGTCTATTGTTAGGAACAAATATTAATATATTAGGGACAAATGATAGTACTGTTTACATTTACCTGAAGTGTGTCAAGGCTTCTTGTGTGTTCTGATGATTTCTGATTTAAAAAAAATTCTTTTTTTATCATTTGTTATCTTTGAGAATGTAGTCATGGCCACAACTGGGCCGCTTGCAAAAAATCTATTGCCGAAGTACTAATGTGCCATTGACGAGGTGGCTTCTGCGACAGTTTGTTTTACATCATGCAGTTTTTAGCAACACATATGACCCTCCTTAATTGCCCTTTATGACATGCTTACAGAAAAAAATTATGAAAGTCTTAAAGGCCAGATCATAAAAGTAGTGGAGTTGAATTTGGCTTGCGATGAGGAACCTGCAGCATAGTCAGGCCTTGACAAGGAACCGACAGAGAATGAGAAAAAAGGAAGGACCAAGGAACATTTTGAGACAAGCTACTACGACAGAGTTGAAGGAAGGATAGACATGAATATATAAAAAATGAAGCAGGCAGATGAGGTATTAGGAAGTGTGTGAGCACTGGCTGATGTCTTTAGTAGGAGCCTCAGACATGTGATATATGCTAGTCTGTATAAATCCAGTTTCTAGTTTCTGCTTATCACATTCAGCATCATCATTATCAGTAGTCCTTGTCAATCCTAGAGACTCGAAATATATTGTTTCCTTGGCCTCCCCCACTTTTGTTAAACATTGTGGAGTCCTGCCTTAGATGTCCATCTCATTTTAATTCTGGGTCTACCTCTGTCTATGTTACCATGTGAAGTTTGGTCCATTTCTTGCCTTGACTGTCTGTCTCATTTCATGCATAGTATGTGACCAATCCATTTTCATCTCCTTTATGCGATCACAAGACTGATATCCGCTGCTTGTGCCTGTTGTATTTATGTGTTTCTTACTGTGTCTTCTCACATTTTTAAAATTTTGACTTTTCTGATACCATAGGTTACGAGTTTTCACTCTTTTTTCCTTGTGCCAGGTAGTGAAAAGTTTCAGTTGCATTGTATCTCCATACAAGGTGTTGGTGATGGAGGGGTTTGGTGGTAGCAATTGCTTCTGCAGATCTGCTAGTGCCAGGCATTCCAGGAGGTGGTGTTCTATTGTTTCTTCCTTCTGTCTGTCATAGTGGTTGCCGTATGGTGCATGGCTCTGAGTCACTCTGTGCAAATGCTTGTTGAGAGGTACATGTCTTGTTCTCAACCTGAAGATTGTACTCTGGTCTCTGCTGCTTAAGTTGATGCTATCTCTAGGGTTTGGCTGAGACATTTCTACATATAGTGCTCTTGCAGTTGAGCCAATGGTCCACATTTATATAAATCATCATCATCATATTTCTTTGTGCTCCATATAGAGCATGGAGCAACAACTGCAGCAGGTTCCCGTGCAGGTAGCTTTCACCAAACATTGGCATGTTCTTATAGCCGTGCTTCCTTTGGCAATTTGTCTTACGTGATGAGGTTGCCAACATCATGTGCAACAATCTTATATAAATTGCCTTGTACGGCCTGTGGGCAGGTGCTGTAGACAACCACAGTGGGTATGTTTTCAAAAATATTCTTCTTAAGTTCTTTTAAGGGTTTATTTTCTGTGTTTGCCATCTGTGTTCCATGTTTCTGTTCCACCACAGTGGCTATGTTTTCACAAATATTCTTCTTAAGTTCTTTTAAGGGTTTATTTTCGGTGTTTGCCATGTTTCTGTTCCACATAAGAGAATATTTAACTCCTGAAAGATGTGGTTTTCCCATCTTAAATGCAAGGAATTTACTATCGCTTTGAGCTTTCATATAATTTTAAAGGTTTGGGGTCGGTTCTTTCCACATTCTTTAAAAAGTATGATGATGATATATGCAGTTGTATATGAAATTGATCAAGGATTATATAGAATTAGGACTGAACAAAAGAAACATCTTAGTTAAAAAATACCAACCCCCAAAAACTGGCCTTCCGTCATGAACGCCTGGAAAAATTGGCATAAATACTGGTCTCTCATGTTTAAAGATGTATTATACCAGGTTGATATCAGTATCACATAATGGCATCAAGGTCACCAAGAGCTGACACTCAGTGACAGTAGATCAAAGTCAAGTCAAGTCAGGGTTGATAACTTTTTTTTTTTTTTTTTTTTATGGTTGCGTTTTGTTGCTTTCTCAGATTGTGTACTTAAAAAAAAGAAAAGTGGAAGCAACAATAGTTTTACACATGAACAAAACAAAACAAACGCAGGAAATTTCCGGATAACACTTTTGTCATCCACAGTCACATGAATGAGGAATATAGAAAGGCTGATAAATAAAAAGTAATCACATTCTATAAAAAAAAAACAACCAAAATATTGAACATGGAGAGCAACTAAAACAACAACCAAGAAGTCATAGACTTTCATAAATATTTATTGTTTTTTTTTTAAAATAAAATTTTGCCTCGTTTTGGCGAGGTGAGTCCCGTTCAACCTTGTCGGTTATATTAGGGCGCATGTCCAAATATAAAAGACCTTTAAGTCTGGATATATTAGAGTACTTTCATAAATGGGTTCTTTCATAGACTAGAAGGATTGAAGTGGTGTGACAAGATCACTAATATGGAACTGATGACAAGAACCAGACAAGTGACATGGAAACAGGAAATGTGAAATAAACACTGGTGATGTATAGGACACATTGAGAAAACATTGATAGCATTACTAGGTGTTAAGGGGTTATGAATGTGCCTGAATTCTAAACTTTTGTTAGGGGTATTTGATTGTCATTAACTTTCTTCAATTGTTGTTAAATCAGCTCTTTCGAACATTTTCAGTTTTGGTTTGAGTTTTTATACATTATAATAGCCACCTCTCTTGGCAACAGGTTGTTTAAAATCTAACAGCAACGTAGCATCGATTTAATTTGAATGTAGAACTGAACTTGAATTACGAAGTATACATCTTGATTTTGATGACTCTGTAATTACTCCTTATATTATTTTCCAGGACTAGGTAATATCTTCTAGTCAATATTTCCAATCGTCGGGGGATTTGACGTTCGTAAATAATAATCAATTTTTTTTTGATCATTATTAAACATCTCCGGTTGTCAGGGGATTTGGCGTCCCGAAATAACAACATTTTTTCAATTCTTCTTTATTTCAATTCAGTACTTAATTAGAACACTTTGTCTTACTGGAGCTTCTATATATCCCTTTTGGGATAATACACTTTTAATAAAGGCTTACCAGCCATATGATAGAACATATCTAGCTGCTAGGGCGTCATACTTCCAGTTCTTCTTTTTTGTCATCTTTAGTTACCCATATCCTAGTAACATTTAACCATACTCTCATCTCTGCTTAGTTACCCATATCCTAGTAACATTTAACCATACTCTCATCTCCACTTAGTTACCCATATCCTAGTAACATTTAACCATACTCTCATCTCCGCTTAGTTACCCATATCCTAGTAACATTTAACCATACTCTCATCTCCGCTTAGTTACCCATATCCTAGTAACATTTAACCATACTCTCATTCCGCTTAGTTACCCATATCCTAGTAACATTTAACCATACTCTCATCTCCGCTTAGTTACCCATATCCTAGTAACATTTAACCATACTCTCATCTCCGCTTAGTTACCCATATCCTAGTTTTACCATACTATCTCCGCTAGTAACATTCCTAGTAACCATACTCTCATCTCCGCTTAGTTACCCATATCCTAGTAACATTTAACCATACTCTCATCTCCGCTTAGTTACCCATATCCTAGTAACATTTAACCATACTCTCATCTCCGCTTAGTTACCCATATCCTAGTAACATTTAACCATACTCTCATCTCCGCTTAGTGACCCATATCCTAGTAACATTTAACCATACTCTCATCTCTGCTATATTCAGTTGAGGGACAACATGGTGTGAAGAAAAACCCGGTATTACTAATAATTCACCGCACTTAATTTCACACCATGAAGTGGCCTCAACACTAGGATGTTCTTATTCTGGAATCTCCAGGGTAAGAGAGGTGGAGGGAGATTAAATTAAAAAACACACGGAGAAGAGGAGACAGAAATGAAAGAGATAATAAAAAAACATGGAAAGATCTTGAGCGTGTATCACAACACAGGAGGATCTGGCATAAATTTGTTGAAGACATCAGCTTCTTCAAGAGCTGAAGTGTGATGATGATGATGAGAGGATGACAAAGGGCACGGCACTCACATGGAAAAAATAATAAAAAAATAAAGAGGAAGATATAAAGCAAAGAAATATGTGTGAATAACAATAATAGTTTTTTTATTGGTGACTCCGTGCTTCATTGTTATTATAAACTTGACTTCATACTCCATTATTATTATAAAAGTGACTTCATACTCCATTATTATTATAAAAGTGACTCCATACTTCATTACTATTATAAAAGTGACTCAATTTGTCATTTTGTGATGATCAGATTGCCTCCTGTTGCCCTGCTCTGTATGCACTTTCCTATCATCTTTATGTAGCAAGTATGAATGAACATTTTAAATGCACTACTATTTTGAACATGCTTTCTTTTAATTCAAAGAGTTGTAAATAAATTCTTTTTTTTAAAGTATAACTGTTAATGTAAATTCATTTTAATATTTTTCGAAAATGTTTTTTTTAAAGATATCAAACAGCAGGCCATTGTTTACAAACTTGGCCAAGGAAGTTGTCTACTCAGGATTGTATGTTTTTCTGCTACTTTTTTTTAAACTGTGTGAACTGCCTTTCAAGACTTAGTTTCCTTAGATAAACTTGTCAAAATAATTTTGAAGGTTTATTGTATTTTATAAACAAGGAGTGTTAAACTTTTTCATCATGCAGACCAAGCAGGGTAGAAAAAAAATCATGACGTTTCAAATTATGTCTTATTTACTGTATGAATGGTTTAGATTGTGTTTGTTAGTTTTTTTTTTGTTTTTTTGTTTGTGAAGGTATTAATTTTTGTTAATTTATTTTAATTAATAATTTCCCCCCCCCCCCCCTTAAATTTGATTATGTCTGGATGTTACAAATGTATGTTATTATTTTACCTCGATAATGTTGTATGCTTAAATAATGCTAAAAATGCATGTGCCATTGAAAGGATACGGTATGTAAGATGACAGAGAGAAGAAGGGCAGAATGTAAGATGGGCCTGCGTGCCCAATTCTTAACCCTTTGAAAATAAAGTTTGTTCGTTCGTTCCAGTCTCCCTCAGCCTCTTTATCCAATGAGATTCCAGTACAAGGACCACCTTGTAATGCTATCAACAGGTATCCTCAACAACAAACAAATTATATAGTTCGTTGTATTTCAGATTAAAGAAAACGCTACACCAGGATTTAACTCTTTAAGCCCCAAGAGCCACTATAGTGGCTCAGGGTTTAGACCTATTTGGCCCAGGAGCCATTTAAGTGGCTTCGGATTTTTTGCTTCTGTCTAGAGCTCTGTTCCAATGTTTACTTACTTACTTAGTCGTTCCCCTTCTACCGTGAGGTGTAGAGGTGTGTTCCAATGTTAACAACCCAAAACGTCATTTCCAACAGGAAGTACTTTCATTTTAAATAACTCGTATTTATGCATATGAACATTAAAAAATATTTTTATTTAAACAACAACAACAATTAAAAAGCACTGTGGTGGCCGTTTTTGTTTGGGCCAAACCCTGCTTTTTGCTTGGGACTTAAAGAGTTAATTACATTACATTTTTTCCAAAATATTTAAGCAGTCCTCTTTTGATTTGTTATATTATAGATACTGTAACATTTGAAGTACTAGTACTAAATAGTTGTAGTCCCTGGAAGGGGGGTCTCAGAAGAAACAAAGAAAGAAAAGGACTACTGAACTCTCAATCTGACAAAGTGACTTTTGGATTTTTTGTTATAACTTGATTTATTCGAGCATACAGGATTTGATATGTCATGATTTGTTCAATAATGGGGTCGTTTTGATTGACTTTTGTTTTGTCGTAACATACTTGACTTTGATTTTTACATCATAGTTTGTCTTAGAGTGAAATATGTCATGACACTTCACTGTGAAATATGTTGAGACACTTCACTGTGAAATATGTCGAGACACTTCACTGTGAAATATGTCAAGACACTTCACGTGAAATATGTCGAGACACTTCACTGTGAAATATGTTGAGGCACTTCACTGTCAAATATGTTGAGACACTTCACTGTCAAATATGTTGAGACACTTCACTGTGAAATATGTTGAGGCACTTTACTGTGAAATATGGCAAGACACTTCAGCATGAAATATGTCAACTTTACTATGAAATATGTCGAGACACTTATCTGTGAAATATATAGAGATACTTTACTGTGAAATATGTTGAGACACTTATCTGTGAAATATGTCAAGACACATTAATGTGAAATATGTTGAGACACCTTACCGTGAAATATGTCAAGAACATCATTGTGAAATATTTTGAGATACATCACTGTGAAATATGGCGAGACACTTCACCATGAAATATGTCAAGACATATCACTGTGAAATATGTTGAGGCACATCACTGCAAAATATGTCAAGACACATCACTGTGAAGTATGTCAAGACACTTCACTGTGAAATATGTCAAGACACTTCACTGTGAAATATAATATGATACTGTGCTCAAAGTGGGTTAATTCTTATTTGGTAGTTCCGCTGATCTCCTGCATTATCATTTCATTATTCTTGTAAATTATTTAAAACTCATAAGGATGATAGTTTTGATATAATTGTGAGAAGGAAAGAATTGTGTTGTGGTTGTTGTATGGTAGCATTTTTGTGTTTTTATATCTTTATAGGGTGAGGGGAGGAAAGAAAGATGTAGAAAGGGAGGAGAAAAGAATTAGAATGAGAATAGAAAAAAAATGAGGAAGGCAGAAAATGCAAAGCAAAAGGAACGTGAGAAAGAAAGAACTTGAAAGAGTGAAGAGAATGAGAGGAATGCACAAAAGAGCAACAAGGAGAGAGAATGATCAAGAAAAGTGAGTGGAAGAAAAGTTATGTACAGTTGTATGAAATATATTCATGGTTGTTCCCAGAGCTTGAAGTATTTTTTTCTCTCTATATATTCATTGCAAATTAGTAGCTACACCTGATAAATATATTAGCAGAGTATCATCTCCCTACATCAAAACAATCTACAAAATAGCAAATCATGTGCTAGGGCCAAAACATCTAAATAATATACAAAACAACATATCATATCCTTAGTCCTAAACAATATATAATCAGTTATCAGTGTGCAAAACAACAAATCATGCTTTAGTCCTAAACAGTTATACTATATATAAACAACTGAACAATATACACAACAACTAATCATTCCTTAGTCCCAAACAATTAAACAATATATTCACAATTAAATAATATACTAAACAATGTCCTTAGTCCCACACAGTATATAAACAACTAAACAATGTATAACACAATAAATCATGTCCTTAGTCCTAAACAGTATACAAAAAGCAAATTATGTCTTTAATCCTTATTAATACATAAACAACTAAACAGTATACAAAACAGCAAATTATGCCTTAGTCCTAAACAATATATCTATGTAAACAACTAAACAATATACAAAACAACAAATCATGTCCTTAGTCCTAAACAATAAAACAGTATATAAACAACTAAATAATATGCAAAACAACAAATCGTATCCTTAGTCATAATCAGCTAAACAGTATACAAAAATGCAAATCATGTAATAAGTCCTAACAGGTAAACAATACAGGGGGTCAAGAAAGTTTCTGTACAATTTAAAAAATTTATTAAAAATACAAATGAAGAGATAGCTCTGTGCAGTTTGTTGTATAATAAAGAGTAATTTTGAATTGATATATTTTTCTTTTAGTGAAGATGAACACTTCTTGAAATGTATTTGTTTTAGTGATGAGGCAACCCTTCATGCCCCAGGAAAGCTGAATAGACACAATGTCAGGATTTGGGGATCAGAACACCCTCATGAGACCATGGAGCTTCAACAAAATAGTCCACAGGTTAATGTGTGGGGTGGCATTGTGCCCAATCGCATCATTGGGCCATTTTTCTTCAGAGAAAAAACAATTAATGTGGGTGTTTACCTTAACTTCTTGAGGGAATTTGTGGTACCACAGTTGGAAAACCTGCAACCAACTATCAGATGGCGCACCACCTCACTGGGGACGGGCTGTTCGTCAGTTCCTTGGCGAAACATTTCCTAATAGGTGGATTGGAAGGTGAGGACCAATTCTGTGGCCACCTCATTCTCCTAATATCACTCCCTTAGATGTCTTCCTATGGGGATTATGTGACAGATATCATTTATAAGACTTATGTTTGTAGCATCAACAACCTTAAGGAAAGAATCACTTATTTCATTGCCACCACTGATGAAGCGAGGTTAGAGAAAACATAGATGGAAATTGAATGCCGTCTTGATGTGCTTCATGTGCCAAATGGTGCCCATGTAGAAGTTTACTAAATTATGTGAAAAAAATTTGTATAATGTTTTTTTATCATGCAACACACTGCACAGAGCTATCTCTTCATTTGTATTTTTTAATAATTTTTTTTAAATTGTTAGGAGACTTTATGGACAGCTAAACAGTATATGAAATGGTAAATCTTGTGCAGAGTCCTAAACATTATATAACCTTTAGCACGCTGCATAAAAATTTAAAAAATTTTCCCTGCACCTGCATTCTTTTTCACAACGCCCCATTTCTATAGTGGGTGACTAGTAAATTCTATAATTTTTTTGTGTTTTGGTCAATTGCTATCATTTTTGGACTGTATAGAAATGAATGAATGCTGAATCTGATGATGTAAATTTTGTTTGTGTACATGTTAGATGAGATAGGAAGAGAGGAAAGGAAAGATGAAAAAAAAACGAAAAAAAAGTTTAAAAATATTTAAAAAAATGTTTTTTTAATTTTAAAATTAAAAAAAATTTTTTTTAAAATATCCAACAAACGAAGAGTCCATATCCCTTGTATTTCAATGACATTCATTTGACAAATAGACCAATACAAATCAAATGACGATCTTTTCGTTACACCCATCATCAGTAGCAAAGCAACAAACACTCTCATCAGCAGTGACATTCGGCCAAAATTCTAAACCTTTCCGATATTCTTAATCCTAATCCCTAAAATTATACATACTTGAAAGGCCATTTTACTTTCGTTTCCATCTCGGTCATCAAACATATTCTGAGAACCGATATCAGCCCTTATAAAGACAAAAATCTCATCCCCACCGCATGGCGTCAGAATCCAATAAAATTAGAGCAAAAATGGCCGTGTGTTGATGCAGATTCATTTCGATTTTAAAAATTTACAAAAAATAAATGCGGATACACCCATCGCTTTTTTAAGATCGGAAACGGAAGCTAACTCTCTTGCAAATAACATTACAACTTAACATCCGGGGCTGAAAATCACGTGTACACAAGTCATGTGCTAGAAACGATGACAGCCGCAAGGCGAGACATATCGCCTCCAGCTGGCAGAACATAGGTTACCTTCGGCGATATGTCTCGCCGGCAGCGTGCTAAAGGATAAACAACCAAACAATATACAAAACAGCAGATCATGTCCTAAGTCCTAAACAGTTAAACAATATATAAACAGTATACAAAACACAGCCAAATTCAAGAAGAACAGTTTGGTTTTAGATGTAACAGTGGAACAAGAGAGGCAACATTTTGCCTAAGAATATTAGCAGAAAAATATACAGATGTCCAAAAAAGTATGTACATGTGCTTTATTGACTATAAGAAGGCTTTTGACAGAGTCCATCATGAGAAAATAATTGAATGCCTCGAAGACATAGGTATTGATGGAAAAGATATAAGAATACTCAGTAACCTTTATTGGGAGCAAACTGCCACAGTAAGATCTGGAAGGAATTATTCATCATACATAGACATAAAAAGAGGTGTCCGACAAGGTTGTGTGCTGTCCCCCTGCCTATTTAATTTATACACCGAAAAAATTTTCAAACAGATACAGGAAATACCAGGACTGAACATCAGTGGAAGGTCAATAAACAACCTTAGATATGCAGATGATACCGTGTTGTTAGCTGAAAGCGAACAGGAGTTACAAGAACTAGTGAAGCAAGTGAACAGTATAAGTCATGAATATGGACTCGACATTAATATTGAGAAAACAAAAACTCTGATAATTAGCAAAACAGACGATAAACCCACATTAAAGATAAGCGTAAATGGGAAAATCCTGGAACAAGTCAAGAGCTACGTATATCTTGGTCATATAATAACAGAAGATGGCAGATGTGAAACAGAAATCAAGAAGAGAATAGGAATGGCCAAAGCCACATTCAACAACATGAAACATATACTGACATCCAAACAGTTATCTCACAAATTAAAACTGAGAATCATAAAGTGTTATATATATTCTGCATTTCTGTATGGTGCAGAAACATGGACGATGAATAAGCATTTGGAAGAAAGAATTGAGGCTCTTGAAATGTGGATATATAGAAGAATGGGGCGTATCTCATGGAAAGAGATGAAAACAAATAAGGAGGTCCTAGAAAATCTAGGTATGAAAAGAGAACTAATGAGGGAGGTCAAAGTTCAGCAGCTAAAATACTTTGGCCACATAAAAAGGCATAACACCTTGCAGAAGACCATAACAGAAGGAAGAGTTGGCAAACGTGCAAGGGGAAGACAGCGCTATAAGTGGGAAGATAACATCAAGAGATGGACAGGAAAGAGTCTATCAGAGTGCACCACCAAGACAAGAGACAGAAAACGTTGGAGATCCATTACAGCCAACCTTCGTTGTGGAGATGGCAACTGATGATGATGATGATACAAATGAGCAAATCATGTCCTATGTCCTAAACAATTAAATAATATATAAACAGTATACAAAACAGCAAATCATGTCCTAAGTCCTAAACAGTTAAACAATATATAAACAGTATACAAAACAGCAAATCAGGTCCTATGTTCTAAACAATTAAATAATATATAAACAGTATACAAAACAGCAAATCATGTTATAAGTCCTAAACAGTTAAACAATATATAAACAGTATACAAAACAGCATATCATGTCCTATGTCCTAAACAGTTAAACAATATACAAAACAGCAAATTGTGTACTAACTTCTAAACAATTAAACAAAATAAAAACAGTATACAAAATAGCAAATCATGTCCTATGTCCTAAACAATTAAATAATAAATAAACAGTATACAAAACAGCAAATCATGTCCTAAGTCCTAAACAGTTAAACAATAGATAAAACAACTAATCAATATACAAAACAGCAAAATCATGTCCTAAACAGTTAAACAATACATAAACAGTGTACAAAACAGCAAATCATGTCCTAAACAGTTAAACAATATATAAACAATATACAAAACAGCAAATTTTGTCCTAAGTCCTAAACAATTAAACAATATACAAACCAGCAAATCATGTCCTATGTCCTTAACAATTAAATTATATATAAACAGTATACAAAACAGCAAATCATGTCCTGTCCTAAACAGATAAAGAATATATAAACAGTATACAAAACAGCAAATCATGTCCTATGTCCTAAAGAATTAAATAATATATAAACAGTATACAAAACAGCATATCATGTCCTATGTCCTAAACAGTTTAACAATATATAAACAACCAATCAATATACAAAACAGCAAATCATGTCCTAAGTCCTAAACAGTTAAACAAAATATAAACAGTATACAAAACAGCAAATCATGTCATAAGTCCTAAACAGTTAAACAATATATAAACAGTATACAAAACAGCAAATCAGGTCCTATGTCCTAAACAATTAAATAATATATAAACAGTATACAAAACAGCAAATCATGTCATAAACAGTTAAACAATATATAAACAGTATACAAAACAGCAAATCATGTCCTAAGTACTGAACAGTTAAATATTATATAAACAGTATACAAAACAGCAAATCATGTCCTATGTCCTAAAGAATTAGATAATATATAAACAGTATACAAAACAGCAAATCTTGTCCTAAGTCCTAAACAATTAAACAATATATAAACAGTATACAAAACAGCAAAGCTTGTCCTAAGTCCTAAGCAGTTAAACAATATATAAACAGTATACAAAACAGCAAATGATGTCCTATACAATTAAATAATATATAAACAGTATACAAAACAGCAAATCATGTCCTAAGTCCTAAACAATTAAACAATATATAAACAGTATACAAAACAGCAAAGCATGTCCTAAGTCCTAAACAGTTAAACAATATATAAACAGTATACAAAACAGCAAATCATGTCCTAAGTCCTAAACAGTTAAACAATAAATAAACAACCAAGCAATATACAAAACAGCAAATCATGTCCTAAGTTCTAAACAATTAAACAATATATAAACAACCAATCAATATACAAAACAGCAAATCATGTCCTAAGTCCTAAACAGTTAAACAATATATAAACAACCAAGCAACATACAAAACAGCAAATCATGTCCTAAGTTCTAAACAATTAAACAATATATAAACAACCAATCAATATACAAAACAGCAAATCATGTTCTAAGTCCTAAACAGTTAAACAATATATAAACAGTATACAAAACAGCAAATTATGTCCTAAGTCCTAAACAGTTAAACAATAAATAAACAACCAAGCAATATACAAAACAGCAAATCATGTCCTAAGTTCTAAACAATTAAACAGTATATAAACAACCAATCAATATACAAAACAGCAAATCATGTCCTAAGTCCTAAACAGTTAAACAATATATAAACAACCAAGCAACATACAAAACAGCAAATCATGTCCTAAGTTATAAACAATTAAACAATATATAAACAACCAATCAATATACAAAACAGCAAATCATGTTCTCTTGCCTGCCCTGTGTATTTCTTTTGAAAGGGAGGGAAGGGGGGGGGGATCTCTTATGAGAGGAGGAAATAATATGATTACTGCTCTCAGGAATTTTGTACAAGTTACTAATATAATGTAGTGTATAGGGCTGGCCTCCTCATTATGTCAAACAAATTGCTACAAATTACCAATATAATGTAGTGTCTAGGGCTGACCTCCTCATTATGTCAAACAAATTGCTACAAGTTACTAATATAATGTAGTGTATAGGGCTGGCCTCCTCATTATGTCAAACAAATTGCTACAAATTACTAATATAATGTAGTGTCTAGGGCTGGCCTCCTCATTATGTCAAACAAATTGCTATAAGTTACCAATATAATGTAGTGTATAGGGCTGGCCTCCTCATTATGTCAAACAAATTGCTACAACAGCATGTCAATGTTTTGTGCAGGCTCTCTGCCAGGAAGGCAGCTACAGTGCTCCATAGGGAACAAAAGAACAATGAAGGTGATGTTGCCAGTTTGTATGTGTGGTGTTCTTTCTCCCCTCTTCTCGTACCCATTCATTTCTTTTGTTTTTAAATGATGTGTCTACTTGTTAAACCAGCTGGCGTCACTAAATGAGCATCTATTTATCTCCAGTTTTTTTCATAGTTTTTATGTTACCAGAAAGACATGCAGTAATATTCTGTGGCCACCAGGGTTTGATAAACTGTCATTAATGAATGGACATTTTCATTATTTTGTGTGTTTTTATCTTGTATCAGATATAGTTTTTAAATGCCTTCAAAAGCTTGTTTTTTGCACTCTTTAATTTCCATAAACGTTTTTTACAGGCATTTTTCATGAAGTTTCTTTCATAATATGGCTTGGCATTTTGTATGTGATGAATAATTCTTATGGTCCAATGTTTATGGTTAATTTTTTTTTTTTTTAACAAGTGCTGTATATAAACTGTAGTTATATTTATTCATTTTTTCTCCTTTCCATTTGCCTCATCATGAGTTGTGGGGAGATGTAGTTTTATATACCTGTGAAAGATGTGTTGCCTTGGCCAGCATCACTTGGAATACTATAAATACTATTCATAAGAAGAGGTGGACTGAAAAATGCATTGAGAAGAGAACAGGAAATGACGAGGAGGACTTGGAAAGAACTTGAGATGATGGCACGTGACAGGAGGATGGAGCATACATCTGTTCAAGATCTATGCTCGGTGGGGAGCAAACAGGTAATGAATGATTTAATTAGTTCATATTCCTAATTGAAGATGCTACATACTCAGTCTTTGCCCCATTTAGTTCTGAGGCAGGGGAGGGGTGGGGGATCTGAGAAGGGAAACCAAGAATAAGAACTTTAAGACTGTATAAGGGACATTAAGATGGTGGTTTTCCCTTGCCTTCCATCAGTTTGCATACAATAATATCCTCTAGCCTTTGATTAGAAAGTGTAACACACAGGGAAGGGGGAAGTTTAAGCGCCTCCAACTAAGTTGTTGAGGTATCTTTTACAAATATCTGTCTTCCCTTGCCCCCCCCCCCCTCCAAACCTACCCAGCCTCGCCCTGAGCCACATGTTTTGGTTCACTGCTGCTTATTCAGCATTCACAGCTATATCTAGAGGCCATTCAACCATCTGCCTTTATTATTACTTTTATCTCATCTTATGTTCTCTTCTCTTATTTGAGTTTCACTTCTGCTTTTTTTTTTATTTTTTGGCAGTTTCATCTGCCCTCCCATGTCCAGCTATCTTACACTTAACAGAGCTCCATTGTATTTTTTAGTTTTGTTGAGTTTTTAGCTGGTTTTCATTTATGCTTCAAAGAGGCAGTCTAATTCTTTTTTTTTCTTCTCATTTTTGTGTGTGACCCCCTAAGGTCAGTTTATACAGACAGAATCTGTGAGGACAATTTTCTTATTCATTCATTCATAACCCTCCGCTCCCCAAGGAGCATAGGCCTTCAACAAACACATGCCAAGTCCTCCTGTCATGTGACATCATCTCAAGGACTGCCTTGTAATACTATCAACAGGTTTCCTCAGTGTGTGTCCTATCCATCGCAATCGTCTTTTCGTAGCTTTAGAGTTATTTTTAGTTTGCTTTTGTTTTTTTTATGTTCTAAGTTCTTCTGTCTGTCATTTTGATTTGCCCTAGTTACAATGATTAGACAGGAGATATGATGCCACTTTCAGGTATCTGCAATTGTTCATCTTATTTGGAATTGAAAACAATATATATCCTAATTATAACCCATCAGAGGTTGAACGGGATATTTCTCATCATAAAAATTTAAAAAAAAAATTAAACAGTAGCCACAGAGGTAGAGGTTTTACTTTCTATCCGTTAGTTTCATGGATACACCTTCCCCACACTTTTTTTGTTTGTTTGCTGGTGGGTCTGTAGAATCTTGACAGTCATTGGTCTGAACTTTATTTTATTGATCAAAACAATGAGCACATGTGAAAATTATGTCAATGTCTTTGTAATCATTATGGTTAAATAACTTTGAAAACATGGCCTTAATGTGTATGTATTATGTGTTTTGTGTATTGGTATGGTCATTGTTTCAAGTGCAAGTGTCAACAAAATTAATTCTATGCAGATGTCTGATTAATTTGAAATAAAATGCGGTGTTTTTTTAAATAATGAATTTCTGTTTGCTTTTATTTGTTGTGTGTGTATGATCATTTTTAATATATATGTTGATAGTTTTTGTTTTTGTTTGGTTTGTAATTGTTGTATTTTGCTCATTATTGTTTGTTACTTTGTTTTGTCTTTGGTTGTGTTGTTTAGTTCGTTAATTTATTTCATGGGTTTTTTGTTTCTTTAAATAATTGCAGTTGAGTTCTTTGCTTTATTTCCTTTCATTGTTGTATTTGTATTAGCTTTTACTGTTTGGAGATGTCAGGAACCTTGAGCTGACAACTACCTTTATTAGAGTCATTAATGTAGAAGTCTGAGGCTGGGACCCCAAGACGTGGCAACAGTGATAAATGCAGTCAGCGACCCATAGCTTGACTGATTGTGTCAGGGTCAGCGAACCAGAGCTGACCAAGACCCTACTCCACCTCCAAGTATTGGTCCTGGAAACAGGCTGCATCACTGCAGTCTAGCTGAGAGAGTGGGGATCGAAGTGGGAAGGGAAACCTGGTCCCAAAAATGCCCTGCCGAAGTCGGATGTGTTGGGCTGAAAGGTGCTGATATCGCAGCTTTGCTGTAAATGGCGACACAACGCAACCAACGTCCTTTTCAGGACAAACGAAGAAGAAGAAGAAGTCTGAGGGCGAACGAGATGTCAGGAACCTTGAGCTGACTACTGCCTTTATTAGAGTCATTAATGTAGAAGTCTGAGGGTGAACGAGATGTCAGGAACCTTGAGCTGACAACTACCTTTATTAGAGTCATATAATTTAGAAGTCTGAGGGTGAACGAGATGTCAGGAACCTTGAGCTGACAACTACCTTTATTAGAGTCATATAATTTAGAAGTCTGAGGGTGAACGAGATGTCAGGAACCTTGAGCTGACAACTACCTTTATTAGAGTCATATAATTTAGAAGTCTGAGGGTGAACGAGATGTCAGGAACCTTGAGCTGACAACTACCTTTATTAGAGTCATATAATTTAGAAGTCTGAGGGTGAACGAGATGTCAGGAACCTTGAGCTGACTACTACCTTTATTAGAGTCATTAATTTAGAAGTCTGAGGGTGAACGAGATGTCAGGAACCTTGAGCTGACAACTACCTTTATTAGAGTCATTAATGTAGAAGTCTGAGGGTGAACGAGATGTCAGGAACCTTGAGCTGACAACTACCTTTATTAGAGTCATATAATTTAGAAGTCTGAGGGTGAACGAGATGTCAGGAACCTTGAGCTGACAACTACCTTTATTAGAGTCATTAATTTAGAAGTCTGAGGGTGAACGAGATGTCAGGAACCTTGAGCTGACTACTACCTTTATTAGAGTCATATAGTTTAGAAGTCTGAGGGTGAACGAGATGTCAGGAACCTTGAGCTGACAACTACCTTTATTAGAGTCATATAATTTAGAAGTCTGAGGGTGAACGAGATGTCAGGAACCTTGAGCTGACAACTACCTTTATTAGAGTCATTAATTTAGAAGTCTGAGGGTGAACGAGATGTCAGGAACCTTGAGCTGACAACTACCTTTATTAGAGTCATTAATTTAGAAGTCTGAGGGTGAACGAGATGTCAGGAACCTTGAGCTGACTACTACCTTTATTAGAGTCATTAATTTAGAAGTCTGAGGGTGAACGAGATGTCAGGAACCTTGAGCTGACTACTACCTTTATTAGAGTCATTAATTTAGAAGTCTGAGGGTGAACGAGATGTCAGGAACCTTGAGCTGACTACTACCTTTATTAGAGTCATTAATTTAGAAGTCTGAGGGTGAACGAGATGTCAGGAACCTTGAGCTGACTACTACCTTTATTAGAGTCATTAATTTAGAAGTCTGAGGGTGAACGAGATGTCAGGAACCTTGAGCTGACTACTACCTTTATTAGAGTCATATAATTTAGAAGTCTGAGGGTGAACGAGATGTCAGGAACCTTGAGCTGACTACTGCCTTTATTAGATTCATTAATTTAGAAGTCTTATATTTGCTTTAATGCTCTAGTAGTTCTTGTGGTCTCTGTGGAGACAAAGAAAGAATTGGGGCACTACTACTTCAGGTATGTCATCTTCTTTGGCCCTTGGCTGCTGACTGACAAAGCAAACAGTGACCATCACGCCTGGTGGCATCTTGTAGGGCAGCAACAAACTGTCTCCACTTTGGTCCTTGGCTGCTGACTGACAAAGCAATCAGTGATCATCATGCCTGGTGGCATCTTGTAGGGCAGCAACAAACTGTCTCCACTTTGGTCCTTGGCTGCTGACTGACAAAGCAATCAGTGACCATCATGCCTGGTGGCATCTTGTAGGGCAGCAACAAACTGTCTCCACTTTGGTCCTTGGCTGACGACTGACAAAGCGAACAGTGACCATCACGCCTGGTGGCATCTTGTAGGGCAGCAACAAACTGTCTCCACTTTGGTCCTTGGCTGCTGACTGACAAAGCAAACAGTGACCATCACGCCTGGTGCCATCTTGTAGGGCAGTGTAGCGGGAGGTTATTTAAAATTATTTATTATGTAAAAGTATGCCAGTAAAGAGTTCTGGTCTTACACGTAATACCCCAGTCTTAGAAATAAGCACTGGTGTATTGTTATCATAAAAATAGTCAGACTGTAAAAACCCTGGTCCAGTTGGTAAGAAGTAGTACCAGGATTTAAGGTGTCTCCTCCCTATGACTATCTTATGATTACTTATATTCTAGGGGATAAGTAAATGAACATTCACTGAAACCACAAATGGAAGAAGTGAATAAATCCTCAGGTACAGTTAAAATAGTTTAATAATTACACTAATATTCTATTTCTACTAGTTGGAAAAGAGTATACACATATATATATAAAAATATTCACACAATTACTATTATTTCTGTTTAGACTTCAAGATCTTAAATAATAAAGTTACTGAAATCACTGTTATTAGTCCTTTGAATTTAAGGATAACTGTCATCAGTTGACTGAGTTTATGTATGGTTACTTATTGTTTTCAACTATTGGCTGTTTCACATGTATAGGTGGTCAGTGTCAAACAGGACACTTATCTTTCCAACTTGATACTGCTGAAACTGTCCTTTGCTGATATCAGACTTGGTAGGCCCAACAGTAGGGATGCCAATGATCAGTTGAAGTTCACTCTTTGGGGTCCTGCACTTTTGTGGGATTGCCTCGGAGGAACTGCACCGGCTTCTGATACTGGACAGTCTGGTTTGAGTTATTTCATGGAACCTGCAACATATCAGCCTTGGCTAGTATCTGGCTAGACTTGTAGCTGACTAGCACAGATGTCAGACCAGTCAGTCATCAGATGTCACCGTTATACAATCATAGTAAGCAAGGACATCATTTCAGTGATATAGCATTAATATAACATTTCAATTAAGTGTAACTGACTAGCACATAAGTCAGACAAGTCAGTCATCAGGTGTCAAAGTTATACAGTCATAGCAAGTAACATCATTTCAATGATACAGAATTAATATTAACATATCAGTAATAAACATCATCTGGTTTATTCCGCTCCTATACATCCCTTCATATTCTATAACTTGATCCTTCCAAATCATATCAAGTACAAATTCAAATACTGATGCTATCCTTAGCATCTACACAAAAGTAATACATAAATAAAGTGAGTGACCACGTGATCAGGTTGCTTTCTACTGAAACTGGCTGTAGAACACTCCATTTTACCAGCTGTAAATGGGTACAAAGTTGTGCGCTCGAACTAGGGAAGGCAAAGGCAGCGAGGAAGGGGACTAGTCACCTTAGCCTCGTAACTGGGATCTTCCATGATGAAGTTTCTAACACTTCATTTCCCTATGACAATCTCTGGTCATGGGACTGCCCTTATCTTCGTAAGCGATAATGCATTTAATATCGACGAGATACAGCATTAAATATAATAAATATTTTCTATTTGGCTGTGGGGCTAGTTTTGATACGTTTTTGTACAAGCAACCATCTTCCACTAAGCACATGAATAAATCATATTAAAATAATAATACGTTATATCAATGAATATTATACAGGCATATTTTGTGAATTCTAAATGAACCTGTAATACAAAATAAAAGAAATTATTATACAGGATAGCTATCGTAAATTCGCTTACCCTCAGACTCCAGACACTTAGACTGAAATTTTCTGGCGATCCGCTCACACTTCAGATGGATTTAGAGTCGTGGCGTTATCTGCCCTCAGTCTTGTCTCAACCTCTTGCGTTGTGTATCTCTCTCTTTTTTTTTTTTTTTTTTTTATTAATGTGTTTGCTACTTCATTTTGTAGCACGCCCCTTTCAACCATCTACCATGTACATGGATTTGTTGGTTATATCAGGACGTGTTTCTTTTATTGTAATATGTTTTTGTTTGTATTTGTTTTATATTATATTATCTCTAGTCGGTATTTTTCCTTTTGTAGTTATAGTTCAACATGGTTTTTAAAAAAAATTCCAATATATGCTATTTTCTAAGTTAGTATGTTTTTGCTTTTTACTGGATGGTTTATTTGGTTAATCTGTATGTTTCTGGGGCGAGTTTGGACTACTGGTTCAATTCCTTATTTGATTTTTATATGTTAGCTTTAGTTTTTGTAATATAGTGTTTTATTAACTTTTGCATTTCTGAAGGGCTCTTTGTGCCTATGAGATTTTCTACACTCATTTCTACCTTGTGGTTACTACAGTATGTCTTAATGTTTTGCCTCTGTTGGTCATATTTTTTGCAGTCCACTAGAAAGTGCCTAATTGTGTTTGGTTCTTGACACTCTTCACATGTGGGTTCCTCTATCATGAAATATCCAGTTCCCAGCTTGAGTCTCAGCAATTTTTTATTAATTGGTATTTTTAGTTCATCTTTTATTTGACATTTTTTGCTTGGTTTTTTAAGGATTTTATATGAGTGTCTTGCTTTTTTACTTAGGTCCCATGCTGTTGTCCATTCTTTAGTTATTTTTTGAGCAATTAAGCTCTTAATTTCAAACTTCCCTAAGCCTACTTCAATTTGGTTATGGCTAGTTCTCCCCCCTTTGGCTTCTTTGTCTGCTAGCTCATTTCCTGCTATCCCCACATGTGATGGTATCCATGTTAGTGTTGCACTGCATCCTATATTTTGTAGATATGTATTAACCTGTAGTATTTCCTCTATAATGTCTGGCCTGCTGCCTTCTGTTCTGTTTCTGATTGCTAGTACTGATGATAGGGAATCTGTGAGAATGGTTACTTTTTTTGGTGGATTTTCTGCAGCTATTTCTAAAGCTTTTAGGATTGCCACTAATTCTGCTGTAAAGATAGATGTATTACTTGTTACTTTGTATCTTTTATAAATTTTTTAGTTTTGGTATTGCTATTCCTGCTCCTAATTGTCCTTCTTCATCTTTGGACCCATCTGTATATATAGTTAGGCTATTATTTGTATACCGTTCTATGTACTCTAGTGTTTTACTTTTTGCTGAGATTATGTCGTTAGATTTATTTATGATCTTTGATAAGTGGGAGTCAGTTCTGGCACTTTTAATTCCCATGGTGGGATCTTTGCTTTATACAGAGCACTACTGTTTATCGCATTAAACAGGTCTGGGTATTGATCCACTTCATCCATTGTTTTCCACCCTGACGGGTATCTATTATGGTTTAATGGAATGTGGCCTATGTACTGGTTACCCCTATCAAAGGTTTTATGTGCCGGGTGAGTTGGATCTTTTGCCACTCTTGCCCAGTAGCTGAATCTCAGTTCTTTTCTCCTTAGCTCCAGGGGTATAATGCCTAGCGCTACTTCTAGTGCTTCTGCTGATGTTCCCTTTGAGGCACCTGCTATTATTGACAGTGCCTGGTTTTGGACCGTGTCTAGTTTCTTCTTATTGCTTGGGGCGGCTGATGCATAGACAACACTGGCATAGTCAAGTTTGCCTCTAATAAATGATTTATAGAATGTTAACATTGTCTTATTGCAGGCGCCCCAACCACTTCCTTTCATATATCTTAGCATATTAATAAGTCCTCTACTGCTTTGCACTAAAAGGTCTATGTGTTTGTTCCAGTTTAGTTGCTGGTCTAGTACCATGCCAAGAAATCTAGTTGATTTTGCTGTGCATACTTTTTGCTTATTAATGCTTATGTCAATTATATTGTTTTTAATTACACGCCCTCTACTGAAAATCATTCCTATGGTTTTTTTAACGTTTAGATTAAATCCCCACTTGTTCATCCAGTCAGATACTTTATCTATTTGTTTTTGTACTGTTTTATAGAGGAATGGGAGATTTCTTCCCGTTCTCCATATCGCAGCATCATCTGCAAACTGAGATAGGTTGTTTTTTAAGTCCTTAAACTCGTCGCCTAGGTCGTTGACCATAATCGTAAAAATTGATGGTGATATTACTGATCCCTGGGGAATTCCATTCTGTTGCTCATATACCTCAGATCTATCATTGTTTATTTGTACCATGAAGTATCTTTCCTGCAGGAAGTTTTCTAGGTAATTGTAGGTTCTGCCTACTATACCTAGTTTCCTGATTTTATGTAGTGCACCCTCCCTCCAACACTCATCATATGCTCTTGCTACATCAAGGAATATAGCTACTGTCTTTTCATTCCTTTTGAAGCCTGTTTTAACATCATGTTCCAGCCTCAGCAGTTGCTCTATTGTACTATGTTGGCTTCTAAAGCCTGCCTGGGTTGGACTGTACAAATTATGCTTTTCGAGATGAAATTTTAGTCTGCTGTTGACTATTGTTTCTAGAATTTTTCCTAGATGTGATGTTAACGATATTGGCCTGTATGAGCTGACATCATGTGCTTCCTTATCTGGCTTTAGTATGGGGATGACTACTGCTGTCTTCCATGAACATGGTATTTTTCCCGTGTGCCAGATTTTGTTGTAGAGGGATGCAATCACTCTTAGAGTTGTATTTGGTACCTTTTTGAGGATTTCATAGCTCAGAATGTCTTCCCCAGAGGTAGTATTGGTTTTTTCTGCTAAAGCTCTTTCTATTTCATCTACTGTAATATCTGCATTTAAATACTTAGCATCCTGTGTGGTTTCCATATTTTCTTCTTTTAATTTTTCTAGCAGTGTTTTTCGTCTATTTATTTCTGCCTTATCTAGACTGTCTATTGAACTAACCTGATAAAAGTATTTAGCTAGTATGTTGGCTTTTTCTCTATCTGTTTCGGCTCTCTCTGGTATTTTAATTGTTGGGATTTTAAATTTTTTGCTGTTTCCTCCTTTAATTGCTTTTAGTTTTCTCCAAACTGTAGTTATTTGGGACCTATGGTTTAATGTTTGACAAAATTTTCTCCAACTCTTTTCTTTAGCTCTGAATATTATTTTATTTGTTTCATTTCTTATTTTTTTATAGTTTGTGTAATTCTCTTCAGTTTTGGCTTTTCTATACTTTGTAAGGGCCCTCTCCCTCAATTTCAGTTGTTCTGAACATCTGTCTGTCCACCATGGTACTGGATTTTTATCTTTGTTTCTTTTCCTATTTTTACCTTTTTGTGTTGGTTTTAAGTGCTCAGGCATATTCCTGTTTGGTATATATTTTATTGCTATTTTTAAAATCTCATTTGTTAGTTTTTCTGCAAATATATCTATACTGTTAGATTCAATTTGTTCTATGCTTAGTTTACCTAGCTCTAATTGGAAGGACTCCCAATTTGCCTTTTTTAGGTTGAATGTGGGTTTCGAGCTTTTTGGACTAGTTCTATATTTGTCGTTTAGGTTTATTTCTATGGGTAAGTGGTCTGAGCTGGAGTCATTCAGTACTTCCCATTTAGTAGAGGCTAGGTTTGGTGTTATAATACTTATGTCTATTGCTGTATCTCCTCCACTGTTGCATGGGTTAACCCTTGTCACTGAGCCATCATTTAGTATGATTAGCTCAGCACTTTCAATGTAGTCCAACAGTCTTTTTCCTGCTGGATCATTACTGTTGTTACCCCATGCCTCATGGTGTGCATTAAAGTCACCTACCAATAATGTTCTTTGGTCTATTTGTGTGTTAATAGTGGCAATGTCCCTATCGGTTATATTACCCTTGGGGCTATAAATGTTTATTATTTTTAAGTTATCTGGCTCACTGTCTAATGTTATACTTATTCCTTCAATATTTTCTGTGTTGAATTGTTCCCAATTTAATATTTTGTAGTCTTCATGTATTAAAAAGGCCACGCCCCCTCCTCTTCCCTCAGGTCTATCATTTCTAAGTGTTATATACCCTTGGTAGTTCAGTTTTTGTTTGGGGTTCAGGAGGGTTTCTTGTATTGCAAAGATGGGTTTTGCCTCCTTATACTGTCCCATAAGAGACATCAAGTTCTTCCTGGCACCCCTACAGTTCCACTGGACTACTTTGATAGCTCTAGAGTCTTTGGTCCCCATTTAGTATGGTTAGCTTAGTTATGTTATTGTTTTTATTAGGTTTTTTGATAAGGGATCTACTTTTTTTGGTTTTGCACTTTACCTCTTATGTTCTCTACAAACTCATCATTCCAAGTAACCATTATACTCTGAACTCTTTCTGCGAGGTATGGTAGGTGTAGTTCCACTGTTTCCTTAAATTTTTTTTCCATATTTTCTATAGGCCTAGCTCTTTCTCTCTCTATTTTTTTTTTAGGATTTCTTCATTAGCTTCTTTTATCTCTGCTATTTTTTTGAGGTCTCTCTCTATTTCCTTTTGTGCTGTTTTCATTTCTTCTAGTACCTGTCTGGCTTGGATGAGGATATGTTCCGTCTCTTCTGTGTTGTCATCTTCTTTACTGTTTATGGGTTCTTTCTGGATTTTTTCCTTTATGTCTTTCACTTCACTGGTTATTTGTTGTATTTGTTTCTTAATGATATTTTCTTGAGAGTTTTGGAGATGGTTGTTGGTTTTCTGTCTTTCTTTTATTTGCCAGAATGGTTTGTTTGTTTCTAGTGATTCTTTTAATATGTGTTTTGTCTCTTGATAGACTGGGCATCCCTGATACCTGGCACTGTGGTTACCCTGGCAGTTTGCACATTTTCTGTTTTTGTTTTCTCGTTTATAATCTTTGTCCTCCTTAGCCATTGGACAGTCCACATGTCTGTGTGCTCCCGCACAGAAACTACACCGTGTCGCTCTTTTACACACATGTTGGGTATGGCTAAAGCCTTGACAGTTTGTGCATTGTATAATGCTAGGTATGAATACCTCTGTCATTTTGGCTCTCTGGTGGAGTTTGACTTGCTTGGGTATTTCTGTGCCCTTTACACTTATCACTACCACTGTCGTATTCTTTTGCTCTTTGGTTTTGATTCTTTCTACTTTTTCTATCTCTGTTTGTGGGTTTTCTTTCGTTATGTTAGTGTGGATCTCCTCTTCTGTTAGGTTTGAGTCGACCCCTTTGATGACGAATCTTCTAATTTCCTTGATCAATTCAATCTTTACCTTTATCCCATGTGCGAGTTGTGCTTCTTTTGGGTTACTTTTTAATTCATGTAACAGTGCCTTGCCTTTTTCTGTGTTGTTTACAGTGATTGTTACTCCATTTCCATGTCTTTGCACTTTGTCAATATATTTTTTTCCTATTATTGCTTCTAGAATGATCAGGATTTTGTCATCCGGGAGAGATCTCAGTGTGGCTTCTGTTCCAGCTATCTGAGTTATTTTGATTCTGTTTTTGGTTTCTTTGTTTTCTCCTCCTCTGGTTTCCTGACTTTTTTTGCTTGTGGTCTCGTAGTTGTCTTCTTTCCTGTGTCCTGTCTGTTTGTTTGCTGTCCGGGTTCCTGCGTCTTCGTTTTTGTTGTTTCTGCTTACTGCAGTTTTAATTGCGCCTCCTTTCAGATTTTCCTTTATTGTTTCTATTTTGGGTCCAATTTCTGTGTTTCTGACTATAGGGCTAGTGATCCTGTTCTTTTCTGTCGGGTTTGGTGTTCTACCCTTTTCAGCTGGTTTGACCCATGCTTTTCCCTCTCCGGATTGCGACCTGAGCATTGGTGGCATTGTGATTTATCCTCTGGTTCACTCTGTCTAATGCTAAATAACATAAATTAAGATAAATTATGACTAGGCCTATTTATTTTACTAAAAATAAAACAATTATTATTAATTTAATTATTTTATTGTGCTATCTTGTTCTTATTCTAGAAGTTTGGTCCAAATCTTTCGATCTGGTAAATCTAAAATTCCCTTAACCACTAATATTTATTATTAATAATTGATTAACCCTACTAGGATCTATGATTACAGTTTAGGATGATTCAACTTTTTGCTATTTTCTGATGAGTTAAGTAAAGTAAAAATGTCTACCGTACCACGCAATGGAAAGCACGTGGCGCCTGGGCCTATTAAAATTTATTTGTTTCTTTTTAATTTATGACTATTCCTATTTTATATTATCACTCCTAGCCAGTATCAAGCAATCAACAATTATACTAACCGCTTAAATTGTATACAAAATAGAAACAGCAAATAAATTAAATTCAACTTATCTGGTTTGTATTTCTCACGGTTGTGTGCGAACGCTGCGTGCTCGTTGTCCAATCCCTTGGGCCCGTACTTGATATGTGTATCTCTCTCAGTTTACCGATCCGCTTTAAATACGTATAGCGCGGACGTATCGGAGAGTACCGACGTCACAGCTTAAACCTAACCTGAAAAAATCCTTCCCGAACCGTGATTTCAGCCGATCTGTGCGTCGACTGAAATTTTGCCTTTCTCATTCTCAGCATATATAATATCCATATTGTTCCATCTTATCTAGTTTTATTCAGCTGATAAAACTCTATCTTCCTATCCATGTAAATTCCCAAACTGTTATTTGTTGATTTTAATATTTAGAACAGAAGTGAGTTTACATGCTTTTAGCGTAACTGTGGGCAGCCGAAATACGCATATATCTCCGTAAATGAGAACTTCCTACCGTTCCATCTTATATGCAGTTATACACCATCCTTCCCTGTACTGAAATGTAAAATCCTTTTCATACGGATTCCCTTCTATTTTTATTTTATCGTTGGCGATTTCCTCTGTCCGATACACATTTCGCTGATACGCCGCCATTTTGAAAGCGGTCACTCGATCGTAGATGGGTTTATAAATCTAACTGAACTCATTTGCAATGACTTGAAACCAATTTTGCGACATAGCTCCCCCATATTTTAAGCTGGATGATATCTAGCTTAACTATTGGGTACAAGACAATTGCAAATCAACCATTCCGAGGTTAGTTTTCCTTCTTTCTATCCTCCTCAAGCTCTGTGGGATGGCGACTTAGAAAATCTGCGCCCACATTCTGTTTTCCAATAAGATATTCATCCTTTACTATCTCTCTCCTTCCGGTTCGGCTTTTCATCCAGGCTCTTACTGCTGGTGAAACGGGGTCGGTAGGTTTCCCATGAAGTTTACCGCCCTCTTTTCGTTGATAGTTGGATGTGGTTTTCCCTCGCAAGTCCGTAGGTTTTTGATTTTCGCTACATGATTTGTTCCTTTTTTCCAGCGCATGGGGTTCAGACTGCAATTGAACCTGTGTGGGATGTTTCCTTTCCCCTCCCGTGCAAATCTCAGGAGTACCCCTGATTGCTGGTTTGCTTGTAGATTTTTGATGAAGACTCTTCCGTCGACTTTCTGAATCTACATAGGTGCACTCTGGACAGGAATTTACATACTGATTTATGTCTTCCGTAATACCTGGCCAGTAGAACTGGGTGGCTATTCTTTGTTTTGTGGCACCATTACCCAGGTGTTTACTCAAAGTTGATATGTGTCCCCAGCCTATAACCTTATTCCTATAGGTGGATGGTACAACAATTTGACCATGACTTTTCGTCCCTCTGCCAGCTTTCCTGTACAAGAGTCCATGTTCCCTATAGAAGTGTCCTTTCCTTGGTGTGTTATGTGTCTTTGACAATTTGCCAAAACAAGGCTTCAATGTGCTGTCTGCTTCTTGAGCCCGTTTCATTTCAGTTGAATGAAATTTTACGTTGGTGTCCCTCTCTATGTTCCTGGAGTCAGCCTTGGTCTGGATTCCTGCCATAACCATAGGTTTTACAGGGTGTCCTAAGAAAACATATTTACGCCCCAGCATTAGGGGGTAAAAGGGATCATCTATCACAGCTGCATTTATCTCCCCTTCCACATAGCGACAACTGACATGAATCTTTGCTATGGGTAATGTAAGGGGTGATGTTCCTTTTAGTGGCCCTTGAATCTCTACTGTTTCTGTGGTGATTTGTTCAGGGCACACCAGAGATGCACACACGACTGCGTCATAGGACAAACCTGTGTCATACATTCCTGTGACTTGTTTGCCATTCACAGTCACTATCTCCTGGGTAGGTGGGTGATGGAGGCTATTCTGACTCACAGTCAGTTCCTTCCTAACAGAAGTCCTCACCTGTAGACATGCAGCATGATGAAGGGTTTTTTTCCTCCCACATTCATCCGTGTTGTGGTTGCTCATCTTACAAAATTTGCACCACTTAGCTCCCTGTTTGTAGGGTTTCTTTTCCTGAGTCTGAGGGTTCTTGTCCTTATTATCAAATCTTGGTTTATTTCTGTATGGATGATCCTTCTGGTCAAACTGGGTATTCTGCGGTGGTGGCTTATATCCTTCTACCTGCTTCCTTTTCGTTCCTACTAGTTCAGCTTGAGCGGCTTGGTACCTCTCTGCACATTTCAAAGTGTCTTCCAGCCTCTCTGCTCCTTGTTCCATAAGGAATTTCCGCATTTCTTGAGACATGGAATCTTTCACTTGCTCTAACATAACCATTTCTTTCAGATCCTCGTATGTTTTCTGATACTTACCTAAACTACTCCATTTCAACAAATACGTTTCTAGCCTAGCTGAGAACTGGTTATATGTTTCTCCAGGTAGAGGTTTAGAAGTTCTAAATTTCTTCCTATATGCCTCAGAGTTCTTTTCATACCGGATCAGTAAGGCTTGCTTTAGTATCTCATAATTTTCCTGATCTTCTTTGGGGAGTTTCAGAAACACATCATATGCAATACCTCTCAATCCCTGGGATAACTTTAGACTCCATTTTTCCTTTTCCAGTCCATAGGTAGAGGCTAGCCTTTCATACCTATCCAGGTACGACTCTATTGCGTCCTCCTTTTCAACAAATGGATCTAGGTGGAAGTTCATGGCCCCATTTGCTGTGTTCTGAAAAGAGCTATTCGCAGAATGAGGTGAGCTATTACCATGGGTGATAGTCCCAGCCTGAAGTTCAAGATCAAGCTGTCTCATTTTCAGCTCATGGTCTCTCTCTGCTTGTAACCTCCTTTCTTCTCTCTCAGCTTCTAATTTCTTGGCTTCTCTTTCTGCATCCAATTTCTTGGCTTCTCTTTCTGCTTCCAATTTCTTGGCTTCTCTTTCTGCTTCTAATTCTAATTTCTTGGCTTCTCTCTCTGCTTCTAATTTCTTGGCTTCTCTCTCTGCTTCTAATTTCTTGGCTTCTCTCTCTGCTTCTAATTTCTTGGCTTCTCTCTCTGCTTCTAATTGCTTTGCTTCTCTCTCGGTGTACTTTTCACATTCCGTCGTGACATACCGGATCAGAACGTCACCATCCATGCCAAGCTCTTTTCCCACCTGCAGTGTAGCAGACCTAAATTTGACCAAGTCAGCCATGATGTATCTGTAGTCTAGTAGGGCAAGTGATCTTAACTTAGTTAAAATTAAAGTTAATTAAACTGACTTCACCATATATGAAACAGCTTTCTTTATCTGTACTCAATGGTACTCCTAAAAATATAATTATTTCCTACTATGTTACTCTTTCCAAAAAATTTACAAAACAAAATTTCTACACAGCAGAAATAGAAAGTTGGCTCAGGAATATCAAAGATATATCCCGCAGACGAGCCCCCACTGTAGCGGGAGGTTATTTAAAATTATTTATTATGTAAAAGTATGCCAGTAAAGAGTTCTGGTCTTACACGTAATACCCCAGTCTTAGAAATAAGCACTGGTGTATTGTTATCATAAAAATAGTCAGACTGTAAAAACCCTGGTCCAGTTGGTAAGAAGTAGTACCAGGATTTAAGGTGTCTCCTCCCTATGACTATCTTATGATTACTTATATTCTAGGGGATAAGTATAATGTACATTCACTGAAACCACAAATGGAAGAAGTGAATAAATCCTCAGGTACAGTTAAAATAGTTTAATAATTACACTAATATTCTATTTCTACTAGTTGGAAAAGAGTATACACATATATATAAAAATATTCACACAATTACTATTATTGTCTGTTTAGACTTCAAGATCTTAACTAATAAAGTTACTGAAATCACTGTTATTAGTCCTTTGAATTTAAGGATAACTGTCATCAGTTGACTGAGTTTATGTATGGTTACTTATTGTTTTCAACTATTGGCTGTTTCACATGTATAGGTGGTCAGTGTCAAACAGGACACTTATCTTTCCAACTTGATACTGCTGAAACTGTCCTTTGCTGATATCAGACTTGGTAGGCCCAACAGTAGGGATGCCAATGATCAGTTGAAGTTCACTCTTTGGGGTCCTGCACTTTTGTGGGATTGCCTCGGAGGAACTGCACCGGCTTCTGATACTGGACAGTCTGGTTTGAGTTATTTCATGGAACCTGCAACATATCAGCCTTGGCTAGTATCTGGCTAGACTTGTAGCTGACTAGCACAGATGTCAGACCAGTCAGTCATCAGATGTCACCATTATATAATCATAGTAAGTAAGGACATCATTTCAGTGATATAGCATTAATATTAACATTTCAATTAAGTATAACTGACTAGCACATAAGTCAGACAAGTCAGTCATCAGGTGTCAGAGTTATACAGTCATAGCAAGTAACATCATTTCAATGATACAGAATTAATATTAACATATCAGTAATAAACATCATCTGGTTTAATCCGCTCCTATACATCCCTTCATATTCTATAACTTGATCCTTCCAAATCATATCAAGTACGAATTCAAATACTGATGCTATCCTTAGCATCTACACAAAAGTAATACATAAATAAAGAAAGTGACCAAGCGATCAAGTTGCTTTCTTTGGTAGTACCATTACATAGTTTTGGAATTGAAACCTGGCTGTGGAACACTCCATTTTACCAGCTGTAAATGGGTACAAAGTTGTGCGCTCGAACTAGGGAAGGCAAAGGCAGCGAGGAAGGGGACTAGTCACCTTAGCCTCGTAACTGGGATCTTCCATGATGAAGTTTCTAACACTTCATTTCCCTATGACAATCTCTGGTCATGGGACTGCCCTTATCTTCGTAAGCGATAATGCATTTAATATCGACGAGATACAGCATTAAATATAATAAATATTTTCTATTTGGCTGTGGGGCTAGTTTTGATACGTTTTTGTACAAGCAACCATCTTCCACTAAGCACATGAATAAATCATATTAAAATAATAATACGTTATATCAATGAATATTATACAGGCATATTTTGTGAATTCTAAATGAACCTGTAATACAAAATAAAAGAAATTATTATACAGGATAGCTATCGTAAATTCGCTTACCCTCAGACTCCAGACACTTAGACTGAAATTTTCTGGCGATCCGCTCACACTTCAGATGGATTTAGAGTCGTGGCGTTATCTGCCCTCAGTCTTGTCTCAACCTCTTGCGTTGTGTATCTCTCTCAGTTTACCGATCCGCTTTAAATACGTATAGCGCGGACGTATCGGAGAGTACCGACGTCACAGCTTAAACCTAACCTGAAAAAATCCTTCCCGAACCGTGATTTCAGCCGATCTGTGCGTCGACTGAAATTTTGCCTTTCTCATTCTCAGCATATATAATATCCATATTGTTCCATCTTATCTAGTTTTATTCAGCTGATAAAACTCTATCTTCCTATCCATGTAAATTCCCAAACTGTTATTTGTTGATTTTAATATTTAGAACAGAAGTGAGTTTACATGCTTTTAGCGTAACTGTGGGCAGCCGAAATACGCATATATCTCCGTAAATGAGAACTTCCTACCGTTCCATCTTATATGCAGTTATACACCATCCTTCCCTGTACTGAAATGTAAAATCCTTTTCATACGGATTCCCTTCTATTTTTATTTTATCGTTGGCGATTTCCTCTGTCCGATACACATTTCGCTGATACGCCGCCATTTTGAAAGCGGTCACTCGATCGTAGATGGGTTTATAAATCTAACTGAACTCATTTGCAATGACTTGAAACCAATTTTGCGACAGGCAGCAACAAACTGTCTCCACTTTGGTCCTTGGCTGACGACTGACAAAGCAAACAGTGACCATCACGCCTGGTGGCATCTTGTAGGGCAGCAACAAACTGTCTCCACTTTGGTCCTTGGCTGCTGACTGACAAAGCAAACAGTGACCATCACGCCTGGTGGCATCTTGTAGGGCAGCAACAAACTGTCTCCACTTTGGTCCTTGGCTGCTGACTGACAAAGCAAACAGTGACCATCACGCCTGGTGGCATCTTGTAGGGCAGCAACAAACTGTCTCCACTTTGGTCCTTGGCTGCTGACTGACAAAGCAAACAGTGACCATCACGCCTGGTGGCATCTTGTAGGGCAGCAACAAACTGTCTCCACTTTGGTCCTTGGCTGACGACTGACAAAGCAAACAGTGACCATCACGCCTGGTGGCATCTTGTAGGGCAGCAACAAACTGTCTCCACTTTGGTCCTTGGCTGCTGACTGACAAAGCAAACAGTGACCATCACGCCTGGTGGCATCTTGTAGGGCAGCAACAAACTGTCTCCACTTTGGTCCTTAGCTGCTGACTGACAAAGCAAACAGTGACCATCATGCCTGGTGGCATCTTGTATGGCAGCAACAAACTGTCTCCACTTTGGCCCTTGGCTGCTGACTGACAAAGCAAACAGTGACCATCACGCCTGGTGGCATCTTGTAGGGCAGCAACAAACTGTCTCCACTTTGGCTCTTTACTGCTGACTGACAAAGCAAGCAGTGACCATCACGCCTGGTGGCATCTTGTAGGGCAGCAACAAACTGTCTCCACCTTGCCTTCCGTCGTGTGGTGCCCCGGCTTTAGTTTATGCTTAGTGTCGTGAAACGAGTGTAACCCACTACTTTGTTAATCACTATGTCGAGATACAGATTTGCTTCAACCAATCAACGAGCAACGTACGAGCAACGTTCACCAGTCTCTGAGACAGAATAAATTAACGGCCATCTTGTTCACGCAAGATGGCGGATGAAAACTGAATAAAATTAGGCTGTACAGCTCTTGAGACTAAACCGGAGGAAACCAATCATTTTGCTCCGCCAGGAACCAACCAAACGCTTTCCTTAAGCATTTACCTACCTATATAATCGGGCGGATTTTATGCATAATCACACATCACCGACGCGACGCCAGAGATACCGACCGACTGAAGAGGAGAAGCTGTCACCTTGATTTATAGCTTACCTGGAGTGCAATGACCTGCAGCTTGCTTTGCTAAGTCGAGTCAAAATCTGGCCGGTTTGAATCTTAGAGGGTAAATATATTTACGATAACCTTTAGGAAAATAGGCTTTCAGCAGGTCTATAATGTTGGTATTTGTTTGTGTGTCAATTATACTACCTATCAGGTTACTGATTGTATCTTGGGGAAATTAAGTATAATGATTGTATTTCCTATTATGATTGAATAGACAAAGACTAATAGGACTCATACTTCAATCTATTGTCTCCTATAACTCAATCTATTGTCTCACATGACTTCAGTCTATTATCTCAGATAAGACCAACTGCCATATAACCAAAACAGTCCTTGTTAGGACTCAACCTATTGTCTCCTATACTTCAATCTGTTATCTCAGACCAACTGCAATATAACCAAAACAGTCCTTGTTAGGACTCAATCTATTGTCTCCTATAACTTCAGTCTATTATCTCAGATAAAACCAACTGAAATATAACCAAAACAGTCCTTGTTAGGACTCAATCTCTTGTCTCATCTAACTCCAATCTATTGTCTCCTATAACTCCCACCTGATATATCACCAAACAGTCCTCGTCTCACATACTCCTATCATAAGAACATAACGTTATTGTTAGGATATATTATAGCACTTGTCAGAGAGGGCCTGGTATATTATAGGGGGAAGGACATTGTTGTATCACACCTAGGTGTACATATTATTGGATGTATTCATGTATTGAACTTATATTATGGGATGTATTCATGTATTGAATGTATTCATGTATTGAATTTATATTATTGAATGTATTCATGCATTGAATTTATATTATTTAATGATATCCATGTATTAGTTTATCAGAAAGAATGTTTTGCAAGTAGACACCTGTCTTGTCTCGCTATTGCTAAATCATACTAAGCCATGTTGTCATTCATCCTACATGCAGACACTGAGACACGCTCATATCATATACAATAGAAATAGGTGGGCTTGAGGACAGAAATTAGCCCCTATTTTTCCTTGTTACAGGTTTTATACATGTCATAAAAACTGAGATCGTGGGTCGTCAATCCAGCTGCCTGGAACTCCGCAGGAGCATAGAGGTTGTCAAGACTCTACATCTTTAGTCCCCCTCAGTCTTGGGTGGGCTAACGAAACGATCAACAGCTGGTGTTTTGTGTCAACCAAACCAAGAAGGACAGCACTTCTAAGAGATGAGTACACATTAGTACCATTTCTGTCGGCATTGTGAGCATAGAAACTGTCAGTGATGAGAAAGTGAAGTAGCATAGCAAGAGACAAAAATAACAGCATAGCTGATAAGTGTTATATCCTTAATTAACAGCACAGCTGATACATGTACTATAATTGAATAACAGCACAGCTGATATAATTTTTTGTTCCTATAATTGGAAAACTTGTTGTAATATTTATTTACATATCTATATAAATATAAATATTTGTAAATCATATGTAAACTTACAAATTCATTACATTCCATTTTTCAACATTCACCCTTCAGCACAAGAGTAGATAGTGTATATACTAAATAAATAATAAGGAAATTGTATTTGAACGACTTGTCAATTTTATCAGTGTTAAGTAAAATCTGTTTCCTTGGTTTTTTTAATATCACAGTTAGTTACACAGCGGAGGTGGCACTTTATGTCGGTCTCCTCTCTACTATTGTTTCGAGATCAGATCATTCACAGCCGTAACTAATTTGGGATACCAGTAGTTCTCTCAGACACTGGGACTTCACCATTTTCTGCAGAAATTCTATTTCTGTAATTGTCAGTACTATACTGATCCAAGAGTCAAATAAAACCTCTCGCCACACTGGGGGCTCGTTCCTGGGATATTTCTGTATATCTTGAGCCATACTTAGTCTATTCATCTATCTACACTCTATCTTGTGCCACCCATAGATAACATAAGAAACAGATTTTTGAAAAAAAATTCTATAATAGGATTTAAAAAAAAAACAAAAACAAAAAACAATATTTTCTTAGGAGGAGTACCATTTAGTACTCAGTAAATAGTTGATGCTCACAAAGTTGCACGGAAATTTTTTGTTCATTTAAATTAATTAAGTTTAATTACAATAACTTGGTTATAGTAAATATACATACCCTATCTAAGTAATGCCATGGCTGATCTAGTGAAGTTCAGAACTGCGATTGTGCAGATGGGTAAGGAATTAAATATGACAGGTGATGCTCTCACTCAGTATGTCACAACAGAAGTGGACAAACATATGGATAGGGAAGAAAGAAAGTTGCAATTAGAGACTGAAGCAAGGAAATTAGAGGCTGATAGAGAAGCCAAAAGACTGGAAGCTGAGAGAGAAGACAAAAGACTGGAAGCTCAGAGAGAAGACAAAAGACTGGAAGCTGAGAGAGAAAACAAAAGATTAGAAATTGAAGCCAAGAAATTGGAGGCTGAAAATGAGGAAAGGAAATTACAAGCAGAGAGAGACCATCAGTTGAGATTAAAAGAGCTTGAAATTCAGGCAAATACTGGCAATAATGGTGGTAGCTCACCTCACTCTGAGAGTAGCTCCAGCCAGAGCACCTCAAGTGGGGTCATGAATTTTCATCTGGACCCATTTGTTGAGAAAGAAGACGCCATTGAGTCGTACCTGGATAGATACGAAAGACTAGCCACTACCTATGGCTTAGTGAAAGAAAAATGGAGTCTTAAACTATCTCAGGGATTGAGAGGTGTGGCCTACGATGTGTATTTGAAGCTCTCAAGAGATGACCAGGAAGATTATGAAATCCTGAAGCAGGCACTGCTTGTGAGATATGAAAAGAACTCAGAATCATATAGAAAGAAATTCCGAACAGCTAAACTTCTTCCAGGAGAAAACTATCACCAATTCTCGGCTAGATTGGAAACCTATTTGGAAAAATGGAGTAGTTTAGGGAAGTGTCAGGATCTGAAAGAAATGGTAATGATGGAGCAAGTGAAAGAGTCCATGCCTCAAGAAATGAGGAAGTTTATCATGGAACAAGGAGCAGAGAGATTGGAAGATATTGTAACTGTTGCTGAGAGGTATCAAGCAGCTCAGGCAGAATTATTAGGAAATAAGAAGAAGCAGGGTGAAAACTTCAAATCATCACAAAACTATACCAAATATGAACAAAAGGACCATACCACAAGGAACAAACAAAGGTTTGACCAAAAGGACAAAAACCCTCTAAGATCGGATAAGACACCTTACCGGAAGGAAGGAAAGTGGTGTAAAACTTGTCTAATGAGTAACCACAATACTGCGGACTGCAGAAGGAAGAATCCTCCTCATCATGCTGCATGTCTTACAACAGGGAATCAGGGAAGGAAGGAAATGGCAGTAAGTCAGAAAGACTTCCATCATCCCCCTGTCTGTGAGGAAGTGACCGTGAACGGCACTCAAGTACTGTGTTTATATGACACAGGATTGGACTTTGATTCAGTTGTGTGCTCTTCTTTAGTGAGTCCTGACCAGATAACCACAGAAACAGTGGAAATCAGAGGACCGATCAAGGGAGCAAGAACCATGACACTACCCATAGCTCGAATCAACATAAGATCTCGCTATGTGGAAGGAGAAATCAAAGCAGCAGTGATGGACGACCCTATTTACCCTTTGATTTTGGGTGTAGGTATGTTTTCATTGGAGAACCTATACAACCCGTAGTTATGGCAACAGTCCAGACCAGGGAAAGCTCCAGGAAAATGGAGGAGAATCCTATCAATACTCATCCAGAAGAGATGAAAAAAGCTCAAGCAGCAGACAGCACATTGAAGCCTTGTTTTGGCAAATTGCCTAAAGCACATAACCCTCCAGAGAAAGGAGACGTGTATATGAAGAATGGCCTACTATACAGAAAAGCTGGAACAGGACCTAAAGGGCATGGACAGCTTGTAGTGCCAAAATCTTCCAGGGAGAAGGTTATGACGCTAGGACATGCTATACCCTTCAGTGGACATATGGGAATAAGGGCCACTGGACAATGGATAGCCTGTCACTACTTTTGGCCAGGAATTACAGAGGACATAAAAAGATATGTAAGATCCTGTCCAGAATGCCAAAGAGTAGCTCCTAAGCATAGGACTGCACCAGCAACACTGGGAGAAATGCCTATTATGGGAACCCCGTTTGAACGTGTTGCAGTGGATATTGTTGGACCCCTCACTAGGACCAAGAAGAGAAATGCATATATCTTAACCTTGGTTGATACTTGCTCTATGTGGGGAGAAGCAGTGGCCATGTCAGCTATAGATTCAAAGCATGTGGCAGAGGCACTGTTGACAATATTCACCCGATTAGGTTTCTCGCATCAGATATTGACTGACAATGGGTCTCAGTTTAAGGGAAAGCTAACACAAGAAGTATTCAGGATATTTCAAGCCAGGCATTATCATTGTAGTCCCTACCATGCCCAAGGGAACGGTCAAGTAGAGCGGTTCAATGGTACGCTTATTTCAATCCTTAGAAAGCTGGCGAGTGAAAAACCTGATACTTGGGATACATACTTACCCGCGGCACTATTTGCATATAGGGAAGTACCCCACAATTCAACTGGATTGGCTCCAGCTACATTGTTGTTTGGAAGACCAATCAAAGGTCCACTGGAAGCATTGCTGCGGACATGGACTGATGAAAAAGCAGAGGAAACAGTGACTTCCTCATACCAGTACGTCAACGAGTTGACATCTCGATTGAAAGCAGGTTGGAAACTGGCCAATGATAACTTAAGACAGGCCATGAGGAAGCATGCTACGTACTACAACAAAAAAGCAAAGGATAGGGAACTGGAGGTGGGTGAAAAGGTGTTATTACTGTTGCCGAGCAGCAATAATAAATTGCAGATTGGATGGCAGGGACCCTATGTCATACTGGAGAAACTTTCCAGGACCAATTATAAGATTGACAAGAAAGGAAAGGAGAAGGTATATCATGTCAATCTTCTTAAAAAATACTATGACAAGGAATCATCAGAAGTTGCACATATCATGACCCTAGCCATTGCAACAGAAATGCACGGTGAACCACTTCACTCTATGGAGTATCCACTCACAACTACAGAGGATTATGTTCAAGTAAATATTAGTGAACATTTAACTCCAGAGCAGAAGAAGAGGGTTCAGAAAGTGTTGGAAACCCATGCTGATGTGCTCACAGATAAGCCAGGTCGTACGAATCTGTTAGAGTACGACATGAAGGTTACCGACCCTACCCCAGTATGCACGAGAACATACCCTATACCCTATGCGAAAGCCCAAGCACTAAGGGAGGAAGTTGATTATCTGTTGAAGGAGAAAATTATCTCGAAGTCAGACTCTCCCTATAGCTCAAGTGTGGTGCTATTGAGAAAACCGAGTGGTGAACACAGGTTATGTATTGACTACCAGAAGCTTAATGCGATCACAGAATCTCAGGTGGACCCATTACCTGACACCAACCAGCTGTTCTCTACACTGAGTAAGGCTAGGTATTTATCGAAGGTAGATCTAAGCAAGGGATACTACCAAATACCAGTGAAACCAGAAGTTAGGAAAATGCTGGCATTTAGTACATCAGAAATGTGAACAAGAAGATAATGAAGTCACATACTTTGAGAAAAAGAGAGCTATCCAGACTATCAGAAGAGAACAGAACCAACCCAAAGACGACTATCACACTCTCGACCGGCAGGGACAGATAACTATTTTTTCGACTCAGGACAGGGCATAACAAACTGAATAAACACATGCACAAGCTACGATTGTCTGCTTCACCACTGTGCACATGTGGATTAAACGAACAAACTGCTGAGCATGTTCTACAGGACTGTCCTCTGTATGACCAGTTAAGAAAAGATATACTGGCCCAATGACTCAACACTAAACTCAAAGCTATATGGAGTTAAAGAGGAACTTCAAACAACAGTCGAATTCATCATGAGAACTCGTCTGACGGTGTAATCATCAAAGATGCGATCGCAAGAAGAAGAAGAAGTACATCAGACGGACACTACGAGTTTAATGTACTACCCTTTGGCCTGAAAAATGCTCCCAGTATCTTTTCAAGAATGATGAGGAAATTATTGGAACCTCTACAAAATCCCCATATCACTAACTTTATGGATGACATTCTTGTTGCTACAAACACATTTGAAGTGCATATAGTAGCGCTCTCCATGTTGTTTGACAGACTGAGAGAAACTGGATTGACTGCACGTCCAACCAAGTGCTATATCGGTTGTAAGGAGTTGGAATTCCTAAGTCACACTATTTCTACAGGTCATATGTCTCCTGACCCAAAGAATATAGAGAAGCTAAAGAAGGCACCCCGACCTCAAACGAAGAAAGATGTGAGATCATTCGTGTCATTATGTGGGTTCTATCAGAAGTATATACCCCACTTTAACTCTCTGTGTGCACCATTAACTAACTTAACGAAGAAAGGACAGCCTGACAAAATCCAATGGAATGCTGATTGTGAAAAAGCTTACACAGAGCTAAAAGCAAAACTCACCAGCAAACCTATCCTTACGCTACCCGATATCACACGGGAGTTTGTATTAAGGACGGACGCTAGCAGTATAGGGATTGGTGCAACTCTCTTGCAGAAATCAAAAGCCCAGCCAGAGGTAATTTTACCAGTCGCCTACGCCAGTAGGAAGCTGAATGCAGCTGAGTTGAACTACTCGACCATAGAGAAAGAATGTTTAGCTCTAATTTGGTCCATCAACAAATTTTCACCTTATCTGTATGGGACACACTTCATTGTCCAAAGCGATCACCAACCTTTAACTTTCTTGGCTGCATCTAAAAAGTTAAATTCGAGATTGTTAAGGTGGAGTCTGCTTCTTGCGCCTTATTCCTTTACCGTGAATTACATTCCGGGAAGAGACAATGTAGGAGCTGATTTTTTAAGTCGACACCCTAGTACTCTGGAAGGACAGACGCAAAAGGATTAACCACAGCAGGGGTTTACACGTCAGCTATGACAAGTCACAGCTAGGAAAGGAGGGGGCTATGTCGTGAAACGAGTGTAACCCACTACTTTGTTAATCACTATGTCGAGATACAGATTTGCTTCAACCAATCAACGAGCAACGTACGAGCAACGTTCACCAGTCTCTGAGACAGAATAAATTAACGGCCATCTTGTTCACGCAAGATGGCGGATGAAAAACTGAATAAAATTAGGCTGTACAGCGCTTGAGACTAAACCGGAGGAAACCAATCATTTTGCTCCGCCAGGAACCAACCAAACGCTTTCCTTAAGCATTTACCTACCTATATAATCGGGCGGATTTTATGCATAATCACACATCACCGACGCGACGCCAGAGATACCGACCGACTGAAGAGGAGAAGCTGTCACCTTGATTTATAGCTTACCTGGAGTGCAATGACCTGCAGCTTGCTTTGCTAAGTCGAGTCAAAATCTGGCCGGTTTGAATCTTAGAGGGTAAATATATTTACGATAACCTTTAGGAAAATAGGCTTTCAGCAGGTCTATAATGTTGGTATTTTTTTGTGTGTCATTTATACTACCTATCAGGTTACTGATTGTATCTTGGGGAAATTAAGTATAATGATTGTATTTCCTATTATGATTGAATAGACAAAGACTAATAGGACTCATACCTCAATCTATTGTCTCCTATAACTCAATCTATTGTCTCACATGACTTCAGTCTATTATCTCAGATAAGACCAACTGCCATATAACCAAAACAGTCCTTGTTAGGACTCAACCTATTGTCTCCTATACTTCAATCTGTTATCTCAGACCAACTGCAATATAACCAAAACAGTCCTTGTTAGGACTCAACCTATTGTCTCCTATACTTCAATCTGTTATCTCAGACCAACTGCAATATAACCAAAACAGTCCTTGTTAGGACTCAATCTATTGTCTCCTATAACTTCAGTCTATTATCTCAGATAAAACCAACTGAAATATAACCAAAACAGTCCTTGTTAGGACTCAATCTCTTGTCTCATCTAACTCCAATCTATTGTCTCCTATAACTCCCACCTGATATATCACCAAACAGTCCTCGTCTCACATACTCCTATCATAAGAACATAACGTTATTGTTAGGATATATTATAGCACTTGTCAGAGAGGGCCTGGTATATTATAGGGGGAAGGACATTGTTGTATCACACCTAGGTGTACATATTATTGGATGTATTCATGTATTGAACTTATATTATGGGATGTATTCATGTATTGAATGTATTCATGTATTGAATTTATATTATTGAATGTATTCATGCATTGAATTTATATTATTTAATGATATCCATGTATTAGTTTATCAGAAAGAATGTTTTGCAAGTAGACACCTGTCTTGTCTCGCTATTGCTAAATCATACTGAGCCATGTTGTCATTCATCCTACATGCAGACACTGAGACACGCTCATATCATATACAATAGAAATAGGTGGGCTTGAGGACAGAAATTAGCCCCTATTTTTCCTTGTTACAGGTTTTATACGTGTCATAAAAACTGAGATCGTGGGTCGTCAATCCAGCTGCCTGGAACTCCGCAGGAGCATAGAGGTTGTCAAGACTCTACATCTTTAGTCCCCCTCAGTCTTGGGTGGGCTAACGAAACGATCAACAGCTGGTGTTTTGTGTCAACCAAACCAAGAAGGACAGCACTTCTAAGAGATGAGTACACATTAGTACCATTTCTGTCGGCATTGTGAGCATAGAAACTGTCCGTGATGAGAAAGTGAAGTAGCATAGCAAGAGACAAAAATAACAGCATAGCTGATAAGTGTTATATCCTTAATTAACAGCACAGCTGATACATGTACTATAATTGAATAACAGCACAGCTGATATAATTTTTGTTCCTATAATTGGAAAACTTGTTGTAATATTTATTTACATATCTATATAAATATAAATATTTGTAAATCATATGTAAACTTACAAATTCATTACATTCCATTTTTCAACATTCACCCTTCAGCACAAGAGTAGATAGTGTATATACTAAATAAATAATAAGGAAATTGTATTTGAACGACTTGTCAATTTTATCAGTGTTAAGTAAAATCTGTTTCCTTGGTTTTTTAATATCACAGTTAGTTACACAGCGGAGGTGGCACTTTATGTCGGTCTCCTCTCTACTATTGTTTCGAGATCAGATCATTCACAGCCGTAACTAATTTGGGATACCAGTAGTTCTCTCAGACACTGGGACTTCACCATTTTCTGCAGAAATTCTATTTCTGTAATTGTCAGTACTATACTGATCCAAGAGCCAAATAAAACCTCTCGCCACACTTAGCATCTCTGCCTCCACAGTTCTCCGCCAGGTGGCTTTTGGCCGGCTTCGTTTTCACTTTCCTTCTGGAGTCCATATCATGACAGTTCTGGTGATGGTGACTGGGTCTCTTGTGAGGATGTGGCCAATCCAGTTCCAGCGTCTGCACGCTATGATGGTGCGCATGTGTTCTTGAAGGCTTCAGGTATGTCATAAGGGGCTGAAATAGGGCTGGGAATCTCATCATTTGAAATAATTTTCTGCAGAAATGACCGCTGAAAGGGAACGTGAATTCTTTGATGCAAGCTTTCTGAAAGGGGAACAGTTACTGTGTTTGTTCCACGTTTTATATGGAATGAAAACAGAAATTGTGATGCTTATGTTATTTAAAACTGTGACTAATCGTAAATAGCAACCAGACGTTAGTAATAACCATGTGTCAGGTACAAATTGATTATCTCGGACTATCTTAAAAGGCATTCCCAGGAGCACAGACAAAAAATTGTACGCCATAAACGCTGGGTTGATAGTACACTAATATTCAGAGCCCTGTTTTTTCACTCTGTGTAGCCGGTGGTGCTACATATGTATATCTGAATCGCGTGTGCCTTTGTTGTGTGTCGTGCTCACGTGTGCCTTTGTTGTGTGTCGTCCTCATACTTTCATCGCCTTGGGATTGCTGAGAAAATTATCAATAAATCTTCACGCTCAGAATTTAAGTATATGTATTTGTTCTTTGAACAGTTGATGTGCATCATTATTTTTCGTGATATAGCCTAGATTATGTATTCTTTCTTTTTAAATGGGATTACCATTAGCTGTACAGGTTTTTATACGTGTACCGGTACCGTATCTCATAAGTAATGTAGTTAGGGAACATTCTTTCTTGCGGTATTATGCTAGTATTTTAGTGGTGTTCTGCACTAACGTTGTATTTCTGAGGAGATTAGTGAGTCATATTTTGCTTACAGCGTATTTCTTAGGAAACCAGTGACTCTTTTCATGTCCTTAGTCCGTCTGTATTTACATTTAGCTTACTTCTCTGTAGTTTGTGCTACTTTCTGTCTTAACACTTTCAGTGTTAACACTTATTTTCTAGTTCACCACCTTCAGTGTTGCTGTTCTGCTGTTCTACTGTAGTTGCTTTTCACTCTCTTGCTTGTAGATGTCTTGTTTGATGTAGGAACTCCATGGATTCAACCCATTTCCGTTCGAACGGCACACGCCACGCCACGCGATGAGCTAAGAACTCGAAAAGCTTTCTTTCAAAGGCAAGAGAAGAACGTTCAATCGTATCGCTCTGCTTGACTCAACCAGCTCCAGAAGCGCGCTTTCTCCACCTCAGCTAGACAAGCACCGGCGTGCAGGTAGACAAAAGGGGCTTTCGTGAGGGAAGTCGATCCGATAAATTGTCTTGAGAAATTCTGGAAACAAACCTGCCAGCACAGCTCGTACAAAATATCCAGGTTTGATAATTCATTTAGGTAATTTCCTAATACTCGTGCTTTTTTGCTCCGCACAGAATATGTGTAGTTATGTGTTGTTTCGTAGCATTTACAGTTAGGATTATGGTTGGGGTTGGGGTTAGGGTTAACCTTAACCCCAACCCCAACCATAATCCTAACCCGAAACAACACATCACTACACATATTCTGTGCTAATGGCTGCGAGTACTGCTTTGTGATCTGTGAACTTGAGAGCTTCTGGCAAGTGTTTTGCTTGAATTATGTGGTGCGTTGACGGCACATAGATTCTGTCTAGTTGTGCAGCTCTGTTATGTGCGGTGTGTGCGTGCGTTGTTTCGATACTATGGGGGTGTGTGTGTGTCTGTAGGCATCTAATAAGCTGTGCGTATCCATTATGGTTTGTATTATGTCTAATTGGTGTGCGTCTTCTCTGTTTGCTCTCCGTATCTGTGTTCTAATTACTCCACCAACTACGTCCATATCTGTCAAAACGCAGTTAAAGCCGCCTCCTAAAATAATATTAAGTCCTCTGTATGACTGAGTAAGTAAGTTGTCTAAGTTTTCGTAAAATTGTGGTTGGTGGTTGTAGTTTGCTGGAGCGTGTATATTCACTATCGTGTATGTGTGTGCGTTGTTTCCTACCTGAGCGATGGTTAATTTACCCTCGCTGTCTCTGTTTGTCCTAAGTATTTTTTTTTTCCTTTGCGTCTAGTATTTTGCTGTAATACCCTGTTCAACCAAAACCCCTTGAAGGGTTGCAAACGGTTATATTGGGGTATATAGTGTGTTAAGTCCTAAGTATATCCCACCTGTCTGATGTTTGTAGTATTGCTGTTCCCGAACCTGTGTTGTGTATAGCTAAACTAAAACAGGAATGTCATAGCCCTAACTGGGTTGTGATTTGTAATGCATGTTTGTCTGTGTGTATGTTTGTTTCCTGCAAAATTATAAAGTCTGGCTTGTGTTTATGTTTAAGTGTTATGATGTGATGTAGTTTTGAGCGGAGTCCGCTAACATTCACACTAATTATCAAAATTTCATCTGCCATTTTTGACGTATAACAATGAATAAAATGTATGAAAATCTAATTAAATAGTTTGATAACGTACCCTAAGAAATGGTCCTAATGTCTGTATTGCTTGTTTTCCCAGATGTTGTCATTTTCTTTCCAGTCAATAACACTGACAAACAACATTTTTCTTTCTTATATAAGAATAAGTGTTCTTATGTCAGTTTTTTGCGCTGATTTCAAATTTGAAATCCGTTTATCTCTATCACGTCAGGTTTTTAAGATATTTGTGAATACATATATTTTTGGGAAACCGTTATGTGCTCCGTTTCATTTTTACTACATAACTTATTAAAAATTAATAAAATGCAAAATAATTCCACTTTTTATACTGCTTAAAGATGCATGACATATGTTACGCTATTTTTCCAATAGTTACTGTATTTTGAAATAATTCTGAGCGAAATATGGCTTCTAGAAGTTGTAGAAATTCGGCTGATCTGTTCTGTTACGTGTGCGGATATTTTACCGATCGTGTTCACCAGAAAAACTTTACACCATTACTAAAGAAAGCATATGAACTTTATTTCGATTCGAAAGTTGATGATGCAAATAAATCTTGGAAGCCAAATGCAGTTTGTTCGACTTTGTGCAAATACATTGGCAGGTTGGTTACGAAAATCGCCGAAGCATAAGTCGATGCCTTTTGGAGTGCCAGTAATATGGCATGAACAAGACAAATCACGCTACTGATTGTTACTTCTGCTTGACAAATATCCATGGTTTCACTTTTAAAACTAGAAAGTCTGTGGTTTATCCAAATATTGAATCAGTTTTGAAACCAGTGTCTCGTGATCCAATCACGTGTCCGATCCCAGTTCCACCAGAACAATATCCGTTGGACGTGAATGAACCATCAGAAAGTGATAGTTTACCTGCTTCAGAAACTAATTCTGACTCGGATTATATACCGGTGAATGATGGTGTTCACTTAATTAACCTTTCAGATCTAATACGTGATCTCGCTCTTACCAAAGGACAAGTGGAATTACTCGGTTCGCGACTCAAAGAATGGAATCTTTTAGCGCCCAATACTTTGATATCTAAATTTCGTCATAGACACAGAGAACTTGTTCAATACTTTGAGATGGATGATGACATTTGCTATTGCAAAATTCCAGTCGCCTACTCTGTTCATATGAAAGAAACTTATGACAATATGGCTATACTTTTGGCAAAAAAAAAGTACAATGACTACCAATGGCGGATTTGTGGAGACCTAAAGGTCATTGCAATTCTCACGGGCATGCAGACTGGGTATACTAAATTTTGTTGCTTCCTATGTGAATGGGACAGCCGCAACAGACAGGAACATTATGCAAGAAAGGTGTGGCCTATCAGGGATCGTATGCAGCTCGGGCATAAAAATGTAATACACGAGCCATTAATTAACAAAGACAGCATCATTTTAACACCGTTACATATAAAGTTGGGGCTCATGAAGAATTTCGTAAAAGCATTAGATAAAATGAGCAAAGCTTTCACTTATCTTCGAGAAAAGTTTCCGCAAGTTAGCGATGCAAAGATAAAGGAAGGTATCTTTGTAGGACCTCATATTAGGAAAGTTATTGCAGACAAACAATTCGAGAACGTGTTACATGGTAGTGAACTTCACGCATGGATGGCATTCAAATCGATCGTCGATAACTTTCTGGGAAATCACAAATCTGTCGACTATGTGCATATTGTTAAGCAGTGCATAGATGCATACAGAATTATGGGCTGTAACACGTCCCTCAAAATCCATTTGCTCGATTCGCATCTTGACTTTTTCCCTGACAACCTTGGCGAAGTCAGCGATGAACATGGAGAACGATTCCATCAAGATATCGCCGTAATGGAGTCACGTTATCAAGGACGGTGGAGTGTGACCATGCTTGCCGATTATTGTTGGATGTTTCATCACGATGTACCACATGCCATTCACCGACGAAAGTCGACTGCAAAGAAATTCAAGCCTACATAACTGTTATACTTCTTGTACGAATGATGTTATAATACTGTATGCGTTGTTAAAAAACTTCAATTGCGTATTTCTCGAGATCCCGACCTGATAGAGAAAAACGGTTTGCAGATTTAAAAACAGCGCATTAAAATTGACCAGAAAAACATAGAAATGTTAGAGAAAGAAAAAAAAAATTTTTTTTGTTAGCCAGTGTAATCAGTCTGGGGGGTGTCTGAAGTGAGCTATCTTCTTCTGATGCCGTATTGTTTGTTTCCTCATGTGTTTGTGTAAATGTCTGGATGTCTGGGGCTGTTGCAGTGCTTAAAATGTTTTCTTCAGTTTGGAAAGTTGGGCTTTGTCTCATTATTGATGAATATGTTGGTGGTGGTTTCACTTGTGGTTTTGTATTTTCTGGTGCTTCAGTGGCAGCTTTTGGTGTTGTAGTGTTGTTTAGGCTGTCTGGGGCCGAGTGTCGTCGTTTCCTATCGTTCCGGTGTGTTACCACTTGAAACCAGTCGTCTGCAATTTGAGGCTGTAAAGGCCTGGGTGTTGTAGCCGGTGCTTCCGGTGGGCTGTTTGTCGGTGGTCTTGTCAGTGGAATTATTTCTTTTCTGGCCGGCTTTTTGTTGCATTTGTTGGCCCAGTGAATATCCTCACCACAATGAGGACATTCCGTTCTCCGCCCTGGCATGGTAACTAGGACCTTATGTTTTTGTGCTCCAGTTATTCGGAGCTCCAGATAGTGCGGAATGGCCGTCGTGGCTCTACAGAGTAGACCCCATTTGTCAGGCGCGTTGCGGATCTTGAAAACTTCCGCCCTTCGATCACCTGTTATTTTAGCAGCAATGGCTTCCACGGCTTCTTTTTTTTAATTGTTGGTGGGAGCCAGTGGAGAGTTATTTTTGATCTTTCTTTTTCCAAATGTTCTATAGTGATAGTCAGCTCGGGGTTTGCCAGTTGTATGGTTTTGCCATGCAGTTTGTCATAATGTTTTGCATGGGCTTCCGTGGTCAGGTTGAAATACCAGCGCACTGGATTTTCGAACCGGTACAAGGAAGCTAGTCCGTTTATCGGTAGCCCGCCCGGGCCAACTAGTGCACTTGATAAAAACGGGGGCGACGCCTTCGCCGCAGCTTGGGGTCCCGATACCAGCAGGAGTAAAGTTCCTGCCCGATGCAGGTTTCCTCCTTCTAGGGAATCCATCCCTAGGTCCATAGTAGTTCACAACGGGCTGATCACCCGTTTGCCAGTCACTTCGATTACGGAAACAACAGCAAATGGGTTGATTTGCCGTTGCCCTAAAGACGCCTCTAGGCGTGATGGGAAACAATGGCAAAGAAAAATGTATGTTAATATATAAGAGTATGTGCTAGAGCCTACGTTTATTTTAGAAATTTTATTTATTTAAGGTAAAAGCTAGAATTCAATTTAAAACTATTAAAATATAAAAAGGTTAAGTAAAACCTAAAAATAGCACAAAGTTTGCATTATAAATTAATATCAACTACTGGAAAACAAAGGTTTGCAATAAATACTTGCCCTAAATATACATTCCTTGTTTCTAGAAAGGTTCTCTCCCGTTACCACAAAAATACCGCAATAATTTCCCCTGCAAATAAAAAAATGTGCTCATAAGTCTTGGGCCTGACCATGAAGGAGTCACAGGAGGAAGATGAAACTTGGCACATTTAAAGTTCATCATATTAGCACTGAATGTGTAAAGTACGCGTTTGTTTCTTCAACGGGTTTTCCCGCTACGGTGCACGGCGCAATGTACCCTATTGACCGGATCTGCTGCTCCAAAGATTTGACAAAACAATGGAAAAGATGGAGGTCAGAGCTTTGATAAAATTTCTGATGTTTCAGGGAAAAACACCTACAGATATACACAGGGAGATGGAACCAGTGTTTCGTGATTCTTGTCCTTCATATACTTCGGTAAAAGACTGGTGTCAACAGTTTAAGTGCGGCCGCTCAAATGTTGCTGATCTGCCAAGATCTGGTAGACCAGCCTCAGAGTGCAACAATGAAAATGCAACAAGAATGAAGAAAATCATTGACCAGGATCGAAAAATGACAATTGTGGAGATAGCTAGTAGAGTAAAACTAAATGAAAGAACAGTTTATAGAATATTGCACAACAGACTGAACATGAGAAAAGTGTGTGCACGCTGGGTTCCGTGACTGGTGACACGTGAACAGAAGCAAACGAGGGTAAATTGCTGTCAACAGTTGCTCAAAAAGTGTCAGTCAAAAATTTTTTTGGAGACCATGGTGACAGTAGATGAGACTTGGGTACACCATTATGACCCCGAATCCAAAATTGCCAGCATGCAATGGAAAACCCCGGGCTCCCCAACACCTGTCAAGCCGAGAGCGCAGAAATCTGCAGGAAAAGTGATGCTGACTGTTTTTTGGGACGGCAAAGGTGCCATTTTGAAAGATTATCTGCCTCGTGGCAACACAGTTAATGGACAGTACTATGCAGATCTTCTCACCAAACTAAGAAAGGTTGTGACCAGGAAACAAGGGATAACGCGCAATCAAAATCTTCCTTTGCCTCAAGACAACGCGCACTCTCACAAAGCACGGCTTGTGCAGCTAGCAGCCAATGATTTGAATATTGAAATTCTTCCACACCCACCATATTCTCCAGATTTGGCTCCATCAGACTTCTTTCTATTCCCAAATCTTAAAAAACAGCTAAAAGGAAATCATTTTGACAGCGATGAAGAGGTTATACTGGCATGTGATGACTGGTTTAGTTTGAAAAATAGGGTGTTCTACTCCCAAGGTCTTTTCAAGGTCAAGCAGAGATGGCAGAAGTGTGTCAATTCAGACAGTGGCTATATTGAAAAGGAATAAACACTATACAAAATTTCAGCTCTCTGTGACATGTCCTTCATGGTCAGGCCCAAGACTTATGTCAATCCCCTTGTATATATCTTCTTTCTTCTTTGATCCTTAGCTGCCGACCGTCAAAGCAGTATATATATATATATATATATATATATATATATATATATATATATATATATATATATATATATATATATATATATATATATATATATATATATATATATATATATATATATATATATATATATATATATATATATATATATATATATACACACACACACATATATATATATATATATATATATATATATATATATATATATATATATATATATATATATATATATATATATATATATGTGTGTGTATATATATATATACACACACATATATATGTATATATAGGTGTTGCGGGTCTGTTTTATAATATTTATATGATGAGTAGTAGGTTTATTCAGGCCAATGTCCATATATGGGTATGTAGTTAGTCCCCGCACACAGCCTATCTCCACCAACGAATAATATCACCACGAAGGCAAGGTTGGACGATTTCAAATATACAATTTAATGACATCCACAATGCTCCTTAAATCTCTTCAATAAAGCAATACAATACATTGGCTAAATATGGAAATACAGTCCTCAGTAAACTTCCATGTCGTCCGTCACTACAATACTGTCCTCGACAGATTTCTCATAAATATATTTGTACTCACTTTCCTGACATCCATATGAATTAATATCATACATAAACTAGACTCATCACACGGAGATGTATGGATGAGCTAGTAGTCGAACATTGTAGGAATCGAGAGTGAAGTATAATAATTCTCAGGAGCTTGTAACACACACGTCCTCCTGCCTTGAAGAACACACAGCTAATAGACCGTTTGACAGATCGCTAATTTCAACAGACCGCTCCTCTAGGCGTCTGCTCCTCGACTCCAAAGTCATTTAAATGACACCACAAATGTAACACACACGTCCTCCTGCCTTGAAGAACACACAGCTAATAGACCGTTTGACAGATCGCTAATTTCAACAGACCGCTCCTCTAGGCGTCTGCTCCTCGACTCCAAAGTCATGACGTACTTCCTGTAACCAAGGATCACCGGTCATAAACAAATGTGACAACTTGTCAAACCGTTTTGATATCGACATACATGTTATGAATTTTAATCATAACATTTACTCCCCCGCCTCCCCCCGGCAAATATTGGAAATGAAGTTTTCATTATTTCCGTGATGTGAGTATCAACATCACTGGAGTGAAAAGATGGGGTGATCAAATTTCACTGTTAGAATGAAGTAGCATAGCACCCAGGTTTGTGCCACAGAGTAGGCTATTAAACACTTAATGTGTGGACAGTAGCAAAGAATGCTAAAACCATTTACTACAAAGGACAGAAATCGTTTAAACAACAATGTGAGGTAGCTATCACAAAACATCCAACATCATTAAAAAAATGATGGTATCAGTCCAGGCATTCCCATACCGCACACCGTCCAAAAACACTTATCTGTCACGTCAGGTAACAGTAGTCAATGAATCGCATTTTAATTAATAGTCATAATGCAAAGCATTAAAATTAATACAATTATGTAATAGAGACAATAGATGACATGAGGCAGACAATCAACCAATGAAATGAGTGAATGCTACATTTTTGTGAATTGATCCAAATTATGAGTACCTCCAAATTATATGTCATCAATATAACATATCAATGGTAAGAGAAGCAAGGTAATCTTGTATATGACACATTTGTGTAAGCAATAGATACAACTATGCTTATGTGTTGTACCAATAGATAATAGTATGGCGTATTAGCCAATTAATGTTGCAAAGTTTAGTGTGAGTGTGTCAAAGATTTGTGTCAAAACCCAACAATTTCTAGTGAATTCACATTAATCACTACTTAATATCACACATAGTAGTTAAAGTCCAAAGTGCAATGTCATTCTGCTAATTAAGAAACGTTCATACACCGTTTTTAGAAGAATGTTGAAATTCATCGTTGACAATGTCCATGATTGTTCTCCCTGCGATAGTATGTCAGTACGAATCCAAATGTTAATTCACACAGTAATCAGCAAACGAAAACTAGTCAAATAGGTAATTTACTTGTTATGTCCCCTTGATACCTCGAGTCAGTCATCTCAGAGTTGTGTCCCTTAATATGGAGACGTTAGTTATTCCTATTAAAATTTACAATACATGTCCGCACGAAACTGTCTGGAAATGACAACATTTTCAACATTTCACGCAATGTGTGTTCGGAAGTCTGTAACTTGCCTATAAGCACTGTCATTCAGGCACAACATCTATACGGAGTGAGCTGAGTTCAACAAGATATAAACCATTTTGAGCATTTGAGAATTCATCATCATCCTGTTGCTGTGTGAACCGCTTACTCGTATCAGCAAAGTTTCTTTCTTTGAATCTGCAGCCATGTAGATTAGTTTCCAGCATAGTTACCGCTACTCTAGGCGTCTGCTACTCGACCCAAAAGTCATGACGTACTTCCTGTAACCAAGGGTCACCGGTCATAAACAAATATGAGGACTTGACGAACCGTTTTGATATCGACATACTTGTTATGACTTGTAATCATAACATTTTAAAAAATTCATGAGTCCCACCAGCCTCCCACTATTCACACAAACATATGGATGCGAAAATACATAGAGAAAAAAAAAAACTCTGGCAAACAAGAATATCAGCATCTCACGCTGCATGTAACCTTAAATGAACTTATCTGTTTGGCCAGTTAAAAAAAAAATCCTCCTGGTTTCAGCGCCTCTTTCTCCAGAGAACGATGAAAACTTTCAGTGTAGACCAGGTTAGGTCTAGAATTCACAAACAGCTCACTCGAACAGGACTACGCTCTGGTCCGTCGTATTCTTGAAAATAGGCCATCCTCGGGCATAAAACTTGAATATTTGAAAGTAAAATTCTGCAGAAAATACTTGATACTTGAATATGTTCAACTTCTGCAGTACACTGGAAACTTTGAACTGCAATTAATGTTCATATAACCTCACACAGGTTAGCAGACGACATGCACCGCCATCTTGGAAATTTTTGATACTTTCACAAAACGAAGTCCACTGACTTGAAACATATTTCTTGATAAAAGTGAGCATTATTCACTTCAGGATCTCCGGCTTGAGACTCCCTTTTTATGTGTAACTCAGATCCCGGCTTGGCCCACATTTTAGGTGTTGCGGGTCTGTTTTATAATATTTATATGATGAGTAGTAGGTTTACTCAGGCCAATGTCCATATAGGGGTATGTAGCTAGGCAACACATACAGCCTATCTTCACCAACGAATAATATTACCACGAAGGCCAAGTTGGACGATTTCAAATATACAGTTTAATGACATCCACAATGCTCCTCAAATCTCTTCAGTAAAGCCATACAATACATTGGCTAAATATGGAAATACAGTCCTCAGTAAACTTCCATGTCGTCCGTCACTACAACACTGTCCTCGACAGATTTCTCATAAATATATTTGTACTCACTTTCCTGACATCCATATGAATTAATATCATACATAAACTAGACTCATCACACGGAGATGTATGGATGAGCTAGTGGTCGAACAATGTAGGAATCGAGAGTGATATCCTGTCACCTTTTCTTTTCATACTCCTCATGGACGATGTTATCAAGTCATGTAAGGAGAAAAAAAAGAAAGTATTCAGTGGGGTACTGGTAGATGAGACAGGTATGTATTTCAGAGCCGGCATTTGCTGATGATGTTGCCTTGATTGCTAAATCAGAGGCACATCTCCAATCCAACCTGCAAGTCTGGAATGAAGAGCTGGAGAAGAGAGGGATGGTCATAAGCAGCTCTAAAATAAAATCCATGGTTATATCACGAGAAGAAAGAAGACATCAGATTAAGCTGGAAGAACAGGTCCTGGAGCAGGTCGACCACTTTAAATATCTCGGAGTTATTATAGACCGAAAGGGAGGCATCAAAGAAGAGTTGGCCACTCGAAAAGCAGCAACTGGGAGACTTTTTCAGGCAATAAATCGAGGATTCCTCAGCAAGAGAGCGGTTGGTAAGAAAAAGAAGATGGCTGTATACCGCTCCACCTATGTCCCAGTCTAGACACATGGATGCGAGTCATGGGCAATGACTACAACCCACAAAAGCCAGACCCAAACCTCAGAAATGAGGTATCTGAGGAAGGCGGTTGAAGTAACAAGAAGAGACAAGGTCCGCAACTAGACGATACGTCAATGCCTAAAATCCCACCCCTTGCAGACCCAAGTAGAACAGTCCCAACTAAGATGGTTTGGCCATGTCCGCAGAATGGGAGAAGATCGGCTACTACGACACGCATGGGAAACAAAAAGCCAGGGATCCAGACCCCCAGGACGACCCAGAGTCAGCTGGGAGGACAACATTAGACAATCTTTGAAGGACCGAGGACTAGAATGGAACCAGGCCAGGAGGAAGATAGCCGATAGGATAGTCTGGCGCTCTCTCTTCTAAACCTCCACACCTCACGGTAGAAGGGGAACGACTAAGTAAGTAGGTATCTGTGTGTTGTCTATAATTCTGTCAGTTCACTTCATTGTCGATCTCACTAAAATTGTCTGACTCGACGAATATTTAAAAAAACCTTAACCCAACCACGACAATCCGCTAAAATATATTCCCTTAAGATCCTTCCCGACACATTGTACTTTTTTTTTTACAAATGTTTATATCAATATATGTAAGTTATACTAACCTTGAGAACATCTTATATATCTATCTCTCACTATATTTCTGGCCATCTTGGCTATTCAATACTTATGGATTCAACATATCCTGACGAAGTGGTTTCACCACATTGAATTATAAATACACCGTGATTTTTGAGTCAAATCTAGACTCATTAACACTTTTTACAAGTAGATTCTTCTACACATATATTAAGTGTACTAAGCCACGCTTTCGGGCACGTCTATACGCTACAAAGCGTAGACACAGACTCACCTTTACGTCATCCCTCGATACGTTACTTTGTCATAGCTAACGACTTTAGTTTAAATGTTTTGGTGAGGCTCAGCATGGTGCGCAGTAAACCCTCCAGATATAACTTTATCAAGATTGCTTCGCCCCATGATGTGCTCTCAACAGTTATATTTGACCAAATGCTAACTCGACTTCAACCAAAACATCGTGTTCATATCTCATACAGCTTATGACTAAGGTGGATTTTATTAAGCTAGCTAATGGGATTTGACCGGAAACGCGGAAAATGCCCCTTTAATTATGGGGGTACCGAGTTTTTAAGTGCTTGTGGCAGGGGGTTCATCCGAAATTTCATTAGCTTTAAAATTCGGTATCCCCTTCGTTATTTAGAGATCTACCAAATCGTCGCCTATGTCCTACCGGTAGATCGCATCGACGGTTCCGACCCCTGACGTAGTCGCTGGTATTTCATCATATTGCCGCTTTTGTCACGTTTACCCGTTTCAGTGATAATGCTTAATGTTTAAGCCTTGCAGTTTTAAGACGTCTATTTTCGTACAAAGCTTTTACATAAGTTGAAAGGGTCTAAATTATAGAGCCTTGTTCTGACCTTATCCATTTCAATAAGACACGCAGGTGTAATTTTCATTTGGGCTCACTGTTAATGTTTGCCGGCACCGTTTAGTCTACAAAAGCAAACTATATATATTCTTGATTGTTGGTGTTTTTGTTTTGTTTTGTTGTTGTTTAAATATGGCAGCTGAACTCGTTGGTCTGTCACGGCCATTGCCAAGCTGAAGAATCGGAATGTGTTCTATAGATCTTACCTGGTGCTGTAAAGAATGGTTGTGACTGTTTAGAGGGCCAGGGCGTCATCTTTTTTTGTAACTCTTTAATTTAATTTGGGATGAACGTTGTTTGAATGTTTCAAATTATTGAGCCCTTGGTTCACTCGATTTGAGATGACCTAGGGCAGGGGTCGGCAAACTTTTAGTAGTGTCGTGCCGAAGTAATGTTGCAAAGTCACTCAGCGTGCCAACCTAAGTCCACCATATTTTTATATACAACAATTATTGAAACAATTTAAAAATGATCTTGTATTAACATGTTTCCGATACATTAAATAACTATTCTATTCTTTGTAGATTATTCAATATTTTAATATAAATAGGAACAAATATCAATAACAATATTATGTTTTGCAAAATTTAAGTTCTGAACACATTAGTTTGAAATGTTATAATAAAATTGCCATATGTATATTTTGTTATTAAGACAGAAAGTCCAATAGTTTGAAGAACAAAACAATTAAATAAACCAAACATAAAACACGTTATTAAAATTTTAATATGAGTAATCATTGATTATTATTGATCTGAGTCATTAATCAATTAATGGGACCCGTGTCCTTGTTTCTCCTTGGCTAATTGTTCAATATCAGGTGTGTATTTTGTCAATTTCAGCTTCACACAGGCTTCTGAATGCACAGGTGTTAGGCGACCTCTCTGTGAACTTAAAACAGCTTTCGTGTGTGAGAAAATTTGTTCACGTGTATAAGTTGACCCAAAAGCCGAAAGTAGAGCAAATGCAATTTTCTTCAAACAGGTGAACGCTTCAGGCAGGGATGTCCAGCAGTTGAGGATGGCAGCTGACTTTTCCAAGCAGCTTCTTTCAAGAGTTTTTCGCAATTCTACAAATGTTATCGTCCATAACTCTGATGCCTTGAATTTGATGTGTTGCATTTCAAAATTGTCAACATCCATCCACTCGAAAAGAGATAGGTCAAATGGGATGTTAGTATGATCAATTAAGTCGGGCTTGATGAGGTAAGAAAACATGGGCCCGTGAATTTTGAAGTCTTGACCTCGTTTAGCAAACTCTCCTTTGAGCGCTTCAACGTACTTCTGAAGCTCATCTCTGTTGACAGTAAATCGATTTGAATGAGCCTTTATGTTTGGAAAGTACTTGTATGTGTTAGTGGTAATATCTCTGCAAAATATGTCTAATTTTGATGCAAATCCTTTCCAGTGCTCAAAAAGATCAAGTACTGTTTGACCCTGCCCTTGTAAACGCAAGTTTAATTCATTCAGATTTGTAATTATGTCAGCTAGAAACATCAGCTTGCACAGCCAGTCCTCGTCATTCAATTCCGGGAAATGTTCTTTTTCATCAAGAAACACCTTGATTGCTTCTAGACATGATACAAATCTGTTCAAATCATTACCTCGACTAAGCCAACGAACATTGCTGTACAGCGGGAGGTCCGCATATGCGCTCTCCATTTCTTGTAGAAGAGACTTGAATTGCCTGTGGGTCAATGAAGAGCGAGAAACTATGAAGTTAACTATCTTGACAACAGTTTCCATTACAGAGTTCAAGGATAGTGACGAAATCTTCGCACACAAACTCTCCTGGTGTATAATGCAATGGAAGCTCAATACTTGACGTCCAATACGATCCTCAAGAAGTTTAACAAATCCTTTGCTCTTTCCGACAAATGCAGGGGCGGCATCAGTAGTAACACAGAATATTTTATTCATGATAATGTTCTGATTTTCGAAATAGCTTACAAATGCAGTTATAATGTTCTCTCCCTTGGCTGTACCATCAAAAGGTATCAAGCAGCACAATTCTTCATAAATACGGTCGTTGTCACAATATCGCGCAACTATATCTGGGCGCGCCACGTCATTCACATCGACACTTTCGCCAAGAGCGACACTAAATACAACAGCTTGTTGTAACCCGGTTGTTTGTTTTACCGTTACATTTTCAGCCATATCAGTTATGCTCCTCTCGATTGATCTCGCAGAAGCCGGTATTTGTCGAATCCGAGACAGTATTGTTTCTTTATTTGGTAAATCACTAAACAAAATTTCAGCACTGCTCAAAAAAGTTTCCTTGATGTATTTTCCATCTGTGAAATGTTTGCCCTTCGAAGCCACACACTGTGCAATTTTGTAACTACATTCGGTAGTTTTATTTTTGGTTCCAATTACTTGACTAAAAATACTACTTTGTTTTTTGTAGCCAGAAACAGCCATTTTTATGGCTTCACTTTTCTCCTCAGAGTTTTTAAACATGGACTGATGTTTGGTTTGATAGTGTCTTTGTACACTTGACGTACGGCACACGACACTTTCATAACATAAAGCACAAACAGCACGATCCTTTTGTTGTATGAATTCATATTCGTTTGTCCAAAAGTATTGAAACGAGCGTATATCATGTTTTTGTCTTTTTTTGAGTCATTTTAATGGCACCGTATTAACAGCACCAAATTTTGTGCTGCGGTCAACGGACTGTACGGGCGTGAGTATGTGACAGCCGAGAGAACTGTAGAGGTGGTGGTGGTCGGGAGAGAGGGGAAGGATAGGACGGAAATATAACTTCGTCGAGGTCAGTCATTGTTGCTCCAAACTCACACTGGGAGTCAAAAACTGCGAGCGAAAACGAAATAAATACGCTCGTCCATACGCTAGCCAGACACTATTGCGTAATTATGATATTATGTCTCCGCTTCCCGACAAAATTCACTTGGGATTCTTTTCAAGAATCTCATCCTGCAAATTACGGTAGCAGGTAGACGCCAGACTAGCGGGTGCCGCAAAGTATAACCACTCCCCTTGAAATTCTTTGAAGAATGTTTGTTCTCGGAAACGGTCCGTAAAAACGAAGACTTACGTGCAGTATAGTATGATCGGGCCTTTAGTTTGCATCAGATCGCACATTCTTACCTCCAATGTCTAAAAACTTTCGTTTTGAAGGGTTGTAAAAACAGGTAAAAGCTTTAAAAGAATTATATGCTTCTATTTAATTAAAAATTCAATTTTTAAAAAAATGAGATCATCTACTGTACAGTATTTTAATTCACTCAGCGTGCCATTGAAAAATCGTTCCACGTGCCACGCTTGGCACGCGTGCCGTAGTTTGCGACCCCTGACCTAAGGAGCTGAATATTTGCACGTGACCCGTTATTGGTGCACATTTTGAACTATCAAAATTTGAAGGAACCTGGAGTGACCTGTCTCGGGCCTGGCATACACAAATTAAATTTTTTTTAGAAGATTACGGCTGTTGAAGGATCAAGGAGATATTGGTGACGTTCTACACAAAATTATAAACAGGTTGAAAAACTTGGTGAAGCACACAAAATTGTGAACAGGATCACAGAGCATGGTGAGGTGCACGAAATTGTGAACAGGACCACATAACTTGGTGACATACACAAAATTGTGAATATGATCACAAAACTTGGTGACATACACAAAATTGTGAACATGACCACAAAACTTGGTGACGTACACAAAATTGTGAACTCACAAAACTTGGTGACGTACACAAAATTGTGAACATGATCACAACACTTGGTGCCGTTGTATACAATAATTGTAAACCTTTTTATAGCTTTGCTGCAATTCGTAGCATCGGTGGCAACTATCCAGTCTTTCTTCTTTTTGTACACTCTCAGACGTCCACTTGAATGTTTTCAAAGAAAGCAGTAGTTAGCTTGAGGCTATTTGAATCTCTGTAGAGCTTCTCCACGAATGGTAATGATGTCGGCTAACAAGTGGATCCCTAAAACCGTTGTTTTCCTTTACTTCTTACAGTTTTTTAATCCGTTTTATTCTTTCTATGGTGAGTCCTGGGCAAGCCAGCACATGTTGAACTGTCTCGCAATGATGGGTACAGCTGCAGCAGATTGGTTCAATCATTCATTCAAAACCCTCCACTCCCAAACGAGCATAGGCCTTCAACAAACACATGCCAAGTCCTCCTGTCACGTGCCATCATCTCAAGTTCTTTCCACGTTCTCCTCATCATTTTCACCTCTGTTTCCAGCTCTCTTCTGCATGTGCTTCTTGGTCTACCTCTGCCTCTCTTGCCCTGGGGGTTCCAGAACAAGGACTGCCTTGTAATGCTGTCAACAGGTTTCCTCAGTGTGTCTTATACATCGCCATCGTCTTCTTCTCATCTCTTGTTCCACTGGCACTTGTCTAGTTATTGTCCTCAGTTCCACGTTGGTAACCTTGTCATACCATGTAAATCCTTCTATTCTACGCAAGCACCCATTTATGAAAGTCTGTAGCTTTTTGGTTGTTGTCTTTGTTGTTCTCCATGTTTCAGAGCCATACAATAGTACTGACTTCACATTTGAGTTGAAGATTCTTATTTTCGTGTTGGATCCGATTTCTCTTGATCTTCATATATTGGTTCGGATAAGGGATTTAATTTAAGTGTGTGGCCGGGTAGGGAATTGGGGGTTGTTGTTTATGTCGAGAGTGTTAGATGTAGAACTAGCTAGTCTGCTAGAGTTGGAAATTGCCCTCTTACAGTCTTACAGGATTTAACCAGGTTCGGGGACTATCCTCTAAGGTGTTGTAGTTTCTGAGCAGTTAGTAAGAATTTATAAGTTTCTCAACAGACATTCCCTTCTTCCATTCATGGTTAAGGCCTAGCAATCATTTGACGACCTCTCTTTAGTGTCAACGTTTAGTTTAATGACCATAACAAGTACATGATGGCGTGAAGTTACAAACATGTATTTTTCATTCATAATACAAATAAGGTCTTGGATAATCTAGCATGGGGAATCTACATTGTATGAATCAGGCTTATTCAACTCTTGTCCACTTTTTCTTTCCAAATACCAGTTTGCGTTGATCCAAATACATATAAGCAGTTCTACTTCGGACAGATTAATTCATTGTTCTCAATGGGTTACGTTATATGCTCATGTTCTGCAATTTATCGTTGATGCTTATACAGGGCAAATTTCATCATCTCTGCATTTTACTCAAGGTGCAACCTGTAGCCATGAATTCCTTTCTACATGATCAAGGGCTATCTTTCCTTGATATGGAAATATAATAGGAAATGTTATCACTCTACTTACAGATTTCCTGGTGAGAAATAAATGCACAATTCAAACAGGGAAATACTAAATTTGGAAAAACTTCCTTTAGTATAAACTGAAATCCTCAAAATCTGCAGCATAAGAATAATGCGTCTGTCTCTTAGACTTCTAAATCTGCAACTGACCTCCCGCCGGGACTCGATCGCTATCCTTCAGCTCAAAAATAGGTCAGCGTTGCTTCCCCCCTTATTCATCTCACGATTGGATAAAAAAGTAATCTACGCTTTTCCCATCTTATAGTCCGTTCCTATGATTAAATTTTAACTAACTTCTATCAACCAAGCTATGGTCTGTATTTGTTATAAATGAAAGTTCCTAAAATGACGCATTCCCTGTCACAAGTGCTTGCTGAATCTCGCGTGTTCCTTTCTCGGTTGGGAGATTGTGTTCACGAGTCGTAGTCTGTTGATGTTGTAATTTTTGTTTGGGCTGGTCATTTCTTTTATACTTGGCACGTCCAGTAGTTCTTTTTCCCGTCGTTTCAGCCATTCCACTTTGAAGTTGTTCTGGAGCATTCGTTTAGCTGTCTGCATGTTGACTGGAGTGTTTGTTTGAAGCATGCTTGCTCTTAGTTTTACTAGTTTCTTTGCTTTTCCGTTGCCTGATATGGCTGTTTGTCCTGGTACCCACTGGAGAGTAACTCTCATGTTGAAAGTTTCTAACAGACTGTTTCAGCAGGTGAAAAAATTTCTTTATTTACAATAAAAAGCGAAGCAACGCAACAATACTGTTGCGCTAAACTTGTCGCAACTTATTCTGACCATGCATTCTGACTATAGTTAATTTTTTAATGCATGGGAAGTAACTCATGGAATTGTAGTCACTTTTATTTCTACAGTCGTCTAATCTTGATAGCTATCGTCAAGAAGTTGTCTTATCTTGATAGCTAGGGTTGTTGATAGTTGTGTGAACGATTTTGAGTCATGTCCATATACGGAGCGCTCAGATCGCCAGTTCTTTGAAAACAGTTGGCAATCGCAATGTTTCAAGATTCATTTCCTTTTAAGGTCCGAGTCTTTAGTCGAACATCGTAGAACATTCTTCGTTTCGTAAGTTTAGCTGTATTCGATTCGCGTGTTCTGCGCATGTCTCTGTTTGGGGCATTGTTTAAATGATTTCCGCCCAGGTCAGTCTGAGCAGAGATGCTGGTAAGGCGAGACGTAGCGATGTGCTAGTCTTCGCTTAGTTTATTCAGGAAGGAGTCCTCATCATTGTTGTTCCTTTTTTGAGATGATATATCTCTATATTATTCCAAATGCCTGGAGGCATACGTGATTTATGTGATTTAATTCCTGATGAACAGGTAACTGAATCTTTCTTACTGAGTAACTTTATCGCCATCTTGTGATGTTGACTTTTGCTTAGCCTGCCTTATTATAAAGTCTGTGATATGACAAGTTTGCTCAGCTTACGATCCACTTATATTTTCACGCATCGATTGATGCCTGTCCTACGGACTATTTGCTTCCTGACCTTTATTGATGGATCTAGGTTTGATACCTTTGCTGTATAAGGAACATAGAGGACGATAATGTGACGCTCAAAAGACATGCCTGTCTTGTTGAGGTCAAAAATTAGGAGACCAGATTTAATCTCCTAGTTGATATCTACTAGCTCTTATGGAAAGGGGAAGTTTACTACCTGACTACATGTACAGCTGATTACGATATCCTAAAAGGCATATGATGTACATTATTATGATGCTGTCTGCTGTGCCTGTTGAATCGACTACTTCGATGATACAATGACTGTTGTAAAATACCTGTGATGTTTTCTGCATAACGATGTCCATGCATTTTGTCATTGTGGCGTACACAATATATATTGCCAAAAAACCATCACTGCTGTTTAAAGCTTTATTGACTTTTCACATCGTGAGTTAACGTGACGTCCTTGTGTGGATTGCCTTGTTTGTAATGCTCACTGTTTGAATACACATCTGCATCCTACACACTTAAACCAGACTAAAGACACCATGTTACTACGCCTCATCATCCCTGGTGTCTGAGGGTGGCACACTACTCTGCAAAGGCCAGGATTATCATACCTTTAGAGAAGCAGATGAAATACAACACCCTCAACGTTGTGTGGCAAATGTGACATCCTCCACGGAACATTTATACACAACACACATTTTGCTACTCAACATTTGGTGGCCAGTCCAAATGCATTCAATAAGCCCACCACGACTCAACATTTGGTGAGCAGATTCGGGGTCCCTTACCCACTTCAATCAACATACAGCGATTTTTCAAGACACTCAACATCTACATACAAAATCCTGAAACTACTCGGCGTTGTCCGGTACCTTCTGGACTTAAAAATTTTTGTTGCAATTTTTGGGAGCCTAAATGACAGTACCCGGCGTTGAGTCATACATTGCCAGTTGAAACGTGTTGCTGTCCTCCTTGCATCAAGTTGCTGTCGTTTGTGAAGGTCAAGTGCCGGTTGATACAAGTTGTTTTCTCAAGAAGGCCAAGTACCGATTTCAAGCAATTTACGGTTGAATAAGAAGGTCAAGTGCCGTTATTTACTTATCAGTCTAGAAGCTCAAGTACCATCGTCATTGCGGTTGGAGCAGTCCAGATGTACCATCATCGTTGGATCTTCATTCCTTAGGACGCTGATTGTCATCTGTTTTTTCTGCTGTGGCTGACGTTTGGATACCCATAAGTTAAGTGGCCTGTTTGTTTGTGAACTGTGCCCTTATACTTCTACTGAGTCTTCTGTATTTCTCATTCTTTTGTTTACATGTTATATGTTTATATGTTATTTGTATATTTATATTTATATGTTTATGTTTCTGCGGGTTTTCGGTTGGGCAGTGTCTCCCTTAGATCATACCACGTCATAGAGGTCGTCTATCGTGAGCGTTTTCTGTAGGGTGTGCAAATTTCCGATACTGGAATTTGCAAAGCGACTTCAGTTGCTATTTTTTGTTAGTTGTGATGACATGTGTTAGTATTGTTTTCGTTATTTTTCTGCATTCTTTAGTTCTGTTTTGATTTGTTTGTATTTGCTAGCTTACTCTTTTCTATAGTTTAGTTTCATATACCATTTTTGTTTATACACTGTGATGTCTTGTATTTGTGTTATCTTCTCGTAGATATCATCACATTTTTTGTGATATTTCTTTAATTTTCGCTTTATTTTTTGTTGATTTCTACGAATGTTTTCGTGTTGTTGCTAAATCTTTGTTATTGTTTACATTGTATTGTTTACATTGTATTGTTTACAGTGTAATGTTTACATTGTTATTGTTTACATTGTGATAGTGTTTACATAGTCATTGGTTACACTTATAGTAGTTAATTCACATTTAATAGTGGGTTATGCTTATGCATTACTACTACACTGATGATTAGTAAATGATGAATAGTATTGTGCACTATTGAATGGGAAGTGCACCTATGATCAAGAGTTGATTGATGATATTTCAAAAAGGTCTATACACAAGTTCTTTGATATAAGACTTGTTTCCCACAGAGATTGGGATGATAATATAGGTTGTGAGTAAACAAGTGCTTCATTTAAGACTTGTTATAATTAAATTTGAAATAAGATAATTAATTATTTCAGGTTGTGGACTCATATTATTACTCATCATGTCTACATTTGAGCACTTTATTGAGCAGGGTAAATTGCTTGGGAAGACTGGTGATAAGTTAGAAGAATTTGCTACTGCTCAATATGATAAAGCAATGGAAGCTGAACAAAAGAAACTGCAGATGCAGGTGGATGAAAAAAGATTCCAAATGGAAATGGAAAAACAAAAAAGAGAAGCAGAAGCAAAAGCTGAAGAGAAGAGACTACAGATTGAGGCTGAAAATAAAAGACTAGAAAAACAAGCTGAGGCTGAAGAAAAAAAGTTACAAAGAGAAGCAGAAATTGAAAATAAAAAACTTGAAAGAGAAGCTGAAGAAAGGAAGTTACAAAGAGAGTTTGATGAGAAAAAAGCAAAAATGGAGCATGAAGAAAAACTCTTAGCTTTGGAAGTTGAGAAATTAAAGGTGATGAACATGGGTAATGCTAATGATGCAAATAAGGTCTCAGATAAGACTAATGCAAGCACTTTCAAGCTTAATCTACCACCATTCAATGCTTCCATCGACGACATAACATTCTATCTGGACAGATTTGAAACTTCATGTAAAGTACATAACATAGATAAATCACTGCAGGTTTATCATTTATCCAAAATACTTAGAGGTGATGCTTTGAGTATGTTAAGCATGGTAGATGAGCCAGACAAAAACAACTATGAGGTTGTCAGGGCTATATTGTTAAAAAAATACCAACTTGACGAAGACGGCTATCGTCTTCAATTTAAAAATATGTTGCCAGAAACTGGTGTGCAATTCTCTGAATTCATTTCAAAGACACGTCTTACTTTTTTACGTTGGGTGGAGCTGTCTAAGACAGAAAAAACTTATGAAGGACTTATGGACTTAATACTTAGAGACAAAGTCATGTCTTCTGTCAATGAGTCTTTCCTTGCTTTCCTTCATGAACGTAAACCTAAAACAATAAAAGAAATGGAAGATTTCTGTAGCCAGTATATAACTGCGCATCCTCACGTAACCATTGGTAACTCTAAAGTAAAAGAAGGTCTGCCAGTTGCTTCGGCAGCACCTTATGGTCAAAACTCTAGTCATAGATTCCAACAAAATTTTGATAGGAAAAGTAACCGTAGTTACGGTCAAAATTATGGAAATCAATTTCAGGGTGATTCTTCTTCGAAGAATTGGAGACGAGCTGACAGTCCTCGTTACTTCCAACCTAATAATTTTAGGCATTTCAGAAGAGGATATGGTAACAGAGGCTTTTCCTCGCGTAGACCTCAAAACCAAACAAATAGATGTTCACATCAATGTGGACATGATAATAATCATGGAAACTGTAATTCGAAACAGGATAACAGTTATAATAGAGACAATAATAACTACAGAGATAATAACAACAGTGATAACTTCAGAGGTAATAGTAGTCGCGGTAGATCTCAATACAAAAAAAAAGAGATATCAGCAGGCTAACTCGGTTCAACAAGAATCTCAGGGAGCCTGTAATCAGGTTTCTGATAATAAAAACTCTGACGCTGTCACTTGTTCTTCTTTTGACTTTGGGAGAGCAAACAAGTGCCCCCAATGCAGTACTTTGTTCGAACCAACTACAATATCGACTTTGAGTTGTGGTCACCCTCTCCCCGCTCTTCCTGCTGCTGTTGCACATGATGTTAGAGGTTCTCTAATCCTACATAAGGGTCTTGTTAATAATACTCCGGTCTCACTACTTTTCGATTCCGGATGCACCACTATTGGTGTTAGACAATCGCTTGTAGATCCATCCTGTGCGACAGGAAGGGTTATCAAATGTGTCACATTTGGCGGCACTCTAGAGAAATATCCTACTGCTGTAATTCACATTGCCACTCCTTTCTTTACGGGAGATGTGCATGCCTGTCTCTTACCTAATCCAATTGCGGACCTTATTATTGGTCGTATCCACGGAGTTAGGGAATGTACCCCACAGCAGATTGCTGCTTGGGAAGATGATAATATGCAAGCTACCAATGCAGTGGTTACAAGAGCACAAGCTCTACAAACACCACAAACTTCGTTGAATAATGATAATGAAGTTCATAGCCAAGATAGTACCTTGGTTATTTCTCGTGACTCGTTCATAAAATTACAAGAAGAAGATCCTACGCTAAAGAAATTCTTCATTCTTGCGAAGAAAGGTGATCCAAATAAGGATACACAAAGAAAATCTTGGATAGAAATGAAAAACGGCGTACTTGTACGTATGGTACAAGACTCGGCTACGTCAGCACATTCGCAAATTCTTGTTCCCAAGAGTATGAGAGTGCAAATATTGCAACATGCTCATGACTCGCAATGTGCTGGACACATGGGATTTTCCCGTACAAAGTCGAGAGTCCTTGCGGCTTTCTTTTGGCCCTTTATTAACAAGGACATTCGTATATACTGCCGATCATGTCAGGTATGTCAGGAGGTCAAATCTAGAGGACCACGACATGCTGCGCCTATCCAGGCTGCTGACATTCCTATTCGGCCGTTTCAGAAAATGGCCATAGATATTATTGGCCCTTTTAAGGTCAAGTCGGCCAGAGGACATCAGTTTATCCTTTCATGTGTCGATATGTGCACACGTTGGCCAGAGGCTATTCCTCTTAAGAGCATATCTACTACAGATATCGCAGATGCTCTTTGGCTGATATTTTCTCGCTTGGGGTTCCCCAGAGAAATACTGTCTGACCATGGCACTCAACTCATATCTGATACTATGTCTCAAGTAATGTCTACCTTACACATTAAAAGATCTCTCAGTAGCAACTATCATCCTATGTCTAATGGGTTAGTTGAGCGTCTGAATAGAACGCTCAAGACTTTGCTTGGTAAGATAACTAAAGATCATCATCAAGATTGGGACAGGGTTTTACCCGCGGCTCTCTTTGCCTATAGAGAGGTCCCAAACGAGCACACATGATTTTCTCCCTTTGAACTTGTCTTTGGCGCGCGTCCGCGCGGCCCTATGTCTTTGTTACACGATCTCATCACTGCCGATGATATTAGTGATGACACTCAATCTTCATATGAGTATGTCATTGCTCTTAGGCAAAAGATCATTGAGGCATGCAAACTAGCGACTGCTTCGTCAGAAATTGCTAAAGAAAAAGCAAGGCAGTTTGCTAACAAGAACAGATGTCTACGACAACTTTGTCCAGGTGACAAAGCATTCGTCCTACTCCCCAGTAGGGAAAATAGACTTCTGATTGCATGGAAAGGTCCATATGCAATAGTCTCACGAATTTCCGATGTTGACTATGTGGTCGATATAGATGGAAAGCATAAGACTTTCCATATCAACATGCTGACGGAATTTCATGAGCGTCCAGACTATTTGCTGCCTATTTTCCAGGCAACGGACGATTCTCCTGTACCTCATGGTCATTACTCATCCCTGTCTGTCATACAGGATGAGGAATCTGTTTTTTCTGATGTGAATCTCCCTCTTCCAGTGGTTCCACTACATTCTATGGAATCTTGGAAAGATGTCTCAATTTCTCCTAATCTTTCTGTTGATGAACATCGTCAAGTCTCGTCGATGTTACAGACATTTAAGGATGTTCTAACCGACATCCCTGGTCACACGCAGATCATAGAACATGACATAATTCTTACCGACAATAATCCTATTAGGGTTAGGCCGTATCCTATCCCTATACACTTTCAGTCACAGGTGGAAAAGGAATTGGATGAAATGATCCAATTAAACATAATTGAACCATCGACTTCTCCATATTCTTCTTCCATGGTTATTGTTCGGAAGAAAGATAAGAACATACGAATTTGCGTTGATTATCGCAAATTAAATCAAGTCACAAAGTTCGATGCTGAACCTATGCCTTTACTAGAAGATCTACTTATTAGACTTTCTAATTCTAGATTCTTCACTAAACTTGACTTGTCTAAAGGTTATTGGCAAGTGCCTTTAGCAGATCATGCCAAACCTCTGACTGCTTTCTCTACACCTAGGGGTTTATTTCAATGGAATGTAATGCCCTTCGGTCTTATGAACGCCCCTGCTACTTTCGTACGCATGATGCGTCGAATTCTTTCTCATCGTTCAGATGTCATCGCATACTTAGATGATATCTGTCTCTTCAGTGATTCTTGGGAAGATCACTATCTGGGTTTATATGACCTACTGTCTACTCTACGTGAGTATAATCTGACAGCAAAACCTTCTAAAGCTTATATTGGTTTTGGTGAAATTTTTTTCTTGGGTCATCGTGTTGGTCATGGTCTCTTGAAGACAGAAGACCACAATACTTCAAAAATATTGAACATCTCTGTACCTAAGACTAAGAAACAAGTCCGGAGTCTCTTGGGGTTAATTCAATTCTATGGGAGATTTATTCCGAATCTATCTTCGATAATGGCACCTCTGTCAACGTTGTTGAAGAAAGGGTCGCCTAATCTGATTAGTTGGTCTCAGGAATGTCAATCTTCCTTAGACCAGATTAAAAGTATATTTTCTTCTCCTCCCATCCTAAGATTACCTACTCTTGATAGAACTTTTGTTCTTCGAAGTGATGCTTCATCCACTGGGATCGGAGCAGCACTTATGCAGGAATATGCTGAAACTCTGCATCCTGTCATGTACATTTCTAGAAAACTAAATGCGGCAGAGAGGAACTACTCGGTTTTAGACCGTGAATTGTTAGCTATGGTTTGGTCTATTCTCAAACTACAAAGATTCCTCCTGGGCGCACATTTCATTCTAGAAACTGATCAGAAAGCTCTTACAGCTATTCAGACTAAGAACTTGAAGAGTTCGAGATCCACTCGATATGCTATTGCTCTTCAACCTTTTCACTTCACGGTACGAGCTATACGTGGGTCGGATAATGTGATGGCTGACATTCTGTCTAGATGCCCACATGATTCCAACTAATACTTCTGTCCTATTTCTAGATATACGACAGAGTCATAACACACCTATATTACTACAATACATTAGCACATCTGTCCTCACTTTAGGTGAACACATACTATTGTGCTTAGTTATCATCTTCTTCTGTTCCCATCTTTAATATAAGAAGAAGACTGAGTAGTTAATATAAGGGCCGAAAGTTCACTCGGTCACAATTGTTAATAATAATGTATTGTATAGTATGAAACTTAATGGCTATTAAATAGAATTATATTGGTGGTTTTTTTCTCAGCATGTTATTGTTGATTAGAGAAGCTACCTTTCTGTTGTCAAACATGGAGAGTTCCACATTGTACACTTTCCTTGGAACGACAGGAGATGTGTCCTGGATCGTCATTTATGTTTAATTTCATTATGTAATGGTATTATTAAACGTTTGGATAATGTAATATTTAACATTCAATGTCAGATGTGTACATCCATTCTAAGCGGTATTAGATTATGACACTGCTATTTGATTATAATGATATGAACTTGCATATTTATATTGTATTTTCATGCAAGCGTAGAATGTGTTGGTGGCACCTCCCCGATATATTTTTTTGAATCAGATTTTTTATCTGTTGAGAAATATTCTCACCAGACACGTTATGTGTCAATGTAGCCTCATATTAGGCAGTGCAATTAGTTATCCTCGCATAATTCGTGCGTTGTTAAACCGCTTTTGGTTTTACTCTGGGATATTTAAAAAAAAAAAAATGTTGCACATTTTTTTTAATCGGGAGGTGGCGGTAATGTTGCGCTAAACTTGTCGCAACTTATTCTGACCATGCATTCTGACTATAGTTAATTTTTTAATGCATGGGAAGTAACTCATGGAATTGTAGTCACTTTTATTTCTACAGTCGTCTAATCTTGATAGCTATCGTCAAGAAGTTATCTTATCTTGATAGCTAGGGTTGTTGATAGTTGTGTGAACGATTTTGAGTCATGTCCATATATGACGCGCTCAGATCGCCAGTTCTTTGAAAACAGTTGGCAATCGCAATGTTTCAAGATTCATTTCCTTTTAAGGTCCGAGTCTTTAGTCGAACATCGTAGAACATTCTTCGTTTCGTAAGTTTAGCTGAGTTGTATTCGATTCGCGTGTTCTGCGCATGTCTCTGTTTGTGGCATTGTTTAAATGATTTCCGCCCAGGTCAGTCTGAGCAGAGATGCTGGTAAGGCGAGACGTAGCGATGTGCTAGTCTTCGCTTAGTTTATTCAGGAAGGAGTCCTCATCATTGTTGTTCCTTTTTTGAGATGATATATCTCTATATTATTCCAAATGCCTGGAGGCATACGTGATTTATGTGATTTAATTCCTGATGAACAGGTAACTGAATCTTTCTTACTGAGTAACTTTATCGCCATCTTGTGATGTTGACTTTTGCTTAGCCTGCCTTATTATAAAGTCTGTGATATGACAAGTTTGCTCAGCTCACGATCCACTTATATTTTCACGCATCGATTGATGCCTGTCCTACGGACTATTTGCTTCCTGACCTTTATTGATGGATCTAGGTTTGATACCTTTGCTGTATAAGGAACATAGAGGACGATAATGTGACGCTCAAAAGACATGCCTGTCTTGTTGAGGTCAAAAATTAGGAGACCAGATTTAATCTCCTAGTTGATATCTACTAGCTCTTATGGAAAGGGGAAGTTTACTACCTGACTACATGTACAGCTGATTACGATATCCTAAAAGGCATATGATGTACATTATTATGATGCTGTCTGCTGTGCCTGTTGAATCGACTACTTCGATGATACAATGACTGTTGTAAAATACCTGTGATGTTTTCTGCATAACGATGTCCATGCATTTTGTCATTGTGGCGTACACAATATATATTGCCAAAAAACCATCACTGCTGTTTAAAGCTTTATTGACTTTTCACATCGTGAGTTAACGTGACGTCCTTGTGTGGATTGCCTTGTTTGTAATGCTCACTGTTTGAATACACATCTGCATCCTACACACTTAAACCAGACTAAAGACACCATGTTACTACGCCTCATCATCCCTGGTGTCTGAGGGTGGCACACTACTCTGCAAAGACCAGGATTATCATACCTTTAGAGAAGCAGATGAAATACAACACCCTCAACGTTGTGTGGCAAATGTGACATCCTCCACGGAACATTTATACACAACACACATTTTGCTACTCAACAAATACTTAAGATATCTACTTAGAAACTATAGACACCTACCCTAACACTGCAATGCATTCTTACCCAGACGTCTCAGCCTTTAAGGCCACCATGATAGCTGTACTTTGAGCTTGCATAGAGTGCCAAAAAGGCGACATACTAGAAATATATGAACCACGTGGACAATTATGAGCTAACGAGCCTAAAGACAACAGGAAATCATTATATTTGGCTCTTTCTGCAGCATGTTCTGATCACGATCCTAATTTTCCTGTGATCATTTCATTGTTTTCTATTCCACTTCAACTTCCTTTGACCTTTGTAGCCAAACAGTCAATGCACCATGTTCTTTTAATGGGTGTTTAATTTAGGGTTCACTGTGATTTTCCCGAAAAGCTGTAGGGTTATTTTTATTTTTCGTTACATGATTTTAGACATTTAGTAATATGTGGACTACATAGCAGAAATTACAGCAATAAACACCACAATCATAACAATATTTAGCCAATTTAAACAAGGAATTTTTAAGTCCTTGGACATCGTAATCTTCACTGATTCAAAATCAACGCGGCAGGGGTTCGAAGTTTACCTCCAAAATGAAAATATATTTTTTGCTACTATAACTATTTCCTAATTCAACTTAGAAGTAATTCAGTACGACGACTGAAATAATGACGGGCAGAAGAGATACAGAATGATACGTCACTGGTGACGTGAATACGAAATCCATGACAGAAACTGTGTAACAACACTTAGAGAAAGCGATGGACAAAGAGAACGACGAATAGACGACCTGTTCCAGGTCTGTATCTCTATCACGGTTATTCCTGAATTATCTGAGACCACTGCATGTGGATCAGGTCGGAAAATTAGTTCTGATAGACTCTGACTCTACCGTGCCCCCTTCCTAATCCTGTAGTGGAGGATTAGAATATAAGGTTCAGAGTCAAGGATTTGTGAAATGTGTTCTACTGATGAGATGGGTATTAAATAATGACAACAAAACATTTACAACTGCCAATTATGAATGGGACACTACTCTGTAGTTATATTATAGAATTATAACAAAACGTGATTATTACCTGCCATCAATGGTTCCTATACCTTGTAGCGGTATGGCAGCTTGTGTACCCTGATAATCCCCAGAGCAATGCCAGTGGGAGTTTTACTCCTGGTAGGTTCAACCATGCTGGACTGGTCTGCGTGGGTAGGGGTCAGACAAAAGCTGGTACCCTGGTCCTCCAGGTTGGGGGTTTTAGCACAGGGCCGACACCCCTGTCTGTGTAAAAAATCGCACACGTTACGGAAACAGCAATAAATGAAAATACTTTGATGCGGGACGGACATCCGGAGTCTCAGGCTCGTATGACTGACAGTGGTGAAAGCCGAAAGGAAGCCACTGGCATGAAAACGGATGCCCAGACCGCAAAACACGAAACCAAAATTGGTTTCTGGAATGTCAGAACTATGAATGAGGCAGGAAAGCTGAGACAGATCACGGCAGAGATGAGGAATTACAAACTACATATCCTGGGAATAAGCGAGAGCAGATGGACAGGGATGGGGAGAATAAAAACAGATACAGGGGAAACAGTACTTTACTCTGGTAGAGAAGACGGTCAGCACAACGAAGGTGTAGCCATTATCCTTAAGAAAGGAATGGAAGGGTCTCTACTGGAATGGAAACCCATTAACAACAGACTAATAAGAGCAAGACTGAGGGGGAGATTCACCAACACCACAATTATACAATGCTATGCACCAACAAACGACAGCGATGAAGAGATCAAGGACGAGTTCTATCAACAGGTACAAAAGGAAATGGAAACTGTACCCAGGTACGATCTTATTATAGTAATGGGAGACCTAAATGCGAAAGTTGGAACACATAATAATTATAACGAAAGAGTAATGGGGAAATGCGGCAGTGGAACAGTAAATGAGAATGGGGACAAATTAATAAGCTTCTGCAGTATTAACAACCTGGTCATTGGAGGAACACTTTTTCAACACAAAGAAGTGCACAAGTTAACATGGGAATCACCAAACGGACGAGACAAAAACCAGATAGATCACATAATGATCAATGGCAGATGGAGACATGCACTACAAGACGTGAAAGTAAGAAGAGGCGCAGATGTGGGAAGTGATCATCACCTAGTAGTAGCAAGACTGAAGGTGAAACTCAGAGCTGCTGGACCAGTTGCAGTCAAACAGAAAAGATATAACATCACGAAACTTAAGGACCCCCTCACCAGAAAAGCGTTCATGGCCGACGTAAAGAGGCGATATCTGATTACCAAAAGCCAGGAAAGAACAGAGACCGACGATGTGGACCAGAAATTCAACACCATCTCAACAATATACAAAGAAAGCAGCAAGTCATGCTTGGGACTCCAGGAAAGAAAGAGCCAAGACTGGATAACACCAGAAACGCTAAACACCATAGCGAAGAGAAAGGAAATGAAAAGGAAGAAAACAGAAGCTAAGTCTCCCAGGTTAAAGGCAATATACAGTGAACAGTACAGTCAGCTGGACAAGGAAGTAAAACGTCAAACCCGTGCTGACAAAAGGACATTTCTGGATGACCTTGCAAGACAGGCAGAAGAGGCAGCACTGAGAAATGAACAAAGCACAGTTTATAAAATAACTAAAGCTATCAGCGGAAAACGAGGTGCAAACAACATAACGTTAGTAAGAGACAAGCAAGGAAACCTCATCACCACAGCACAGGGGCAGGAAACAAGATGGGCAGAGCACTTCAGAGAAACACTGAATAAGGAACCACCAGAGACTCAGCTGAATGTTCCTGAGGCTGAAAGTGACTTAGACGTAAATACAGACATTCCACGAAAAGAAGAAATTATCACAGCTATCAAAGGGCTAAAAAATGGAAAAGCGCCTGGTCACGACAATCTGAATGCTGAGCTATTCAAGACAGACCCTGAACTAGCAGCAGAACTATTAGAACCACTATTTGCACAAGTCTGGGAAACTGAGACAACACCAACAGAGTGGAGTAAAGGAATAATTGTCAAATTGCCCAAGAAGGGCGACCTTGCAGATTGCAACAACTGGAGAGGAATTACCCTCCTCTCAGTTCCCAGCAAAATACTAGGCAGGATAATCATCCAGAGAATTTCAAAAGCAGTTGACCAAAAACTGAGGAAAAAAACAAGCGGGCTTCAGAAAGAACAGAAGATGTGCAGATCATATATTTACCCTCAGGAACATTATAGAGCAGTGCTCAGAATGGCAGAGACAGCTGTACATTAACTTTGTTGATTTTGAAAAGGCTTTCGACAGCATACACAGGGACAGCCTATGGAAAATTCTGAGGGCTTATGGAATTCCCAGCCGCATTGTTTCCATTATAAAAAGCCTCTATTCTAACTTTACGTGCAGTGTTGGATCGAGTAATGTAACTTTCGAAGTGAAAACAGGAGTACGACAGGGATGCCCCTTATCAACAACATTATTTTTGACAGTCATAGATTGGGTGATGCGCCAGACTACAGAGGGCAGTCCAAGAGGAATTAGATGGACAACGTTTTCTACACTGGAAGATTTGGAATATGCAGATGACATTGCACTACTCGCGCATTCACACCAACACATTCAAGACAAAACCGATAGACTGAATAAGTATGGCCAGCAGGTTGGCCTGAACATCAATTTGAAGAAGACAGAGGTCATGACACTAAATGTGGACAATCCTGAGCCAGTAACAGTAAGGAACCAGAAGTTAGAACAGACAGACGCATTTACTTACCTAGGAAGCATAGTAACACCTGACGGCGGAACAAGCAAGGACATTAACAACAGAATGAATAAAGCGAGAACAGCCTTTGCTGTTCTCAACAACATTTGGAAGTCTTCCCAGTACAGCACAAACACCAAATTAAGACTGTATGAGAGCTGTGTACTTTCTGTGCTTCTCTATGGTGCGGAATGTTGGAGAGTAACAGAGAAGGAAATGTCGAAACTGTCCTCCTTCCACACAATCTGCCTAAGGAAAATTCTCCGAATCTTTTGGCCAAACACCATCAGCAACCAAGAACTACTTATTCGGAGTAACCAGGAGGACATGCACACCATCATAGCTGGCAGACGCTGGAGTTGGGTTGGCCATGTCCTCAGAAGGGACCCTGATACCATCACAAGAACAGCTATGCAATGGACCCCCGAGGGAAAGCGAAAGAGAGGCCGACCGAAAACAACTTGGCGGAGAACTGTGGAAGCTGAGATGCAAAGGGTGAACCACAGTTGGGGCACTGTACGAAGGATGGCCGCCGACCGAGCAAAGTGGAATCATTTTGTTGCTGCCCTACAAGACGCCACCAGGCGTGATGGCCGCTGACTGCTTTGACGGTTGGCGGTTATGGATCAAAGAAGAAGAAGAAGTGATTATTACATTAATTATTGTTCAACAATTGGAAATAAAATAAGAACATTAATTCAAACTAGAGATCATGTGACAATAAAATCAAACTAAATATATTGTAATTATTGTTTTCTCTAAATATTAAATTAGATTAGATCATCCTAGACAGGGTATGCTGGATGATAATTGTATTAATTTGAGAGAAATTATATCATAATTGCTTGTGTAGAGTTTAAATGTATAGTTGAAATACAAGTCGCCGTTAGTTGTTCTTGAGACCCATGAGACTTATCTGCGCGTGGCTGATCCTTTCTTGGTGGTTGTATTACCTGCACTATGTTTGTGTATTGCCAGAGTTTTGGTTGATTCTCTTTTCCTATAATCCCCTCGATCTGTTTCCACGATGTGCTATCGGGACAATGTGTTTACTTTCCTAGACAATTTTTCTCTGGTTCCCACAGACATGATTGTAAAACACCAGCTTCTGATGTCAACAGAGACTGAATGAAATTTACTTCCGGTCACCAGTTAAAAATTAACCTATAAAACGAAATGTATGTCTTGTCCCCTGTCAGTCATTTTCCAACCTCAACTCGATCGGGAACATTTCTCAACACCAGAGAACACCATTTTTCACTAAAACCAACATCCTTTTCAGGACGTACGCAGCGATCGCAATATAATCAAAATGGTCCGAAATAAACCACGTGCCAAAAAGAGGAAGGTCTACACCAGCCCACCAGCGCTGAACAGCCCGGAGAATAACAAAACCACAAAAGACAGACAGCCAGAGAGCAAGATTGCCCCAAGTACTCGTGCCGGGACCGGTCCTCCTCCAACTCTTGACACGACGACGGAGTTAGCTGTGACGTGTATCGGCCCGACGGAGAGTCTGAGTGGCTTGACTCCTGGCAAAGCAGAGGAGAGGGCAGATGCAAACGTTCCTGGCCTAGATGATGAAGACCCAGAACGTGAAGACATGATGAGATCGTTACAACAGATGCTGGAAAGAAGAGAGAAAAGAAGACAGGAGCTTATAACCATGTGGCCACCACCATACGTACCCGAATCTACATCACCTACGACCCAGAAAACATCTCCGAAGCCACTACCACACGATGCCGAGTCGACAGCTGTGGCTACCCCAGGGAAGCTGTTTCAAACTCCGAAGACGATAAATTCACCACCAAAGCAAGACGTCATTGTAGAGGCTCCATTGTGTAGTGATCAGACAACAACTACAGAACGTGAACAGAAGCAGCCAACAAAACAGAACGTGAGACAGTCCCACACACCACACACTCTAATGCAGACGGAAATCAGAGCGTGTCACCTGCGCAAGCCAAGCAATGCCTGTTCTCACAAGGCACTACAGGAGAGGTTTGTTAAGATCACGCAGATGTCTGGAGGTGAGGCCTCACTCAGGGCCCTACCAGATGCCAAAGTGATCAGCACCCTAGAGGCAATAACTGGCAGGAGAGGCATCTCTAAGGTACGGAGGCACGAAAAGGGAGTCGAGCTTTCGCTCAACAGCACGGATAAAACAACTTCGCTGATGACAGAACTGGAGGCCGGACCGAAAGAATTCATGCTGCCTCACCAGATAAAAGTAGTGATGGAGACCAGCAAGACAACAAAGAAGTTGGTGCTAAGAGAGGTGGATACAAGATGGTCCGCTAGCGAAGTCCAGGGTTGCCTACAGACTGAAAACACAGGTGCCCAGGTCATACAGGTCGAGAGGTTAAGGACATGGAATGGAAAAGATACCAATCTCGTGGTTGTAACTATTGATGGAGCGACAAGACCTGAGAGACTGACGCTAAAAACTACTTCAAAAAGGACAGAGGCATATATCCCTCCGGTCATACAGCAGTTTTCCCACACAAAGAAAACGTGCAGAAGAGACACAGTTTGCCGGTATTGTGCGGGGAGCCACCCATATCGCGACTGTCCCAAGGCGATGAAGGATATCAATTACAAAGCGATTAACTCAAACCGTACCTGTGCAAACTGCCTCGGAAACCACGGAGCAAGGTACCGAGGCTGCCCTGTGTTTCAGGAAACAAAGAGCATCTTGAAGGAGGCCGTGTCCAAAAACATACCTTTCAAAGAAGCAAAACACAGAGTGGCTGCGGATGTTGCAGACAAACAGCGCACGATTGACAGAAGACAGTTACATCAGCTGACAGCGGAAGTAAAAGAAATGAAACGGAAACTCCAGGGCGAGAACAAAAGCAGGCAGACTCCCGAAAAACAAATTGACAGTGAAGATGTAATAGATCTGAAGAGCATTAGGGAAATGATGGACGACATGAAAAGAATACAGCAACAAATAGAAAGAGATGTCAAGAAGCTGACAGAACTGAAAGAAGAAAACTCAGAAATACTAAAAAGAATCGAAGCAGAACGAAGAGCCGTAGAGGAAATTACATCTAACACACGGGAAACAAAAACAAACGACCAATCAGACGAAGAAGTCATCGAGGAAACACTAGAAAGACTATTCACAGCAATCATAGAAAAAGCGCTATTTCAGATACAGGAGAAAAGGAAGACACAAGAATCAGAAACGAGGAGGGCAAAAACCAACAGAACCACACAAGCCAGACAGTAAAACACGCCACAGCATCACGAACAGACAAGCAACGAAGAGGAATCCAGACAGCCAGCTAGTGGTCCTTTTCAGGACCAGTCCTTTTCAGGACTAACATTCGACTAGCACCGAAGAACCTAACGCACAATATACCCCAATTATAACCAACTTTCAGGTTGAACAGGGTATAACAGCAACATAGTAGACAAACGAACGAACCAACGAACGTCCCTGTCAGTGAATGGCGCGGTAGCATAGTGGTTAGTGCACTGGCTTCCTAGCTCAGTGGTCTATGGTTCGATCCCCAGATGAGGTGGGGTTTTTTTTAGGCTGCAAACGGCTCCTGGGTCGACCCAGCCCCAATTGGGTACCAGAGCAACTCTGGGAAGGTTAAGGCGGCCGGCGTGATGCTGACCACATCACCCCTAGTGTGCCGATGGTAAAAAAAATATGGGCCTAACACCATATTCCCAATATGCCTCAATGGGCGTGTAACGGGATCCTTTACCTTTTTTTTTTATCCCTGTCAATGATTATGCCCGTCTCAGAGTCAGTGCGTGTATTACTTTTATCAATGTTACCCAACATATACTGTCGGACAAAAAAAAGAACGGCTGTCAGTCTTGCGCTATGGAAAATTGTCATTGAGAAAGCGTCGTCAAGTTCGTATTGTCAGAGTATATGTATATATATATAAATATATTTACAGTGTCAAAATGAGAGACAATTAAGACGCAGATAAAGATGTACTTTTATTACAATAACATAGCTTGGAAGAATCAAAGCCGACCAGGAGTGGCGGGGGATGGTGAGAGACGGTGTCTTTCAAGGTTTTATTGATGGCGCATTCACCGGATGTAAAACGCATTTACAAGTTAAAAGAACTGGTAAGTATTAGTACATTAAAAAGATGTATGTTGATATATAAGAGTATGTGCTAGAGCCTACGTTTGTTTTATAAATTGTATTTGTTTAAGGTAAGAGCCAGAATTCAATTTAAAATTATTAAAATATAAATAGTTTAAGTAAAGCATAAAAATAGTACGAGCTTTGCATTATAAATTAATATTAACTACTGGAAAAAAAAGGTTTGCAATAAATACTTGCCCTAAATATACATTTCATGTTTTTGGGGAGGTTCTCTCCCGTCACCACAAAAATACCGCAATAATTTCCCCTTGCAAATAGAAATATATATAGAGACTTCATTATATTTCGTCCAGCTTATGACTAGGTGACCAGGTCTATTCATTCCTCTGTACCTTTGCCTTCGTAAATTTGCGTTGCAATCATTTCCAACAAACCAGGTAGATTAACAAGCGAAACAGTATGCAGCAACGAGGGGACCAATGATCACGGCGCGAAAGATCGTTCCATATGATATACTAAATAAAGTGCGCATGCGCGCAGCGGGTATTTCAAATGAAACTATCGCAGTTGAGTTGCAACCGGTAATTGTTACATGTCTCCCAACATACTGGTCAAGTAGGTGAAAAAAAAGAAATAGGTACATACTTTTTGAGTCTTTGTAAGGTATGCTTAAAAACTTGCAGAGATTATCTTACTTTTGTGATAGAAAGCATCCTCGTACCACAACATCTGGCCGAGAATAAATTTTTTGAAAAGGGTACAATCTTTTATGGACATAGTATATACATAACCATAGTTCTCTGAAGTTATACTTGCTGGCTAACTATAATTTACCTGACAGTGAAAACAGCCAAGATTGCATAATAATTGTGTAAGCGCATATGTTAACTGTGGCGGATCAGTGTGGTTTATTATAAATCCTTCTATCGGTTAATGTGGTGATTGTGTTAGACGATACATATGTGATGGGGCCGTAAAGACACCCCAGCTTCCCCCTTCATGTTCAGGGCATATTTATCGCCCATATATTTTCGATGTGCGCACAGCACGCTGGGATGTGAAAAGTCTGACGAAATAGAAAATATATTACTAAGGCCACAATAAAGCCTAAAAATGAGTTGTGTTATATTTGATAGTTGTGTGTTATATATAATAGCGCATAGGTTTTGGAAAGATAAAGTTGTGTGTTTCGTGCCTAATAGTAGCGATTAATCGCGTGTGTTATTTCGCGTGGAAGATGCAATTACTACGCGCCGCGCAGTAAGTTGAGTGATTACAGCTAGTGCCTATATAAAGAGATAGCGAGCGGCAAACATGGATCCCGCCAGTAGGATCAGTCCAGACAAGAGAAAACGCTAGACGGGGCGCCCTGTGTGGTTAGCAGATGGACAAAGAAACCAGAGCACGTGAGCTATAATTGTTAGCGTATTTTATAGAAATTAGCATTAGTTTTCTATAATTCTGAAATTATATTGAGCGTGTCTGTTTTAATGGTTAGGGAAATAAATAGACCAACGGGCTGATCACCCGTTTGCCAGTCACTTTGATTACGGAAACAACAGCGAACGGATTGATTTGTCGTTGCCCTAAAGACGCCATTAGGCGTGATGGGAACAACGGCAAAGAAAATCTATTCGCTGTTGCCCTTAAGACGCCACGTAGAGCGTAATGGCCACTGACTGCTTTAGCCGGTCGTTGGCTAAATTATATTGACGGAAGAAGAAGAAGAATGAAATAAATAGACTGATGTGTTTCCAGGACCTGATAATTTAGTCTTGAAATATAAATGAGTAAAAATAATATGCGTGGATTGATTTTAATAGTGTAAGTCCTAATCACAGATTTGAGAGTTTTAGTAGCAATTATTTCATCCATCAGACCGGGCAAATTTAGTAGGAGAGTATTTCATACATGGAACTGGACAGAGAAGCGATCGATTACTTGAATTTAGATAATATTGACTTGGTCGCAAAATAGCAAGATGGCTGCCACGTGGTGATGACTTTAGTTCTAGTTGTTAAGTCAAGAATAATTATATTTTATTCTTTAATGTAAGAGTAATTAAGTGGATGTCACGATTATTGATTATTCTACTGTATATCTTTAGCGGGTTACTTTGAGTGAGATGAGAATATGTATTTAGATTTCTGGAGAGCGCGAGGCCACTCCTTGTGCATAAAGCACATTTGAGACATAAACGTTCCTGTTTGCTCCTTGCGTAGCAGGGCGACACCAGTGCGGCTGAATCCAACAGAAGCCTGCATGAAGCATTTATATGCTATGGCAGTGGTTTGTTTCTGTAACAATGGTTTTATATGATGAGTTCTCAATCTCATCAGTCGGCATATACGACATGCTTCAGAGTGCAGGGATGAATATTGAGATGGATCAGTTGCGAGGTGGTGGTTTATTCTCATTAAGAAGAGTGTGGTAAACTTCTAAATACAATATCTAAATTAGAATATAACAGTATAGTGCATAAAGTCAAAGATAGGATGGTACTACAAATTTTCATTGTTGGCGTCGCCTACGCCTTCAGCTTATTATTTGATAAGACATTAGCCGAACAAAAAGGGTACCCAAATTTTCACATTCATCCTTGACGACAAACGTAACACTTCCCTAGGTCAACTAAGTATTTGCCTAAAAGACATAGTAGAGGGGAGAGGGCACGGATAGATAACCCAACGCAAATCACGTCTCACATTGTTTCTAAAAATAAAACCGACTTGCTAGTATTGCCCTTAGGCGGTTTTCAGAATACGATGCAAAAGTTAGAAAATTGGACACTACGGTCATGGACACACGCTTAGCTCTTATTGCGAATGACTTAAACTCTCGTATTTAGCGTGAAAGTACATGGAAAAAGAATTGAACAGGAGGTAGTTTAAAAATAAACAACTAACATAGAAAAAAAAAATAGAATTTTGAACCAAGCCACCTAGCCCCATAAAAATCATATATTCGTGTACCTGAGGCCTTGCTGACCAAGAATATGTTATCAATTACATAAATAGTCCACTAATTAACTAAATATTGGTAATAATACATAGAGAATCGGAGATACTGTCAGGTCAAGTCATATCTGCTTAGATTGGATAGCATATTTTTGGGGGGAAAAAAGTAGGTGACAGAAAGGCTAAGATAGTACGATGAAAGGGATTGGATGAAATTTGAAGAAAGCTGAAATATTATTGGCTAACCTAAATATACAAATCTAGTTGGTAGTAGTAACGCATAGTGGTTGAGATATTTAAAAAAAAAATTCATTCAAAAAAAGAGATGCTTGGTCTCATTGGCCAAAGCTTTTTACATGATAGGAATAGTAGGATGCTAAAGGGGAGAAGCAGGGTTTGTCAGAGAGAGCTGAGCATGTTCTTTTGTATGTATGATTTCATGTACATTAGGAGGGAGTGATTAGTTTAGTATTAAGACAGAACCATAACTTGCATTGACAGGGGTTCCTGCCTTGTGCAACTTGTCTGGTGCTTATGTACTGCTCATTGAAGAAGTGTGGCACGATTTCAAAGAGTCTCTGGACACCTGCTTGTATTGACGAAGTTCAAGTCCAGAGGAGACTGAAGTGTTTGGCCAAACCGACTACAACTGCGGCTTATTCCAGGATCCAGATAAGTTGAATATCTGGATTGGGACAACCTATCACGATTAAAGAATAATCTCCGGTGCTTACAAAAACATTCATCCTAAAGACTATAATAAACCATCATAGTGAAACAAAAGACAGTGGGATGATGACAATCCTCAACCTGCTTCCCATCACCAGTATTTAAATAGAGTAAATAACATCAAAGTGAACAATTGTAACAATGTACTATGGACATATTGTCTGTTGTATGTATATATCTTTATATATATATTTGTAAGTATACCTATCCATCTAAATTGATTCTCACTGAACTATAGTCCTGACCAAAACAACTTTAGGCTCAGGACCAATAAAGTTTAATAAAAGATATTTTAAATATAAAATTTAACATCTGGAGTTGGTTGAGTTTATCATAGTACTTAGTATATGTTTGTATATGTTTTGTATTGAGATTCTTTACAACACTCTTACAATACCCTAGACACTTTATGTAGCTTTCAGTCACGCTAGTCAATAAAAATATAACTTAGAGTGAGATCGTAGGGTGGTAACAAGAAAGGTACTCTGTAACACAATTGTCGATTGTTTACCTCAGAGACCTTCACAGTTGATCTCACTCAAGTACAACTATACCAACGGGCTGATCACCCGTTTGCCAGTCACTTCGATTACGGAAACAACAGCAGATGGATTGATTTGCCGTTGCCCTAAAGACGCCAATAGGCGTGATGGGAAACAATGGCAAAGAAAACCTATCTGCTGTTGCCCTAAGACGCCACTAGGCGTAATGGCCACTGACTGCTTTGACGGTCGGTGGTTAAGGACGGTAGAAGAAGAAATAAGAAGTACAACTATACGCACACCATTCTTCTTAACATCTAAACCCACCACAGACAGTATTTGTTGTACATATAGTAGAATATTATTTTATGTCCATTTTATTATTATTTAATTATGGTTATGTGTAGAATGGTTTGTGAGAGCACGTGGGCTCACTTGGAGATATATATTTCTCTTCTACGCTCCTGAGGGAGCATGGGGCCACCAGTGTGGTTTGCCTCCGCATGAAGTATTCATATGCTCGTGCGCAGGGAGTAAAATAAAGTGATTCGGTATTGCAATCTGTTTTACATAATGAGATTGCCAGCAAGCACATGCACAAAACACCATTACACTAGTCTCATTGGACGACATGCATGAGTGTGGTGTGACAGTTGAGTGTGTGCTCTTGCAGTAGCTGTGGCATCTTCGGTCAGATCAATCTATGTTTACACGGTGAGATTGCCAGCCTCATGCACAACACCATACTACGTATCGCTAGACGACATGCATGTGGGTGTGAGTGTGTGTGTGTTGCATGATTAGTGAATGTTTCACGCAGTGTAGAAGGACAGTTTGACAGGTGAGAGCATGGGGTCTCTATGATTATTTAACTATTATGATTTTAATTACCAGTCGTTGCTTTGTTTGCTTCTTCAGATTACAGCAATCGAGCACTAGCTGGGTGTTTTGTTTGGATGTTTGGTTTGTGGTTTATTTGTTTAATGGTTTGCTTCAGTGTGCCCTTAGTCACTGAATGGGTTGTAAAAATAAATACAGCCCCTGCCTCAAGAATCAGAGCTTTATTGTTGTTCGGGTCGGTGCGAGGGTGAAAAGAGAGTGATCAAATATCACAACATCATCATCATCATCTCGCCCACCCTGGCACAATTGGCGTCGTCGGCAGGCTAGGCAGCCAGTGACACCGAGCAAACAGCAAGCAAACAATATTGTATAACACCAGCGGTGCGGTAATTGCAGCAAGATGGCTAGTCGATCAATGCGCCTTTGAATGGTAGTTACGTGGAGGTGCCGGATGGTAAGTAATTTATGAAAAGGGCAAGTCCCACTTGGCAAGAGTTTGTGGAAGATGTGGAGGCCGTATGGAAGATGGGGCCCTTTTGCGCAGAAGACAAGGTATGACGTGATCTGGAACAACGTTACACCAGTTGGATATTCTAGAGAATTCTTCGGATACGAGTTGGAGCCAAGGCCAGCCCTGAGAAGAGTTACTGGAAATTGTGGAAGAAGCGTTACAGTGAGCGACAGCTATTCTTCGCGGGGACAGCGAAACCAAACTGGTAGATACTCTAATCATTGGGAAATGATAATAGTGACTGTGGAAACTGAGATTCAAACCAGAACTTAGCGTCACATTAGAGCAAAACAATGACAATTTACAGAGGAAATAATTATCGCGGTAGATCTCAACATAACAAACGTAGATCATATCAGCAGGCAAAACTCTGTACAGCAAGAGTCTCAGGAGGAGCCTGTGGTCAAGTGAAACGATAATAAAAACTATCTAATCATATCACTTGTTCTGCTTTTGATTTTGGGAGAGCATCTCAATGCCCCCAATGCACAATACATTGTTCGAAAACGACTACTGTAACTACTTTGAGTTATGATCACCCTCTTCCCGCTCTTCCTGCTGCAGTTGCGCATGAAGGGGAGGTGGATCTCTTATCTTACATAAAGGTCTAGTGAATAATAATCCAGTCTCAGTACTTTTTGATTTGGATGCACTACTATTGGTGGAGTTAAGCAATCTCTATATGGAGATCCTATCTTTGCCACTGGGACATAGTGGTTCAAAATGTGTGACATTAGGTGGCGACTTTGGAAAAATATCCAAAAATGCAATCATTCTACATTGCTACTCCCTTCTTTACGGGAGATGTCCTCGCGTGTGTTTCTACCGAAATCCTATTGCGAGATCTTATCATCGGTCGGTATTCACGGAGATTAAAGGAACGCACCCCGCAGCAGAATGCTGTTTGGGAAGAACAAAATGTCCAAGCTGCCAAATCCAATGGTCACAAGAGCATCAAGCTCTTAAGTAAGCCTCATAATTTCATCGGACTGAAAGTAAACGAAGTGCAAAGCCAAGATGATCACCTTATGTTTAATATTAGCGTGATTCTTTCATAAAACTGTCAAGAAGAAATATCCTTACTTTACAAAAAAATTCTTCATTCTTGCAAAAAAAGGTAGATCCGAATCAAAGAAGCATAAAAAAAGCATCAAACAAAACAAAGCAGCAAGAAAAATGAACACACACAAACCGGCAAGAAATCGAAAATTCTGGATTAACAATGAAGAATGGCGTACATATGGTACATATTGGTACAAAACTCGACTAA